>CM053580.1:137543396-137583801 GCA_028627135.1 Pseudochirops cupreus | reverse complement strand
ACCCCTGCATGTTTTTGAATGTGAAAGGAAGTGTGACATGATGAAATCAGTGTTTTGAGATTGATCCTATGGTGATCTATGGGATGGATAAAAAGGGGGATTTATTGGAAAGCAGAGAATCTAAGCAAGAGGCAATTTAATGATCCAGGGAGGAAGTTATAAGGGTCTGATTTATGAGAGTGGTCATGGAAATGGAATAAAAAAGTATGAGAAACAGAGAGTGACAGAGACAGACAGACAGAAACCAAGAGAGAGAGAGAGAGAGAGAGAGAGAGAGAGAGAGAGAGAGAGAGAGAGAGAGATTTTGAAAGAATATTGATAATACTTGGTGATTATTTGTATGCAGAGGTTGAGATAGAAGGATAAATTCACAGCATGCTCCCCTCAGCTGTCAAAGTGATTTTCCTAAAATGCATCTCTGATCATGTTACTTCTCTACTCAATAAATTCCAGTGGCTCCCTATTACTTCCAGTATCAAAAATAAAAATTCAGTGTGGTATTTAAAGTCTTTCATGACCTTGCTGCTTCCTATTTTATGCCCCTCCATGAACCCTACAATACTGCTTCACTTGCCTGCTTGCTGTTCCTTAGACAGAGCACTCCACCTCTTATCTCATTGTCTTTGCATTGGCAGTTTCCCATACCTACAATGTGCTCTCTCCTCACCATCACTTTTCAGTGTTCCTTGCTTAATTCAAGATTCAGTTCAAATCCCACCTTTTCCAGGAGACTTTTCCTAATTTCCCATATATTAGTGCCTTTCCCTCGGAGATTACTTTCTGTATTCTCTGTATATCTCTTATATGTACCTTGTTACTTCTATGTTGTCTCTGCTATTAGAATCTGAGCTACTTGAGGATAGTAATTGTGTGTTTTTTGTGTTTTTTTTAAATTTTCTTTGTATCCCTTGTATATAATAAGCGCATAATGAATGCTTTTTTCTGACATGAGAAAGTGGTTCCAAGATTTTAAATATCAGTGATAGGGAAGATAATGGAGCCACTGAGAATTTTTTAAAATGGATGGATAAGAAGGGGTACCGGGGTTGAGGTAGGGGAGAAAAAGGAGAGATTAGTTGACACTGCTGAATTTGTGTTGGTTATATTCAGGTAGATGTTCACTAAACGCAGATAGAGACACAGGACTAAGAGAGTCATAAGTATTAGTGATAAAGTTTTAGAAGCCATCTGAATAAAGATGACTGCTACTTTTATCATAGTAACAGAAGTTTTTCAAAATGAAATCAATATAGTTAAATAAAGATATGGCAGAGTCTAGGCATTATTTGAGTAGTAATTCTAGAATATTTAGTCGGTCTTGTCAGTCTTTTAAATAGAAAAATACCACTCGTGTTTTCATTTACTAATCATTCTGTTACTTTGCATTCTAGTGATCTATTATTTTAATAATAATTATTGTCTTTGTCTCTAGTTCCTTGCCCAAACAAGCATGAGGCAAAGTTAACCTTTAACATTGTTTCTGCAAATGCAAGATGCATTATACATTCCTAAGATCAGTTTGAGTGAAGAAAGTTTTTGGAATTCATTTATGTCATTGGATCACGTTCTGTCCACAGTTTTGGTTCAAGGTTTTTTATTTGGGGCTCAGATCACTAATATTAATTGCCTTTTTTCCTCATTCCACAGTGACACCTGCTGGGAAGAACTGAGCTGATCACTATACAGGGTCCCCTGCTGACTATCTCCATGAGGGGCTAGAGAGAGCAAAATGAAGAGTCTAGGGCAATCAGGCAGATTGATTCTCCTCCTTTCCTTCCTGACTTAGCTGCTCTCTTATCATGGGGAAAACGGATCTCTGCCAGCATGATTAATACCCAGAAACTTGTTAAACAATTTCTGAGGCTCAGGAGCCATGCTAGCCTTTCAGCCAGAGTCCTACAGGGGAATTGGCAAATGAAAAGGACAATCCAACATTATGACGTTGTGAAATGTTTCTATTCCATTCACAGTTCTGGGTTTGGGATTTTTGGAGGGGGGGGGGGTGTTGTCTCTGACTTCAGCTAGTACTTCATCCCCGAGACTCCAGATCAAACACCACTCTTTCTGCATGGAGTGCCACTCTGTTGTGTGGCGTAACAAAGCTGAATTGAAAAAAAAAATCCCCTGATATAACTGAGGAAAGGAAGAATTCGAAGGAAAATGACAAAATGTTTTAGAAATAAACGACAGACAACAGAATCACAGTCTATTTCACTAGGCAGGATAGTAATTTATGTAATGTATGTTTAACTGTGAGGAATGATGGGGGGGAACCACTTAAACATAATGTGAATTGAAGATTTGTCAGTTATGCAGTTCATATGGTGTCAGAGTGAGGAAATGTAGAAACCGAGGAGGGATTACTAGCAACGGATTTCTAAAATTGGAGCTTTCTCATTTGAGTTATATACCTCATACACATACTCCCTCCCCAACTTGTAAGGGAATATCCTGCCCCCTAGAAGAACAGAAATCCTTCTGGGTTGCTGAGAAAAGGGCTTTGAGTGTGAAATTGCTTCAGAAATGTACTGTTCTCCTGTTTCTTCCTGTTTTCTCTGCTCTGGCTTCCCCCAGGAGGTACATCCCCCAAGAGGTGCATTCCCAGGAACTAAGTAAGGGTACAATCCCTCGATTTTTTTGCTCTCTCTTCATTTTATGGAGGGGCAACAGTAGCACCTTTCAGCTGTTTACATATCCCTGACCTGACCCAGATGCAATCTAATGTTTTTGTTGGTATCCAACCCCATCCTAAAGGTGCTCCCAAGTTGATAGACCTCTTGAAGAACAATGGCCGCATTCACTAGACCTTTAAACTTAATCCTCCATAAATTACATGGGGATTAATCATCTTTAATTCTTTAATTTCTCCCTGAACTACATACTTATTTTGCCAGAGCTGAGAAAGTATCCGTCAGGAGTCAAGGCCATTAAACAAAAATAAGAATAATAACGTAGACATGCCCTATTTTTATCCAAGGCGATGGATTTTTATGTATTTTTTTTTAAATTTATTTTAGTTACTGCTTTGGACTATTCTAGAGACTTGGTTAAAGGCCAAATACATGTCATTACTAGGTTTTCAAAGGGTTTCTTTGCAGAGGAAATGAAGCCCTCTAGTGGCGGTCTAGAAACTTACAAGCTACGCTTTAAAGACTGCTTTGAGTCCCTAGTCTTCTGCCTTCTCTCTTCAACAGAAAGAGATAAGTCTGATTTTCACTGTAGAATGATGTCTGCTGAACTACACCTGGTACTGCTTCCCCCCCTTCAAAGATTCGAAGGCTTATTGTCCTCACAAATTACACATATCTATAAGGATATCCTTATCTCCAAACTTTAAATACTATAGCCTATTCAACTCGTTCTCCACAGAACTGACTGGAGAAGAATCAATCTCAGATCTTCTGACTTCTCTCACCCCTTTGAATTGGAACTGCTGCCTTCTCTGATTTTATGTATCACACAGCAAAAGTACATAAATGCCCAACAAGCATTTCTTCCTAAAGACCTAACAAACTGTACTTGGCTTCAATATATGTTTATCTTTGTCATGTTTGGGTTTTTTCCACACAAGAAGTCACATTCTGGATCTTCCAGTAATAAATGAAACAAAAACAGAAGAGAGTGGCAAATTCAAAGTATAAGCACCATTTTATTAACTATTGAGATGGTTATAACTAAGCTGGGCTGCTTGCCATCCCCATCCATATTCTACTACCTTTGTTCATGCTCTCATCCATGCATAGAATACCCTTTCTCCGATATCCCAGTAATAATTCTGCCCATCTTTCAAGAATCATGTGTCATACCTTATAAAAACCTTCCTTGATTGTCCCACCAGCAATTATTTCTCCTTCCTCAAATCTGCCATTGCACTTTGTACAATATCTCTCTTATAAACTTCTGTGTTCTTTTGTAGTATTGTTATCTGCCTGTATCATGGACATGACAGCTTCTACAAAGGCAGAGACTATATTTGGTAGGCATTACACTAGGCTCTGAACATACAAATATAAAGAGTGAAACAAGTTCTGCTCTCAAGAGGTAAGAAGGGAGCACATTCCAGGCATGGGGATAACCACTACAAAAGCACAGAAATGGGTGATGGAATGCCATGAAAAGGAACAAAAAGGAGGAGGGTTTGGCTGGATCACAGAGTGAGGGGAAAGGCTGGAAAGGTCCAGACTATAAAAAGATGGAAAAACTTTTATATTTAGAGGAGTTCATATTTGATCTTAGAGGCACTAGGAAATGACATAACATTTAAGGAAAATTGCTTTGGCACTGTACAGAGTCTAAACTAAAACTTATAGACTTAAACCAGGTGGACTAATTAGAAAGCTGTTGCAATCAGGGTGAGATATCATGAGAACCTAAAGAGAAGGAATTGAATATGGTTGATGTTTCACAGGTAGAAAGAGCAAGATTGCTCTGATCAGTTAAATGGAATGAAGGAGAGTGAATAGTCAGGGGTGTATAAGATTAACCTCAAAGTGCTACATAAATGAATCATGATAATTATGATTTTTCCCTTTTTAGCACAATTGTCTATACAAAGTAGGTATTTAATACCTGTCAATTTAATAAGAATTGTTGGGAAGTGTGCCCTTTTAAAAATTAAAATCTCTACAAAAAGTAGAGTGAAAGATCTACTAGATATGGATTCATTTTAAAAAATGGTTGCAAATTGCTTCTTCAACTTCTTTTTCTATACTCTAGAGAGGTATACAAGTTCATTTCTAAAGTGCTTGCATATCATTTAATAATATTTAAGAACATTATAAAAGTGACCATGTAGTCAATGTAGTTGTATCATTGATTTTGCTCAAATTGTGAAAAGAGAACAGGTTGACTATGTTAGGTTACAAAGCAAGTAAAACACAATGCTAACATTCAGGTTGTCCCCAGTTGATTACAAGAGGTAGGAAAAATGCAAATTTAAAGTACATGAGAATACAATTCACAGAAACATAAAAACTTAAATATGGTTACTTATAGTTATGCAGAACAGTGCTATATTGTATAAAGAGTGAGTATTAGATAATGCTTATGAGATAAAATCAGAAACCTTTCTCTTTAACAGTAAAGGATAATTATTTGTTAGTTTAATAAGACTCTAAACCCAAGAGTATGAGATCCTAAAAACACAGGCTAATCCAGGTTCCCTATGTAGAAACATAAAATTTAGGAAATCCCAATAAATCAGGAGCTCTTTTGAACATGAGACCTTGAACACAGAATTTAAAACAGCCTTTTTGCTTTTAAAAATAAATCTAAACAGGATGCTGACAAAAGTTCATTCACTGATTTTCCATGGATATTCACTTCTATTTATTCCTAAATGCTGGTCGTTACATGAGTATATCCCAGTATTTGCTTGGGGTGACAAGGGAGTGAAGGGCCTTGAATCAAGTGGAGTTACATACTTGACGATTGTGGCTAATAAAATACTGGAAGGAGAACAGTTGACCTCAGTTTAATTTGTCCATCATTTTATATCTCTTCAATAAACTCTATTGTTCCATATAGATGAAATTATGGGTACATCTGATAATTAATGATGTTGTTAATATGGGACTGGGCTACTTTTCTCCTATTAACTCATGGTAGCCACCTATGCAGAAGAGAAAAAAAAGCAGCATTTAGAATTATAAGAAGTAAGCAAGCTAAGCTGATACCAGACCCTTTGAAGTTCTGACAGAGTGATTAGCTCTAATTTCCCACCCCATCCAAGACTGAAGCAACTAAAGCTAAACTTTCTTTCCTTTTTCTTTTTTCATCACTATTCTGTTCATATTCTTACATTACCTGAGTTCCTTATGACCAAGTTGAATCAACTCAACAATAATGTCCCTACTATCCCACTGAAATAATAGAATCTTGGAGTTAAACTATTCATTTATATCCATTCTCCCATAGTAGACTAGGAAAATATTCTATAAAATCCTAATTTTATTATGGAGGAAAGTGAGAGTCAGATACTTTCTCAAGGTCCTACATCTAGTAATCAACTGGGCAAAGACCGGAATCTAGGACTTCTGGTGCCTAATACAATTGACTTTTTACTTCAACAAGACAACTTCTGTGAAATATTAGCATCTGATAACTAATAATACTGTAACCATATTGGATGAAGTTTTTTTATATTTTTTTAAGATTTCAGCAAACATGATTTGAGGTTCAATGTAGTTAAATCTTTGAATAGAACTTAGTTACCTAGGGAGACAGGATTCAAGGTAGAATGCAATATTTGTAGGTATGTTCTTCTTCCCATTGTAACTTTGTAAAAAAATACTCCCATCTTACTCATGTTATTAAGTAACCCAATTCAGTTCTGCAAGAATTTTTAACCTACTATGTACAAGGTACAAAGTAGAATCTAGAGATAAGAAAGAAAAAATGGAAATAATACCCATGTACACACGTAAGTAAAGATAAGATATGAGGAGAGCACTAAATCTGAGGTTGAATTAAGAAAAGTTATATTAATGATTCCTACCCTTCATGGACCACAAATTTGGAGCCAGAAGGGACTTTCACAATCATAAAATCCAACCTCCTTCATTTTACACGTATGTAAAAGTCTTGGAAGGAGAAGTGATTTCTATTTCTCTTGTGCCTTAGTTTCTTTGACCACAAACTGAAAGTTGGCCTAGCATGCCAGGGGCGGGGAACCTACAGCCATGAGGCCATATGTGTCCCTGTAGGTCTTTAAGTACAGCCCTTTGACTTGAGGACCTAGAGAGCCACATGTGACCTCAAGGCTACAGGTTCCCCCATCCCTGGAGATAATTTCTTAAGTCTTCTTTAGCTTTATATTTCTAACATTTCCTAACAAAAATCAGACTTTCACAAGTATTTTGTGTTATTGTGGCCTCTAGTGGCTGATCTACACATATATCATAATTATTATTACTAACTTCAGCATGTATATAGTACTTGGTTTTCCCAAAAGCTTTGCAATGTTTCATCTTCTTTTTTTTATCTTTGACACAATAGCCTAGCATGCCACAGATTGGTATTATTATCCCTCATTTTAAAAAGGAGAAACAAACACAACAGGTTCCTATTTTGTAGTTATGATTTATACAAAATTTGCTTCTTAGATGAAACATTGGCAGCATAATTTACATCTCAGTGTTGAATTAGTTGTGAGCCCCAGGAGTGGTTTGTATGTGAAATAACAACCATCAAAGAGACCAAAATGATCGAGTTCAGAATAAGTTGATGGTAAAGTCAGGTTGCACTGTGCTCCATGCTCACAGTGCTTTGGCTTTTGAGCCATCCTATTTCTCTTTGGGATTAATCTTTTCCTTCTTCAGTCAAAAAAAAAACCAACCACCAAGAGGAGCAAAGGTCATTTGTGGGCATAGCTTTTAGGATCTGCTGTACCTTTCATTGTCTTTCCACATTGGGAGATTCTAAATTATTTGACAAGGAAGATGAGTGATTGTAAAGGCAGGCTAACAGAATCTTATAGCTGGACAGTATCTCAGGCGTAGTCTATATTTTGTTGTTGCTGCTGTTGAGTCATTTCAGTTGTCCCACTCTCCATGACCCCTTTAAGGGTTTTATTGGCAAAGATACTGGAGTGGTTTGCAATTTCCTTCTCCAGTTCATTTTACAGATTAGGAACTGAGGCAAATGGAGTTAAGTGATTGTTTAGGGTCACACAATTGGTGTCTGAGGCTAGATTTGAACTCAGGTCTTCCAGGGCAAGTTCTCTATCCACTGTAGCACCTAGCTGCCGCTTCGTCTACACTAAACCTTGCCAAAATCTCAAATTCCTTTTACCATCTTCTTGACAAATCAGCATCCAAATTGCTTGAAGACCCTCAATACTAGGGGGCACAACTATCTGCAAAAGTAGTCTATTTCATTTTTGGATCGTTCTTATTGCTAGGTGGCTTTTTTTCTTGTTTGTTTTTTAAATAGAGACAAAACTACTCCCTTGACAATCACTCAATCAAGAAGCATATAAAAGTATCTATGTGCTAAGTAGTATGCTAAATGCTGGGGATACAAAGAAAAGAGAAAAAAATAATTCCTGCTTTCAAAGACCTCATAGTCTGACGAAACAAGAAAATGATAAATGCTAGAGAAGATGTGGGAAAATTAGAACACTAATGCATTGTTGATGAAGTTGTGAACTGATTCAACCATTCTGGAGAGCAATTTGGAACTATGCCCAAAGGGCTAGAAAAATGTGCATACCATTTGACACAAGCAATGCCACTTCTAGGGCTGTATCCCAAAGAGATCATGCAAGTGGGAAAAGGGCCCATACGTACAAAAATATTTACAGCAGCTCTTTTTGTGGTGGCAAAGATTTGGAAATCAAAGGAATGCCCTTCAATTGGGGAATGGCTAAACAAGTTGTGGCATATGAATACCATTGTGCTATGAGAAACGAAGAGTAGACAGACATCAGAATAACCTGCAGAGACTTATATAAACAGATGCTGAGTGAGAGGAGTAGAACCAGGAGAAAACTGTACACACACTGTATCTGTGATGACTGGGCTCATCTCAGCAATGCAAGATTATAAGACAACTCCAAAGGACTCATGCTGGAAAAAGCTATCCACATCCAGAGAAAGATTTGCAGAGTCTGAATGAAGATTGAAGGAAACTACTTGCCCTCCCTCCTTCGTTTTAGTCTGATCCTTCTTTCTTGTTGTTCATTCCATTGGTTACAATCCTTCCTTACAACTTGACTAAGGTCTAATGTGAAGGGTATTTGCAGAACCTAGATCGGATCGCATGCTGCCATAGTGGGAGAAGGGGAGGGCCAAGAAGGAGGGCGAGAAAATGTGGAACTCAAAAGTTTGTGTAACTGAATGTTGTAAACTAAAAGTAAATAAATAAGTAAAATTAAGTTAAGAAAAAAAGATCTCACAGTCTAATGGGGGTGAAACATTTAAGCCAATATGAGCAAATAAGCTATATGCAGTGTTATCATCAGTGGGAATCAATTAGTATTAAATACAGGAGCATTAAGAGGGATAAGGAAAGACTTCTTGGAGAAGGTGAGATTGTAGCTGGGACTTGAAGGGAACCAGGAGTTGGAGCCGAAGAGGAAGAGAATTCCAGGCATAGTGGTAGATAACCAGCAAATATGCCCAGGGAAATGGAGTATCTTGTGGGAGGAACAGCAAGGAGGTCAGTGTAACTGGATCATGGAATATGTGGGGGTGACTAAGGTGTAAAAAGATTGAAAAGATAAGAGAGAGCCACGTTATGAAGGGCTTGAATGTCAAAGGAAGTATAATATATTTGATCCTGGAAGCAACAGGGAGCCATAGGAATTTATTAAATGGAGGGGTTGAGGGTGTGACATGATTAGTTAGACCCATGCTTTAAGAAGATATTCTTGAAACTGAGTGGAAGGTGGACTAGAATAGAAAGACAAACCAATAAGCAGGCTATTGCGATAGTCCAAGAATGAAGTCATAAAGGCCTGAACCAGGGTGGTAACAATGTTGTAGTAGAGAAAGGGGCATTTATTAGAAATGCTAAGAGCACAGAGAATGAACGGGATTTATCAACAGAATGATCATGTGGGTGTGAGAGAGAGTGAGGAAGATGCTTAGGTTGTGAACCAGGGATGATTCGGAACATACCGTGTGCTCCACAATAATAAAAATTTTAAAAGTGGGAATAAGGAGAAAAAAGGGGAAAAATAAATTTACATGATAACGTTATTATAAATTTAAAAGGAATAGTAAGTTGTATATAATATATTTGCAATTTCATGTACAGTCATATTTTTTATTATACCATGTTATGGAAATGTTTGTTTTATTTCATAAATTAAAAATAAAATAACATTTTAAATAGGAAGTTAAAAAGAGGAGAGGGTTTGGAGCAAAAGATAATAAATTCAGTTTTAGACATGTTGAATTTAAGATGTCTATGGAATTTCCAGTTTGAGATGTCTAGTAGGCAGCTGAAGAGCAAGTCTAAAAGTTAGGAGAGAGAGGTTATAGCCAGATAACTAGATTTGAGAATCAAAATAAAGAAGTTAATTAAATGAAGGAGCTGATGAGATAAACTAGTGAAATATTATAGAGGGAGAAAAGGGCCCAAGACTAAGTACTGGGGGAACCCACCATTAGTAAGTAGGAGCTGGAACAAAATCCAAAAAAGGATATTGAGAAGGAGTAGTCAGTCAGGTAGGAGGAAAACCAGGATAGAATCATGTCATGTAAAACTAGAGAGAAGAAAGTATCATAAGGAAGGTGATTCAAAGTGTCAAAGTCTGCAATGAATTCAAGAATGATGAAGATTGAGGGGAAAAATCCATCAGATTTGGAAATTAACTGGTCATTGGTAACTTTGAAGAGAGCATGATGGAATCAGAAGTCAGACTACAGAGACTCAAAAGAAAGGGAGAAGGAGCTCTTAAGAAATTTGGCCACAGGGTGTCTAGGTGGCACAGTGAATAGAGCACCAGCCCTGGAGTCAGGAGGACCTGAGTTCAAATCCAGCCTCAGACACTTGACACATTTACTAGCCTTGTGACCTTGGACAAGTCACTTAACCCCAATTGCCCTACTCCCAAAAAAGAAAAAGAAAAGAAAGTAAACATGGCAGAGGGGGCAATCTGCTAGATCATTTGTGAAGGTAGAGAAGTTGATCTGGGCAAGTAGATGTGAGATAGGGGTGAAAGACATAGTGGAGGAAGGCATCTTAGACGTGTGAAGTAGAGAGTAAGGGAGAAGAGGGAGCTCTCAGTGAATGGTCTTGATTTTTTCAGTGAAACATAAAGAAAAGTTCTCTGCTTGAAAGGGTAGGAAGAAGGACAATAACGGAAACTTTCAGGTGGGATGAAAATGTGTTGTGTTGAGTGGAATTTTAATTTCTATCATTGCTCCTAGCTCTGTCATCCAAGACCAAGTAGAAGAAATCTAAAACCTTTTCCACAGGACAGCCTCTCAAATATTTGAAAATTGTCTTCATGTCCCACTGTACCCCAAATCTTCTATTCTCAAGGCTTAAATCTCTCCAGTTTCTTCACTAAATCTTCACATGCCATGGTTTTGAGCCTCCTTGCCATTCTGGGTTTCTTTTTGCAGATCTTTCCAAGACAGTAAATGTTCTTCCTTTAATATGACATCCAGAAATGTACACAATTTTCTAGATATGGTCTTATCAAAATAGAATACAAAGGAACTACCACTGCCCTCCTGTAGATAGTACTCTTTTTCTGTTTAGGGTAACCTAAAGTACGATTATCTTTATAACTAACTCATTAGCCATGGAATTATAGAATCATAGATACTGATCTGTAAGAGACTTCAGAGGCCAATTAGTCAAATTCCCTGATTTTACAGATGTAGAATTTGAGGTCTAGTGAGGTCAGTAGAATCCCATGAGGTAGTTAATGACACATTGGATAGAGTACGGAACTTGAAGTCAGTAATACAGATCTTTCCTCAGACAATTAGTAGGTATGTGACCTGGCAAGTCATTTAAACCTTTCCCACCCTCGGTTTCCCATCTATAAAATGGACATGATAACACACAGGGTTTTTATGAGGATCAAATAAGAACATATCTAAAGCCCCTTGCAAATCTTAAAATGTTATTTAAATTTTAGTTATTATCATTGCTATAAAGAACAATAATTTACATGTGAAGTACTTTCTGCTCAGATCTACCATTATATTTCCACCTATACCTGCACAGTAAATTGAACCCAAATACAAGACTTTTCATTTTATTTGTTAGATTTCATCTTGTTAGCTTAGGCTTGTCAAGACTTTTGGATCTCAGCTCTCCTTATATTAAGCTAAAACTTTCCTCCTTATAATTTCCACCCATTCCTCCCTCTTCTGCCTTCTGATACCAAGCAGAATGAGTCTAACCTCTTTTCTACAGGACGATCTTTCCAATATTTGAAGACTGTTACCATGCTCTCCCTGACCCCTAAGTCTCATTTTCTCCAGGCTAAATCTATGTCTACATCATACAGTATATTTTCAGAACAAAGGTAATTTCTGGCCTTGTGTCTGGACTAGGTGTTTGGTCTTTCACATGGATTCCAGCACATTTAAGTCATTGAGGAATACGTACAGTTAAGATAAGACAGGTACAAAGGTAAAGCCCAATTGATCCTAATGAAGCTTTCTTTAGATCCACAACCCACATGTTTGTTACTTGATGCAGAGAATTCAATTTATGGTTAAGGCACTAGCATATTGTTAAAAATTAAATGACTGCTAACTTGGTCATCAACATATACTTAGCAAGACACCATGTTTCCTTGTGCCCTGTTTAAAGTAATAGAATGAGTTAAATCTGGTAAGTCCTGATCTAACTCATTTTATACCATTTTAAATAGCTTTTTCAGTCTTTAAGAGAATCAAAAGAGCATGGAAAAGTTAATCTGGCTGGCCTAGCCTAGACGTTTTACTCCATGTAAGAATAGTTGTGGGGAAAGCAGCTTGCCATTATGGTCTCGAAGTCTAGGTCCTGAGTGTTATTCCCTGTAACACCATATATGCATGATTCAGCTGCTATCTGCCTGGATGCAGCCACAAATTTGTTACACTAGTTTGCTGACTGGTTCAATTTGTATTGCAATTATAAAACTACTTTTGTTCTCTTGTGGGGAAGGAGAATGGCGATATCTTCTTTCTCTATGAACAGGTCCAGAAGTATGATTTTTTTTTTCCTCTAATCAACAGCACATTTCCTTATCCAAAGAGCAAGCATTGCAAAATTCCCTCACTCTTATGCGCTGGGGCCGCTCCTCTTCTTCTGGTAAGCACTGTCTTTGGAAGAGGTGAACAAGGGGAGAGGGATCTCCAAGATGCTTCATTTCTCAAGAGGATTCTATATTTCCCCCGCTAACGGTCCCTATGACTACCTTGTAAGGAAATAGGCATGGCTACCTGTGAGTGGATACAGTTCATCCTGTGTTAAATGAGAGAGCTCTTCCATGAAACCCAAGCAAGACACATTCTCTAAAGAAGCAGATACAAAAGCTACAGCTCAGTATAAAACAATCATTTTTACATTGTTCTCCTGACATATGCCTTTAGGAGTCCAGATTTATTTTTTTTTTAGAGAGATTGCTGTCATAATTAAGCTCTGGGATGTATTTCAGAGAATCACAGATATTAGAGATTAAAAAGACCCAGCAGGTCATCCAGCACATCTCTCTGCCAGCACAGAACGGTTCTGTGCAATTTGGCAGATCTGTTATCAGGCTATAAAAATTCTAAAATATTCAAAAAATTACCACATTGTATAAATTATGATAAAAAGTTTGCTTGATTCCTTGGCGCTTCTTGAGGGTCGAAGAAAAAAAAAAGTTCACTGAATAGCTTTCTAAAAACAATTACTATCCTATTTAGAAGATAGATAGATAGATATCCTAAATAAAATAGTAATTGTGTGCATGTATATTTGTGAGGTAGAAATTGATATTCAGTTTTTGCCTCTCTGAATCTGATCATTTAAATTTTTGTACTGATTCCCACCTGTCCCTTATTTTGAATTTAAACGTATTTGTAATAGACCAAATTTTCCCAGCAGAGGACATTATTAAAAATAGCTTAATATTTTTAGGTTTTTCTCTTCTGTCTCCATTACAAGCATCTGAGCAGAACAGTGGATAATCATAATAGCTAGAATTTACATAGTGCTTTAAGGTTTAAAAAGTGCTTTAAAAATATTATCTCATTTGATCTGGGAGGTAGGTACCATTATTTTTCCCTGGAAAGGACTTCAGATATCACACAGTTCCTCATTTTATAGGTGAGGAAATTGAGATCCAAGGATTTTTAGTAACTCACCCAAGGTAACAAAGAGAATAAACATCAGAAGAAGGATGAAGGCATATTTGGCATGTATGAAAAATAGAACAAATAGGCTGATAGTCTCACTATTGTCTTAATACCTTCAAATTATTAAAAGAATTAGAAGATCATCCAGGATTTAGGTGAATATATTCTTTAATTTTAATAAAAAGACATGGAAAGCAACTGTACTGAAGGCTGATTATGAGGTAAGATGGTGGAATAAAAAGAAGTAGAACCAAAGTCCACTTCAACACAGCCACAAAGACCTAGAAAATATTAAATATTGAGCTCTGAACTAAAAATCCGAGGGGAAAAAAATCAAAGTATGTCATTTTCCCAGTGTAAGTCAGCCTAGAAAAACAAACAGAGAAGTCTGTTGACATTGGAGAGATAAGATGTACTAAGGAATAACCTGATATGACCATGTTATCACAAGGAATAGTCATTTACCATGGCAAGAAGAGTAGCAAATTCCAAGAAATAAAGATCTAAACTTATGTATGGCATAAAGAATAGCTGCCCACTGGCAATTGTTACCCATTTCCATGTCACAAATCCATTATGGACTGAGGAGGGGACTTATGCCTGGGGACATTCCAGGGTGAAGTGTGGTTAAGGCCTCTTGCAAGGAACAAGATGAGAACCAAGCAGTAGCTGTGACTCTGACTTCAGAAGCAAAGCAGATCAGGGATTTCTGTTACAGCTTTCTGAAACTTGTAGCAAGATAACCGGGGAGAAAATCTTTAACCAAGGGGAAGCCTGTAGTTCTGTCACTCTAAATTGCAGAGTTTTCCACCTGGTAGATGGCAGATGGTGGTTGCATGCAGCAGCAGTCTACTGGAACCCTAGTCAGGTGTGAGCCCATAGGCTTGTTGCTCATACCCAAACCCAGGTCAGGAACTTGCAGAGTTCAGACAAGAAGGGAGCAGTCCAATTTTGCTCTGGTTCAGATCACTCCAGAGGGAAACCGTAGAGAAAGAAGAAAAGGGAGAGACAGCAAATAAAAATTAGATTAAGGGAGATATTGGGTCTAAGCAAAACAAATTTTAAGAATGTGCAAAAATATTTATAGTAGGGATAGCTAGGTGACACAGTGAATAGAGCACAGGCCCTGGAGTCAGGAGGACCCAAATTCAAATCCAGCCTCAGACAGTTAACACTTACTAGCTGTGTAACCTTGGGCAAGTCACTTAATACTAGCCATGTGACCTTGGGCAGGTCACTTAATCCCAATTGCATTGCCTTCCCCCCTCCAAAAAGCAAAAAATAATAAATAAATAATAAATAAAAGTATTTATAGTCGTCCTTTTAGCAAATAATTTAAAATTGATGGAGTGCCTATGAATTGGAGAACAATTAAACAGACTATTGTATATAAATGTGGTCAAATAATACTGTGCTGTAAGAAATGATAAAATGATTGGTTTCAAAGAAACCTCAGAAGTCTTACATGAACTGATGCGAAGTGAAGCAAGTAGAACTAGGGTAACAACAGCAACAACAATAATAATAATATTGTAAAAGCAAACAATTTTGAAAGACTTGGGGACTTTGATCAGCACAGTGACTAATTACAGTCCCAGAGGATCATGTATTAGAAATAATACCAAAATTGGTGGTAGATGATCTGTGTTCACATTTAGGGTATGAAATGTACTATCTCTGTGACCTTAGGCAAATAGTTTCACTGATAAATCTCAGGTTCCCTTTATGTAAGGGAACAAGGTTGAACTAGATGATCCCTTAAGCCCCTCTCAACTCTAAGTCCTGTGAGCTATGATCAATTCTACTTATGAGCAGTAACACAAATTGAGATTAAAAGACAATATTAGAAAAAATATGATAGATCTTTGGTAATTATTGCATGAAAATATTAGAGAGTGTATCTATTTTCAGCACCATATGGTACCTTAATAAAAATTAAACATGAGTGAAGTCACAAAGAACTCATAAAACCAGTCTAAGAGACAAGTGATCCAAGAAGAAGGAATATTTGCAAAAGAATCATGTATAATATGGCTTATCTTTAGCATGATGTTAGGTACACAAAAGGTACTCAATAAATATATGTGGAGTAACTGAATGATCCCCATAACCCCTCAATAAGTTGTGTGCAATTGAAACATAATTTATTTTCACTTTCATGCATTAAATGTATAGTAAATGTAAGGATTTAATCAGTTAACCAGACCATAAAAGCATTTTTTTCATTGGGCTTCCTTTCAACCTCCTCCCCTTTCAAGGTCTACTTAAGCCAGGAAGCTCAAGTACATTGAAGACATTAATTTTTACAAGATCACTATGAGACAGGTAGCAGGCAAGAAATTGACTGTTCTCCTACCTCACCCTCTCTCTAGGACTAGAAATTAAGGGTATACTAAGCAGTTTAGTAAGCTCTTGTGGAAAGAAGTACTGTCTTGCCTACCCTTAACCCCAGGTAGACAGGTAGCCATCTCAGGTGCAAAGGAAAGCATACATACAAAAAATTGATGTTATATCCATTCTCTAATGCCTTGGCCTCCCTATGCCTCTTCCCTCAAATCATATCCAAGTGGATTGAATCAGTGGAACACACATAGGTGTCTTCATAATACGTCAACATTTTACATAAATCTACATATCCCACAAAAACATGGCAATCTGTTCACACACAATTTCAAGCTGTGGTAGTAATAATCCTATCACTCTTAGCCTAATTATCAGTTATATTTATGTCCCTATTCTTTCTATGAACTATAAAGGAGAGATTGGAAGCCAAAAGGATACAGTAGAGGGATCCAGAATGAGGAAAGGGCTAAAAAGATTGGTAAAGGGAATGGTCAAGTGTCTCCAGAAATCCTGGTAAGACTTATCCAGTCCATAGTTTTGGATGGGGAGGTGGCAGGGGTAAGTGAAGAGCTGAAACTGGAATGGTGGTCAGGAAGCTGTTTGTAGAAAGAGTTTAGCCCAGTGCCTAATAGTTATCTTCTTACCCAAAAGCAGATGAGCCTTCAAAATTATGCCCAGCTCTTCTTGACTCCAAGAAGAGATGGTCAGTCTCATCAGTAAACAATTACCAGTGTTTTGTTGTTGTTTTTTCAAGTTGCTTAAATGATCCTACGTCATGGATAGAATAAATAAGTGACAGAACAGGGAAATATCTTTGCCAAGATTCCCAGAATTGTCTAATTGAAGACTTTAAAAGTAGAAATCAAAATCCCTAGCCCTCCCTACCTTACTCCTCTTTATATCATATGCAACATCACTTTTCTTTCTGCAAATATTCACATTTCAAATTAAGTATGACCTATTAAGAGTAAAATAGTTTATGCTTTGTGGGATACATTTAACGACTGTAGCATTCATGTCCCTTCCATAAAACCCAAGGGAAAAGCACAGCCCAAGGGGCTTCCTGGATTCAGGAAAGTATTGGGAAAAGGTGAAGCAAAAAAGGATTTCTGAAAGAAATTGGGGTTGAGCATGAGGAGAGAGTTAGAAAAAAATATTGACCAAGTTTATGACAGACCGTGAACAACGTGGAGCTGAACTCCAGGCAACTTATATCCCATGAAGGGAACACCCACAGACCCAAAGAGATAGAGACATATTTAACTTCAAAATCTTAATGGTCTCCCTGCCTCAAGTCTTTCTTCACTTTGAGCTAGCCTTCATACAGCTGCTAAAGTGATTTTCCTTAAAGGCTGATCTAACTGTGTTGGTTGTTATTAAGTGGTTTCAATTGTATCTGGCTCTTTTTGACCCAATTTGGGACTTTCTCAGCAAAGATACTGGAGTGGTTTGCCATTTTTTCTCTCTCCAGTTCGTTTTATAGATGAAGAACTGAGGCAAATGGGGTTACGTGACTTGCCCAGGGTCACATAGCTAGTAAGTATCTGAGGCTGAATTTGAACTCAAGTCTTCCTAACTCCAGGCCCAGCACTCTATCCACTGTGCCACCTAGCTGTCCCCCCAAAGTATAGTCAAATCTTAGACTTCTTTAATAATAGTATAGCATCTTAGGTTTTGTTGTTGTTCAGTCATCTCAATTGTGTCTGACTCTTCATGACCCCAGTTGGAGTTTTCTTGTCGAAGATACTGGAGTTGTTTCTTTCTTTAGCTCATTTTTCAGATGAGGAAATTGAGGCAAACATGGTTAAGTGGCTCAACCAGATTCAAACAGCTAGTGTGACGTCATATTTGAACTCAGGTCTTCTGATTCCAGGTGTGACCACGTCCCTACTCATTTAAACTGTTGTTTGTAGGATAAAATATAAATTCCCTATGCCACCTGGTCCCAGCCTCATTTTCCAGTGTCATTATGCACCATTCCTCTTTCCTTATTGTACAATCTCCCATGCCTAGAATGTACTTGCTCCTTACCTCTGTCTCAAAGAATCCTTCTCTTCCTTGGAAATATAATATAATCATCACTTTCTACACTTAGATTCTCTCTCTGTCTCCTTCTGTCTCTGTCTTCTTAACTATTTAAATATTTTAATTCCATATTCTCTATATATACTCATATAGGCATATACACGTTAGGCTCCATGAGTGTAGATACCATCTTATTCTTTTTTATTTCAATCCTCAACATATAACACAGTATCTGACACACAGGAGATATATAATACATGTATGTTGGTTGTTGATTGTTGATTGTTTCAAGCACCTGCTAAAACCCTGAGTAATAATAATTTTCTCTACCTTCTAGCTCAAAGAAAGGGAGAACCGAGCATTCAGGCTTTTACCCTACTTGGGGCTGAGGCTGACACAAGCTGAAAATAAACACACAAGAAGGATTAATATGATATATAATATACATATAATATATTATATTATTATATAATTATATAATATATGTTATAATATAAGGAGGATTAATATGATTTGATTTCCACCATTCTCAGTAAAACTTTTATAGAATATGCCATTGTTAGGGACTAAGAACTGGACCTGTGATACTAATGAAGTATAGAAAAATCCCAGGTGAAGAAACCCCCTCGACTGTTTTGTGTTGGCACCTCTTCTGCAATTTTTAGTCTTTGAAAGTTGCCTAGACTGCTGAAAGTTCACCCAGCCTGTTATAAATCAAGAGCTAGACTTGAAACTTGAATTTGGATCTTGAACCTAATCTTCCTTGATCTGAGGCTTGGTCTCCTTGCACTCTGCCATGCCAACTGTGCTTACGTAAAATAGAGACTTGGGAACTCTGGAAAAGGATTCTCTCATTTTACAGATAATAGATGTGAGGAGCAGAGAGGTTTACTGCCTTTCTCAAGGTCACCTAACAGCAAACTGTTAGGATGAGAATTTGAACCCAAGAATCTTATATAAAATAGACTTTGGTAAGGAATAAGTAGCTGGGGAAGGATGCAAAAACCATGAGATTTCATTGGAAGATATAGAGGATTAAAGATCACTTGGCTCTAGGTTAAGAGATGACCATAAAGCATTGCCGTAAATTTTATCTACAGATCCAGATAACAAGTCCTCCTGTGAGGACTAACAATTTCTGGAGAGGCTTGACTGACACAAGAACCAAATACCAGGTATGAAAGAGTGACATCAAAGGGTGAGTGGCCACCTGTTACCTTAAGAACCTTAGAAATACTCCTGAACTCACTCTAGGGTTGTACAGTGCCCATTACAAGGTCAGTGAAGAATGTAAAGGCAGAAAATCAGAACCCTATCCTTCCCCTCCTAGCTTCACCATGATTTATGTACAATATCACCTTTCACATTTTAAATTAAGTTTGTTCGATTAGGAGTAATACTGTTATATGCTTTGCAACTGACATTTAATGGCTTTTGACCACTCATAACTCAGCAATTTTATTTATTTTCTATAATTAACAATTATTTTAAAAACAGGCTGCTTTATCCATGCAGTATCCAGAAAACTTTATTTTATATTACTGGGACTACAAATTCACATTGATTTAAAATACATGTGTTAATTCTTGGAAGTTTTTTTGTTTTTGCTTTATTAAATATTCTGTGAAATTTGAGCATGGATCATAATGTAATGACCTCTTTTTTGGTACAATCCTGTGTGTTCATTAGTGTGAGGAATTCCATGTGTGAAAACAACCTTTCTTCTCTGACTGAAGTCAACAAAATATCTGTAACACATGATCTTAAAGAATACACTGGGTAACTGAGAGTTTAAATGACTTGTCCAGGGTCACATAATAAGAGCTATTTATATAGTGCTAACTCTGTGCCAGGAACTTGTGCTAAGCACTTTACTAATATTATCTCATTTGATCCTCATAACAATTCTGAGAGGTAGGAGCTATTATTATCTCCATTTTATAGTTGGGGAAACTGAGGCAAACTGAGGCTAAATGACTTTTCCAGGGTCATAAAGTTAGTAGTAAGCATCTGAGGTCAAATGCTAGTAGTAAGCATCTGAGGTCAAATTCAAACTCAGTTCTTCTTTACTCCAGGTCCAGTACCCCAAGTTACATAGCTAGTATACAGCAGATGTAAGTCTCAAACCCAAGAATTTCTGATTTTAAGGTCTGCTTTCTTTCCACCTCATTAGCACTTGTAGCAACAGTAGTAGTAGTAGTAGCAATAGGAGCAGCAGCAGCAGGTGACATATATATCATTTAAAATTTGAAAAGTATTTTGCATGCATTTTCCCATTAAAGAAGATATTGGAGGGAAGTTTCAAATCCACTTTTCCTTTACTGTTCATCACCCAGTTTTGTTTCTAAATCTAGTTCTGGGCTTTACTGGCAATGGCAAAACAATTT
Organism: Pseudochirops cupreus; assembly: GCA_028627135.1. Taxonomy (NCBI): domain Eukaryota; kingdom Metazoa; phylum Chordata; class Mammalia; order Diprotodontia; family Pseudocheiridae; genus Pseudochirops; species Pseudochirops cupreus. Next base: position 137,563,253 of record CM053580.1, on the reverse strand, counting down.
TGTTTCAAGTAACAAACTTCAAAAGTCCTTGCCACAAGGTTGGAGAGAGCTGGTAGTAAGGGCAAAAAGCAAAGGGAAAAGAGGCTAGTCTTCAAGAAAGAAGAGAAATTTAGGGCAACTGGAGGATTCCTTGAAGCTGGAGATTTTTTAAAGTCATTCACAAATACTGTATCTACCTTTGATAGATCAGTTTTATTCTATATAGCACTCTTTATTCTCTGTGGTTTCTAAGCTCTTGAGCAAATGTTAGAGGGAGGAAAATCTTATGTAGCTGATAATACAGAATATAAGACTGACTGCCTAACTGAATTTCCCCTGTGATGTTGTTAAAGCACTGTTAATGCAAAAAAGATGGAGGAGAAAGAGGAAGAAGAGAAGGAGAAGTAGGAAAAGGAGGAGGAAGAGGAGAAAAAGAAGAAGGAGAAGAAGGAGAAGAAGAAGAAAAAGAAGAAGGAGAAGGAGAAAGAGAAGGAGAAGAAGAAGAAGAAGAAGAAGAAGAAGAAGAAGAAGAAGAAGAAGAAGAAGAAGAAGAAGAAGAAGAAGAAGAAGAAGAAATCACAGGGATCATTCCATCAAATTTATTTCAGGGAATAAAACGTGAAGCCAATTTCTGTTTAGAATCTGTTGTGTACCAGTTGGAATATGGGTGCCTGAAAGTGAGACAGAGTAATGTGATCTGTGCTTTAAAATAGCTGCCAAATAACCATGCTGGGACTGGCAGCATCATAATGTGTTGCAATGAAAGTGATCTCTTTCAAGTAAAGCCACATTCACAGAGCTGATGTGGAGGGAGAACCGGTTTTCATTATCTTTATGTTTTCCCTTTTTATATTTAAATCATTTTTCTATTATAAAAAAGGATGCTAATTTAATTTGAATATTTTTCTTGGCTTGCCTGTGTTTCAGAATCTGCCCAAGATATTTCTGAGAGGATTTGTGTTCCTAGGTGGTCTGTTCTTGCTAAAGTGGGCAGAAAAGATATAGCTATCCCCCACTCCTGTCTTTTCTTCAAGGTCTTGAACCATGTAGCAGAAAATGCTTTAACTCTGATCTTTCTAATTGTTCCAGGCCTTCCAATCTGAAGGGAATGCTTGACTGTAACTGGTGTATTATGACTATATAATGTTTTCACATGTCCTATCTTACCACCCTAAAAAGTAGGTCCTTCAAGTCTAATTTTGCAGTTAAGAAAATTGAAGCTTATGCAGCTTAGGTCACTAGAACAAAGTGACAAAACCAGCAAGTAATAGAACTGGAATATGAACTCTGAACTTCAAACTCCAAGGACGGTGTTTTTCCCAGGGCACCATGTTTTCACTCTTAATACTCTTTTAATTGTAGGAAACAATGTAATGTCCACTGTATTGTTACAAGAGAGGGAACAAAAAGAAAAATGTTACTGGCAACTCTTTATCTCTTACTTTTAAAAAAAATTAAAAACTAAGAAATTCACATTTTTTTGAGACATGAAAGGGTCATGGTTCTTTTAAGCTATAATGGTGCGCCTAACTATCACTGTAAACACCGTGAAGCCATAGTTTCCAAAAACAAATGTACCACCTCCTATAACATGAGGTCTTTTCTGACCCAAGCTACTAATGTCTCCCCACTAACAATTACCTCTTATTTATTTATAATATACCTTTTTATATAACTGGGGATAGACATATTGCCTACACCAAAAGAATATGAGTCTTTGTCTCTGTATCCTTTGCATATAACCTGGCACATGGAGGTACTTTAAGAATGCATGTTAATTGATTGACACTGCAGAAAAGGTCACTATTGCTCCTCCTTTTAAAAGTTGTAAATAATGAAGAAAATAATGAAAAAAATGAAGAAAAAAAATGAAGAAAATCAGTAGAAAATCTGGGAACAGACTGCAGTCTTTGATGGCACAATATATGTAACCTTCTGCGACATGCAATGACATTTTGGCCATCATCATGAAAAACCAGTTGAGAATGAAGCACTTGAAATGCAGAATATGAATGCTGGATGGCACCTTATAAACCATCCAGTTGTAATAGTAATGAAATTTGAAGATCCTTTTGGATTGCTAAGCTGAGAGGTACTTACTTAGCACCTGGTTTCAAATTAAGCCTCAGTTAAAGAAACAGAAGGTATGAACTCCTGTTGCTGATGTAACGGGAAGGGGCTGAACAGAAAAGTCCTGTTTCTGATGTGACAGGAAGGGGCTGAATAGGGAGCAGCAATACTGTATATAAGGAAAAACACTAGCTGGGAAAGTCAGAATTTCCTGGGAACTTGTGGTGGTGGAGCTTCTTCTGAGGGCCAGCTGGAGCTTCTGAGAAGCTGATGAGGAGCTGCTGAGGATTTCCAAGGACCAGCTGGACTGCAGAAGACTGAGGAAACATGAATGTGGTGCTGGTATTTTGTCTGTTTGTGGCTTTGTTAAGCCTTGACTTTCCAGGAACAGAGACTGTGAAGGATTTAAGGTGGACTGGATACTATGAGTTTCAGCGTGGAACAAGAATTGCATGGAGAGCTAGACAAGGAACTGGGATATGTCTGCCTTTGAACCCAGGTGACAGTTTGGTGAATCAAGGTAGGACAGCAGTTCTCAACCTGTGGGTTATGTTCAATTTGTAGCAATGAAAATACATCCTGCATAACAGATAGATTCATAACAGTAGCAAAATTACAGTGATGAAGTAGCAATGAAAATAATTTTATGGTTGGGGGTCACTACAACATGAGGTACTGTATAAAAGGGTCATGGTATTAGGAAGGTTGAGAACCACTGAGGTAGGAGCTGAGACCATGGAAGGGGATCCAGGGAATCTGAGAACCTATCCCAAGTCAAGCTGAAAGAAGATTTTACTTGGATATTGTGTACTGACTGAGAAGATTATGATTTAGTTATAACTGAGGAGTGGATGGCCTGTGTATTTTCTGATTATTGAATAGTGAATGATGACTGAATAATGAGTGATTTGTAACTTAGTGTGCCCCATGAGTGGAGAACTTTGACTACTGTATTCTGTGACCCTTAAGGAAGCAAGCCTCCTTAGAGATGATTGAATGATTGAAATGATGGAATGATTGAGTTGATTGAATGATTGAGTTACTAAGTGATTGACTGACTAAATGATTGTACTTTGTTCAAAACCATGTGACCACTGTGGTAAAAACTATGTGGTCCTTTTAGTAATAAGTGAATGCTGTATTTTGTGAATGTGTGAAGGCTGTATTTTGATTTTCTGTGATAAGTTGTAACATTGTGAATGCTGTACCTTGATTGTTCTGAGTTGTTATTGAATAAATAGTGTCATTGAATAAATAGTGTTTTGTTCTGATTTGTTATTGAATAAATAGTATTCACTATGCTATGTAATCAGAACCTTGAAAGATGTTCACAGCAGCATTCTTCTGGAAACCTGCTCATGCTTGGCTTTATACCAGTCTAATTCTTATCCATGTCACAAATTTCCCAGTGAAGAAGCTGAAACCTTTATAGGTTAATGGATTTCCCCAATGTCACATAGAAAGATACCTTCCTCTACCTTTTCTTTTTAATTCTGTCACCTCTGGAGATAGAAAGGGACAACTGTGAAGAATAAGGTCTAAGATTCTTCATCAATATATTAAGGTAGTTAGACCAGAAGATCACCATAGTTTCTTTGATCTCTAGGATTCTCATCCAATGATCCTATCATTGATAGGTAATTTCATATAATAATAAGAGCTTATATTTGTGCTAAGTAATTTATATTCTATAAAGAGCTCTTCTCATAATAGTCCTGTGAGGTAGGTAGTTCAAATATTATTATTCCCATTTTACAAATGTACTTACTATGGTCAAGAAAGGTAATATAGAGGCACAGCATTTAGACTTTAGAAGGAACAATCAACAAACAACTTGTTGAACCCTTAGCTCAGAAATTTTCAGCATAATTTTATCCTTATGTCCACAAGGATTAGAAGCTTTCAACACAGAAAAAATATCATAGAGAAACTTCTCCTGCACAAGGATGAATATTTTCATATTCCTCAAAGGAAAAAAAAAAAAGATCTGTAAAGGGACATAGACAAGATAAATAGATTTATTCCAGGTGCAATCATTGAGTTCAGGAGTTAGAAAGGAAGGTCAAGTTAATTGGAATGTTCTAAAGAAGAGATAAAATATTAATGGTAATGAGTTACAGCAAGTAATACAAGTAATTCCACTGTTCTTGAAAAACCAAAGGTCTCCATGGGAAAGTCCATTCACATGCTCCTTCAGGATAGCAATATGTAATCTATTCACACGCCCAGCAGAAATATAAACCTCCTACAACAACAAAATAGTAGACTTGAGATCTATTACTCCTAGAATCCCAATTCCATATGCTAGAAGAATTTCTCTATTTTACAGATAGAGAAATTGAGGATTAGAAAAATGAAGTGAATCCAGTGAGTTATCATCTTTGTTTCAAATATATTTGATCAGACCACTAGGTGGCACAGTGAATAGAGCACTGATCTGGAGTCAGGAGGACCTGAGTTCAAATTTGACCTCAGACACTTAACACTTACTAGCTGTGTCACCTTTGGCAAGTCACTTAGCTGCCCTGCCTTCCCCCCTCCAAAAAAGAAAAAAAAAATCTATTTCATCTAGAGATGAGAAGTGACAGCCTGGAAGAAGCATTTGGCAGTCGATTAATTTGGCAGTAGACTCTATGGTTTATATTATCTTTAAATGTATTTTATTATATTAAGGTATCAAATTAAATTAATAGGAGGTAACAAATGCTTCCCTTGAAAGTTTGAAAATGTTAAATTTATTTATGGGAAGAAAGATACCATCTATCAAAAATTGTTTACCAATTAGCTATTATGCCCCCAGTTCTATAGAAATAGCAGTAACTTGAGTAGGTAACTGATATTTTGCCATGAATTGCCAAATTAATAGCAGGGCATTTACCTCACAGGGTATCCTAGGTCCTTTGTTTGTCCTCCATGAAACTGGGCTCCTGGTTAAGTCTACCTCATTGGGACTTTGCATTGCAAAGTCCAAAACCACCACCACTACCCCCCAGTTGAATTTGCTTAAAACATAATTTAACATCATCTTTCATGTTTCTTGGACCAGGTTTTCTGATATATGCCCCAGGTATCAAAATTGCTAGTTATAGGTCTTGTTATAGGAATCAATCAATTGATCAATCGATAAAAATATATTATGTCTATTATGTGCAAGACATCGTGCTAAGCACTGGGAATACAAAATGAGGCAAAAGACAGTCTCTACCTTTAAGGAGGTTATATTTAATGAAGGGTTACAACCTAATGGGAATTATAAGGAAAATATAGGACAGAGCTTCTGGCCTTGATGAGCTTATACCCTGCCAGCGACTGGGGGTTTTACAAAATTATAACCATTCAATATTAGATGTTAGCTTCTTTTGTTTTTCCTTCTAAGAAAATTTGTTTTTTTTCTGATTTTATTATTAATACAATATTAAACACCTAAAGAATTTGCCAGAAGCTCGAGTCCCAGAGTAATCCAGAAAAATTTGTTTTTTATTCCTCTTTTTATAAATTGCACTTTACCTTTAACTTATAAGACTTCTAGCATCAAATATGGTATATTAAAATGATGGTCATAGGTCAGGGGATAGAGGCTAAACAGTCTTCCTGAGAAATGTGTGATTGTATATACCAGAGGTGCCAAACATGTGCCCTGCAGTGCTGGCAACATTTCTAAGTTCTCCCAAATCAGATTAAAATGTGATGTGGAAATATTTAACAAAATAAATCAAAATAAAATCAAACATAGATTATGTTCATATGTATTCTTATATACTTAGTGGCCCCATTTCTATTTGATTTTAACACCATTGGTGTATATGCTGAATCTCCTTTTAAAGACTTTAAACACCTTAAAGCCAGACACTGTATCATTTTATAACTTGTATTACCAGTGTGTAACACTGTACTTTGAATAGAATAGGTACCCAATAAGTATTTGTTGAATTAAATTTCCATGCCTTTCTATCTCCCATAGTCAAGAAGCTGAACATTCTACTAGAATACTAGATCCTGCTTGATTTTATAATAACACTCTTACCAAGTGTTAAAAAAAAAAATCTAAGATTAAAAAAGGACAATAGCATCATATGAGGATAATACTGGTACTACTTAGCCATAATGACACCTGTAGTAATTGGTGAGGCACCTCCTCCCTTTGCTTCTTTTTTTAGTATCTCTAATTGTTAGGAAGTTCCTTTTTACATTCAGCTGAAATCTACTTCTCTGTAGTTTCCATCTAATTGTTGTTCAGCAATTCTTCAGTCATCTCTGACTCTTCATGATCCCATCTGGGGTTTTCTTGGAAAAGATATGAGTGATTTGCTATTTCTTTCTTAAGTTCATTTTACAGATGAGGAAACTGAGGTATAGGTTAAATGACTTGCCCAGGGTCACTCAGTTAGTAATGTCTCAGGCCAGATTTGACCTCAGGAAGACAAGTCTTTCAGCCTCCAGGTCTGGCACTCTATCCACTGTGCCACCTAGCTGCCCAGTTTCCACTACTGGTCTTAATAATTATGAATAAAGACATGTGAATACTCTGAATTATTAAATGACAATAACCTTACAATCAATCACCTTACAAAGATTTTGACATATTTAATCTCTGGAGATTAGCAGAATAAATTTAATACTCTTGTACCTAATAAGCAGCCTTCCAGATATTTGAAGAAAGCAACAAGGTTTCTTCTTGGTACATTCTTCTCCAAAGTAAGCATCAGGATTTTTTTCAAGCAATCCTCATTTGACAATCTTTTGAGCCCCAGCGCCACCCTGGCCACATCTTTTTAAATGCACCTGAACTAATTAATATTCTGTCTAAAATTCAACACTAACAGTTGAAAACCCTTTAGTTGTGGTGTGGGGCAACCAGAGTGGGCCTATCACCTCCACTGCTCTGGTCAGCATATGAAGATTTTGCTGATCACCTAAACTGCTAGTGCCATTTTTTCTCAAACTGTATTATATTTGATAATTTTGTATATAGCTGAATTTATTAACTTATATTTAGCCCTATAGACATATATCTCTATATTTATTTACGTCTGAGTTGTGTGCATATATGTATGTATGTGTATATGTTTGTGTGTATATATACATACACATATATGCATACACACTCACAGATTTGTTATCTCTCTCATTAGAATCAGCTCATTGCAAGGAGGAATTTGTTCATTCTTTGTACTTGTATCCTCATCACCTTGCACCATCCATAAAGCAGAGGAGGTACTTGAAAAATCCTGCTTCGATTGCTTGATTAATTTATCGATCAGTCAACAATAAGTCAATCAGCAGGCATTTATAAACCACCTAATTAAGTTAAAAGAGTCCCTGTTCTCAAGAAACTTATATGCTAATGAAGAAAATAACATGTACAAATATAAGTGTAACAATCTACCCTAGCCCCCACTGCCTTAAGGGCAAATTGCAGCACATTTCACCCTCCTTCAGAGTTCTCTAGTACCTTTAAGGGGATTGGGAGATGTCCAGGCTCTCTGTCATTGGTTCTAGCTCACCATCTAACCTCTTAACAATGCAATTGTCTTTTAAAAAGGAATAATTAACTCACAGTTATAGCAAAAATATGCAAACATCCCCTCTCTCAACATTTGGGAGTACATTGTTCTCTGTACCACCTTCAAACCTGGGGAGGAGATTAGGTTCACAATTTAGTTTCATTTCTATATAATACAGAACCAAGTTCCAAAACCCGAAGTCCTAAGCCACCGTTTCGGCACAAGTCCTGTGAATCCTGGTAAGTAAATATCAGGTAATTTCAGGAGAGAGAGCACTAATAGCTGGGAAGAACAATAAAGACTTCATTTAGTAATTGGCACCTGAAGAAGAAAGCCAAATATTCTAAGAGGAATTGAAGAGTGAGTAGAATCCAGCTATGGGAGATACCTGGCCCAGGGCAAATGTACAAAAATAGGCAATATCATGCTGAATCTGAGTCCAGGGAGCTGGCCAGTTTGGCTACATAGAAAAGAAGACTGAAAAAATCCCCTTAGGTTACTGTCATTATTGATAGTTTCTGCAAATGATGAATGTTCTGCATCAGCAGAAACCCAATCTTATCATGAGTGGAAGAAAAGCTAAGGAAAAATGGAAGAGAAAGAATTGAGATTTTAATGAAGAGGGACTCTATCTTCAGTAAATATTACAGTAACTCTTACACTTAGTGAGTACATGTAGACTGTTTTGCAGCTCATGAACCATATTTAGATGCAAAATATTTTGTCCTTTGCTATATTATCCATGTATTATTCACCATTTTAACAAATATAAATTACTCCAAATGTTCTAACATCAGACAGCAAATTTCAATAATTACTGTCACCTACATAATATATTCAAATAATCATTACTTGTAGAATTCATGATCTATATAAGTAACAGAAAAATGTGGACAATTATGTACATGAAAATGTGTAAAGATAAGAAGATAAATCACCGCGTGGTGATTAAAGGTAACATATAAGTCTTCCCCAATGAAGAGCCCTTCGAATATTGTCTTCATCATTTTTTGTTGTTCGTGTTCAGTTGTTTTTAGTCATGTCTGACTCTTTGTGACCCCATTTGGAGTCTTCTTGGCAAAGATACTAGAGTGGTTTGCCATTTCCTTCTCCAGCTCATTTTACAGATGAGGAAACTGAGGCAAACAGGGTTAAATGATTTGCCCAGGATCACACAGCTACTAAGTGTCTGAAGCTGGATTTGAATTTAGGAAGACGAGTCTTCCTGACTCCAAGCCTAGCACTCTATCTGCTGAGCCACCAGCTGCCCCCTTTCATGACAGTCATTGTTATTCAAACAAAAATAGAATATGATCTTTATAAAGGCATAGCAGGCGACCAAGTCCATCTCCATAGCTGTTCAGATTTGCTCCCTCATGTACTTTCGTCCCTGATGATACTGTCCGAGCTAATTTTAGATGTCCCCAAGCAATGGACCTTCTAGTCCCTGCAAAAGTTCTCTATTTCAGAAAACGTGAACTCTCAACAGGATGCTTTTCCTGTTATTCAAACTAAATGTTTCTCTTCTAGTTTCTTCTTGGTATATTCTGTACTATGCTAAATATTATCCCTCTCTCTTTAGTGCTCCACATTTTTCACATACTGTATTGGTAAGTTGTCAAGTCTCTCCTCTTCCTCTCAGACTTGATCATCACTGAGACATGCTCCTAATATATTTAGCACCTTTACTCACTCATCAGGAATTATGTCCTTCATTTCTTCTCTGATCTTACGATCCTTACACTGTAGGCAACATTTAAAGTGTCTCACCAAAGTCGAGTAACAAGGGTCTCTCCTGTTCCTTCTTATAGATGAGATTTGGTGAGGTGGGGAAGAGGGAACTTTGGTTTGCCTCCAACCCAGTGACATTTGCTCATTTCACTCCTGTATCACACTACAAATTTCATTTCTAGATTTGGTTTATGATAATTCATTGGTTTTCACTTAAACATCTGATCAGTCTGGAAAATTCAGCAAAACTACCAGGTAAATCTTGAACCTAAATGAATGGACTACCATTCATTCTGTTATGCAATTAAATGGATACCTTGAAGCATCTAGGTGAAGCCATGGCTAGAGCAGTGGGCATGGAATCAGGAAGACCTGAGTTCATCTCCAGGTTCAGATACTAATAACTCTAGGACCCTGCACAACTTACATAACTTCTGCTTGCCTCATTTTACTCAACTGTAAAATGGAGACCATAACACCATCTACCTCCTAGCTAGGGCCATTGTGAAGATCAAATGAGACAATATTTGTGAAGCACTTACCACAGTACTTGACACATAGTAGGTGCTTAAGAAATGCTTGTTTCTTTTCTTCCTTGAAGAGAAAATCAAATTTTATTTTCTCAAAAAATATTGATTTTTAAAAATGTATTGTAAAGTGATTTTTAAAATGCTTTCTCCCTAATAAATTATCATGTGTTATATATAACATGTCACGGAGATAGGAATGTGTTGAGAAGTCTATTAGTAAATGTTCTATAACTATGTTGTGTATTATCTTGGCAATCTTTTACAATAAACATCTTTATGTGCAAAATTGTATCAATTTTTAGTGTTCCAAGCTGACTTAAACATCATAGAATGACAGAATTTGAGACTATGAAGGGGCCTCAACAGACCTACTACTCAACTCATTGTACCAAAGGAATCTCTACTATAATATACCCAACAAGTAGTTTGCCAGACTCTGCTTGAAGAACTCCAAGGTTTTTCTGAAAGCATCCTGCTCATCACTTTTTACAGCACAATTGTATTCCATCATAATCACATACCACAATTTGTTCAGCCATTCCCCAATTGAGGGCATCTCAATTTCCAGTTCTTTGCCCCTAGAAAAAAGCTGCTGTATTTTTGTATTAATAGGGCCTTTTCATTTTTTAAAATCTCTTTTGGAATACAGACTTGGCAGTGATATTGCTAGGTCAAAGGATATGTGTGGTTTTATAGCTCTTTGGGCGTAGTTCCAAATTGCTCTACAGAATGGTTGAATTAGTTCACAACTCCACCAACAGTGCATTAATGTTTCATTTTTCTCACATCCCCTCTAACATTTGTCATTTTCCTTTTCTGTCCTATTAGCCAATCTAATGTGTATGAGGTAGTACCTAAAACATTTTTTCATATGGCTAGAGATAACTTTAATTACTTCATCTGAAAACTGTTCATATCTTTTGATCATTTGTCAATTGGAGAATGGCTCTTAGTTTTTTATGAATTTGACTTAGTTCTCTATATATTTGAGAAATGAGGCCTTTATCAGAGAAATGTACTTCAATTTTTTTTCACAGTTACTATGGCTATTTTGCTCCATCTTATTCTCCCCTCCCCCATTTATTCTATTCTCTCTCTCCTTTCACCCTGTCCCTCTTCAAAAGTGTTTTACTTCTGACTACCCAGTCCCCCAATCTGCCATTCCTTTTATCACACACACATACAACCCCTTTCTCATCCCCTTCCCCTCCTACTTTCCTGCAGGGTAAGACAGGTTTCTATATCCAATTGCATGTGTATTTTATTCCCTCTTTGAACCAATTCTGATGAAAGTAAGGTTCACTCACTCCCCCTCAATCCCCCCTCTTCCCTCCACTGTAAAAGCTTTTCCTTCCCTCTTTCATGTGAGATAATTTTCCCCATTCTACCTCTCCCTTTCAGAATATTCATCTCTTGCTCCTTAATTTTATTTTTTTTAGTTATCATACCTTAGTATCCAACTCACGCTATGTCCTCTGTCTATATATACAACCTCTAAGTGCCCTAATAATGATAAAGTTCTGATGAGTTATAAGTTTAAACTTATTAAGTTCCTTGTGAATTTCCTTTTCTGTTTATTCATTTATTTTTTTATGCTTCTCTTGGGTCATGTATTTGAAAGTTAAATTTTCTATTCAGCTCTGGTCTTTTCATCAAGAATCCTTGAAAGTCCTCTATTTCATTGAATTTCCATTTTTCCCTAAAGGATCATACTCAGTTTTGCTGGGTAGGTGATGCCTGGTTGTAATCCTGGCTCCTTTGCCCTCTGATCCTTTAATGTAGAAGCTGCTAAATCTTATGATATCTAGACAATGGTTTAACAGTACTTGAATTGTTTCTTTCTCACTGCTTGCTTTATTCTTTCCTTGACCTAGCAGCTCTGGAATTTGACTATAAAATTCCTGGGAATTTTTGTTTTTGCATCTCTTTTAAGAGGTGATCACTGGATTCTTTCAATTTCTATTTATCCTCTTGTTCTAGAATATCTGAGCAGTTTTCTTCAATAATTTCTTGAAAGACTATGTCTAGGCTATTTTTGTTTTATCATGGCTTTCTGGTAGTCTGATAATTTTTAAATTCTCTCTCCTGGATCTATTTCCCAGGTCAGTTGTTTTTCAATGAGATATTTTAATTCTTTGGGGTTTTTCTTGTTTGTTTCATGATTTCTCATAAAATTATTAGCTTCCATTTGCTCAATTACCATTTTTAAGAAATTATTTTCTTCAATGAGCTTTTATACCTGCTTTTCCATTTGACTAATTCTACTTTTTAAAGCATTATTCTCCTCATTGGCTTTTTGTAGCTCTTTTAACATTTTGCCTAGTCTGCTTTTTAAGTGTTATTTTTCCTCAGTATTTTTTATGTCTCCTTTACCAAGCTGTTGACTCATTTTTCATGATTTTCTTGCATCACTCTCATTTCTTTTCCCCATTTTTCCTCTACCTCTCTTATTTCATTTTCAAAATCCTTTTTTGAGCTCTTCCATGGCTTGAGACCAATTCATATTTTTCTTGGAGGTTTTAGATACAGGACCTTTGACTTTTTTAATCTTCCTCTGAGTGTGCATTTTGATCTTCCTTGTCACCATAGTAATTTTCTTTGGTGAGAATTATTTTCCTGTTGTTTGCTCATTTTCCTAGCCTATTATTTAATTTTTAACTCTTTGCTAAAGTAGGGCTCTGTTTCCAGGGTGGAGGGCTCACCACCCCAAGCTTTAGGGGTTTTGTGCAGCTGTGTTCAGTGATACTTCTAGGGACCTGTAAGTTTTCAGTTCTTCTACAGTAGTATGATCTAAGGAGAGGTATGTTTACTACTCTCCTGGCCTGTGCTCTGGTCTCTGAGTGATCATGAGCACTCTTTTCTGCCCTGGAACTATGAGGAGGGTCCCCACTCCACTATGCCAGAAAATTGTGCTGTGCTAATGCTCCTCCTCCTCCTGGGATTGCTACCCAGGACTGCAACCCAGATCCACGTATGGGCAAAGCTATAGAGTCCTGCCTCAGTGCTGGCAAAGAAACCCTTGTCATTTCCTTCTGACCAGTTGTTTGACCCTCTTAACATGGGTCAAGAGCTCTAAAGTAGTCATTGTTGCTACTGATTCAGTGGCTCCCAAGGCCTGTTCCTGGTTTGCTGGAGCTGGGCCTGTGCTAATGCAGCCTGTACTGGATTGCACTCCTCTCTCATCCAGGTGTGACTGACCTTTCCTGTTGACCTTCTAATTTGTCTTTGGCATCTGTGGGCTGAGAGGTCTGGAAGTCTCCACTGCTGCCAGTGATTCCGTGACCCAAGGCCTGCTCCAGATTTGCTTGGGCCCAGTCTGGACTCTTGCAGCCTGTGCTAGACTGCACTCCTTTCACCCTGGAGCAATGGACCTTTCCTGCTGACCTTCCGATTTGTCTTGGGTTGAAAATCTGTTTCATTCTGTCTTTATGTGGGTTCTGCTGCTCTAGAATTTGTTTAGAGTTATTTTTAAAGGTATTTGGAGGGGTCTGGGGGAGAACTAAGGTGAGTTCCTGCCTTTACTCAGACATCTTGGCTCTGCCACCCCAGAACAAGCATTTATAGATGTTGTGCTAAGCACTTTACAAATATTATCTCATGTGATCATCAAAACAGGCCCATGAGGTAAGTGCTGTTATGGTCCCCATCTTACAGTTGAGAAAACTGAGGCTGAGAGAGGTTAAGTGACTTGTCCAGGGTCATACAATTACTCCATCTCTGAGGCATGATTTGAACTGAGGTCTTTCTGACTCCAGAATTAGCACTCCATCCACTGTACTACCTAGTTGCCTTCTAGGGTTCAAAAAAAAACTTAAATAAGCTTATTTTTTCTTCTCCAAAATTTTTAAATTTTAATCGTGTTAAATCTATTTATATAAGTTCTATTACCATTACACCTTGGTAGGAAGTCTAGGTGGTACAGTGGATAGAGAAGTGAACTTAGAGTCAAGATGACCAGCGTTTAAATCTAGCCTCAGACACTTAGTAGCTGTGTGAGCTTGGACAAGTCTCTTAAGCTCTTTTTGTCTCCGTTTTCTCAACTAGAAAATGGACATGAGAGTAGCACCTACTTCATAGGGTTGTTGTGAGGATTAAATGAGATAATACTTGTAAGGTACTTTGTAAACCTCAAAGTACCATATAAATGCTAGCTATTATTTATTTATGTATCATCATTATTATTCCATTATAAATTTACATACAATGTCAAGAGTTTATTTTTGTAGCTCAATGATTTTCGAAAATGCCTATCAAGAGCATGGATAATGTTAACTTTTAGCATATTTTTCATAACATACTTCCTCCAAATAAGGAAGGCTTAGTGGATGGAGGCTTTGGTGCAAGGAAGACCTGAATCCAAGGTTGGACTCTGTGACCTTGGGCAAGTCATTTACTTTCTTAATGCTTTAGGAAACGCTCTAAGATTATAAATTATAGAGATGCCAACCAACATTGGTAGAGGAATTTTCTCTCCCATAAATTTTCTACACCAATGAATCACAGGTATTGTTCTTCATCCTTTCCTAACTCCCTTCAATAGCTACAGATTAAGCTTTTAGATTTGCTGTTTTTTTCCACCAATAATTTGTAATCTGTATAGTTGCTCATGGCCAAATATAACTAAACCAATTGTTCATGCAAATTTCAGGAGAGACTGGGCAAAAGCTTCACCAAAGACAGAGAATGGATTTGCTGCACTTTCTTTACATACTGTTTTAGTATTAGAAAAAGATTCTAATTTATTAAGCCAAAGTTTCTAGTATAAGAATAACCTACTCTAATCTTACTAGGAACTTTAGCACTCTTCTTAGAAACTAAACATAGATAATCTCATTGAGTTAGATGAAGGTCATACGGAAACAGGTAGAGTGCTCCAGCAACAAGCTGCAAGATAGAGCCAATTGAAGGTGATTGAACTAACTAGGGGAAAATATGGCAGCATTTATTCATTTACTTAGCAAAGGTTACTTACCATTGCTCCTTCTGGGCATTGCCACTAGATTAGGAAATGTGTTTGAAATTAATGTGATTGATGCATTACAACTGTAAAATATTTCCAAAGTGTGGGCCTGTGGGAAAGTGTCATACATATCAAACACTCAGCCAATTGCTTTGAAATGAATGTATGGTACCAGCATAAGTGTTCTAGAAAGTGAGGATAACCATCTGAAAGTTATAAATATTCAAACCTTTACCAAAAGCAGATTGTAGATGAGATTTAAATGACACACACTACATCCGAGGAAGGCTAGATTCCAAAGTTTTACAAAAAGAAATTGTATTTACAGATGATGTAACCTAATCAAATGCATCTAGCATAGTCTGGAAGACTTAATAGCGTACTGTAACTTAATATTGCAGTCAATATGTATAGCAGAACCTATAATTAATTTTCTAATAACCAAGTAAAAAGTCAAGAAGGAAATAAAGGAGTAAGAAAGTGAAAAGAAAAAACCCAGAACTCTCAACAAAAAAACTTTTATCAACATAATTGAAATGACTTGAGAGACCTTTTAAGCCACTGAGACTTCTTTGATTGTGGGCATGCCCTTAGCTGTCACTAAAGTGCTCTCATGATTCCGCTTGCTATCTCCAACTCTTGTTATTCTTCCATACCCTTTTCACACTGAACTGCAGAAATAGGCCTTAATGGAAAAGTAAATGAATAGCAAAGAAGACCCTGGCAGTCTTTCAATTACAAAAGCAGTTGGATTGGAAGCAACCGTCAATCTATCCCACTGCATCTTCTAGGTGGTCACTCTTTCCTTGTCTCTTAGTGGTCTTTAGTATTTATAACAGCTGTGGAATGAAGTACTTTCAATTGAACAAAGCCAATAGTCTGTCTCTCTTTTTCCCTCTCTAATACCAAACTACTCGGTGACTTTCCATATGCAAATGATACCTATGCATCTCAGATGGATTTGATTTTCATCCAAACAGGGGCCAAATGAAACTAATTTCTCACATATTAGAAATGCCCAGTCTGGGAAATCACAAAGTTACTTTCCCTGAGGGGATGTTCCCCTCAGGGTGTCAAAGGTGATTAAAGACATGGAAATGTTAAAAAGCCCATTTTCCCGACCAAGAAACTGAAGTATGATAATTAAAGGAGCCACATGCTCAGAAGGAGTTCAAGGGCACATAAGGAGAGTAGGAAAAGTTAATTTATTACCTTATTTAACAAAACAACCCTGGTCTCATACTCAGAGAGAGTTATTTTGAATGTTTATGGCTTTTGAATATTAAAAGCATACTCCCTTAAATAAATCTTTCACACTGAAAATCATCATAGCAATATACTTTTAAAATGGGAATTTTAAAATTTTAAATAGAATTCTACCCCAAGCTCAAGCCTTTAGTTTCTATGTAATTTTAAACATCTTTACATGTAATATTTTATTGATTTAACTCAGTATTAGTTTCTTTTTTATCCATTGAGCACTAGGTATATTAATTTTGGCATTTATCTTTACTATTTCTTAATATGTATTAAGGTTTACATAAACATGCACAATTCTAATAAAGATAATGACATTTACAAAAATTAATACATATTCTACTCTAAGCTGCATATGTACATATTAGCACTGCCCTTGCTTCCTGTTACATTTTACTGATGAATTTTTATGGCCAGTACACCAGGAACAACTGGCATCTATTTTTAAACAAAAAAGAATTTGTCCGTTGGAGTCACTAAATGTGTATGCAGATATGTATGGGGGGGGGCAGGGAGATGGATCTAGTTACTCTATCAACATTTGTTTGCCATTCCTAAGCATTCTCCAAAGACCTTTTTCTTTTCCAACAGCAAAAGAAGTTAATGCCAAGAGACAGCTTAAAAAAAAAGCAAACCCTTATCTGACCCATTCAATGTTTTTTGTTGTTTTCCGTTCCCCAGAATTAACAAGAGACTGAACGCAATACGTGCCTTTAAAAAAGAGACCCATGAGAGACAGTTTCTAAAATAATTAAAAATTCCCAATTGTATCTGGATAAAATTGAGAGGTTTTGCTTTCTGGAAGGAGCTGGGTGCCTTCTTGTCAGAAGGAAATTATAAATAAAATGATTCATTTAAAACACCTATACAGTTACACCAAACAACTCTACAATGGCATAATTGAAACACCATGTAAAGATTACATTCCAGTTAAACATCTCAACAAGATTATGATATGCCCCATCGTGTGGCAGAAAGACGATTAGGAGTATCTGTGAATATGCCTCCCCACAAGGAGGAATAGTAATCCAGACAACAGAGAGAAAAATATCCCAACTGGGGCCAGCAGAAATGACCAGCCATACATGACGTAGGGTGTAAATTCTGAGCAGTCTTTCCTCTTCATGTTTGTGTAGCTTTCCATGTCTGCCACAGCCTGGACCCAGATGACATATAACACCACCACCAGGGAGAACAGGATGCCTAAAAAAAAAACCACATCAGAAGGGCTTTTTTGGACGCATGGTAGCACTATACATATACATACACTTATATTCAGATACTAGTACTCAAAAGGTATGAGTGAGAGGTTTCAGAGAAGCTATTTCTGAGTTCAAATCTGGCCTGAGGCACTTCCTAGCTGTGTGACCCTGGGCAAGTCACTTACCTTGTTTGCCTCATTTACCTCACCTGTGAAATGAGCTGGAGAAGGAAATGACAAACAAAAATGGCAAACTCCAGTATCTTTGCTAAGAAAACACGAAATCAGGTCACAAAGAGTTGGACACAACTGAAAATCACTGAACAACAACATGTGCTAGGTACTATACTAAGCATTAAAGGTATAAAGAAATGCAAAATGTAGCCCTTGCTCTAAAAGAGCACAGATTTCAATGAAGGATGCAACCTCCAAATAACTATGTACATAAAAGATATACATAGTATAAATGGGAAATCTCAGAGGGAAAGGGCTCAAAGTGAGAGATCCTGGACGTCCTCTTGTAGAAGGAAGTAGAATTAGAGCAGACCTTGAATGAAGTCAAGAAAGCCCAGAGTCACAGGTGAGAAGGGACATCATTCCAGGCAGGGGGCATAATCAGTAAAAATCACAGTCAGGAGATGGGAGTATCACGTACTAGGAACAGGAAGTCAGCTGGACCATTGAATGCCTGGAGGGGAATAAAGTCTACAGAGTTTGGAAAGCTAGGAAGGGGCCATGTTTTGAAGGGCTTTAAATGCTAGAGAAGTTTATATTTGATTCTAGAAGTAATAGGGAGTCACTAGAATTTATTATAGAGGGTTAGACCTGCATTTTGGAAAAACTACTTTGACAGCTGTGTAAAAGAAGGACCAGATTGGTGAAAGTCATGAGGTTGGAGCAGCATGATCTATGACTCATACATTCACATATACCATAATGAAGATAAAAGGACAAAAAAAATACCAAAGCACAAGTGTGCCAATATTTCAGTTAAAGTTGCTTCTCTCCTCCAAACCCCAACTAGTTTATCTCCTACATAGATTCATTCCAATCACTCTCACCACATGATCTTTTCTCACCATCATTTATAGACTAATTTAAAAAACAGCTTTGTCATTATCTAACTATCCTAAAATTCCACTGTCAGTGTAAACAGATGCAAAAGGAGTATAACAGGGGAACTTCAGGCCGACAGTACAAGTACAGCCTGGACAGGGCGGGAAAACCTATGACCGCTAGGCTATATGTGGCCTTCTCAGTTCTTGGGTGCTGCCTTTTGACAGAGTCCAAATTTTACAGAACAAATGTTATTATTAAGGGGATTTGTTCTGCAAAGTTTGGATTTAGTCAAAGGGGCATAAGACCTCAAGGTCACAGGTTCCCCACTCCTTGCTTGGACCCTCTCCCATGACCATGCCAAGAAACATCCTATCACAGAATAGTTGTCATACAAGAACATCCCCTCCCCTTCTTTGGAAGTTTGTCTCAGTGCTTCCCTATCTGGTATTTTCTTAACCTTCTTTTTAAGAACTTTTTCTTCCATGTCCTTTTCTGGAAGAGCTAGGTTAAGCTAGAGTACAATCCAAATTATTTCCTTTGTCTTTTTCCTACCTTCAGAGATTTACCAAGATGGGTAATTAAATGGTTCCTGCACTTCTGCTCCCCACTCTTCCTAAGTTTCACCACCTGAAGTGTAAATCTGAAATTAAAGGTCTTATCTAACCAAACTACCCAAATATCTTCCTTACCATTACCACCCATAAGGTTTCTTATTAAATCTATTACTCAGTCAACAAACATTTATTTAGTATCCATTCTGTGCCAAACACTGTAATGATCGATACAAAGTCAAAAGTGACAAGTCTACCCTCAAGGAGCTTACAGTCTAATTTTTTTTTTTTTGCAGGGAGCAACCAAGAGTTATTTGCTAGTTTTTATCCTATGTGGGGACCTCATCTTGGTCCCTTGAGACAACAGTGGCAACTTCTCTCTGGTAACCATTAAATTGTACTCTAGCTTCTCTGTTATAGGGGAATCATGGGATGGATCTCAGACTTTGCCTCCCCCCTCTCTCTCCCTCTCTCCTTCTCTTTCCCTGTCTCTTAGTCTTATTTAGAAGAGTTACATTGCCTTGGTTCTCCCAACACTGGTAGTATAGTATCTGGTTCCATTGGGTTAAGAGCCCCAAGCTGCTGCATGCCATAACAGACCTAGTATAGATACCCTGAGATGGAAGAGAAGGCATGAGCTGAAATTTCCAGCTGATTTCTTCTGACCTCCTTCCAAGTCTTTCCTGCTTTTCAAGGGTTTATTTTTCCCATTTGGAGGCAGAACCACTCACGGTCCTGGACTAGTAATCAGGGGCTCCACAGCTAAAGTACATAGACCATGTAATATCTACTCTCACCAGTGCTGAGAAGCCTGCAATTGATGTTGACTCCCAGATGCCAAGGCTCAGGATTCTCTGTCACTTGTCTAACTGTCTACTAGACAGCTATAAGTGCTGAACTTGTAGCCCCTTCTCTTCTGGGGTCAGTGACATTGACCGGTGAGTGGATTGTGCATTTCCAACAGATATGTCACATTTTCAACAGTGGGGTGATACATTCATGGAACATGGGGCTT
>CM053580.1:137491684-137534020 GCA_028627135.1 Pseudochirops cupreus | reverse complement strand
ACATCCTTCTTCTCTCCATTTTCCATCTGTAGCTCTGCTTGGTTTCCACTCTAGGGAACACCATGCCTCCCCTAGGACAAGCTGATCACCTGAAATCTCATCACTATGCAGATTGACTCAGTTTTTGATACTCTACACCTGGGTTATCTCACCTCTAGGTCTGAAGGGTTGGAGGGCATTGCAATAAACTCTCCCCACAAAACTTTCCTTTATAAGGGCTCAGAATGCGCGAGGTAACTCTCCATTTTCCATCTGCAACTCTGCTTGGTTTTGTTTCCATGAACATCATTCCCCACTCCCCAAACTGGACCAGATACCCTCCAGGCCCACCCTCCACTTTCTTCATCACCACCTCTATTTTAGCTCCCTTTTGTGTTTTGTCTTCTATTAGATTTTATGCCCCTTGAGGGCAGGGACTATCTTTTTATTTATTATTTTTGCTATTTGTATCTGCAGAACTTAGCACACTAAGTTATGCTTAGTACATATTAGGTGCTTAATAAACACTTACTACATTGAATCAGACATCCTTAAGCTTGTCACTGTCAAGCTTATCAGTTTTAGGAAACTAAACCACCTAAGTGCTGAGAATTGAATACCATATTCTGCATCTGGATTCCTCACCAGGACAGACTAAAGTGTGATTCTCAATTCCCTATTTCTGCATTGATGCCATGTTTCATGTATTCTAAGTTCACATTAGATTCTTTCTTTTTCTTTCTTTCATTCTTCCTTCCTTCCTACCTTCATTCCTTCTTACTTTCCTTCCTTCCTTCCTTCCTTTCTTTCTTTCTTTCTTTCTTTCTTTCTTTCTTTCTTTCTTTCTTTTTTTCTGTCTTTCTTTTCTGGTTACTCTATCACATGATTAATGTATATAGAATTTCCAGTCCACCAAAAAACCCAGATCTTTTCATAAGAACTGCTACTTAACCATGTTTTCTCCATCTACATTTTCCAAACAAGGTGGGGGGGGCATATAACTTAATAGAAAATTAATATTCTTTAGGATTTTAACATACACTGATTCATCAAAAATAAAAATAAAATAACTTTTTTGAATTGGGGAGAAAAAAAGTTGTTTGTGGTTTTTTTTCTTATAATTCTTATAATCCAAAATCAATGGCAATTTACAATACTAAGTTCTTTAGGGGTACAGTCTATACTTGTAATCTTTATTTTTATTTATTCTATTTATTTATATTATTATGAGCACATAAATAAGTACTCAATTAGTATTTTTAATTGAAGGAATGAAATTAACATAATTATTTATTATAATAGTTCTTTTGAAAAGACCAAGACAAATTCTCTGCATTTACATAACAGCATATCTTCTCTAGGTAGATCTTTTGTTTTGTCCTGACCCCATAGACCATACTGTCCATGGGGTTTTCTTGGCAAAGATACTGGAGTGGTTTGCCATTTCCTTCTCAAGTGGATTAAGAGATTTTTAGAATATCAATAAAAATCATTAAGTTGAACTGACACCTAGGCCTGTCCTATTCATAAATCAACTAATAAACATTTATTAAGCAACTACAAGGAAAAACAATATGAACAAATAGTGGAAGAGATTATTTAAATGAGAAAGGAAATCCTATCCTTATCAAGTAATTATTTCTTTCATAAACTCTTAAAGGAAGATAATAGTCCCTTGGACAGTGCATTGGATTCTGAGGCAGTAAACAGAAGAGCAGTTTCAATTTGGGTTTAACCACGTGATTGCTGTGAGTTCCTATAAAAATTACTCACAATTCTGTTTTCTAAACTGTTGGCTACTTTAGGAACAAAATACTATCTGTTTTGACTAAAAATATCTAGGTGGGGTCAATTAGGTGGCAAAGAGCCATTTGGATTCAGTCACTAGAAACAGTAAAACAGTGAAGCTTGTAAAAATATATAAGAGAGAGAAAAAAAGGAAGGAGGAAAGAAGGAAAGAAGGAAGGAAGGAAGGAAAGAAGGAAGGAAGGAAGGAAAGAAGGAAGGAAGGAAGGAAGGAAGGAAGGAAGGAAGGAAGGAAGGAAGGCAGAGAGGGAGGGAAGGAGGGAGGGAGGCAGAGAGAGAGAGAGAGAGAGAGAGAGAGAGAGAGAGAGAGAGGGAGAGAGAGAGAGTTGATGAGTTTTCCCACTACTTAAAACAGCAGAAGAAATCCCTTCAAGCTATTTAGTAATTCTTACTGCCTCTTGGCCCAGATGTTTTCTTGCCAAATCTCAACCACAAGAAACAGAGCCCCCAGGAAAGTTCACAAAGTCTATGATTTTAGAAACACAAGACTTACTGAATCTTGTATTACTTCTTAGACTGTGGGATCAAGTGTCATAGATATTTTAGGGAGCACAAGATGAAGAAAAAAAATACCCTGCCATATATCACAAAAGGTGAAGAGCTAATTTTACAGTATGAAACGTATCTGGAAACCAATAAAAAATACTCCTATTATTCTTCTGTTCTATTCCCTACTCTCTGCCCCTCAAGAACCTCAGTCTGCTCCAGGGTCCTGTGCAAAGTGATAAGACATATATTTTCCTAAGGTCACTCTCTTCTGCGTTGAGCAATTATTCTTTTGAATTTCTCTCAAATGCCTGCCTCTTGAATATTGAAAAAAGAATGTAGGGTCTTTTAAAATGCTTCTGAATTCATGAAGCAGCCTACAGGCCTTTCAAGTCATATTCTCCCCATCCTGTAATGCCTTTCAATTGTCAATTGTGGATGGCTGTTTATAGCCTGGATCTTTCACCATACAGACACGAAGACAGCAGGTGCAGAAGAGTGATGTGAGCCTTGTGTGGGTGTGTGCATGTAAGTTTAGAATGCCTGAGCTTGGCACATAGTAAGTGTTTAATAAATTCTTTATTCCTTCTACTCCTTGTTTCACCTTCTCTATTTATTCCATATGTTCTCCTTGTTCTCTTATTGTCCTCAGAGGTTAATCTGGAAGAGGACCATGAGAGTACCAGAAATTGAGAAGTTCTACCTCTTCATAAGTGTACATACCTTCTTGAACAAAGAAAAGCAATTATCAGATGTGTCTTTACTTCTCATGATGTTTTTTTTTTTATTTTCTCCTAGTCTTAATGCAATGAATTCAACAGTTGTGAAACTATCCTTCTAACTAAATCCTATGGGCAGGAGTCATGTGCTGTTAACCTATAACTCCTAGGATCATCTGATGACACAAAATCAATTCTCTCTTCTCTTACTTGCTTCTTTAAGAAAAAAGGATATAAGAAACACTTCTGAAATCCTTTTTATACCTAAATCATGTATTTATTACTTGATAATTATATGGATTTTTGTATCACTTTTGTAGTATTTTTCCTATGCTCCTCCAGCTTACAGGAAAGTGGATTAAGATATCTTATCCTTCAAATGCTGAAGCACCTTCAATGAAGTATTGTTGATTGGGGGATTTTTTTTTCTAGAAGTGGTGATGGATTTTCACTACTTCAAACCACACCCTCCCTCCTGGTTCTCCTAGTTGCTTTTGCAAAACAACTATGCACTGTTAAAAGAATTGTTCATTTCCTTGAAAGAGAACAAAGTTAACTAGTCCTCTCAGTGACATAGCCCCTTCGCTTAGCCCCTTTAGTTCCATGTCCTAATAAACAGAAAAGGGATAGAATTGCACTGAAAAACCTGAAAACGTCCCTTTTTGCTAGCACCAACATACACAAGGGCAAGCACAAAAGGAAATAAAAACATAGAACACTATATCTACTAAATATTTACATGGTATTATTAGACTGATACTGTTAATAACAGAAGCCATATCTTCTCAGGTGTCAGATCTGCTGGGAAAAAAGATTATCCCATTAAGATCACTGTTTATATTATATACACAAATGTAATTCTGAGTTCCTCTTCAAGGAGTAGTTGATTTCCTACACAGTAGGAAGGTTCTTGTACCCAGTTATGCTTATAAAATTATGATTTATATTGTCAGGATTAAGTAGTTGTTTCTGAGGACAGAAGACAGCTAGGTGGTGCATGGAATAGAGTGCCTGACCTGGAGTCAGGAAGACTCATTTTCCAGAGTTCAAATCTGGCCTCAGGCATGTACTAGTTGTGTGACTCTGGGCAATTCACTGTTTGTCTCAGTTTCCTCATCTGTAATATGAGTTGGAGAAGGAAATGGCAAACCACTCCAATATCTTTTCCAAGAAAATTCCAAATGGATATAGACTTGAATACGAATACAGACTTGGACATGAATATAGACTTTTCACTTTACCTGGAATCATAGACTCTGAGTTGAAAGGAACTTCAAAAGCTTCTTTGGTTCAACTCTATATTATGGTCCAAAACTGTGGTCCATACCAAACTAGGAATTCACTCTCATTACTAACAAGAGTTCATCCAGCCTCACCTTAAAGACCTGCAGTGAGAGAGAACCCTTCCCCTCCTGAGGAAACCCATCCAATCTTTCGATAACTCTAAGCCTTAGAGAATGTTTCCTGAATATTAGGTCCGAAGTGGTCACTCTTCAACTTTCACCCAAGCCTCCAAGGTCTGATCTTACAGATGAAACAGAACAAGTATAATCCTTCTACAGATCATTCCTTTAAGGAACAGAAGACAGTGATCACTCTCCCCCCAGTGTTCTCTTCTCCAGGCTAAATATCTCCAGTTCTTTCAAGCAGTCTTCACATATGATCATCTGAAGGCCTCCCACCATCTTTGTTGCTTCTGAATGTCCTCTGGACATCCTCTAGTTTATCAAAATCCTTCCAAAATATAGTGCCCAATCTGAACACAGTCCTCCATATATGATATTCTAATAAAGACCATGGAGGGGACTATCACCTCCCTAGCACTAGACACAGTAGCAATCTTCATGCAGTCTTTAATCAGATTTACTAGACGACTGCCATACCATACTGTTAGCTGTTTACATTTGGCTCAGTGTCCTAGCCTGTTGAGATCTTTTTGGATCCTTACTCTATCCTCTATCCATTTGGCATTTAAACTTCATCATAAGATGGCACCAACCTCTTTACAGATTTATTTTACATTCTTTTTCTTCTTCTAGCCAAACTGGTCTACTTGTTGTTCCCTATGCATGACAGTCTGTCTCCCACATCTATGCCTTAACACAAGCTGTCTGTCCCCTATGCCTAGAATGTTTTTCTTTCTCACCTCTCTCTTGAAACCCCTAGTTCCACTCAAGGCTTTGCTCAACTACTACCTCTTACATAATAATATTCCTGATACCCTCCTCCATAATAATGGCAATCGCTAATGATGAGGATGATGAAGATAACATTTTTAGAGTGCCTACTCCATGCCGGGCACTGTGTTAAGTGCTTTACAGATATTATTTCAGTTGATCCAGTTACTTGTACTTCCCCCAAAAAAAACTATTTTATTTTTTGGAATTTACTTATCTATGTCCTTGTTGGTCTCCTAGTAGTATCTAAGTTCCTCATCATCAGGGATTGTTTTCAGTTTTGTCTTTGTATCCCTAACACCTATCATTATCCGTGGCACACAGTAGGAACTTTGTAAATGTCTGCGGAATCAAACTGAATCCAATGTGTAAACTATTCTTTCTAGTTTTGTGTCATCTACAAATCTAAGAAATATAATATCTAAGGTTTTATTTTTTTTCATTGACAAATAGCATAACATAAGACATATTTCTAGGGCACTCTATTAGAGGTCTCCTTCCCAGCAAATCTTGTTATGGCTACTCCTTGGGTCTAGCTATGCATCTAGCTATGACAGCACCCAACTTTACTACTGTCTTACCCACATCTGCATCTTGCTCAAAAAGAGCATGAAAGCTAAATATAGGTTTTTCTGAAATCTAGATTAACAGCATCTTTGATATTTCCCTATTTGACCTGTTGGTAACTCTAATAAGAAGAGAAATATTAGTGAGGAATGGCCTCTTCTTGTGGAAGTCATGTTAGTTCTTTGTGATCACTGTTACCTTTTCTTGATGTTCACTAATCACAGCTTTAATAATGTAGAATTTGGTCCAGCATCAGTCAGATTCACTGACCTTTAATTTTCTAATGCCACACTTTAAAAAAAAATTGAATATCTAAAAATTAGTCTTTACCCAGTTCCATTGTACCTCCCTCTTCTCCACGGTCTTTCAAAGATTACTGACACTGGTTTGACAATCACAACTGCTTTATTGAATTTTGGATTTAATTAATTTGAGTCTAGAGACTTAAAATCATTAAAGGAATCTGGATCCTCTTTATAAGCTCCCTCTTTGCCTTGGTTTTCAATGTCCCATTAGATATTTTTATTCAGCTCTTCCTAGTATAAAGATTATTCTCCTTGGCAGAGAAAACAGAAGTAGAATAAAAGTTGAGTTGTTCTGCTTAGTTCTGTTGCCCATTATTATTATCCCATCTACCAAGTCTAACAGTCTGACACCTTCTTTGCTCTTCCTTTAATCTTCAAAACTAATGTTCAGGAAAGTTGTTAGCATTCCTCACCAGCATCAACTATTCTGAACTTTACCTCTCTTCCCACTATTCTTATAAAACTGTTACAATTTTCTAGTCATCTTTCCTTACTTATTTGCCTTTGCTTCCATTTTTTACACAACTGATTTTAAAATATAAGTTGCTGGATGAGTTCCTGAGGCATCCATATCAGTTTCTGGAGACAACTCACTCTTTTTCTTCTCACTGCAATTTACTCTTTGTTTCTTCAGAATTTCATTTCTGAAAGCCTCCTCCTCCTGGATTGGCTTCCTCTGTAGAATTTCAGGCAATGGGCTAGTGCCAATTTTTTTTTCTCTGAACCTTATAAGTATGATTTTCCCAAAAAACAAGGGTACACTTCAAATTAGAGTTGGCTTTCTCCTTTTCTACTCTATCATGAATTCGAAAATGGAATGGTCACTTCTTTCCAAGGTACCCACTATTCCTCTGCCAACAGTATTTCCTCCTCATGGGTCAGAAACAGGCCCACAGGATCTGTTCCCTTCATTGCTTTCTCCATCTTTTGAATGATGAAATCATCATGAAGGCAAGCCAAGAAATTCTTAGCTGTTCTGCTTTTGGAAAGAAGAGAATCATTGCAGATTTATGGATTACTGAAGTTTCTTTTACTACTATATCATGTCTCAGTAGCAGATTTGTGATGTCTTTGCTCAGATGCTTTACCTGTTTTCCTTTCATTTTTTCTTTTTTTTTTTGATAGAAGTAGTCTTTAGTACATTCATGACAACATCCGTTCAACTCCTGCCTCTCTTTCTCTTTAGCCGAATATTTCCTACCATGTTTCCCTAACTATGGGTCTTGTATTTACTTGCATAAAGATATCTTCTTGGGGGGGCTAGGTGGAGCAATGAATAGAGCACCAGCCCTGGAGTCAGGAGGATCCGAGTTCAAATCCGGTCTCAGACATTTGACAAACTTATTAGCTGTGTGTCCTTGGGCAAGTCACTTAACCCCAATTACCTTGCCTTCCTTCCTCCAAAAAATCTTTTAAAAATTAAATAAATAACAATTTTAAAAAATACCTTTTTATTGTAAAATTCTAATCTTTACTCATCTTGAACCACCACCAACCACGCCCTCCACACCATTTTCCTTTTTCCCAGGTTCCTTTTCAGGTATTAATTTTCTGAGGCAATATGGTGTAGCAGATAGAGAGCTAGGAAGCTAGGAAGACTTTGGTTCAAGTTTGGCCTCTGACACTTACTGATTGTGTGACCCTGGACAAGTCAGTTGATTTCTCAAGATGGAAACAAATAAAAATGCATTGGTAATAGGAGTTTTCTTAACTGAGAATTCCCTGTAGTAATAAAATCACAAGTGAAGTACCTATCTCTATTCCCTTCCAGAACCATATTTCAATCATGGGTCATGTCCCACCAGGTTATGGAGCTATCTATGAGGTAAAATTTTACTTCTTGCATTAAAATCTCTCAATCACCTTGCTTGCTATTTA
Source organism: Pseudochirops cupreus (assembly GCA_028627135.1). Lineage (NCBI taxonomy): Eukaryota > Metazoa > Chordata > Mammalia > Diprotodontia > Pseudocheiridae > Pseudochirops > Pseudochirops cupreus. The sequence goes on along the minus strand of CM053580.1, from coordinate 137,526,103 downwards.
TACTTTATACATTTTTTTATAGATTTGTATTCATTTTGTATAGCAAAAGGTTTACTTATTATAATTTATTTCATTAAATATTTCTCAATTATATGTAAAAAGTTGGAACAGAATTTTAAAAAAAATTTGAATTCCAATTTCTCTCCACCCTCCCACACCTCATGCCTCTTCAGCAAGGAAAGCACTTCAATTTTCCATTACGCATGTGACGTCATTTAAAACATATCTCCATATTAGCCACATTGCAAAAGAAAACTCAAATAAATTAAAATAATAAAAATGAAGAAAACAAAATAAAAGTATGCTTTACTCTCCATTCAGAGTTCATCAGTTCTCTCTCTGGAGGTAGATAGCATTTTTCAACACAGGTCCTTTAGAACTGTCTTAGATGACTGTCTTGAGCAGAGTAGCTAAGTCTTTCACAGTTGATCATCCTTACAATATTGCTGCTGCTGTGTATAACATTCTCCTGATTCTGCTCACTTAACTTCAATGAATTCATCTAAGTCTTCCCAGTTGTCCCATCCTGCTCACAATTCCAGGAGCACAATAGTATTCCATCACAATCTTATACCACAACCTATACAGCCAGTCTCCAATTGACTGGCCTCTCAATTTCCAATTCTTTGCCACCAGAAAAAGAGTTGTAATAAGAGTGCTTGTCTTTGTTTTTCAGTTATTTTTCAGTTGTGTCTGACTCTCTGAGACCCCAATTGGGGTTCTCTTGGCAAAAATACTGGAGTGGCTTGTCATTTCCTTCTCTAGTTCTTTTTACAGATGAGGAAACTGAGGCAAACAGGATTGAGTGATTTACCCAGGGTCACACAGCTAATGAGTGTCTGAGGTCAGATTTGAACTCAGGAAGGGGAGTCTTCCTGAGTCCAGGTCCAGTACTCCATCCACTCTACCACCAAGTTGCTACAAATATTTTTCTATAAATAGGTCCTTTTCCATCTTATTTAATCTCTTCAAGATACAGATCTAGTGGTGGTGTTGCTGGGTCAAAGGGTATGCACAGTTTTATAGCCCTTTGGGCATAGTTCTAAATTGTTCTCCAGAATTGTTGGACTAGTTTACAACTTCCCCAACAGTGCATTAGTGTCCCAGTTTTCCTCACCCCCTGCAGTGTTTGTCATTTTTCTTCTTTGTTATATTAGCCAATCTGATAGGTTTGAGGTGATATCTTAGAGTTGTTTTAATTTTCATTTCTCTATCAATAGTGATTTAGGGCATTTTTTCATGTGATTATTGATAATTTTGATTTGTTATCCTTTGACTTTATCAACTAGGTGATAGCTCTTATTTTTAGAAATATGGCTTAGTATAACAACAATGCAATATTTACAATGCCTATGGTGATTATAAATATGCCAGTATAGTTTTTAATCACGAAATGTAACAGGCTCTCTACATGAGGGACATAGCCAGAACTTTTATTCAAATACCAGAAAGCTGAGTCCCAAAACCAGAAAGTCAAAGCCATCACAGTAGCCATGGAGTTGGCACACATAGTTAATGCAATAAACACCCACATTCTCAATCCCTCAAAACAAAACAGGCTCCCCCAGGCAAAGATCCTCTTTTCCTTACTCACAGTAACTGTTCAGCCTTCACACAGCTCCCTCCCAAAAGCTCTGGCCCCTCGTGGCTCCCGTCCCTGGCAGTCCTCAGCAGGCGTCCTTAGCAGAAGTTCTGGTTGGCTCAAAAAAGAAGTTCACACTGCCATACCACCTCTTCCAAGTCACCAAGCTGGCTCCAATGGGGCCCCTACTCAACTCTGGCCCTTTCCTACCCCACCCCTTCCTGCTATGTCAGCAAGCTCAAGGGGAATGGAAAATCTTGAAATCCCATTACCATTACACTTAGTTTCCCTTTTATGCTTCTTTTGAGTCTTGTATTTGAAAGTCAAATTTTCTACTTACCTCTGGTCTTTTCATCAGGAATACTTGAAAGTCTACTTCGTTAAGTATCTATTTTTTCCTAGAAGGTTTATACTCAGTTTTTCTGGGTAGCAAATTATTGGTTTTAATCCAAGCTCTTTTGCCTTCTCAAATGCCTTCCAGAATACCATGTTTCCAGTTCTCCATGCCTTTAATGTGGTAGCTGCTAAGTCTTGTGTTATTCTGACTAGGATTTATTTGAATGGTTTCTTTCTGGATGGTTGAAGTGTTTTCTCTTTGACCTCAGATCTCTGGTATTTGGCTATAATATTCTGGGAAGTTTTTGCTTTGGGATCTCTTTCAGGTGGTGATCAGTGAATTCTTTCAATTTCAAGCTTTACTCTGTGGTTCTAGGATATTGGGGCATTTTTCCTTGATAATTTCTTGAAATATGATAACTAGACTCTTTCTTTGACCATGGTTTTCAAGTGTTCCAAAAATTCTTAAATTATCCCTGCTTGATTTATTTTCCAGGTCAGTTGTTTTTCTGATGATATAGTTCACTTTTTTTCCTATTCATTTAGTCTTTTGACTTCGTTGTATTGTTTCTTGATGTTTTATGTAATCATTAGCTTCAACTTGCCCTTTCTAATTTTTGAGGAATTATTTTCTTCAATGAACTTTCGTATTTCTTTTTCCATCTGACCAATTATGTTTTTAAGGAGTTATTTTCATTAGTAATTTTTTAACCACTTGGTCAATTATGTTTTGTCAAATCACTTTCTTCAGTATTTTCGTGACTCTTTTACCAAGGTATTAATTGTGTTTTCATAATTTTCTTCCTTTGCTTTCACTTCTTTACCTAATTTCTCCTCTACCACTCTTATTTGGTTTTTGAAAATTATTTTTAGGTCTTCGAGGAATTCTTGTTAGGCATATGTCCAATTCACATTTTATTTTTCCTTTGAGACTTTGCTTATAGCTTCCCTGTGTTCTTCTGAGCTTGTAAATTGATCTTCCCTGACATTATAGTAGCTTCTTATGATCAGGTTCCCTTTTTTGATGTTTATACACTGTTTCTTGATTTGGAACTTTATTGTTAATGTTATACAATTTTCTGTTTTAGTATGTGACATAGTTACTAGCTTTTCCTTGAGGGTATTGCTTTATTCTCCAGTTGTTCTAATTTTACCTCAAAATGAAGATAGCAATAACTAGTATCTAACTACTTCACAAGGCAGGCCATTCTAAAAGCTCTCTGAGAAACTTATATGAGAGATATCATACACGGCTAAATTTTGAAGACTATCACCAAAAAGAAAAAAAGGCTGAAAGGAAACTTAGAAAACATCTTTTATGTATCCAGCTCTATCAAGAGGATAGAAACCAATACTTTCTGGAGTTCCTTTTACAGCAAAAAGACAGAATTCGTAATAGTCACCCCTGTACCATCTACTAGGCCTTTTCCCTGTCCTTCTGCTATTCTACAAAACTTTGAGTTTTCTTATCCACAGTGCTTTATTGCACACCCCATCCCACGAGGCCTTGCCATCTGTCCTGTTGCTATACCTTCCATAATCCTCAGGCTTGCAATCTGCCATGCTTCAGAACTCTAATGACTATCAACAGTTGCCATTCACCTTGAATCTATACTTTTTCATATATATTGTTTTTCTCTGTTGCAACAGAAGCTTCTTGAAGATAAAAATGGTCTCATTTTTATGTTTGTAACCTCAGCAGTTAGCACAGTATTTGGAATAGACTAAGTGCATAATCATTTTTTAAAAAATTATTCATAGCATCATAGATTCATAGCAGGAGAGACCTTAGAGACTATTCAGTCTATCACCCTCATTTTATAGATAAAGAAACTGAGGCACAGAGGATACAACTTGTCTTTGGTCAGATAGCTAACTAATGCTAGAAATGGATGAGGTTTTCCTGATCCCCTTCTCATGGCCTATTCACTATATCATGCATTTTAGTCATTCATCTGTCCAGTCTCTTCATTTTTACAGATGAAGAAATGGAGAACCAGAGAGGTAAGTGCCTTGTTTTTCATTTAAGAATAGTGGGGTTTTTTTTAACTGTCATTTCATAAACACTCATCTCTAACTTTTTTGTAAAAAAAAAAACTTTATGTAAAAAAAAATTTTTTTTGTAAAAATGCCAACAGCAAGAATATAACAACACCAGGACGTTTGGAGGCATGTCTCCATTTCAGGATAACCAGGCCCCAACTGCAAGTTCCTCTTATACATTTGTATCTGTCCTGTAAGTATTTCTGGGGCCCTGTCAGTACAAGATTTTTCCCTAAAGCCCTGGCCACCTGTTAGTGGCACGTGAATTGGTAACAGCTGTTTCATTTGCCCACAGAGTACTCAGCCAAAATATATAATCCATAGTAAGACTCCAACATAAAAAGGTGAAGAATGTGTTTTCAGTTTGAGGATTTTTTAAAAAAATTTTTTCTACTCCCCTCCCCCAAAGATATACATTATGTATGAGTAGAGAACACAAAAGATCTCCTTAAAAAAGAAAAATCCAGTACCAGTGAATGGCCAGGATAATTTCTGAGTTTTAAAAGTATGGCCTAACTGCTATAATGTTTAATTACTGAAAAGTTCTGTTACATTCCCCCGTTATTTGTAAATATTGAGGAAAAGACAGGAAAAGGCGGAGTAGGGGAATGAAAAGAATCTTGTATTTACAGGGTATAGTAACTTTAAAAAAATTCCTTAAATATATAAACTTGAAATATATCACTCAGAGACTGTCAAGAGCCAGAAGGCATCTTAGATATTATCTAATAGAATCTCATTTTACAAAGAGAAGCTGAAGGCTAGAGAGATTAACCAAGATTGTCCAAGATCGCACAAGAAGTTAGCCACAAAACTGGAACGTGACACACACCTTCCTACCTCTAAGGACAATATCTTCTCCTTTACAAATATAGGCTAAGTATTGAGAAAGTCACCAAAAGGTTCTTTTTTAATTCATCATATAAAAGAAGCAAAATTAGTTGTGAGCCCTTGTATTTTTTGCTATTTCTCCGGAGGTACATGATAGTTGATATCTTTCCAAAGACACTGACTTCTCAATTTAAATCAATTCAACAAATATTTAACGGTTAACTCCTATGTGCCTGGGGGGCAGCTAGGTGGTGCAGTGGATAGGATGCCAGAATAGAATCTTCCTCCCTCATGTACCTAGTCAACTTAAAAACTTGCTCCAGTTGAGTTTGCTGCATTTATTTCATCTATTCCACAATCCCAAACTCACTCTGGGATACTCAGGAAATTCAAGTATTTGGTACTATACCCATGTTTCTTCATGATCCCTTGCTGTCTAACTGCTGTGCACTAGGAAGAAGGAAAATGAAAGAAATTACAAGGCAACCTTCAACTTAACACCAAAAAATGAAGTAAAAATAAAACACTGTCCTGAAGCTACACAAAAATTAGCCCTTCTGTTATTTGCACCTCAGCTCTTACTGTTGAGTCATTTAGACTCTCCAGGACCCCATTTTGTGGTTTTCTTGGCAAAGATATATGAGTGGTTTGCAAAGATACAAGAGTGGTTTGTCATTTCTTTCTTCAGCTGATTTTATAAGTGAGGAAATTGAGGCAAACATGGTTAAGTGACTTGCCCAGGGTCACATCAATTTTATGTGTCTGAGGTTGGATTTGAACTCAGATCTTCCTGACTCTAAGTCTAGCACTTCTCCACTGCACCACCTAGTAGTCCTGCTTCAGTGCTTAGTACAAGGTGATTCTAGAGGAAGTCTGAGGAGACTTCACTGGCCTGATGTTAGCTTTTGCTGATGCTCAGAGGACACACCTACATGTTCTCACCTACATGTTGCTTGTACCCTTTCATTTAGTGCAGGGATTCTTAAAATGTAATCTGCGAACTTGTTTTTTTAAATATTTTGAAAACTATTTCTATGTAAATGATTTCTTTGTAAGCCTATGTTTATCCTATACATTAAAAAATATTATTCTTAGGTGTCCATATGCTTCATCAGATTGCCAAAAGTGTCATGACACACAAAAAAGTAAAGATCCCCTTATTTAGTAACTTGTGGAAGGCAACAGGGAAGACTTATGAGTCATTTGCCATCATCAGGTGGTGCTAAATTCAGCTCAGGTTTAGCTAAGAGAGCATGGGCTTGAATCCTTCCCAACTTTTACTGCAGGTCAGGCAATTTCTTCTCTGATAAAAATGAGGTCTGGGAGAGAATTGTGAGACATTAAATACCAGGCTCAAGGCTATGTGTTGGATGTAATAAGCAATAAAGAGCCACTGTAGGTCATTTTGTTAGGGATTATATTAGTCACGTCTCTCCGAAGATGTTAATTTCCTTGAGATCTGGAATCATTGCATAGGCTGCTAGGTGGTACAATGGATAAAGTCCTGGGCTTGCAGTCAGGAAGACCTGAGTTCAGATCCAGCCTTTGACACTGTGTGACCCTGAGCAAGTTGCTAAACCTTTGTTTGCCTCAGTTTCCTCAACTGTGATATGGGAATAATAATAGCACCTACTTCATAGGATTATAGTGAGGGTCAAATGAAATAGCACTTGTGAAGTACCTACTTAGCACATGCTTGGCACATAGTAGGTGATATATGAATTCTTATTCCCTTCCCCCTATTCCCCTATGGTTCTTTTATATTCTTCACCTACTTTTGTTTTTTTTTAATTTTTATATAACAAATTTATTTTATTTTCAATTCTCGAAACCAAACAAGCATTTCCATAACACAGTACAATAAAAAAGATGATTGCACATGAAACTGAAAATCTACCATGTACAACTTGCTATTCCCTCCAAATGTACAAGAAAATTATCATGTAAATTTCTTTTTTTCCCTTTTCTTCTTCCTTCCCCATCTGTACCCTAGAGAAGGCTCCCATTAGACACAAACAGATGATATAGATATACACACATACTATGTATATACACACATATATACATACGTAAGTACACTGTGTGTGTATAAAATTAACCTGTATCTGCTCCTATTTGTTGGTTCTTTCTCCAGACACATACAGTATCTTTTTTATATGCCCTTTATTTTTAATTTGCGTTATAGTTCATATAGATTATGAACTCTATCTGATAATATAAAAAACTCATGGATGTATATTTAAATATCTAAAGCAATTATCAAGCATATGAGAAAAATAAACATTTTTAAAGATACCAGGATAGAGAAAAGACCTGGGATTTCATCAGTATAGGGTTCTCCCCTTAAGAAAATTCTCTTCTCCTACAGATCAACATCTTCTCTGCAACTCAAAGTCTTAAGGAGTTGGCTGAGGTAAAGACAGTAAGAATATGTTAAAAACAGGACTTCCTGGCAATCTATCCACTCTACTAGGCTGCTTCTCTTCATAAATTTCATATATAAATTACATAGATAATAAATTTCTTATACAAATTACATTTATGCATCTTATATCACAAATAAATGATATGCATGTATGAGTTTGTTATTTAGTCATGGCCAACTCTTCCTGAGCCCATTTGGGGTTTTCTTGGCAAAAATTCTGGAAGGGTTTGACATTTCCTTCTCCAGTTCATTTTATAGATGAGGAAACTGAGGCAAACAGGGTTAAGTGAAGTACCCAGGGTCACACAGCTAGTAAGTGCCCAAGGCCAGATTTGAACTCAGGAAGAGGAATCTTTATGACTCCAGGCCCAGCCCTCTATGCACTGAACCACCTAGCATTTCTGAGTGTGTGTGTGTGTGTGTGTGTGTGTGTGTGTGTGCGCACACACACATATATGTGTGTATATTCATACATATGTATATACATATATACATAAACATATATGCACAGGTATGTATGCACACACAAATGTATATATGTATGTAAAATTGTAGACAGCTCTAGGTTTGAGTCTATTCTGCCTGGAAGAAGGGAAAAGGAAAAAAGAAAATGTGATATAAATCCTGATTTTAAAGGTAATTAATTCATCTGTAATCGCAGCTGTCCCTTCCCTATACCAAATAGGACAACACAATACAACTCGTTCACAGGTTTTAACATCTTTATATTTTAGTTTGGGTTAATTTTCTACTGAATTTCAGACATCACAAGAAAATCCATAGCTATACTGAGGCCAAAAAATTTCTGGAGTTATGACTTTCCACAGTCTAAGAGATGGAAAAATTCAGGGCCTACTAGATTGAATAGATGCCTGTTCAAGATCCTGTGGAAAGTTGATGGCTGAGCTATGAGTCAAGTCTAGGTCTCCCCAAAACAGAAATTTTTTTAAAAAGTATGAAAAACTTTTGACTGAAAGCTATGCACAATGTATTACTGTACCTACCAGCAGTGATAAAGGTTCCTCCTGCTACTTTAAACAGAATATGGCTCGCAAAGGGAGCAGCGCAGATGATGAAGAAGGTAGCAATTATCGCCGCCAGGACACCAAGGAGAAGGAACACCGCCCAGAAACCGCGATAAACTGTAAACCCAAAAAAAGGAGAGGAACGGGGGGTGGGGGGAGACATATTTAGAACTTAAACTAGTAGACAATAAAGTTTCCTTCTAATTGTAAAAACAGCAGCCCTTCCATGACCGATCCTAGTGTATACCATGTGTATTGAATTAGGCTTGAACCTCAGATCTTATCCAAAAGCCATGGAATAAATGATAGCAGACTACAATCAAACCTGGATTCTTGGTGTGTGCACCGCACACATACTTAATATACTTAGGCAGTCAATTTTCCCCAACCAGATTTCACATTTTAGAAGTTGGAGTACCAAAAGCTGCAGGCAATATTCTTTTGAATGACTGCCCAGCTGGATCAGATATGTATTCCATCCCAAATGTAGACAAACATAAAAAGACATTGAAATTCTTAGCACTGGGCCTCAAAAAAAAAAAATCATACACACACACCCCAGCCCAACCCTGATAGAATGATTTCTTTTCTTTTCTTCTTCTTTTTTTTTTACAGCAAAGCATCCACTTGAAAGCTGATAATATCCATCAACTGCAGTCCTACTGTATGGACTGCCCATCTTTCTTTCTTTTTTTTTTTTGATATATTGTAAAGCAACAAAAATGGCAAGAAAAACTCAAAACAATGTTTTCCAAGCATAATTGAGCTTTAAAATCAGATACATTCAGGCAGAAAAACTCTGTCCTAATATTTGTACTTTGTTAAATTCAAAATGTGAAGTTTCAGAGGCTTTTAGTCAAGGACAAGCAATGCTGAATTAATGGATGCAGCTGGTGATAAATGGACTGAGGGTTTGGCGACACATAGTAGCCAAATAAAAAGGGTTCCTAATGATCATTTTTGAGCTGGTTAATTGCACATCTATTAAACAAATTCATCACTTTCCAAAGGCTAAAACACTGAAATAAATTCTTCTTGTAAATTTAAGTAGGGGGCCCTCAATGGAACCTATTAGCCAAATTATGAGTTCTTATCTGCTGTGTTGCAGAATAGGAAAACAGAAACTGCAGAGAGAAAGGAGGCAAAAATCTTTTTAAAAGGTCCACCTGGCAAAGCTGAAAAATGTCAATCAAGTGGAATCTTATAAAGTGAGAGAGGTAGTGGGGAGGGTATGGGGGGAGTGTAGAGGAGCAGAGAAGTGACATTGCATATGTCACTGCAGTTAAAGTAATCAATCAATAAGCATAGCAAAGAGTGAGATATATACATATATAGTGTGTGTATATAGTATATATAGCATATATGTATAAGTACATGTACATATATGTATACAAACATATGAATAATTAAGAATCGAAAATCCTGGCCTGAATTACCTAGTTTAATGTTCCACATCCCCTGAAGTCATGGGACAATTGGTCAGCGTTGTGTATCATTTAAAATTGTCACAGGATTGATTAAGTCTAATGTTTCCAAAAAGCAGATGGGTGGTACAGTCGATAGACTATTGGGCCTAAAGTCAGGAAGACTCATCTTCTCGAGTTCAAATTTGACCTTAGATACTTCCTAATCGTGTGACCCCTGGCAGATCATTTAACCCTGTTTGCCTGTTTCCTTCTCTATAAAATCAACTGGCAAAGGAAACGGCAACCACTCTAAGAAAACCCCAAATGGGTCACAAAGAGCCCAACATGATTGGAACAACTGGACAACAACAAAGATTTCCATATACTACTTATCACACTATTACTGAATGCCAGTCAACCTGGCACAGAGAAAAGACAGCTAAACTTCACATCAGCCAGAAATCCAAGTTCAAGTCTTATTTGGATATATACTGGCCTTAGAATCCTGGACAAGTCAGTTAACCTCTAAATGGTCTATTTTACAGAGAACTTGCATAAGGCAAGCACGCACATGGTCGTCAGAAGAATTGGTATAAGGACTCTTTCAAGTTTTCTCTGAAGAACTTTAGTACTGATTGTGAGATATGGGAGACTTTGGCACAGAACCACCCAGCATGACATGCCTTCATCAAAGAAGGGGCTTAGGTGCAACTAGGTGGCACAGTGAATAGAGTACTGACCCCAAAGTCAGGAGGATCTGAGTTCAAATTTGGCCTCTGACACGTAACACTTACTAGCTGTGTGACCTTGGGCAAGTCACTTAACCCTGATTGCCCTGCCTTCCCTCCTCCAAAAAAAAAAAGACATCAAAGAATGGGCTGTGCTCCATGAGTAAAACAGAATCACAGTAGCACAAAGGAAACATGAACTGCACAAATTTGGAGACATCTCCATCCAGATGTACAAATGGACTATCTGTGCCCAACCTGTGGTAGAACCTTCTAAGCTTGCACTGTACTGATCAGCCATAACCGAATACACTGTGCCCTGACCCTCAATATCATGATGTTGGTCCTCTTCAAAAACAAAAGACAAACAACAGTCGCAGGTAAGACTATAAATTTCAGAGAGGGTGACTACTTGCTTTGAGAAAGGGAGTTACCACCCTACCAGGAGTTCCCTGCACCAGTGAAATAACAAGTTTGTTATTTATTTGTTTGTTACTCAAAACAAATCAGTTCTATTTAACTACCACAAAGTACTCTGTCATGCTCAAAATTTAAGGAAAGGGAATGATTTCAATCTGGGATACCTGCATTACAGGTATTTCACACACTAACATGATTTTTATATTGGCAGGACTAGAGTGCCTTGAAACTCTTTTAAGGTTTTACCTACTTTATGCCACTAAATATTTCTCCAGGACAAAGTTCTAATATTGATTAGAATCCCATAAATTTGGCTAGCTACACTAATCAATCTGGATTCTTTAACATCTTCCAAATCCCTGCCCTTTCTGAGATTTCCTAATAAAGTCAAGACAAAATATGTTATGGCATAGGGAGATTTCTGGGGCAAAAGGAAGAGATAGGAGAAATGGCAACTACATTGCTACCTAATAACCGTTTAAAAAAAACTAAAGTCTTCCAATTCATTGGGTAGAATCTCCATAAAGGCTCTTTGCTCTACTAAATTCAACGCAATAATTATATATTAAACACCTACTGTTTGACAGGCCACTGTACCAGGTTCAGTGAATATAGAGACAAAAAAGGAAACAGCCCTGTCTTCCTGCCCTTTAACCCCAAAAGAGCTTATAATGAATATACTTGGGAGAATACGGTGGGGTTAGGAACGTGGTTGCCCTTTAATGATTCATATATCCCATCCAATCATGGTTCAAGGAGTTTGCACTTGGGGGTTTTAAAAGGTAGAGGTTAGAAGGCATTGAGGAAGGACCTGGACGACAGTTATACATTTGTAATGGTAATGGGAATTTGAAGATCTTCCCTAATCCTTAATAAGCCTAGGGGAATTTGAAGACCTTCTCTGCTTTGAAAATATACAAGAAGAGAGTGACCAATAGTGTCAAAAGTTACTTTCTTACATCTCTGTAACTTTTGACACTATTGGTCACTCTCTTCTTCTAGATACTCTCCTCATTCTCCTCTTACCTGTCTTACTATTCCTTCTGTTTCCTTTGCTGACTCTTTAGCCATTTCATGTCCACTAATTGTGAGTGTTCCCAAGGGTCTGTCCTGGGCCCTCTTCTCTTCTCTTGCTATCTCATTTAGTGATCTCATCGATCCTCACGGGTTCTATGGTATCCCTTTGTAGATGACTCTCAGATGTACATATCCAGCTCTAACTTGTCCCCTAAACTCTAGTCTCATATCACCAGTTGCCTTATGGGCGTCTCAAATTGGATGTTTCATATGCATCTAAAATCAACATGTCCAAAATATCATTATTTCTCACCCCCCCAATCCCACCATTTTACAAATTTCTCTATTATTTTTGAGTGCACCATCATCTTCCCAGTCAATTGGGCTTCCATATCATCCTCAACTCTGTCATACTCTCTCGACATTTCCAATCTCTTGACAAGTCTTATTATTTAAGTCCCCTTCTCTACTTCACACTACCAACACCTCACATAGGGATTACTGTATTAAATGGCCTTTAAATTGGTCTCTTTGCCTGAAGTCTCTCTCTATTCCAACCAATCATGTATCTACTTAGCTATGAAAATAATATTCTTAAATTACAGGTCTAACTATGTGATAGTCACCCAGTAAGTTCCAGTGGCTCCCTATCAGTTCCAGGCTCTAACAACAACAACAAAAATCTCATTTGGTATTTACAGCCTTCCTAATCTGGTCTCTTACTAATCTTCCAGTCTTCTACGCCTTTCTCTTCGTCATGTATTTTATGATCAGACAACAATTGTCTTCTTGTGCTTCACTATATAAAATACCCACTTTTAAACTTAATGACTGTACTATGTGTCCTTACTGCCTCGAATGCTCTCCCTCTTCATGTGACTTGGTGTTCTGGCTTCCCTGACTTCTTTGAAGACTCAGCTTAATTCCGACCTTCTGCAAAAGGCTTTTCATGATCTCTCCTCACCTGCACCACCGCCTCCATTCCCACCATTAGTTCCTTCCCTCTGAGATTATTTTCAGTCTACTCGATATATATCTTGCATATACCTAGCTTGCTGGCGTGTTGCCTCCTCCATGAGAATTTAAGTCCCTTGAGGGCAGATTGTCTTTGTTTTTCACTAGTTTTATGTTCTTATCTTTGTACAGGATCTGGAGAATATTAAGAGTTTAATAAGTGTTTGTGGATTGATTAACCAATGTACTTTCTTAAGCCCCAGAATAAAAGAATCTTAAAGAACATCCACACAGATCTCTTTCTGAGGAATGAAACAGACTTGGAAAGAAAAATTCAGAGAATGGACATCCTACAGGACAAAATAAAAGTTTTTGATTTAGAACATTAGAGAGTCCTTTCTTCCCCCCCCCTCCAAAAAATAAAGCCTGTATATTCAATTGAATCATTCTTTCTTTAATTTAGCTCTTATCGTTTTAACTACTGTAGAAGCTTAGTTATCATGACTACCTAACATAGGCACTCCAGTAAGGTTAAATGTCTTCCTTTCTTCATAGATTCTTAGCAAAACTTGTATATCCATGTAAGTAGCCATTCTAATGGGATATACAGCAATTCTGAAGTTAATTAAGCACACATATGATGCAGATAGGTTCTATTCCCATTTCTACCATTTGCTAGCTTTCTAACATTATGCAAGTCATCTAGCTTTTCTGGGCTTCAGTTCCTCATCTATAACATGGATACAATATTTTTCCTGTCTAAAGACATGATGCTAAATTAAATGACAGTTTGAGATTCTTACCATCAATAAAATCCATCACTTCATTTTTTTTTTGGTTACTCCATTAACAAAAAAAGGCACAGGAAAATATTTTCACTATAAAACTCAGTCTGTATTTCATGCTTCACTTTTCTTTTTTTGTAGGAATATATTAAGGACAATGCAGTTCGTCCAATATGGGGCTTCTTAACCTAGGGCATAGGTTCATGAATAGATTGCAGAAGGTCCGTGACCTTGGATGGGAAAACAATTACATATTTATTTTCAACTAGTCTAAAATTGATTTAACATTTCCTTCAATTTTTAAAAATATTCTCCAGACCACCAAAGGGGTCTATGACACCAAAAATGTTTCAAATACCACCTCTAATACAATATATTCTCATATTTCAAAGTAGCATTCTTGACAGTTGACTATACATTCAGTATGTAGAATGACTATCTTATTATATAGCATCAAACTAAATGCAAACCTATCATGAAAGTCCATTTCTATTACGTGATATAATTCAATATACTATAATAAACTAAAAGTTGAACATCTATTAAGTCTTCAAAGCATAAAGCAAAGTTTACAACATGGCTTATTAGAACTTCATATACAGATTTACAACATGGCTTAAGCAAACTTCACAAATTAATACTGATTGAGTAAAAAGGTCATTTGAATTTGTAAAAATAATTGGCTTAAATGATATTTTCAAAGAAATGTGATTTTTAAAAATATGTTCATGTATACTCAATAACTTGAACTAACAAAATGTTGCCAGCGTGGGATTCTTTGAATCACTTTCATTACTAAAAAGTGACCAGAAGACCTTCCTTCTTCTTCAACTAAGTAGCTGAATGACCTTGAGCAAATCTCTCTCAATTTCTTTCTCTGAAAATAAAAGGGTCCCTTCCAACCTAACATTCTGTGATTTAGTGGTTCCAACGAATTTTGAACACCATATTAACAGTTTGTATATAAATGGTTTGGTAGTTCTGAAGTACCTGAAAAAAAGCTATTAAGAATCTTTTCAACTTTGCTCATATGACTAATTTGCCTTTACAGGATCTTTTCTCATGTAGAAAAGATAAGTAAACTTCAGCTCAATAAGTATTTGTAGTATTACAAATTCTGAATTTAGGAAGGCAGAACTAATAAAATTTTATTGAACTACCTTATGTCACTTTCTTGTTTTCATTTTCCAGTCTTGTGTATTTGTTGGTTCTAACAGCACATTGGTAATGAAAAACTTCCTGTGATTCCATTATTTTCCAGTTTTATTCACTGGAAAGTGCCTGATGTCAAGATTATGTGAACAGAATGTTCAGATTCAGACACAAATAAAATGCAAAATCATTGGTTTTTTTTTTAAAGAGGTCAAACCCCAACCCCAAAGTAATTTTTTTTTTAAGTGTGGTAGGGAAGCCACCTGTTAGGGATTCTCCAGGTAAGTAAACTGCAAAACTGACAGTTATAATGCTATACCTGAGGTGTTAGAAAACAAACAAACAAACAAACAAACACAACCAAGCACATTCTGTAACACAGGGCAAAAGCATGACAGAAGTGATGTGGGAGGCAAAATAAGCAGTGGCCTTGGTGATAGAAAACCACTCCCCTTGCCCCCCAAAAAAGTACTCTGCATTAATCTGGGTACACAGGGTTCCCTGTTCGCCTCACCAATAGATTATAATCTCTACTGCAGTGGGGATTTTGTTTTCACTTTTGTATGCCCAGCATCTAATACAGTGCCTGGTACTTAGTGACATGCTTGTTGAAAGATAGAATAAAAATGTATATGCAGCTCTGCCCCTGCCAAGCTGCATGACCATTTTCAAAAGAGCACTGTACTGGGCATTATAGGATCCAAGCTGATGCTGCTAATGTCTGGCAATTATCTCCTATATTTGGCTATCTATACTGACCAGTCTGGATTCTAAAGTCCCTTAAAAATTGCTGTTCTTTTTTGAATTCCCTATAAAAGATAGGAGAAAACATTTGGGAGAACTATCCACCGTGTGGAATAAGGATAAGGAGCCATCCTCTGAATCCCGAAAACCTGAGTTCTAGTCCCACTTAGGACACATACTAGCTAAAAGTCCAAGGACACCTCATTTAATTTCTTAATGGCCCCGGGCAATTGTCTATTCATAAAAACTGCAAATTAGTTGCTAATCTACATTGTTAAAGGGAATTTCCTCCCCTGAGAGTTCTTCATACATAAAATCACAAGTCCAGACTCCACCCTACCATCCTCCACATCACCCTCTCCACCAAAAAAAAAAAATGCTCAAAGGCAGTATTCCAGAGGTTGGGGATCTGAAAACAGAAAAGTCCCTGTCCTTCCTATCTCTAGGGCATTATCTATAAAAATTAGGGGTCTGTACTAGTGTAACATCAAAAGAGGACTTGCCTCTGTTGTCCAAGAACCTGAATTCGAATTCCATCTTTGCTGATTATCGTCTGTGTGACCTTGGGCAAATCACTTGGGCCTCCTTTGGGGTTGGTGGTTAGACTAAGTGACCTCTGGGGTTCTCGACCTGTCATCTTACTTCTACGGTCCCTTTCAACTCTGGATCCTATAATGCATTTAAGTCACAGGCTCTCTGGATGTCAGGGCCCTCGTTGTCCAACGGGATAATAACATTGGCAACGCCTACTGCATAGGTTTCTGAGGAAACCTTAAATTTCTGTATAAATGCCGGTTCTTATTCTAATAGATTGTAAACTCCTCGAGCACAGGGTGTGCGTTTATCGCTTTCCTTTGATACTCAGGAAACAGCATAGTGCCCCGCCCAGGCTGGGTGCTTAATTAACAGTCGCCACATTAAGTTGAATTCTGATCGATAGGGCATTGAACGAGTAAATTGATTTAGGAAGTATCTACATTTTCATCCCGGTTCGTCCTACCGATGAGTAATTAATATTTTTCCAGTTTTTCAGTTGTCTTTATTTAGGTAAAGCGCTGTTTGCAGCCGTGTTTATATTTGTTGATACAGCAGTTTTTCAGGTGTGTCTGACTCTTTGTGACCCCTCATTTCTTATTGGAGGCGTTTGCCATTTCCTTCTCCAGCTCATTTTACAGACAAGGATACTGAGGCAAACGAGGTTAAGTGACTTGCCCAGGATCACCTAGCTAGTAAGGCCAGATCTGAACTCAGGAAGACCAGTTTTTCTGACTCCAAGATCTTGCTCTACCCACTGTATTGATGGGGTGTAGGCTCTGGGAAACCCCTTGAACTCTCCTTGGATCTTCCCACTAGACGAGGAATTTGTATGAGGCTATAAGCCGTTCGTTATCTCTAGACCCAAATCTCTGTTTCTGGCCAAGCCCTCCGTGGTCCAGCTACCTCTCACCCTTGATCCTCCCAAAGTATTTATATCCAAATCAGTTACCCTTAAACTAGCCTTTCCCTCCCTTGTCTGTCATCTCCAGGAAGCCTCCAGCTATTCCCACTCTTAATCTCTCATTACTGGAGTCTGACCTCATTTGACCCCTCCTGAAGACCCTTCCCAAACTCCTCCTCTAGACCATCCCTAAATCCTCCCACAACCTTTCTGTATATAAGCTCCATCTTGCCTCCATGAGGGATCCTAGAATCAACTAGACCAGGGAATTATCTATCTGACACTCTGGAGAGTTTGTCCAATACAAGCCTCACAGATACCTAGGCTCCTTAAGAGTCTACCCATTATGGTGAGCCTTTAATAAACTTTGCTTGACTTTGGCTGAGAGAAGACTTGAGTTGAATTCATTTGGCAGGACCCCACATGTTGGCATTTTGGGGTCTCGAACACCCTAATTTAAACCTTCATTTAAATTGTTGGTTAGTTTACTGTCATAGAGCTGGGCAAAAATTATTTCTAAATTATTATTCTTTATTTTTTAAAATTCTTAATAATTTTCTTAATCCATTATGAATTTTCCTTTTTCATTTTATGGTTCCCTGACCTAAACAGTATCACCTAGATGCCTTCTTTATTTATATGTTTTTTTGTGTGTATACTTTGGAAGGTAATATTCTTAGCATCTGACACATTCTGTAGTATTTTAAATGAAATTTCTCTTTTTCTTCCTACTGGGTTTTATTGGAATTATATAAATGCAGATGACTTATGGATTTATTTTATACTTAGTCTGTTAAAATTATTAACTGTTTCAAAGTTTTTTAGTTGACTCTTTTGGGTCCTTTTTAAGTACACCATTGTAGTATTTGAAAAAAGTGATAATTTTTTTCTTATTTACCCTATGGTTATTCCTTCTATTTCTTTTCATGTTCTTATTGCTAGAGAGAACATTTCTAGGATTATGTCAAAAGGAACTGATAACAACAGACATCTTTTTTCACTATGACTACTACTACTACTACTACTACTATTATATACTGTAACAGCTCTTGGTTTCGGATACTACTTATTGTAAGAAAAAATTCATTTAATCCTGTTATCTGGTATTTTTGACAGAAATGTCAGTTGTGTTCTGTCAAAAGCTTTTTCTGAATAGTTTTAATCTCATGTTTTTTGTTGATTTTGTTAACAATGTAATTATAATTAAGTTTTAGTCATGTTAAATCAACCATGAATTCTTGATATAACTCCAATATGGTCATAGTGCATAATCTTTGTCAAATATTGTTACAATCTAGCTAACACTTACATTACTTAAATTTTTCACATGTAGGTTCATTAGGGATATTAGTTTGTAGTTTTCTTTTTTCACTTTTGACTCTCCCTGGCTTATGTAGCAAAACTATCTTTGTCATAGAAAGAATTTAGTAGGATATCTTCTTTTGCTGTTTTTACAGTCTATTTATGTAACATTGGAATTAATTGTTCTTTGAATATTTGACAGAATTCATTTGTAAATCCACCTTGTCCTGTATTTTTTTCTCCCCCTTAGGAAATTCATTTCTGACTTATTTAACTTCTTTTTCTGAAAATGTTGTATTTAAATTCTCTATTTCCTGTTATGTTGAGTATTTTATATTTTGTTTAAAATTCATGTATTTCATTTAAATTGTTGGTTGGTTTACTGTCATAGAGCTGGGCAAAAATTATTTCTAAATTATTATTCTTTATTTTTTAAAATTCTTAATAATTTTCTTAATCCATTATGAATTTTTCTTTTTCATTTCTTATGTTGGTTATTTGGTTTTCCTCTTTTTATCCAAATTAGCTAATGGTTCACCTATTTTATTGTTTCCTTTTGGGGAAAAAGTTCTTAATTTTATTCAATGTATTTATTTTTAATATTGTTAATTTCATCTTTGATTTTCAGAATTTATATTTTGCTGTTTAATTGGAATTTTAAAAATTTATTGGTTTTCTTTTTTCAATTGCATTTTCAATTCATTGATCATGTTCTTTCTCTTTTTTGTCAATATGTTGCTCATTCATTATTAATTATTAAATAAAATCAAACTATAACCCATATTGATGATTATGTAGAAAGTGCTTCACACCTACATAAATGTCTTTTGTTGCACTCCTGCTATTGGTGCTACTTCTGTCATAGTCTAGAACATAGGCTTAGACAAGTAGGATGCTAATATGGGAAATTATCTTTCTTCTGAATTCCAATTTGGAAAAAAAAATCCACAAAAAATCACATACGGTGTCACTGTTATCATTTCATTTCTTGGGAACAATACAATTATAGTTCAGTAAAGGCTTGTGGACTTGGGTTAAGTTAGTTACATCAAAGTGAAATTATAAGCGTTCTGAATTATGGAACACTTTTTAAAAACAAGTTCAGATTAAAGGCATTTGCAGATATACAGATATTAACTCCAACTCCCTACTAACAAAAATGCTACCTTTCAGGGTCCTAACAGATCTGCTTTAACTAATATGCCATTGTAATTAGCACATTAATTGTCTGCCCACAACTAGATCTGGGAAAGGGTTTCAAAAATAGTCTGATCCCTTAGGAAAGTCAAATAGTTCCCAGCAAGTTCATCTGTACAATGTACATAGCAAATTTACATAAATAGTGAAGAAGTAAAGGTCAGTCCCAATAAGAATAGGTCCCAAATGAGTAAGGTCAAAAACTCAAGATTTTTTTGTTACACAGTTAACTTGGGTAAATATTTTATTCATAATTGAATGTAAAAACAAATTTAAGGGTCATCTATTTAAATTTTTTTCCTCTAAATTGCCTTAGACAACTCCCAAGCTAGTTCAGAAATCTAAGCCTATGTTTCAACACATTCCTAAGCATGTCGAGTGTGAAATACTCTATAAAACGTTCTAAATTGAGCCAAAACAAAACAACCCCTCCTCAACAGCCCCCAAATCACAGCCATCAGCATATGTTGCAATTGCTTTAAACAGAACATGTCTGTTATGCAGGCCAGCAAGCTTTTCCGTCATCTCAGTATACCACTTGTCTTGGCAATGTCATGAAAACCTAAAAATACAGTAACGCCTAGATCAAAACAGAAGGACAGGCTGTACAGTATGTCAGCTTCTGAATTCTACAGTTATTCAAAGAGTGAGCCAAATTCTCCCTGGTGTTAAAGTCATTCTCTTGTGATCAGTTGGGTGCTCGTGGACTTTGGCAAACTTTTTTTTTTCAGGTTAAGACATGAACATTTAAAGGTTAAAAAGAAAAGCGAGTGTACTTCCTTTAAAATAAATAGTCTTTTGAGACATAGTTTTAGAGTTGGTCAAGGGGACATCAAGAGAAGGAAAAATGAAAAAGAGAACCAAGAAATGACTTGCCCAGGGTCACACAACTATTAAATGTCTCAAATGGGATTTGAGCTCTGGTCTTCTTGACTTTAAAAGCAGTGCTCTATATACTTTACTACCTGGCAGAAGGGAGGGAAAATTGAACTAGGTCTTTTATGCCTCTTAGTTTTGTCACTTTCTAACTATCAAAGCCCTAGTTTACTCATCTTCTTCTCAGGACTATTATAAGTAAATAATCTCCTATGTCCCAAATCACTACCAACGAGGGACTGAGGTACTAAGAATAGACTCCAGGAATGAAATGAGGGGAATCACAGAATTTCAGTCCTGGAAGGGAACCCAAAGGCTACCTAGTCTGGCCCATCTCTGAAAACCAAACCCCTCTAAAACAAAAAGTACTCATTCAGTTTTTGGTTGAAGATCACTACTGAAGAGAGCCCCTACATCTCCACATAGACCCGTAATTGCCCTAACGCTTAGGAAATTGTTTTTGTTTTTTTTTTTTCCTGACTTCTACCCTAAATATGCCTCTTTTCAACTATCACTCACTGTTCCCAATTTTGCCCTCTGGAGCCAAACACAACATGTTTACTCTTAGAAATGACATCTCTTCAAATGCTTTTGAAGAGTAGAGCAGCAGAGTAAATACTCAAATATTCTTTAGAGTAATAGTAGCTTTGCAAGAGCTCTCTTTTCTTCTGAATTTTATCATACTCTTTGCCATTCCACCTGAATATCCACCCGCCATATAAAAATGAAACTACTGTCAAGATCAGAGCTCATAGGATCTATAGGGTTGTCACTTGACATATTCTCTTCTGCAATAATTGAAAGTGTTCAGAGACATGCTTTTTCACACACACCCTCCACTTTATTTCACTGAATTTTACATATTTTTCCTATGAAGAAAAGTGGTGAATGGAAAGTGCTTTGTAAATCTTAACATGTTACATAAATGTCAGCTATTCTGAAGTTTACTTTATTACTGTCTTTCTCAATGAAACAGAAGTGATGCTTTCTTTTGTGCATTACAGTTTATACATGAAATCTGTCCCTTTATAATTTTCTCTTGCCCAGAAAATAGAATGTTACCAACAAACGTTTTCCTTAACTGGTTGTATCTACACCTACACCTTTGGGATTCTATTTACATGTCCCTTCAAGCAATATTCTGCTATAATTCTCTTCTTTCCTAAAAAAACAAAACAAAACAAAACATATCCTCCATGATTTGTATATGCCTTTTTATGTTCTATTTCCTCCCTAGATTCATTGATTTTCCTTTTAGGGAAGTGAAAAGTAAAACACAGTTTCAACCCTTTTTGTATTGCAATTCAAAAAAGAATATGATATAAAGATGCATTTTTTGACTATATGGAGTACAACAAAGCAAGTGATAAGGAAAATTCCACTTTTTAAAGATATGATAGAAGTACTAGGGAAAGGTTTAACAGAAATTTATTAAAGCCAATCTACATATTGATTTTTTTACTGCAAACATTTAGAAATTTTTAATGAAATATCTGAACAAAACTGGCCTTTTGTCCACACATATCTTCATCCTATCAATAACCACTGATCGTTAAAGAACTGTCTGAAATGAAGGTGCTATGTTTAATGATTCTATTAAATCTGCTTTTTATTAAAATAATTTTTAAACATCACAGAAAGCATTCCCTTCTCTACAGTCCTTTGTCTTGCCAATATCTTTTTTTCTTCCTTAAGTCACTTTTGTTAAATTAGTTTTTAGTTATATCTGATTCTCCATGACCCAATTTGGAGTTTTCTTGACAAAGATACTAGAGTGATTTGCTGTTTCCTTCTCCAACTCATTATACAGATGAAGAATTGAGGCAAATAGAGTTGAGTGACTTGCTCAGGGTCACACAGCTAGTAAGTCTCTGGGCTTGGATTTGATCTCATGAAGATGAGTCTTCCTGATTCCAAAACCAATGCTCTATCTACCATGCTATCTTATACTATAAAAGGAAGATACAAAAAGAAATGAAAAGATCACGTAATCCAGGTTTCCAGTCAAGCCTGGAGCATTTTACTTGAGACCACAATAAGCTGTGGGGAGAACTCTGTCTGGAAAGCACCATCTGCCTGTATGAGTGGTAGTGTTGGTATGAGAGTTTTGAAAAATGGAGACATTGTTCAGCCTTTTAAGAGAGAGAGACACGTATGTGGATACAGACTCTCTTTGGGACCAACTTCAGAGAGGGGGAAAAACAAAGCAAAATTAACAAACAACCTCTTAAAGACATGCATGGGAAGTCAGCTCATATGCATGACTAGCTTCCTATAGGCTTCAGGTAATACTATCTGGACCTCTTCTCTGGGGTGACTGGAAATCCCATATCTCTCTAAAGAGTCATTCTCACTTGTATATTTTCTGATATATTTAATCCATAGAACGTCTCTGACTTTTGTTTGCTATTTGCTCATATAAATGGTTTTGATTTCCATTCACTATTTGTTATGGTCTTCTGTATAATTAGCATTTGGTGGGAAGGAACCAAGCAAATTAACATAAGCTTAAGAGACAGTGACCAAGAAAGCATCTTTTTGTTCAGAATTAATTATATCCCTAGACCAGCAATATCTAAAAAGACAGACTGATATAATCTTAGTCCATTAGTCCTTTCTTGGAGGACAACAGAGTTGTTACCCCCATAGTTCCTTCTCCTGCTCCTCTCAAGGCAGTAATCTCAATACTGCCTGGAGAGGAATGGGCACAATTCCAGAGACGTCTATCAATGCTTCCCCTCAAGCTTCCCCTCTATATTCATTCATCCCATGTAGACATAATTATTTTACATAGGGAGCACGCATTTTACAATTACATTGGAAGAGAAGTGTCATAGTACATTAGGAAGCATTCTCAGAGATAGAAGACCCATTTGGATTGGAGTCCCAGTGAATATCCTTCCTAAATGTGCAACCATGGACAAGTCATTTCTCTAACCATTTGCTTCTTCATCCATACAATGAGGATAATGTGATGGCTACCTCCCAAGGTAGTTCTGAAGGAATTAAAAAGGTGCTTTGTTAATTTTATTGTGTTATTCCTCAAGCAAACTAGTAATTGTATTATTACAGAAAATAACACAACATTAAAGATGCCTTCTGAACTATCATAGGACTACAAGATTTAGTTAGAGATAGGATGGGTCTTTAGTCATCTGGTTCAGGTTCCTTATCCTATAGACAACCAAACTGAGGCTCACCAAGGCAGAGGAAGTGACTCATCCAAGTTCACAAAGCTAATAAATGGCAGAACCAGGATGCAAACTCGGGACTCTTTTCTAGATAGTGTCTTTGAGATGGAGAAATAAACTAGCAGACCAATGCGACAATTTGATTATGAGGTCTCTGCTGAGTTATGAGTGGTCCAACAAAGATATAGAATTGAAAGCACCCATTAGGTTATGTGGAATATTTGTGGATGTGTGTGTGTGTGTGCGTGTGTGAGAGAGAGAGAGAGAGAGAGAGAGAGAGAGAGAGATGAGGGGCATGGGCCAAAGAGTAGATGTTGCAAGTGATTTGAGAAATATTTTGCTACTTAGGAATCCAGGACCTGCGTAATTTAGGATCCACACCATGTGCAAAAGCAACTCATAGTTCAGAGGCTTTAAGAGGAGTATCTCTCAGGGACAGACAGGATAGCTGAGGAGGACATAGCAGAAAATTCTGGCGAGGAAAGCATTCCTCCTCACCTTGTAGAATACCTCTAGGCACCTTCCTCGCCTGTGAAGAGGCCCTAACATATGGAAAAATCACATTTTCTGTACTTTAGAGGAATATGATCTTTGATCTTTTCAAAATTATACTGTATTAAGTATAGTAGTTAAAGTCATTCTGCTATCTCTTGGGGATGTAAAATATTAGGACTTTTTCGTGAAAATGTGTAGAGGAAAGTTTTCAGTCCCATCTAATTCATCTTTCACCCTACAACATATGCAATAAGGAGTCATACAGACTTCTCTTGAAGACCTCTACTGTTCAGCAGTTCACTATTTCTCAAAACTTCATTTTGCATTTCTATAGCTCTAACAGTAAAAAGTTTTTTTCTTTATTTTAAACTTAAATGACTCTCTGAAATTTTTCTTAAAATTTCTTCTGCAGAAAATCCCACTACATTGGGAACACTGAAGGATCATCTTTCATGTTTCCTGTGAAGGATACAACCTCCCTGGATTTAAGAACTGATAAAAAGTTTTGGGGTCAAGGGGAGAGAATGAAGTGTTGAATTCCAGCCAGTGCTGGTAGTTAGCATTTCCTAACTGAAAATCTTTGCATGGGAAAAAATACAATATATCCATAGCTGATACATTCCCTTCATTCCATGTATTTTGTAAGGAGAGGGCGCAGAGTTGGAAGATTTCCCTTTACTAGATACATCCAAGCTGTTGCGTGTAAATATGTCTCTATATTATATAACAACAGCTGTTGCTCTGGAAATAAGTTAACTCCGTGCTTTCCGAAATAAAACAAGATTTCTCTCACAGTCTAGACTTCATACCGCTCTAAATTCATAACTTCTTACCTTTCGATTTTTCCTACAAAATGGCACTTCAGCCATCAATTAATCTCTATTTCAGTTTTATACCAGTATGGGGTATTATACTGCAATAATTACATGACTCATATATCTTTGTGAATGGAAATACAGAGTGAAAAAAGAATGAATTCGCTCAAATGCCATTTTACAAATATCTAGAGGGTCTAACTTTTTGTACTTGTCAAGTACAGAAGAAAGCAATTTAAATTTGAACATTAGACAAATTGTCTAAGAAAATCAATTACAGGTTCTAAGATCATTACATTTAATAATAATTGCTTGCATTTATATAATCTTTTATAAATATTACCTCATTTTCTCCTCATGCCGACCCAGGAAAATAGGTGCTATTATTATTCTCATTTTGCAGTTGAGGAAGCTGAACAGGCAATGGTTAAGTGACTTGCCTAGGGTCATATAGCTAATAGGTGTCAGAGACTGGTTATGAACTCAGATTTCTTGACTCCAGGTCCAGCATTCTATCAACTGCACTGGCCAAGATTGCTGAAATGTCTTGTGAATTTAAAAGTTATCTCTCCGAATGCCTGATGTTGACAAAACAAAGGGAAATAAAGAGGAGAGAAATTATTTAAATATGTAGGTCAAAGGATTTTTTTTGTCTGTTTCCTATATGTAAGACAAATCTAATCTAAAAAATAATGTGCTACTAAACAACATATAATTTACAAATAAATGACTTTCTAAAAGCTCAGAGTTAAAATCAGCCTTCAGAGTCATCTAATCCAATCCTCTCATATTACAGATGAGGCAAGTAAAAGGCCAGGGAAGGTTAGATGACTTGTCTTAGGTCACACAGACAACAAACTATAGAGATGAGAATGAAACCTGGGTTCTGCCATTCCAAACCAATCATGCTTTGTACTGTACCACCCTTTCTCCCATTTACAAGCGGTTATTTGGAACTCAGAATGTTTTTACCTTAAGACTTGGTTATAAAAGGTAGTTGGGTTTCCAAAATCATCAATAATGAAGCTGAAATTCTGGGATTTTATAGTAAAATAGCAGCAAAAAATACAACTACAATAACTAAGCATTAAAAAAGACTGAAAATGAAATGAAGAAATAATGGTTATTTGAGGGTTTGAGTCAGTTCCTTACTCTCTGGACTTCTCCAGCTCAGCCCCAGAAGCCTTCTCATACTTGGAGAACTCTTATGGTCTCTTCCTTTGAGTTTCCATTTGCTCCTTCCATATCAGGAAGTACCCACACCAACCTTGCTGACTTCTTAGCTGGCTGACCTCTTGACTCTCTGGACTACTTTTCCAGTCTGCCTTTCCCCCACCATCCCTCAACTCCCTTTTCAGCTCCTATGTGTACAGTCTTCACTCATTAAAATATAAACTCCTTGAAAGTAGGAATTGCCTTTCTTTTTCATTGTATCTGTATTTCCAGCATTTAGCATAGGACTGTTACATAGTAAAGTTTTATAAATGCTTTATCTAATTTAATCTCTGTTTTAATGAGAGTACTTGGTGAAAAGCAGGTTTAATTAGGAGAAAATGAGAAGGAAGATGAAGACTTATGTGGAGCTACTTAGGTGAATTGCATTTGGGGCATTTTCAAGGATTTTCAAAGCAGATGATACCAGTTCTTATTATATCTGCTTTCTAATCAGAATATACAGCTCTCCTTTTCCTTTTTCCAGATATCAACAGCACAACACTCTCTCATGCTTATCAGTCAGGACTAGGGTCATTTGGGGGGGTTCATAGATTGAAAAGATGAAATTTAACTCTCATCTTCCTTTCCTTCTCTCTTCCCATTCCTGATCAGTTATTTCAGGAAAATTCCTCTAACTCTCTCTCTCTCTCTTTCTTTCTTCCATAAGTGAGAAAGATTACCTGAAGGAATGGATCAACATAGGAGAGAAGCTAGAAGTCAAATATATTCATGATTCTCCTGAAATGAGAACTGGCAAGAGGGATTCTGCAAGAAGAAGGGACTGAACTGGACAATTCTCTCAATTCTTTTAAAGAGGACAAGGATGTTGAATGATACATAGGTAGAGAAAGAAGTGAATAAACATCCATTTGCAAATTACTTGCGCATTACTTGGGGACCCCAGTATTATGTATTCATTGAACAGCATACCATCATCCCCATCCCCAACAATGCCCCCACACATTATTTTGATCCTGTATATCTATCTAAAAAGAAAAGTTAAAGAATGCTTTGCATTTTAATAATTCAATATATGTAGCCCTTTAAAGTTTACAAAGTATCATCAATAACCTTATGAGACAAGTAGTGAAAATATTAATAGCTTTAGAGTTGGAGGGCCTGGATTCAAATTCCACTTCTCATATTTAAACAACTCAGTGACCTTAGGCAAGTCAATTAACCTTTCTTCAATTAACCTCATTTACCTCATCTTTAAAGTAAAGGGGAGGGGAGGGTGGACTAAATGGCTTCTGAGGTAGGTCCCTTCCAGTTCTAGATATACAGAATTATATTTTACAGACATTAAAATTAAAGCAGAGATCCAGTGATTTGCACAGGGACATACAGACAGCATTGATTCAGGCTTCCAACTAAAACCATAGGATCACAAATCTAAAACAGGAAAGAGCCTCAGGGACAATTTAACCCAAATCCTTCATTTTTGAAATGAGGAATTTTAGATCAGGGTTAAGTGACTTGCTTAAGGTCATGCCAGTTGTCTTATAACTCAAAGATTGTGCTCTTTATTTGAACACACATAACTTCTAAAACTCTTACTCTAAGATTTCACATTCCTTGTGAAGGAATTCAATCAATCAGTTGATATTCATTAAGTGTGTACTATATGTCAGGCACTGTGCTAAGTGCTAAGGACACAAAAAGAGGCAAAAGATAATTAATCCCTGTTCTCAAAAAGCTTACAATCTGACAAACAAATATCTACAGAGCAAGCTACATACAGGATGAATGGACATGATTACAGAGGGAAGGCACAAAGGTTGGAGAAGCCTTCCCATAGAAGGTGAAATCTTAGTTGAGACTCAAAGGAATCAGGGAGGTCAATGTTTGAAGTGGAGAAGGGAGAACATTATGGACATGGGGACAGCCAGAAAAATGACCAGAACTTAGAGATGAAGCCTCTTCTTTGTAGAAGAGCTGAGAGGCCAGTGTTACTGGATCAAAAAATATGCATTAGCAACATTTTTTAGGACATTTTATTCCAAAGTGACATAATAAACAAATTGTCTACAGATAGTGTAAAGTAGGGTAAATGATATAAATGCAGTTCAAAAAGAGGGGAAGGGGATGAATACCAGGAGAATATAGGATGCCAACTTCTGCATCTGGAGGTGCACATTTCCTGGTTTTACAATCACTGGTAGATTTTTATCATCCATACTTCCATTTTCCATTGGCTATGATGCTGACCCTTGGTAGCAAGGGTCTTCCCTTCCTCTTTCATAGTTCTTGTTTATTATTCAGTCCTTTCAATCATGTCTGACTTTTCCTGACCATTTGGGCTTTTCTTGGCAAAGATACTAGAGTTGTTTGCCATTTCCTTCTCCAGTTCATTTTACAGATGATGAACTGAGGGAAACAGAGTTAAGTGACTTGCCCAGAGTCACACAGCTGGTAAGTATCTGACAACAGATTTTAACTCAGAAAGATGAATCTTTCTGACTTTAAGTCCAGCACTCTATCCACAGTGCCACCTAGCTGCCCTCATAGTTCTTAGAGTCTCTCTCACATAGAGAAACTTCTTGTAAAAACAGTGAGAAGAGTCACACACTACTCTCTTTCATGGGAAGCATTTGCCTACCATTAGCAGGCACTGTTATTGTAAACTGCCAATCAATCCTTAGAGGCACATGGTGCTTTCAAGAATGAACGTGCAGAGAACGTAAAATAACAGCAACTGCAAAAAGGATTTTTATAAAATTACAGTTTTGAAGCTGCAACCTATAACTGCAAAAAGTTGATCACGCCAGCATGAGTGATGATGTGAGAAAACTTAGAATGCCACTCTATGAGTGACACACAAAATTGAACGCTGAAATTAAGCCCAGGCTAGAAACACATATAACAAGCCAGTGAACAACCAGGAACTGATACTGCTGTTGTATAAGCCTGCAAGTGTGACAACATCTATATAATACCAAACATCTGGATAAACAGCAAACATTTCAGTCAATGATCCAGATGTTTCTAACCACCCAGATATTTGATGTTCTATAAACAAAACATCTGGATGACTGACTGAATTTTTCACTTTCTATCTGAGCATTTCAGTGTTATGTATACACAATTTGTTTCTACAGTCAAAGCATAACAAAAGGTTGCTGAAACGTCTTGTGAATTTAAGGAATGTACACACTGAATTCAGTACATATCCATATACGATCTTCATAAATAAAAACCAGCTTTTCTCAAAGTTATCTGATTTGCACAGGAAGACAATTCCAGGTTCGCCAAGCCTCTGATGCAACCCTGGACAAGTCTCTGATGTGTCGTTTTCTATTTGGGTTGGATCTATGATTTTGTTGGTAGAGTGAGTTCTCTTTATGAAGGAAGTTCACTAACTTTTAATCTTAAAGAGTTGCCTGAAGCACTAAAAAACTTTAATAACTCATCCAGAGTCACACAAGAAGCATGTATAATTGGTGTGACTTGAAACCAGGTCCTCCTGATTCATAAGGTAGGCCAGCTTCCTATCCACTAACCCACAGATACCTCTGTTACTCACTTGAATAACTTAAACTGCATTATATTTGGAATCAAAATTTAATTGCTTTTTAGGTTGCTTAAAACTGTCATATCCATTGGTGCTTCTCCCCACACATAACATTTTGCCTGAGTTTCTTTAATTGGTAGAGAAAAATAGCTTGTTTCTTAAATAACTGTTTTACTTATTGAACAAAGAATCATGGAAGTGGAGGAGACTTCAGAGTTCACCTAGTCCAATCTGTACCTAAAAGTTATATCCTTCCTACAGTGTCTCTGAGCAGAAATCAGAAAGTCACTACTTAAATGCTGAAGAAATCATGTTCTCTAAAAGTAACCCATTCAACGTTAGGATATTTCTGATTGTTGAGATGTCAGTCTTATATATTATTCATTGCCTCTCTGTAATTTCTTTTAGCCCAATATTATTATCCACATAATCATAATGCTTATTGACAACAACAATAATCATATAGTTAGCATTTATATAGTACCTACTAGATGCTGTACTAAGCTCTTTATAAATATCCTCTCTTAATCCTTACAACAACCCTGCAGGGTAGGTATTATTTTTATTTCCATTTTACAGATGAGGAAACTGAGGCAAAAAGAGGTTAAGTGATTTGTCTAAGCCATTAGGTGTCTGAGGCTGAATTTCAACCCAAGTCTTCTTGATTCCAGGTCCAGCACTCTATCCACTTTGCCAACTAACTGAAAAGCTGTTGAATAACTTACCAATATAGTCATATAGAACCATGTACTAAAACCATGTCTTCCAGCATGAAATCTAATACTCTTTCCATTATACCATGTGGAGTCATGTCATTCCCACCTTATATTTGTAATCACTTAACAAGCATTTATTTATTAAGTGCTTACTGCCATTAGGCAGGCACTAGGGATAAAAAAGGAAAAATAGTCGCTGCCCTCAAGAAGCTTACATTCTAATATAACAACATATAAATAAATTGTTAAGTATGGTGGGGGGGGACATAGACAGAGAGACAAAGATGAGAGTCAGAGACAGAGACAGAGGAAGAGCAAGACAGAGAGAGAGGAAGACAGAGAGACAGAGAAAGAGAAGATTTGATATAGCAAAAAAAAAGGGGGGGTAGGGAGAGGACCTGGTTTCTAGTGGCTTTGCCACTAATTAGCTGTTACAGCAGGTGTAGTACTTAACTTTTTTATGCCTCAGTCTCCTCTCCTGTAAAATGAGGAAATTGGACCAGATCTCTAAAATACCTTCCAGCTCTAAAATGCCATGATTCATTCCAAAATAATTGTTTCAGAATAGAGTAGGATACTGTTATTTTTAGCCTGTTTCAATACTAGCGAATTGAAGCATATTATTTGCAAAAACTAAGGAGGACACAATGGCATGCTGCAAATAATTCGCCACACTTATGTACTCTCATTTTTGCAAATAATCCCTTTCACTTTGCCAATGATAAGTCAGCCCATACATAATGTTCTCCAAAGAGAACATAAAACTCACAAAATGATTGTGTAGCTAAGTAATACAGTGTGAGATAATACACGTTGTGACATTATTTAAGAGTAACAAGAATCACAGAACAATATTTAATTCCACTTAGACAGCACAGTTTTAGAATGGCATGTATATGCTCCTCACAGCTAAAGTGAAAAACAAATCACACACGACCAAAACATAAGGTCAGATGCATAGGTACACAGTGGCACAAGAATAAAGTCAGCCCATGCAATTATTTCTCAAGTAGAATTCTATTGTCACAACAAAATATTCTTCATCCTTCCCAGCATTCCTGAGAGTTTTGAATATGGATTTGATGAAGTTGCTGTAAGTGATGAAGGAGTTACTTACGTGCGTGCCAGAGATGGGTCTGATTATAAAAAATGTGGAATATAGTTTTGTCATTAGATCCAAAAAATGACATAGTAATTATACGTGGAGCTACATAATAATTCTAAGTATAATTGCAGTGCAATTTCTTCTGACATGTATTTACTATCCATCTACACTATAATTATTATGCATGGATTATGTTACCTTGTTTTTCACGCTCTCCACTATTTCTTTTAGGTAAAGACTTTTTTTCCCCCAATATTAAGACTTCCATTCTAACTGTAAACTCTCACAATACCTCTCCTGTACGTGGACCTCAACAAATTATTAATTATAATATTAATAATCAAGTAAAAATAATAATAGCATGCATAGCCAACTCTCTGGGGCTGCAACCCTTCATTATTTTAGAGTTTGCTTATAAAAGGAAGACTGGCAAGCAAGTGGTGTCTTTTTTTTTTTTAATAATAGGAAAGCATTTGTCCTATTCTTCCCCATTCTTCCTCTCATTAGTGAGAGAGTTCATACCATATCCACATTCATGGAAGTAGGCTCTAATTAGTAGTGTATGTAAGGAAATTTCATGTGCTCTCACAATAGGATGGGGAATCATTCCCCATATATATGAAGGGCATGTGTATATATAGCTTATGTATATCAAGGCCATAGTGACAGGAAAAGAAAAAAAAAAGAGAATTCTGTGATGAGGCAAGAGCTCCCAAACTTTTATATTACCTTTTCCCTCCTTTTAGTCTGTTCATAGTTTTATCCTTTTAGTCTGTTCCTGTGAATTAGTTAGGAAGCTAGGTGGCACAGTGGATAGAGTGTGAAGTCTAGAGTCAGAAAGACCTGAGTTCAAATCCAGCCTGACACTTACTAGCTGTGTGACCCTGGGCAAGTCACTTAACCTTATTTGCCTCAGTTTCCTCATCTGTAAAATGAGTTGGAGAAGGAAATGGCAAACCACTCCAGTATCTTTGCTAAGAAAATCCCAAAGGGCTCACAAAGAATCAGAAATGACTGAAAAATGACTAATCAACAACATCAAAAATCTTATCTCCTAACATTACTGTATAGGCTCTGTGAGGTCAGAAAACACGTCCAATTTATCACCGCAGAATAGAGAAAAGAGCAATGGTTTTCAAGGTGAAGGATCTAGGTTAGAATTGCTCCTCTGGCAAATGGAAAGGGAAGGTGAAAACAGTTCTCCAGTGAATAAAAGATGATATCTAAATTTATGATTTCCAAATTTCATGTTTTCAAATTATCTTTGTTTAGAAGGAAAAGACGATTTTTCTGTGAAAAGGAAGCTTCTATGGCACTAGATTACTTCTGGTATTTCCTATCCAGTGTGTAATGGGATCAACAACCTGAAGTCCCAAACCAGAGAAGGTAGGAAAGAATTAGAGTTGATGAATGGAGACTAAGTGATAGTTGAGTGGAGATAAAATTATTGTTGAATCATTTCAGTAGCGTCTGACTGTGAACCCATTTGGGGTTTTCTTGGCACTCCAGTATCTACTGGAGTGGTTTGCTATTTCCTTCTCTAGCTCATTTCACAGTTCAGGAAACTGAAACATACAGAGTGAAGCAACTTGCCCTGAGTCACACAGCTAATAAGTGTCCGAGGCTGAATTTGAACTCAGGTCCTTCTGACTCTACAGCTGACACTCTATCCACTGCATTTCTTAGCTGAACAGTCTCTACCCCTCCACCTCACTTACAGTTAGACAGTTAACTCTTCTTCTACTTTAACCTTTTGTCTTTTCTAGCAAAACTAAACCACATTCAACTTACAGAAAAGTTCTTGGATAGTGAAATTGCTTGAGAGTGGAGAAAATAAAGGAAGGGGATTTTGTAACGAGACTATATTCTTTATTTTTTGTCAAAATATACTGAGAAAAAGGGAGAACCAGATATGACTACT
Source organism: Pseudochirops cupreus (assembly GCA_028627135.1). Lineage (NCBI taxonomy): Eukaryota > Metazoa > Chordata > Mammalia > Diprotodontia > Pseudocheiridae > Pseudochirops > Pseudochirops cupreus. The sequence goes on along the minus strand of CM053580.1, from coordinate 137,492,873 downwards.
GGGATTTCCAAAATAAAATTGTGCTTCCTTGTAATCTCCATAACTTTGAGTAATTTGAGATGATTATCTTGGTAATCCAGTTTCCTGAACTAATGTCAGTCCTATTTTCTAAGCATTTATCTGGAGAGTTACCACCACCTTCCCCATGCTGACTCATAGGTGGCTAGTAGACCCTCTCTGGACTTGCTGACTAACCCCACTCCTGGGTATAGAAGTAATAAATACCACCACTGCACATGGGAGACCCTCAACAAATGCTGAGTGATTAAGAAAGTTAGAGAACTTTCCCTGTGTTTTCCCTGCTTTTCACTTTGCCGCAGAAGTCTCACAGGAAAATGCAACAGAGACAAATAAGGTAAGAACGGGGCAAGGCAGGAACTGAGATTGACTGATGAGGCCATAGTCGGAGGAAGAGAAACAGGGATGATTTAGAGCCAGAAATCCTGGAGAGTGGGCATGGCAATGGGGCTGTCATGAATGAGTTAGGCTGTGGCAAGTGAGAGATTCAAGGAGTTTTCTGAGTTCAAACTAGGGCTGTGCTTAGAGATAAAGACTTAAGGGAACAGGGCATGGTTGAGTTAGGGAAAACATAATTCAGCATCCTTGGCTTTGAAGTCAAATGGTCTGAAAAATCGTTAAGGACAGCGGTCAGATAGGTGAGGGTCTGTTAAACTGTGATAATATGGCGACATAAAAATCTATTTATTTAGGAGTGAAAATGTCTCAACCCAATATGGAAAAAAAGCTCATATAGTAGAGAGACAATGTTGGATGCTTAAAAAGAGAAGTAATAGAATAAATTAATGGCTGAAGAAAAAAAGAAGGAAGGAGAGAAAGGAGGGGGGGAGAAAGAGAGAGAGAGAGAGGGAGGGAGGGAGGGAGGGAGAGAGGGAGGGAGAGAGAGAGAGAAACAGACAGAGACAGACAGACAAAGACAGAGAGGCAAAGAAAGACAGAGACAGAGACAGAGAGAGAGAAAGAGAGAGAGACAGAGAGAGAGAGGGAAGGAAAGAGGGAGGGAGAGAGAGAGAGAGAAAGAGAGAGAGGAGAGAGAGGGAGAGAGGAGAAAAAGAGAGAGAGACAGAGACAGAGAGAGAGACACAGAGAGAGAGAGACAGACAGAGGGAGAGAGACAGAGACAGACAGAGAGAGAGGGAGAGAGAGAAAGAGAAAGAAAGAGAGAGAGAAG
>CM053580.1:137467098-137491184 GCA_028627135.1 Pseudochirops cupreus | reverse complement strand
TCCTATACTTGATTGCATGCCACCATGGGGGGTGGGAGGGAGAAAATTTGAAACTTAAGGGATTGTGGAACTGAATCTTGTAAACTAAAAGTAAATAAACAAAAATCAAGTTAAAAAAAAAGAAATATGTACATTGATAGGATTATAGTAGTTGGGTGCAAGGGTGGAAAATTATTAAAGTATGTCAGATCTGGTTGTCCATTTCCTCAATATACTTTAAGTATCTCCTTGTTACGGAATATTTATCTATCAGGTTTATCCCAACCGGAAAGTCTTTCTTAGCTCTTCCCTTTCCAGATCGTTATCACGACTCAGGTTCTCACTTTGTACTATCTTACAAATCTATAGCTCTCTATGTAGAGAACTAATGTTGGAAGTATCCAGCTGGCCTTATCCAACCAGTTCAGAGATACCTCACTATTAATGAGGGGATGTTAAGTTGGAAGAAGAAAACCCATACAATAAGGGGAATATAGACTAGAACCTTCACCCCACCTTACCCTAAGCAAAAAACATAAAGAAAGGACAGCTAGGTGGCACAGTGAATAGAGCACCGGCCCTGGAGTCAGGAGGACCTGAGTTCAAATGTGATCTCAGACGCTTAACACTTACTAGCCCTATGACCTTGGGCAAGAAACGTAACCCCAATTGCCCTGCCTTCCCCCCTCCGAAAAGAAAAAAAAAACATAAAGAAGTCATTCATTTCAGAATCACAAAATAGGTTAATATAGCAATAATCTTACTAAGGGAAATACACCTATAGGTAGGAATAAGAGGCTGATGGTTTCAATAATGGCTACTGCGACAGTATAGAAAATTATTTTTAAAAAATTTTCAGTCCTCATACGTTGCCATGATTTGAATTCATAATGAGGGGGAAAAAGTCTATTAAAAAAATCTTGCTCACATTGATCACTGAGGTAGGGATTTTTATACAAAGCTCAGCAACTCTAAAATAATTATACATATAGAAGAGTCTTCATATTGCCTTACATGCTAAAAAGTCTCTTTCAAATTCAGGAATTTTTACTCTTCGCTATACTTCTTCAGCACTAAATCAGAATTTTTCCATCTCACTGTTCTAACATGATGACTGTTCCATTCTCTTAATCCGAGCCTCCCACCCCCTTTATGTTTTCTTCTGTTTGTCTTAAATTATATTTAGTAATCATACCCTTTTTGTTGGTACACTTCCTATCGATCTCTTTCCTTGTTTAAGTCAGCTCTGTGATCAGTCTGGACCTCTCTGATTTATACTATTGTTTTATTTTGTTTCAGGGTCCCTCTATGGTGTTCTACAGCTCTTTTCTAGCACAGTAGTGGTAAGTTTACCTTCATTTGTACCTTTGCATCTTTGAAACATATTGGTGTACCTGTTGATAAGTTGAGGACAATTTTCCATTGGTACAGTAACAATGATGACTGTTAAAATGTTAAATGTTAAAATGACTTTAAAAAAATCATGTTCACAAAAAAATACAGGTAATTAGACACAGGTAATATTAAAAATCTAAATAAAAAAATCATCAGATCTTCTGGAATATTAGGATTCAGGTTAAAATTAAATACTCTGAACTTCATCTTTAGAGTGAAAATCTTGTTTATGATGGCTGAAGTATTAACCAGATTTCTGTGATATTCATGCAATATGTAGTGTGTATGGATCCATATACATATATATGCATGTATGTGTGTCAGTGTGTATATACAGTGGATAAATAGTGCCAGGCCCAGAGCCAGGAAGACTCATTTTCCCAATCTAACCTCAGACAATTACTAGGTATATGACCTTGGGAAAGTCACTTAACCCTGTTTGCCTCAGTTTCTTCATCTGTAAAATGAGCTGGAGAAGGAAAAGCAAACCACTGCAGTAACTTTATCAAGAAAACCCCAAATGGGGTCACAAAGAGGCAGATACAACCGAGAAACAAAACAACAATCTAATTTAAACTCCTTGAGGGTAGAGAAGATGTCATTTTTGCTTTTGTTTCACTAGAACAGTGCCTGGCATTCAGTGCACACTTAATAAATGCTTGTTGGTTGATTGATTGATTCTATTACATAATTACGGAAAAAGACCTTTGCTCATAAATTAACTCACTGAAGATATGTATCTGGGATTTTTATTGACCACAATCAGTGTTGAACCATTTTGAGCAGAGCTGGATCTCTCTTTCTCTCTCCTTTGACCTCACACCCCAATCCATTCAAATGTGTTTTATGATCTTCAAGTCCCATGGAAACATTAGTGTTCATGATTAGCATACTGGACACATTATTAGAAGGATACTTTTCAAATTGCCTGGTCTCATAACCCCTAGCTGTCTTCATTATGTCAGAAATTAACACTCCAACCTGCTTTAGATATGTTCACCTTTTCCACTAGAGATTTGCATTTTAACATCCCTGATTAAGTTTTTCATAAACTGGGGAAATGGACAGAAACTGTCTATCAAGGGAAATATGAACATGTAAAAGGAAAGTGAAAGATTTAAAAAATGATTTTGATAGTCAACCTACAGAGAAATGTAATTTGTAACCTGACTTTTCCTTAGGAATTGGAGAAAGGGTAAGGATTGTATTTTTTAAAAAAAGAGAATTTAGATTAATTTGAAAAAAAATTAGATGTGCCTAAAATATACATAGCTAAAGCCTTTCTTTTCTCTCTCATTATAGCATAGAGGTGACCTTTGGGTTTCTATTATAATTTTACAACTTTAGCAAATAAATTTGATGATGGAGACTGTTGAAGGCTATCCCAGCAGAGCTCAAAAGCTCTGTCAGGCCATACCAAACTGGAAAAGCTTCCGGTAATGACCTGTGACAGACTTTGTATCAGTGAACTGAGGACCAGCCTAGCTCAATTCAGAAAGACACCCTACCAGAGGATTGGCCACCAGGTGAAACTGATAAAGATCATCTAAAAAGACATTTTGCATAGCTTGAAGAAGTATCTGTGAGAGTTAAATCTTAGGTCTTTTAAAATATTCATGTGTGAAGCACATTCTGAATTCTTTGACAATCCAGCTGATGTGGTAAAATAATGAAATAACCATGCCTGTCTTAAACTCCTCTATGTCCTAAGATACTAGCAATGGGTATTTTTTTTTCTGAAAGCAGGACAGTATCTCCCTAAAGCAAGTCTAGGCGAATTTCTAAACATCTGGATGTAGAACATGGTCTGAAGGCAAGACTTTGTCATTTTAATCATTTAACATCACTTTCTCATTTAAATCACAAACCTTACTTTTGAGGATTTGAAACCAAGTATTTTTAAAATATATACAGTTACTCTTTCCCCACCTACTATTAAGCTTCTAATATTCTCACTTCATAGGAATTTTTTCTGATACAAAGTCGATCCACTTTTTAGGCATACTTATTCTTTTGAACTCTGCCTACATGCTGCTCAGATAACCAGTCAGTTGTCAAATGGTTGACCATTTTCAGTAAGAAAGATATTTTTACCAATTGCTTGACCATTGAGTTCAATTAAAATGGTCGGTCTGGTAGACATATTTATTGAAAAGCTATAAGGAAAAGAAATGTTTCTGAAATAATACATGTAAATCAGTTTTAAAAATCAAATCCTATTTTAAAGGCACCAAGAAAGCTTGGTATTGAAAAAGTCCTTATTACTCCTTTTATAAAACAAATTTGGTAGCCTCTAATTTAATTTCACTGGTGAATAAATGTGAATTCCTACATATTATAGAATTTACATAAAGTGTACTCATATAAGAATTCATTCAATGTAAGGCTCCTCAATGTTCTGAAAATAGGTATCATCTTTTCCTAAGCCATTAACTAACTGCCTCCTATTGAGATAAGTTTTCAAAGAACTAGTTAATGAAGTTAGGGGGCATATGCCTATGCACCCACCAGAGCAAGCTTCATGAATCATTCATTCATGACTTTTTACATTGATCTTTTTATCTATAAGATCCTTCTTGGATATTTCTCTCATTTTTTCTAGTAATAATTGTTTCTGCCCATTTTTTAAAAAATTAGAGACTGATATAGAAGCCATGTTATAGGGAACATTTTTTCTCACGGATTTACTGAAAGTCTTTGAATCTTGAATCTAAGTTTTTCTAGGCTTTCCCCCAGATCGCCTAACCACAAAAGACATATGCTTCTTTATACAGAAAGAAAAATGTCCACAAAAGACATGTGCTTCTTTATGCAGAAAGAACACTACCAACACAATTTCCAGGGGGCAAAATGTATCTAAATTGTAATTTATTTAGATTGGGTAAAGTGTGCATACTTCACACTTGTGCACTGTTGGTGGAATTGTGAATTGGTTCATGCATTTTGAAAAACAATTTGGAACTATGCTTTCAGAGTTACTAAACTGTCCATACCCTTTGACCCACTTAATGCCATTAAGCCTATATCCCAAAGAGATCAAATAAAAAGGAAAAAGGACCTATATATACAAACATATTTGCAGCCGTTCATTTCGTAGTGGCCACCTATTGGGGATTGGCTAACTAAATGATATTATATGAATGCTATAGGATATTATTTTACTAATGGTAGGGATTGACAAATTAGCTTCAGAGGAAGCTGGCACTACCTCATTAACTGATGCAGAGTGATTTAGAAGAGAACAGTTTGTAAAATGACAACATTATATAGAAAAACAACTTTGAAACTCTAATGTAAGGATAAATCATAAATCCTGAAGACTGAAAATTAATCACACTACCCACCTCCTACAAGGCAGATGATGAACTTAAGATATAGGACACATTTTTGGATATGGCCAATGTAGGAGTTTGTTCAGCTGGACTATGCATATTTGTTATGAGGTGTTTGTAGGGGGAAGCGGGGTTGGTTGCTTTTTAAATTTTAATTGTTCACTGGGATCTGGGAGTGGAGAGAGAGGTGATAAGCTCTCATAAAACCATGTACACATGCATATTAATATGTGTGCAAATATATATATATATATGTATGTGTGTGTGTGTGTATGTGTGTGTATTTAAAGTTTTCAAGCCTCTTACTTTTTGCAGGGATGCTGGAGTGATGTAGTAGGAAGACAGTATTCATTGCTTGTGTGTATTCTGCTCAGTGCTGTAGGTTATCTCCTCCTGGGCATGTCCACCAGTCTCTTCTTAGTTGCCATCGCTAGAATTCCTGTTGGTGAGTTTTTTGCATATTCCATGTTGTCTCTCCCCCTTTCTCCTCCTCTGCCGAGAGTTTTCTTCTATCTATATAGTTTGTATTCCCATAGGCCCTAATCTTACCTCCTCTTGTCTTTGTTTCTGCCTCTTTGCCTCATAAGCCATGTTCAGGCTCTAGGAATTACTGTCTAGAATCCTTGGGGTTATTCTGGGAGTTATTATCTAACACTTGGAAACTAGACATTGCCATGACCATGGATCCTGCGAGAGCCAGTTCAGTCTCAGATTACTGTGTCGTACCTATCTGTCTCCTGATGCTTATTGCCTAGGATTTCAGTGAACTTGATTGACTCAACATCTGGTATGTGCACTCTGTTCTAGGTATCTGTAGAAGATAACCCTCCCCCTCAGGAGTTTCTAGGTTCCCAGCTGGGCCATGGAGCTTCAAGCACAGGTCCGCTGGTATGGCTTGTCTTCACCTTTAAAACTCTATGTAGATTCAGTTATTACTAGTTGCCGTTGTTGAAAATGGGTATAAAGGACTAAAGATTAGTTTTCCATGCCAGTATTTCATTCCTTTTAATCCCTTAGACCAGAGGTTCTTAACTTGGGGGTCTATGGATTTTTAAAGTATTTTGATAATTGCATTTCAGTATAGTTGGTTTTCTTCATAATCCTATATATTTCATTTTATACATTAAAATCTTTATTCTAAGAAGGGATCTATAGGCATTGTCAGACTGGAAAAAGGGTCCATGACACAAAAACACAAATATTTACTACCCCTGTATTAGACCAAACATTGCCTGAGGGGGCTAATTCTAGTGACATTGTCTTTTTTCTTTTTTAATTTCATTTCTCCAAAATAACTCTCTCAAATTCAGGTTTTCCTTTTTTACTATATTTGGAAAACTGGTTGCAACCTGAATTAAATGGAGCATAAACTACATTTCTTTTAAATCAGCAGATTTCAGTTTCACCCATTAAAGAATGAGTGTAGCTCAATAAACAGTTTTAGCACAAGCATTCTATTACAGTGATCAATATTAGGCCAGAAGTCTATTTTCACCTTCCATAATTTTGTCTTTATCTTGAAACCTCATTTGCTTAAGTGAAATTTATGTGTGTTGGGATATGGGGATGAAGGAGGTATTATAGTAGTACATGACTTTGAAGACAACTGATGATAATAGGAGAAAAAACAAATTGAGTTTATTTCTTTTTATTTTTATCATGTATCCATAATTTCTTTATATTGATTAAGTTTATAATTAAGTTTATAATAATTTGTATGAAATAAGATTTCCCTGTAATTCTGTAGGAAATTTTTTGATATTACCACAAGTAAATATAAGTGCAGTAGAAACTGGGGACAGAGTTCTATAGCAGCAACCACACTGGCATACCCAGGATGGCTGCTAGCACAGGTTCTTAGATTTGCTTTTCAGGAAAGATAGTTGTTCAAGGGGTCAGCAGTCTTTTTTAATTACATTCATTAGTTCAGGGGCAAAGTCAGCAACCTGAACTTCAGACAAAATCCAAACAAAGAAAATAGAGGAAGCATAAGCAGAGAAATAAAGACCAACAGACAGGGCCTCTGACTGTCTAAGAAATTATCACAGATCAACAGACAGATTCAACTGTTTGACCAAGGCAATACATACATGCTTACCAGAGAGAGAAGCACCAACATCTGGGTTTTCCAGGGCTCCATAACAGTACCCAGAGTTCTGGTCAGATCACAAGAACACTCTTCCAATGAGTGAGTCCCAAAGCAAAATGCTAACCTCAGAGTATGTGTACCGTTTTTAAAGCCAGAGGAAACCACAACCCTCATGACTCAGTGTCTAATTAGAAATTAAGAAAAGGTGTGAAAGCCTTCCTACTAGCAAGCCTCCCCCAAACAAGCTTCCCTTAATGGGCTCCATGTGAGGGGAAAGATCTTATATCCCATTAACATTACAGGTTTCTACCTCAAATACCCGAGAGAATATTCCTTTTTTTGTTCATGATTTCATTTATAAATGTGAAATCAATGTATTGTGAATAGAAATAATATCATGGCACTATATTGGTATCTCTAGATAAATGTCCTTTAATATCCAGGTCACTCCTGCTGTGCTTGGCATCTCATGGAAATAGAGTATGTGACGAGAGTAGTCTCAGATATTGTGGTAGGGAGTTCCTTGGCAAAGTTTTACTTTTGGTCTTGGATTTTAAATATACGCCACTTATCCCTTCCCTTCTACCACTCTATCACATAGAGACAACACAAGAAAAGTGATTTCACCTCCAGTTTGCTTATATATGTTTTCTTCTATAGCCCAGCTCTTCCAGATACAGGAGGAATTCATCTTTTTAATTCAATTTGGTTTAATTCAACAAGCATTCTTTAAGTCCTGCTGATATTCTAGACACTGGTCTAGTCTCTCAGGCTGCAAGGGAAAAAAAAAACCAACAATCTCTGTTTTTAAGAAACTGAAATTCTTTGCATGAGCAGGGGTGAAGCGAGTATGGGAGACAAAACAATGTATACACAAGGAAGTAAATATAAATTGGAAGACTGTTTGTGGGAATGATTGTTATTATTGTTTTAGAATTTTTCAGTTGCATCTGACTCTTCATGACCCAGTTTGGGAGTTTTCTTGGCAAAGATAGTGCAGTAGTTTGCCATTTCTTTCTGCAGTTCATTTTACAGATGAGGAAACTGAGGGAAACAGGATTAAGTGACTTGCCTAGGATCACAGCTAGTAAATGTCTGAGTCCAGATTTGAACCTGGCTCAAGACCTGGCACTCTATTCACTGCACCTAGCTTCCCCTTGTGACAATGGATAAGGGGCACTGTTAATTAAGAGAGTCAGGAAAGACCTGTAGGGGGCGCTTGAGCTGACCAGAAAAAGGGGTTGAGACTGAGGGAAGAGGGAGACTATTCCAGGCATGGGGACAGTCTGTTCATAGGCACAGAAGGCAGGACATGGAATGTTGTATTCAGGGAACAGAAAATAGCTCTATTTGTCTGAAATGAAGAGGGATTAATATGCAATTGGTCTGGAAAGATAATTTTGTAGCTGGGAATATAAAGAAAGATAAAAACAGTCCATGCCTTAATTAGCTCACATTCTGATGGGGTATACCACATGCAGTCTGTTGTGTACATATAAGATTTATACAGGGTACATTGGAGGTTATCTCAGAAAAAGGAGGTAGTAGTTAATAGGGAGAAAGAGTTATTGCAGAAAGGAGGATTTTAGCCAACAGTTGAAGAAAGGCCAAGCAACACAGGAGGCAGAGAGGAAGAGGAACGCCATTCTTGGCATGTGGGAGACCAAGGAAAAAGCATGGAGTCCGGAGAGATAATATGTAGAAGGAACAGCAAGGAGACCAGTATCAATAGAAGACTGAAATATTTGGGGTCAGGTTGTGAAGGACTTTAAAAGCTCACTAGAGCATTTTATACTTGACCCAAAACATTTATTGAGTAGGGAGGTGATATGACCTGTGATTTAAGAAAATTACTTGGCAGAAGAGTGAAGGATAGAGTGGGCGGGGGTGGGAAATGACTTCAGACAGGGAAACCGCCCAGCAGGCTATTGCAACATTCCAGGTATCAGGTGATGAGGGCCTGCACTAGTGTGGTGGCAAAGTCAGAGGGCAGAAGGTACATATATCAGAGACAGATGAGATATGGCAGATAAAAGAGAGGGAGAAGTTGAGTAGGACAGCTGGGTGGCAAGCTGGGTGGTTGAGAGAATGGTGGTACCCAGGTAGGGTTAGAGTTTGGATAAGAGTTACGGAGGCAGAGAAGTAGTTCAACTTGGGCTTTCTGTACCAAACAGAGGGCTTTGTTTTTGTCTAGAAATAGTAGGGAATCATTGAAATTTCTTGAGCAGGGACGTGACATGGTCATACCTCGTCTTTTAGCTACATCAATACTGTAATAAGAAGTGAATGTCCCCATTTTTTATCTTCATTCATCATCTGTGGACATAATTGTATGCTGAGTACTGAATTTAAGTTTTTATGTGAATAATCCACAACTTCAGTGTCTGTGTGTCAGTGATACCAGAGCTCAATCAATCACCAGTTTTCATTGAACTCCTTCCATATGCAGAGAACAATCTTGAGTTATATAAGTATTCTTTACACTTTGGGTAATGCATCTCCATGTCAGCAACATTTGAGTTTGGTAGACTGGCATGTGGACAGATGCAAGAATGATGTGTTTTATTTTTCCTTTTAAAGTTTTTTTTTTAATTTTCAACATCTCAAATAAGTTCCCCATTTAAGTAGAAAATCAGTTGGTGCAGGTGATGTTCACAGACCCTCCTCTCCAATGCCCCTTGCTTTTCTTTCATAAATAATGTGTTTGAAAGAAATATCGTGGCATAGGTTTCAGTTGGTGCCTCAATACCAGTAGCACCAGAAAGGATTGCAGGCACCACCATTGTCAGAGATCAGGACACAGAGTAGGGAATTCAGACAGGTCAGAGTTTGAAGTTTTTCACTTTCAGTGGAATGGGGCAAAAGGCAAGAAGTCATCCATCATCAGGTCATGCAGTTTTATGGAGGCATTGTGGTAGAAAGGAAGGTACACTGGCTCTGCAGTCAGAGGATCTGGGTTCAAATCCCACTTATGTCATTTACTAGCTCTGGCCTTGGGGCAAGTCCCTGAACTTTCCTGGGCCTCAGTTTCCTCAAAGATAAAATAATAGATTTGGATTAGAATGGCTCAAGGTGCCTTCCTGCTCTAGAGCTGTGAGCCCAAGGCAGTACCAGGAGTCAGAACTCAGGAAGAGTCTCAGCCAGTGGTTCTCAACCTTCCTAATGCCGTGACCCTTTAATACTCATATGTGGGCGTATCTGCATGTGGGCGGATCCGCCTGGAGACAGATAGAGGAGCCGTGTCTCAGTTCCTAAGACCATCAGAAATATGTGTTTTTATGTGGTCTTAGGCGACCCCTGTGAAAGGGTCGTTTGACCCCCAAAGGGATCACGACCCACAGGTTGAGAACTGCTGGTCTAAGCAACGACCACAAATTGTTTTCTCTAAGAGTCCTTTTCATATTTCTTGTCAGGAGCAGAAACTGGCCATGGAGCATGGGATTTAGAACTGTTTAGGACCTTAGAGAGCCACCATCTTCATTTTACAAATGAAGAAAACTGAGAGGTAGATGAAAGAGAGAAACTGCAGAGAGATAAGCAGTTACTGAAGTGTAACGTAAGTAGTGAGCAACAGAATCAGGTTTCAAACCCAGATCATTTATTTCCAAATCTGTTGAGTGTTTTTTCCATCTTGACAAGGAATGAGTAACACTGCACCCACCAGAGCATTCAGGGAATTGATTTCAGCAGTGTGGGAGAGAAAGAAGATTGTGGGTTCACTCCAGTCCTAGTTAGGGCCTAAGCAGGGCAGCTAGAATTACCAAAGATCCTTCCAGAAACCACATTCTCTTTTGAAGGGGAAGCTGCAAATCTTACATAGCCTTGCCTTTTCCATGTTAAGTAACATTTCAGCAAAAGTTTGTTGTAGTTTTTAAATGTGTACATTCCAAGTGCTTTAAAGGCTTGCCAGAAATTGTTCTGGTAAACATTAGTGTTAAAAGCACACCTGTATTTTATTATGTATTGTTAAATTAGCATACTTCACTCATATGGTAGAAGAAGGTTTTCTATCCTTTTTCATGAATATTTCATTTTTTTTCTAATTAAATACAGATATTGTGTTCATAGACATGAAACCTAGCCAGAAATTCTTAACCATATATATGTTTGCTATTTGAAAGTAGAATATTTTGTGGTAATTGAGATTAAATACAGGACAGGAAATGAAATGCTTTCGTTTTGGGAAATGTTACTAAACCATTCTTCATCTCAACCTGTAGGTATATTCAAGCACACAATCTCAATCTCAAGAGCTCTTCTTTCGGATCTGGTTTTAGAGAGAGAGCGCCCACTGGTATTAGGGAAATTTAATACAGCATCGAATGTGGGTTTTATCTTGGGTCCTATAGTCGGTGGATATCTTACTGAGTTAGAAGGTGGATTTTATATAACATCCTTCATCTGTTTCTCTATCTTCATTCTGAATGCTGGTAAGTTGTGATTTGACCACAAGATAAGTCAATTTATTTGCAATTAATATTGGTTCACTATACATTGTGAGAATTTTTAACTCTCATGAGGCCAAGGTCATGAGTTTGATCACTGCATGGACCAGCTAGGTTTATTATGTGGTTCATAGTCAGAAATTTTACCTTTAAGCTCTATCAGCTTCCTTACAAATGCATGTTACATGGGAAACCAAGAATGAGAGTAAATGCATCAGGACAAATCCATCACCATAGCCAGAAAAATTACTTCAAGCATATACCTTGTTTATGGAATCTCAGCGTATTCTCTCATTTATAAGATGTCACGTATAGGATGTCACATATCCATAATAAGGGGAAGAAATAGCAGTTGATAGGAAAAGGTGATTTGGGGAACCTTACTTTTAATTTTTTCATTAAATTGTGTGCCATGCATTTTGTCTTACTCCAAACTAAGTTCCTCTGTATGTCTTTTGTCTGGCCACTAAGTCAGTTTGCTAGCAAAGCACATTCGTGTTACTGTCTTGTATGAAATGCCACAACTCTGTCCCACCTACCACAGCGGTCCTGTCATTCCCTAACAGTATCCTTTGCTGTAATCAGCCTTATTGCTTGAGTAGCCTATTGAGATTTCTTTTCCTTTCGCTCATATCTATGCCTGTGTCTTTTTACCGTGGCCCAAGGGCCTGGAATGACCTTTTCCTTTTAGTCCATCAATGATCACACTGAGTTCCTTCACATTCCTCCTGAAATCTTCATTCCATGAAAGTCTTGGAGAACCTCTTAACAATATAAATAAATGGAAAAACTCGAGAGGGCCTCTTACCACTTTCTTATAGGGTGAGTTTTCTGTTGGAATTATGCAATAAATGTTTAAACTGCAGCCACCATATTTTTACTTATATTTACCATACTGCCTCCCCATAACTTTGGATCCTAATGCCTTTCCCAAGCTTATACATTCACACATTTTATTTCACACCTACTGTGGGCATAGCACAATGGAGAAATGTAAAAAAAAATAGATATCCCTAGAGCTTATGGTATAACTGGAAAAACAACATACATGTGTGAAATTATATGAGAATAATATAAAAGAATACCAAATAACCTGCGAAGGCAGAGCAGCGGAGTTAAGAACTACACGTTAAGCTGTCGAGTCAGATTAGTCAAGGAAAGGTTCGCAGGGTAGGTCTGTGGTGGGTTGGGTCTTTGAAGGAGGTGCCATACGGGAACATCAATGGCTGAAGAGGAGGGGATAGGTTAAGTTCAAGTGACAGAAATGGAATTCATAACCAACCAAAGTCAGCATGGAGCAGCACGTTGAATTGAAGAGGCAAAGAAAGTGGTTTGTTGGGCGTAGAGGAGCGGAGCCTAAGAGAAGTGAGATCTGCCAAGCCTTGAACAAAAAGCACAATTTGAATTTGAGATAATGGGAAATAAGCCATTTGAAAGTTCTCAAGAAGGGGAGTGATGGTGAACATTTTGTTTGAGGAGATCTTCTGTTTTTAGTCCAACATTCTCCTTTTATTATTATTAATAATAGTAAGTAGCGATTACAGAAACAATAATGTAAATAATACGCCCAATGCATTCTACAGTTATTTCAGTGGAATAGTAGATGTAATGCTGAGTTAGGCTGAAGAGGGCCTGGATTCAAATTCTGCTTCTGATGCTCATGACATGTTTGATCCTTGCAAATGACTTTTGCTCCCTGAACTTCAGCTGAGATCAGTTCTAGCAGCTGCATAGGAAATGGATTGAAGCAAGGAGATCGACTAGGGGTTCTTGACAGACTCAGAGAGTAGAAGGAAAGGTCTGTAGCAGTTACCTTGACCGTTTTGACGAATGCAGTTGAGCAGTGTTGGAGAAGCAGCTTTTTAGCATCTGAGGACAAAAATACACTCATGCTCTTGCCCTGCATTAACAGGTCTCGTCGGGATATTTCCATGGAATGACACGAACTTGAGTAGGATGAAAAATAGCCAGCAAACCAACAAGAGACTTCCTTCAGACCTCCTGAAAAAGGCAAAAAACAAGTTACAGGAGACTCCCGCTACTAATGGTACCATCACGCCTCAGGCAATGACTTGGCAGCTGTGGATTCAGATTGTATCTGGATTAAGAGATATTAAGAATGTGCTGTTCTCTGAAATGTGGGACATCTTTTTAGCGCGCTTCCTGATGTCTCTGGCCGTCATGCTCTATCACAGTAATTTTGTTCTGGCAATTGAGGAACGCTTTGGGATGAAACCCAGGCTGACTGGGTATATCATCAGCTACAGCAGTGCCCTGGGAGTGTCGGCAGGTTTTGTCCTAGGACCAGTAATGAGACTCTATCAACACAACACCTACACCATTCTGTTACACACAAGTATCCTCACCTGTGTGCTGTTGCTGCTTTATTCTACAACACTCAGCATATGGGTGGTCATTTTCTGCTCTACTTTTTTGTCATTTTCCACTTCCATAGGCAGGATTTGCATCCTAGATCTTCAGCTGACTGTGGGCGGAACTCAGGCTAGTGGAACTCTTATAGGCCTGGGGCAGTCTGTGACAGCTGTGGGTCGTATCATTGCTCCTCTCCTCTCAGGAATTGCCCAAGAGTTCAGTCCCTGTGGTCCCCCAAGTTTAGGAGCAGCATTAGCTTTAGGGGTTATCCTCATAATGGTTTTAAACAAACCTCGTTACAGTAACGATCAAAGTGCTAAGCTGAAAAGCCAATAGAAGATTTCCAGTAAAAGAGAAATTAAATATGTGGTGAATGAGCCAGGGGAAAATGCAATAATTATTAACATTATAATAATTATTATAAACGCAATTATTATTAATTGTACTATTATGATGGTATGTCAGAAGAATAATACACCTTTAAAGAAAAAGGTGGTATGAAAACAAGGGAAGAGGATCTAGTTTCTACAGACACAGCGGCTCTAAAATCAGAAGTCAAAACAGGAATGTTGATACTCGTGGTTCAGAGAAAACATTCACCAGAAGGAGGATAGGTATGAAATGTGTACCTAGAAGTTTCATCTGCTGGTTATGTTAATGGGGTTGACATTTTTCAAGGAAATAAGATACGAGCTGTTGAGCTTGAGAGCATGTTGGTATAATGCATACAGGCAGACTCGGAGTGGATTGCCAAAGCAGGCTACTTGGAAGAATAGAAGTAGCTACTAGGAAGTAACCACTAAATGAAAATAAAGTTGTACTTTAAGAAAAAACATCTAAAATTGGGTGGATAGCAATGATTTCCTCATACCAGCAGGGTATTTATACAGGTTGTCCCTTTTATGTAGATTTTAAAGAACTTGGCAACTTCCATTAACCAGTTTATCATCTTTTAAGTAGGCTGACGTCTTATCCTTGTTTGATTTTGGAGATTTTCTTAAAATTGTGTTTGCACTAAGTGGTATTTAGAATTTTATCAGCTGTTACTGTGAAATGTGGAGGGTAATATAGATTGTTTGATCTTGTCCTGTATGTGTTAGGTTTTATCTTTACCCTTACTGCCAAAGGGTTCCCTCAGAACTTGACTAAGAGGGCTGAATGTCAGCCAAGGTGAATCTTACCTGAAATTCTGTATTCCTGTGCTGCAGCATTACTTGGGGAATAGAATATCACCTAAAATAAGTTAAGGAAACCTTATTAATAACAGAGTAGTGTCATTAGGTGAGATGTCCCATTTTATATATGTTACTGAATGGTATAAAGGAACCTTAGGGTTATTTTGAAAATCCGCTTGTGACCCATGAGCCCCTTATGTGGGAAAAAGATCAAGGAGAAATAATATAACCTCTCCTAGCCCTAATGTCTGTGTGGCATACTTAAATTGCACTTGTGTATGTACTACTTAGGAGCCCAGGAGTCAGCTCAAGATGGAGGTGTGCCGCGAGCTTGATGCAGGTCATAGTAGGCACTTATATACATTTACTAAAATATATGTTCAAATTCATGGTTTGAAAAGTTCAGGAGATACTCACTGTGACTTTGGGCAAACCACAAAGTCTGACAGCTTTCTAAGATTATAAGTTGCAATCAGTGCCTGTTTTCATAGGGAGATGGAGCTTCTTACACCAATGAAATCCCACCCCTAGTTGATAGCTAGCTAGCTAGATAAATAGATTGATAGATTTTTTTTGCTTACAACAGATACTTTCTAACAAATATCTTAATAAACCCACCTAGAAAGTGCATTTCCCCAAAACAATTTACTTAAGGACAGGATTTCTTTTCAGAAAGGAGACACAAATATTCATGGTGAAGATGAAAAGAAAATATTCTCTAGGTTGGAAGTTTTTCAATTTTCTCCTACTATAAGGACACAATTGACTAGATCACTTGTGATTGAACTGAACAAGTTAAACTGTAATAATTAAATTCCATAAGTATTTATGAAGCACGTTCTGGATACACAGGACTGTGTTTGGTTCTGTGGGAAAAACAAAGACTGTCTTAGGTTACTTACAGTCGTATTGAGAGAAGAGAGGATGGTATCATGAATTGAGAGCTGGAGGGGCTCTCAGGTGTCACTAGTCCAAACCTATCATTTTTCAGATGAGAAAACAGAAGACCAGATGGGAAGCAATGTAGTACAAAGGGGAGAATGCACAGTTTATAATCATGAGGCCTAATTTTAAATCCCAGCTCTGCCAATTTACTCTCTCCATGACTTATTTTTTCTGGGCCTCCACTTTCTCATCTGTAAAATGAAAAAAATTAAGACAAAATTTATCTCTAAGGTCCTTTTCCATTCTAGATTTACAATTCCAAGATCCATGAGCAAGACGGCAGTTACATACAATAAAGGCTGAAGAGCTGGGATGTGTAATAGAAAGCTTAAGGAGAGAGGACTGTGAAGTAGAACACATTGTTTATGGTTATCTTCTTTCCCCACACAAATAAAAACAGCTTTTCCAAGGAGAATTTCAACTTTAGGCATATTTTTATTGACAGCAGTTGATTCTAGCTGTATCTGAAGTCAGCACCCTGTAATATTTATGATGCTGTTATGATGCATAAAGTATAATTATACAATAAATAAGATTCTGAGCAGAGAGATCCAGAGTTGGACTTTTGTTTATGGATAAAAATAGCTAGCAATTAGATTGCACTTTAAGGACTGCAAAGCGCTTTCCACGTATTATCTCATTTCATCCTCACTTCCACCCTGTGAGGTAGGTGCCCTTATTATACCCATTTTACTTAGAAGGAATTAGGTTAAATGGCTTGCCCAGGTTCATACAGCTAATTATGTTAGGCAGGATTCAAATTCATGTTTTCCTGACTCCAAAAATAGCATTCTTTGTTCTGCAGATGAAGTAAAACATTCCTTCAGAACACCACTGCATTATTTTTACTCTTTAATTTATATGGATTTTACATGACTTTTAGAGGGATGTTTTCTTAAGATGCTTCTTACATGGTAATCCATTAAGGATTTTGGAGGGCTTGGGCTATGTGTTCTCAGGGAGATACCAACTGATGCTACGTACTATTAAAGTTTTTATTGGTTTTTTTTGTCCTGAATGACTTTTGCAAGTTAATATTGACTTCTTAAAACACAATAAACAATATAAAAAAATCTAAAGAAAGTATCATTCTTCCCCTTTACAGTTTTATTTTTTTTTACCATTTTCTTACAGCTCCAGTTTTTTTTAAAATTTCCTATAACCTTCCCTCCAGTCTAGAACAAGCCCTCTACTCCTGTGACAGTTTTCCATAACAACCAAAGCATGATCTGAATATTTATGAAGAACTCATTTAATTCTTATAGAGCAGTACCCAGGCACCATGAATGAGAATAGTGTGCTTAGTCATTTCAGTCGTGTCCAACTCTTTGTGACCCCTTTTGAGGTTTTCCTGGAAAACATACTGGAATGGTTTGCCATTTCTTTCTTCATCTTAGTTTACAGAGGAGGAAACTGAGGCAAACAGGTTAAGTGACTTGTCTAGAGTCACACAGCTGGTGAATGTATGAGGCCAAATTTTAACTCAGCTCTTCCTGACTCTATGCCTGCACTCTATCCACTGCACCACCTTGTTGTTTTGTATGGTGCTATTAGATTTGCAAAGTACTTAATATATCATTTGATCACCACAATACCCCTGTGAATAATTTTGGGATGAGGCTGAGAAAAAGGTTAAGTGGTTTATCTAGATAGAATCTGAGGCATTAGGTCTTACTGACTATCCAAGTGTTGTATCCACTATACCATGAATACATTTTTATATGTGAACAATAATAAAAAAACAAGTTTTTATTTGTATATATCGTTCAAACAGTCATATAAATTAGACACAAAAGCAACATAAATAACATATAAATAGCAAATTAACTAATAAATGACACCAACTACAGCTTCAAGAGAGAACCTTGGAAAGGTGGTGGTAAAAGGTGGCTTTATGGAGAAGGTGGGATTTGAACTTGACTTTGAAGTATAGGAAAGTTTCAGACTAGTGGAAAGAAGTTGGTGTGAAGGGCATTATAAGTAGAAAGAGGATTGTTAGGGGGCTGAGTAGATAGGACAATAAGCAGCCAACTTTACTAATCAATGCATATAATATGAGCAGAAGTTTTCGTGGAGGACCAATGAGTAATAAAATTGGGGAAAATAGGTTGTGAACGTGGTTTGGATTTTATAAGCAATAGAAAATACCATAAGATGGGGCAGCTGGTGGCACAGTGAATAGAGCACTGGCCCTGGAGTCAGGAGGACCTGAGTTCAAATGCGGCCTCAGACACTTAACACTAACTAACCGTGTGACCGTGGGCAAGTCACTTAACCCCAATTGCCCTGCTCTGCCCCCTCCAAAAAGCAAAAAAAAAACAAAAACAAAAAAAACCCTATGAGATGTTTTTTAGCAGAGGGATGAATTAAATGATGAAGGAAAGAAAAAAGTATAAGCAGAGAATTATCAAGCTGTAAGCAGTAACCTGAAAGAAGGTAAAGAGTCTGCGTGTGTGTGTGTGTGTGTGTGTGTGTGTGTGTGTATGTGTGTATTTCAGAAAGCAGATCTATGGGCATCATCAGTCAGGGCTTATGAGACTGCAGCTCCCCTTATGACCTGTGGTCAATGGACAATAAGAGGCTTATTTATAGGAGAGTAAATGGTTATCAGAAGGATTGAATGTTATTGAAGGTTATAGGTGCCTCGGGTCAATCTCTGTGCCTCAGAGACATCTCCCTTATTTGCTCATTGATGGCTGAAACCACCATCTGAACTTGCTTTAAGTTTTCACTCTTATCCCAACACAAATGATTCTAAATCTTTACTAATCACATATGAGAATAAATTTCTATCTTTTTCTGTATATAAAATTTAACAAGGAAAGAGTATGAAAGCAATGACTGCCTGAGGGGAATAGGTTGGGAAAAGAGAGGGAAAGGGACAAAATTGGGAGTTGAGAAACCCAAACATGGTAACAACAGCAACAATAAATAATGATTAGTATTTACTCAGTATTTTAATGTTTATAAAGTACTTTACATGTGCTAATCATTTGGTCCTCCCAACAACCTTATGAGATAAATGCTATTATTATCCCCATTTTACAAATGAGGAAACTGAGTCTCAGTAAAGTGATTGTCATGATTGTACAACTGGCATCTGGGACTAGATTTAAACTTGGGTCTTCTTGACTCTAGGTCCAACCTAGACCCAGCTGCCAGACTTCATTTAAGTTACAATTTTTCCTAGGGATGAACTGGTGCTGGCGGAAGTTCAGAAATGTATGGACAGTTGAAGGGAGGCAGATTAATGGGGATGGGGATATGTAGAGGAGGACAGGTTCAGGGAGGAAGTGTGTGACATATTATTCATCCTTACAACCACCCCATGTTAACACTTCACTGGCAGTTTATGACAGCCTTTACATTGGAAAATTGGTCTGTTTCATGCCATTGAATGATGTCTTGGAATTCTGTCCTGTGGATAATTACATATATATGCCAGTTCTCAATTAAAAAAAATCCCTTCAGATGTGATTAAAGGAAATATCAATCATTTAAACAAATCTGAAATCTGGGTGTTCATCAGATTCCTCAGAATTTTCATTTAAAACATATGTAAGTGCATAAATCTGATTTTCTAAGACCTGGCACTCTAAGACACTTTGAGACTATAGTAGAGGTCTAATTATCTAGAATGGCATATGCTATTTTTCTTCCTGAAGCAGGGGAGGGAGCAAGGTACTAATATAACTCATTAAGATGGTATTTTTAAAACAAGCTATAACTTTGGATTTAAAAACCAAAACCAACTGCAAAAATATACTTAAAATACTGATTATTGTAATTATAGATAGGAAGTTGTTTTAGAGGCCATCATCACATGCTTAGGATGGTTTAATTTTTAATTAGAGGCATAAAAATGAAGCTGTCAGTCTCCAGGGGTGGGGAACCTGCAGCCTCGAAGCCATATGTGGCCTTCTAGGTCCTTGGGTGTGGCCTTTTGACTGAGTCCAAGTTTTACAGAACTAATTCTTTTACAGGAATTTGTTCTGTGAAGTTTGGATTCAGTCAAAGGACCACACTTGAGGACCTAGAGGGCCACACATGACCTTAAGGCCAAAGGTTCTCCACCCCTGGTCTACACTGACCTCAATATAAAAGGAAGATGCTCATGGCCCCTCAAAGAGATGCTTGCAAAAGTATCCACTGGTGTTTCACAGACAGAATGTGAAAATTCTCCCTTCTTTTTTCCCTTGAGGAGCTTTTCCTACAACTGTGAGACCGGCCATTTTGTGCTAGTGAATCACCAGCTAATTGCCTGCCACACAAACAGTTGTTCCCATCAAAAACAGATATTTGCTTTTGTCTTCACCATCGCACTGCTGAATTTTGTGGTAGCTAAGAAGTGAAAACAAAGAAAATAAAGTCAAGTAATAAACTGGAAAAATGCTTCTGATGGAAGACAAAATCACCTCATGATTTCTTATTTTGTCTTTGAACATAAATGATTGACATGGATATATTTTCTTTGGGGGGATTTTTTTCTCAAATGTTTAAAAATATGTAATATTAGCATTTTTGAAAAAAATTCCAAAAGGGCAAACTGACCATTTGAATGCAACAGGCATTGTTTCAGCACTGAAGAAGTTAGGCAGGGGTCCTCCTAACTTCCAGGGAAGGAATGATGCTGTCCTTTAACAGATTTCCTTCATTGAGGTGTTTCTATTCATATGTCTTTTCTTTATAACAATATTTATGGAGATGAATATATTCCTGTTTCCCCAGATTTGCTTTTGTTATTTTTAACTTAATTTTTAGAAGGTAAGGTACATAAATCAACTACATAATTGAAAGTAGCAAAGTTTGTATAGTGCCAATGCAATATTTACAATGCCCACGATCACGATAAAGACCATGGCTATAAGTATTGCATGATGTTCGATTGCAAAATATACCAAACTCTCCAGATAGAGGATAAAACTGAAGCATTTATTTATATACCAGAAAACTGAATCCTAAAACCAGTAAGCTGATTCCATCATGGTACCAAAGATACTCAGAAGCCATAATAACTCTGAGAGACACAGCATCCGTCAGCCTTCCCACCAACCAATACAAGATCAATATTTACTCACAAACCTCTCTATCTCCTTGCCTGAGCTCCTCTCTCCCCCCACTATCTGGCGGGCTCTGACCAACTTCCTGTGGGCTCTGCTTCCCTTCAGCAAAACTCCTCCCACCACAGGCTCCATGTGACTACATTCAGCCTACTAAGGGGCAGAGTTTACTTTCAAAGCAGTGGACATCTTCAAACTCCCCCGTAGGTCTATTAAGGGGCAGGGAATATCTTCAAATTCCCATTCTCATTACAGTTTGCTAAATGGAATTTTAAAAATTAACATAATGTTTCTTGACACCAAGTAATAATATGTATGGCCACCGAATCTTACTTTGCTACCTCATCATGGTATCGAGGTCACCTTGACCTTTGCTCGTGGAGACCAAGATCTAACAAATTTTATCATTCATGGTCCCAGAAATCCACTATCTCTGCTCAGTGACTGTCAGCCTGAATGGAGAGGCCAGTTGGTAGTGAATTCTTTAACCATGGCAATGGATGAATCAAAAACATAGTTCAGTGGAGTCTCCTGCTTCTTCAGTGAAAGAAAAGGAGACAGAGGGTATTAAGCATCAGAGAGTTTTTAGATGGTCTCTATGCCTCAATTTCGCTGTTGGTGGTAAGTATACGTGAGATAGTTGCCTAACAGCAAATAAATGGATACACTAACTGGAGCAATGGAACTGCTGATCTTGACAGTCTTGAAACCAGAGGATGAAAAGAAACTGAAAAAATGACAGCAAAATTTAAAGATGACTCATAGCCTCCTTTTTTAGAGACAAAGGAGCTGGTGGCACTCATTTTATTGTGTATCTAAAGCAGGAGTTTTTAACCTAGGGTCCATGTAGTGCTAAGGGATCTGTGGATAGATTTGGGAAGAGGGTCCATGAAATTGAAGGAGGAGAAAATATCTCATTTCTTAATTTTCACAAACTTCTAATTGAAATCATACATTTCCTTTGAAAATTATTTTTTAAAAAGATATTCTGAAAATCAGCCTATAGGCTCCATCAGTCTGCCAAAAGGGTCCTTGTTGCAAAAAAAAAAATGTTAGTAACCTCTGACCTAAAGACACAACAGGAAATACACAAAGCTGTTTAACTCCTGCTAGTACATTGACCTTCTGTCCCAGCTTCATTCACTTGGTTTGCATAGCAGGAGATACAGTATGCTTGGAGAGGCAACAGAAGTGAAGTGATGTCAGAGGGAAGATAGAAGGGAATTAAAGTGAAAAGAATTTTACAGAAAATGGCTCCTTCCTCATGGAGCTGTGCTTTTAAACTCTCTGCTACCTGGACAGGCCTAAGATACCAAAGCACTTTATGCTGTCTTCCCCTGTGAAACTTGCCCAGTAGAAAAAGAGAAAGAAAAAATTAAAGGCACACATCATGAACTGGAAGTAGAACCATGCTACCCTCTGGAGAGACCAATATGTTACTCAGAGTTCCCATATTGAATCCACAGGGAACTGAGTCAGTGCTACAGGTTTAGTGAGTGAAAATGGCCACTGAGGGTTAAGGAGAAGAAACATACAGAGGAATTTACACAATTAATTACTGGCTTTTTGTCTTTATGTCCTGCGAGCCTATCTATAGTTGGCAGGAAAAGTCAGACAAAATTGATGGGTTTTGCCTCCAGATGTTTCTGTTTGCAGACAACATTGTACTGATTGCATCAAACTCCAATACATTTCAGAACCTTTTAAATAAGAATCATAATCACTCAAAAATATTTGGCCCAACTATCCACTCAGTAAAATAGCAGGTAGGTAAAGAATGTTTATTGTCTAGACATGACTTAGAGCCCATAGACCAGGTCAATGAGTACATCCATCCTGGACAGACAATGCAGATGCACAATGAGCTGTGCCCACAACTGAACAAGAGGAGGGTAGACTGGATTGCCTTTGGGAAATTGGGCACGGTTTTCAATGACCCTATACTTTCCCAGAAACAAACATCCATCTTTTTAATGTCTATTTTTTCAGCGGCATCATATGGCATCAAGTTCTTGAACACTACCATCTCTGAGGAATTAAACTTTTTTTTTTGTTTTTTCTTTTACGGTTTTTTTTATTTTCTTGTTTACATCATTCATTTCCACAAGATTTTGAGTTACAGATTTCCTCCTCATCTTTCCCCTACCCAACACCTCAAAACAACCATCCCACTGTGTAACCCCTCCCCAAATCTGCTCTCTCGTTTGTCCTCCCCCTCACCCTTCTGACTTTCCATAGGGCAGGATGGATCTCCCTACCACAGTGCCTGTGTATCTTAATTCCCAGTTGGATGTATTTAATAATAATAATAATAATAATTACATATATATATATATATATATTTTAAACATTTGATTAAAGAACTTTAAATTCTGGATTCTTTTCCTTCCTCCCTTGTCACCCACCCCCACTGGAAGGACAAGTAATTAAATACAGGCTGTACATGTGTAATTATGCAGAACCTCTCCACAGTGGGCATATTGTGAGAGACTGATTATATGTCCCTCTGTCCTATCCCACTCCCACCCCCCTTGTTCTATTCTCTATCCTGTCCCTGTCTCTGTCCCTTTACAAAAGTGTGTACTTCCATCAACCCTCCTCTCCCACCTTGCTCTCCCTTCCATCATCCCACCTCTCATCCCCATTCCCCCTCCTCTCCTGTGTGGCAAGATTTCCAGTTTAGAGTTTATGTCGTTCCTTCCCTAAGCCAAGTTCAATGAGAGTAAGGTTGACCTTTTCCCTTTTGCCTTCCTGTTCTTCCCCTCCATTGTAACAATTATCCTTTGCCTCTTCTATGAGATGATTAACCCCATTCTGTCTCTCCCTGTCTCCTCTCATTCTAATTCTCTCCCACCTCAGAATTTCACATTTTAGAGTATTGTCCCTTCCTATTCAATTGATCTTGTGCCGTCTATGTATTCATATATACACATACTTAGATATGTGTTTGTATGCATATATAAACCCTCCTATATAGGCATATGTGTATGTATATGTATATGTATATATACATTTTTATTCCCTTCATCTATCTTCATACTGAGAAAAGTTTCATCAGTTACAATTATCACTTTTCCATGTTGACGTGTAAATAGTTCAACTTTGATAAGTTCCTTATGATTTCTTTTCCACATTTACCTTCTCATGCTTCTTGTATTTGACTGTCAAACTTTCTTTTCAGTTCTGGTTTTTTCAGCTAGAATGTTTGAAAGTCCTCTACCTCACTGAATGACCATATTTTCCTCTGGAACATTATACTCAATTTTTCTGGGTAAGTGATTCTTGGTTTTAAT
>CM053580.1:137427210-137466598 GCA_028627135.1 Pseudochirops cupreus | reverse complement strand
GCCCTACCAGAAAGTCAGAGGAGCGAGGGGGAGGACATAGGAGAGAGCAGATTGGGGGACTGATTATACAATGGGATGGCTGTTTTGAGGTGTTGGGTAGGGGAAAGATGGGGAGAAATTTGTAACTCAAAATCTTGTGGAAATGAATGATGTAAACAAGAAAATAAATAAATTAATTTATTTTAAAAATAAAATAAAAATAAAAGAAGCTGGCGAATTTTTTATGAAAACAAATAAAGGAAGTCCTCAGTGTCTACTGAATTTGTGTATAAATATTGATTTTTTGTAATGCAGACTACAGGCTTTCACAGAAACAATGGTATATATGGTGATCTGATTTCCAGAGTAGCTTACAAAAGCCATTTGACCCACAGGGAACTCAAGATGTATGAGATCACAGGGTTTATGTTATATATGATCATTGCATTTAGATCTAGAAGGGACCATAAATACCAATAGATAGCCATTTGCGGCTAGAAGAGACTTTAGAGGTTATCCAGTTCATTCCCATTTTAGAGAAGGAAATTGAGACCTAGAAAAAGAAAGTTGAGTGTCCAAAGTAACCTGCCAAGTCAAAGGCAGACAGAGCTAGAACCCAGGTCTCTAGCTTCATAGAATAGGGCATTGTTTTTCACTACACCACAGCTGTCATGTGCAATAATGTTTCTACGATTGAATTAAGAATTCTAAATTGGGAAGGCAGGAATATATCTCCCTTGACTGTTACAGTGGAAGTTAAGACATTTCTTCCTTGTACTCTCCCTACCTGTCAAGGAGCAAGAAAATGATTCCACCAGCTCCAAGCTATAGATGCAGGTTTTATAACTTGAGGGAGAAGTTTTCATCCCTGAGGCATAGCTAGTTTCCAGGAATCATACTCCACCTTACTCAGACTCTATCGGGAGTACTGTCACCAGTTTGGGCTGCAGACATTTAAAATGGACACTGAAAAGCTGTACAGTGTCCAGAGAGGGGCAATCAGGGTGATGAAGGACCATATTTGGCCAAGAGAAAGGAAGAGTTGGGAGGGACGTTCATACTTGTCTTCAAATATTTTGAAGGGTTGTCATGGAAGAGGGATTAGATTTGTTCTGTTTGGCCCAAGCAGGCAGAGCTAGGGTAGTAGCTGCAATAGTAGAGTCAATGGGTAGCAGTTGGCAAAGAAGCCAATATAGGCTTGTTCTTAGGAAGAACCCCCTTCCTAACAATTAGAGCTGTCTCAAAGTAGAATGTGAAGTCTCTAGTGGTTTGTTTCCCCTCCTTGGAGGTTTTTCAGAAGTGAACATTTGAGTATATAGCAAGGATCTCTTTTGGGAGTAGGTTGGACTAGCTGGTTTCTGGGGTCTCTTACAACTTTGAATTTCTGTTACTCTATGGTTTTGTGGCTGAGAGGGAGCTAGATGAGTGGAGATGAAGTTTCTGGGTGAACACGGGAATGGGGAGGTGTAGGGATAGGATAAGGTATCTAGGAGTTCAGGAGTTAGGAGCTATAGGGTGTAACCCTCAGAAACACTTTTTTGTCCCAGGTTGGATGTGTAAGCATCCCAATTTTTTTTCTTCTCATTGAACTCAAGGACTGGACATTTTACTTGCCTTTCAGTTGCAGTTACCTATTGCTTTGACCAGTGTTTTGCTTTCTTCTTGTACTTCCTTGGAATAGATAATCTCAATTTCTTTACTACTCTTCTGTCCCCAAAACATGAACACATGATTCTGGAGGTTTGCCAAACGTCTTTATTGCTAATGACAACAGGAAACAGGCTATTAAAGGGTTCTCTCTTTCCCACATCCCCATTCTCTAGGAAAAGTTTTACTAGATTAAAGTGGGAAAGGAGTCTTTGGCTACACAAAGTAATCAGGTAAGAGTCACCCTTTTTTCAAAGGAAAAATCAACTCAGGCAGACTTGAGAACCCTATAAAAAGAGTCTAGGAACTCTGGAATGAAGGGAGGGTTGGAAAATCAATGAGGAGGTAAAGGAGTTAAATCAGAGGGGGGTAATAAGGAAGGAAGCCTTAGAGGTTTTATCCTCCCTTCTTTCCACTTTTAATAGGCCTTGGGGCCAAACTGGCAAGATGAAAATCTGGGATGCTGGATACAGAAGTTCAGATCCCATCTAAATTAACTTCCTGTGGGATCTTAGTCATTTAACCTCACTGGATCTTAATTTCATCTTTAAAATGAAGGGGTTGGACAAAATGGTCCTTAAGTCCCTTTGAGCTGCTGTACAATAGTCCTGTAACAGGGGTATTAGCTGGGGAAAGACAGGGGAGCTGGCGTGAGCAATCCCAGATGTCACTGAGCTCTGCCAATGGCAGTAAGAACCTCCCAGGTTACCCAAGTGAGGTAGCCATTCTGGGATGGTCATTTTATGCAGTATGTAGAGAAATGCCTGCATGCCACAGAACTGCAAACATAAACTACAAAACCATAGCAATTTTAGCACCCAGGACAAACAGCAGGAAACATATCTTCAAATTCCATTTATGGGGAAATCTAGAGGAGAGTCCTTGGACAATATGCTATAAATGTCTGTTGGTGGCAGGAGCGGGAGGCGAAAAAGAGACAGAGATAAAGAGACAGAGATAAGAGAGAGAGAGATGTCAAAACACTGAGGCGATAGCTTGGGAGGCCACTAACAGGGAAGGGGAAGGGATGTCTGGTCCAGGGAAAAGAGCTAGCTGTTGGAAGAAACGAGTAGCCCATTTGGTACCTTCTTATTTCAACTAATTATTCTTGCTATTATTTTACAAAGCTTTACCTTAGCTCAGGGGTGGGGAACCTGTGGCCTCAAGGCCCCATGTGACCCTCTAGGTCCTCAAGTTCAGTCCTTTGACTGAACCCAAACTTCGCAAAATAAATCCCCTTCATAAAATGATTTGTTCTGTAAAACTGGAACTTGATAAAAAAAAAAAAACAAAACACACACACACTGAAGGACCTAGAAGTCCATATGTAGCTTCAAGGCCACAGGTTCCCTACTCCTTCCTTAGTTGAAAGAGTGTAATTAATGTCCTCTAACTTTTGGCAACCTGAGCAAAACCCCATTCATTCTACTATATTTATCGATCTGGTGTATACTACAATCTTAATGATTTGAATTTAAAAAAAAAATTTAAATACCCATCTTAAAATAAGATTTGGACCCAAATGACTTTTAGTTGGGGGAAAAGGCATATTTAAAGTAAACTGATCATGTAAACACAATTTTAGGTGGAATGTTCAAACTACCTTGTAGTACAAACTATCTCTGAGTATGTAAGTATTTATTTAGATATAAACAATTAATTAGAAATATTTTATTCATTAAAGTAGACCCTCTAACACTACTCTGAAAATATTTTATTGCTCTAATTTGAATGAATTTGTGTACTTCAAAGTAACAAAGCTCTATCATTTAAAAAATCTTCTTTAGACTTCATGAGCTCAAACTGCTGGATCCTGTAGTGTGGGTTTATTATATGTAAATATATCATCGAAATGAGAAATCAATAACAATTACAGTCATCACTTCATTGTGCCCAGAATTCGGTACAATTACATTTAACATTTAAAATCTTTTGCTGCAGAAATGAAATATCCATGAAAAAAATCAGTAAAACAAGAGCTAGTCTATTGAAGTTTCTATCAATTTTAAAAAATCAGTTATTTAGAATGTCCATATATCTACAGAATCATGGTAACTTATATTCCTAAAAAGGAACACAAGCCAGGTTAAGATCCTGAAGTATCTTCTGAATGATCAAGAAAAGATGAAATTACAATTTGTATAGTTTTTATGCAAAATACATTTTATTGTGATCTACTTGTTTGAAAATTGAGCTTGTTTGTGTGGTAGATATGGTCTTTTTTTGTTATTTTGGCCAAGACCTATGATTTCATTAGTGCAAGGAACTCCCTATATATAATGCATATTGTTGTTACTGTCGTTAAGTTCCTTCAGTTGCATCCAACTCTTCGTGATCCCATTTGAGGTTTTCTTGGCAAGATTATGAAATAGTTTGCCATTTCTTTCTCCAGCTCATTTTATAGAAGAGGAACCAAAGCAAACAGGGTTAAATGACTTGCCCAGGATCACATAGTTGGTAAGTATCTGAGGGCAGATTTGAGCTCACAAAGATTACTGTTCCTGACTTTAGGCCCAGCACTCTTTCCACAGAGTCACTTAGCCGCCCAAAAAATGTCCAGTAGCAACTTAGAGTCTTAGAGAGTTTCCTGGGCCAAGAAGAAATTAAGTGTTCACATCACCAGTATGTCTCGGAGGCAAGGACTTGAATCTAGTCTAAGGCTGGGTTCCATTCTCTTTCCACTATACTATGCTTCCTTTCAGTTAGGTATGGTAACAATCTGGTAACCCGAATACCCCATTCATTCATCATCAAAATAAGAATATTTACCTACAATTTGTTGTATATACATAGTTATGTAATACAGAACTCTTTTGATTAAAAAAACAAAAAAAAGCAACCTTCTAGGAGTGAAAAAAGAAAAAATGGTATCAAACAACTATATTAACAAATCAATAAACCTTACAGATGTCGAATTCCATAATGTTAAATAATCAGTTTGAATGAATAAATTGCCTAGATATCTTGCAGACAAAGTCTGAAGTAATTTCGAAACTAAGGTTGAATACTAAGTGAAGTGAAATATTTAATATCACAGTGACTATCCAGCTTTCCTTGGTAATGAGATGAAGAATAAGAGGTTAGAAACTGAGTTAGGAGAGGAAAAAACCCCCAACAACATGGTATAGGAATAAAACAAACAAACAGGATAGGAAATCTGATATAATCTGTGATTCATTCTTGCTTACAATGATAGGTAGAGGTCATGCTAGTTCCATCCAAACCTTGGCTGACGATGTCAACTTGCATTTCCACTTACTGAATAAAGAAAACTTTTTAATCATTCCTTACAGAATTTAGACAAACTTAATTTTCTAATCAACAAAAACATTATCACTTTTACATTTAATATTGAAACGCCAATTTCAGTATAAACATAACTTGGGTAGTGCAACAGATGCAAAATGTGCTTAAGTATTTAATAAATTAATGTGATTCTATACATTTTAATTCAAGATTTTTAAAATATAAATTAACAATCCCCCAACCCTTACCAGGTACGATTGTCCAATCTCATTACAAAGCATAATCTAAGCTAAAAAAGTCATTCCAGACAGCTGGGTGAAATCCTGCAATCACCAAAGGCTGACCAATATAAAATACACAAATCTGCAAGATCTAAAGAAAGCCATCTCAGTGTGGCATCATTGAATGAATTGATCCAAAAGAACAAAAACCTAATTTATACCTGTTTTCATTTAGAAAATACCTCAGAATGAGCCCTCTGCATGATATGAGAATAAAGGCCTGTATGCAATAAAAGTTAACTTCTATTACAACAACCTCCAAAGAACAGTCAAATTTTGTCGATGTTGTTGTTGTACTAAAATTTTGTTGTTAAATAACGCTTGAAATAAGAGAGCCATTAGCTGAGATTTGGCAGTCTTTTCATTATGCAGATATTCTGTTAGAATAATAATTGTTTAAAGGTAGGCATTGTAGTAAGAGTTGCATACTCTGCCTTCTACATTTCCTAGAATTCCCATATGATCACCAAAGATAACAATTGCTCTCACAATACCTGATGATAGGAAAAAAGAGGCAAGCTTAGATAACTATCTTTTAATAGCTTTGTTTCAAAGGGGGGAAAAGCAATATTAATAAGTAACATTAATTTAATTCAGTTAAATAGACATTTATATGTGCAAGGCACTGATTTTTTTTCCAATTACAGATTAAAACACCTGACACTTGTCCTTTCTTTGTAAAAATAAATTTACAAATGACATGCAAGTTTATTTTGTGCATATTCGAAGTAAAAGTTGGTTTTTGCCTATTTGCTTAAGAAGTAACAAATGAGTTATAAAAGACTTCCCTGTTCCCTCCTTGTAATCTTACATGAAAATTGTGACATCAAAAAACATGGGAAAATAATAAGGTCATTTTCTCTTTCTCCTTCATTTTCTATATATTTTAAATTATGGCTTCATCTATACTAATCTGAAAACCATAACTTATTCTTGGCTTTGTTAAAAACATATCACAAATCTCTTAAACTCAATTATGTGCCTGCATCGAAAATCTATAAACCACTTCTATTTTTTCTTTTTAACAAAAACAAAACAAAACAACAAAAAAACTATAAATAGCTATTCTACGTTTAAAGTTCTGGTGGGATTTTCTTTTTCATGTTGGTTTTTGGTAGTCTTTTTTTTTTTTTTTTTGGTTTTTGCTTTTGGCACTAAGCCCAAAGTCTAAGTGGTTTAAAAACTATTTTTTTCTTATTCATATAACCTGAGTATCTAGTAGGCATCTCTAGAGTTCTGAAAACAAATGTGTTTGTTCTGGGTTGGTCGTATTACCTCCAGTCCTATACCCAAGGAGGTTCAGGATCTAGGGCATGAGAAACAATGAGGAAGCCTTCCATAAGCAAATTAAAGATGATAATCTCTGCTTGAACCTTCTAATTAGTCGATTAAGCCATACCCATTTCACATCTTTTTTTCAATAACACAAGTCAGGTCTTTGTAGCCCTTTCAAGTACTTACCTATGTGAAATCTAGGGAGTCTGTCAGAACTTCAGTCTTATATGTGGACATAATTAGTCTAAATCTTAGTACCAATCAAGTTTTAAAAGAGTATGTATTATTTAGCAAAAAGGGAAGGCCAAGGCAAAGTTATGTTACAGGGAATAATGAATTAGC
Source organism: Pseudochirops cupreus (assembly GCA_028627135.1). Classification (NCBI taxonomy): domain Eukaryota; kingdom Metazoa; phylum Chordata; class Mammalia; order Diprotodontia; family Pseudocheiridae; genus Pseudochirops; species Pseudochirops cupreus. The sequence continues at coordinate 137,459,828 of CM053580.1, read as the reverse complement.
AATTAGATATACTTAAATTTCACAGATACTGAAATTTATGCTACACCTTAGATTACTCATATATCTAGGATTCAATTTAGATGGAAAAAATGTTGAATTATAATTGTATTGGCTTTATATGTAACCATCTCTAAGCTAGTAGTTTGTTTTGGTTTGGTTTGGTTTTAAAGTAGGTAGAACAGATTATTTTAAATTCTCATGTGAAAATGTCTCCTGGGTAAAAAAAAAATCTATAAATAACAATGAGGATTCTCTCATTGTTACAAACTTTTGGAGCACAGTATACCTACCACCTGTCATCCTTCTCATCTTGAAGGTAATGACTTGGATTCATTGTCCTAAAGTCCCTGAAAGGGAAATTCTGCCTGAAGTGGTGGTAGTAGGTGGGCGTGGATCCAGGACTGCCTGCATCCTCCCTAATATTGCACAGTATAAGTTATCAACCGATACAATGTAAACACATGGGACTCTGAGATGCCCTATTGCCCCCCACACTGCTTAGAAATTGTGTGGATGGAACTTCATAGTCAGGTAAGTCTGCAACCCACCATGTGCCAATTCTCGCCTACACTGCCCAGTAAGTCCATTTGCACCAGGTAAACAAGAAGTGGAGATTCAATTTTCACATCACAGCCTAACACAGGAAAGAGACAAACAAATTGAGAAATAGTTGCTTCTCATTAATATGTGGGGGTGGGGTCACATGGTCCTAAGGCCACCTCATGACAGCCAGGTCACTTTGTCCATATAGTTTATCCAATGATTTTCCTGATTGAGATGTGGATGCTGTAGTTGAACATTGTGTTCTGAAAAATACTTCGTTGCCCCATTGCAGTATGGGAAACTCCCCCAACCTCTGCTTGACAGACTTGTCATCCTTCAAAAACAGCCCCATATTGTTCTGCCTTATTTTTCAAGAAAAACGTTCTATGTATTTTTTAAATTAGGGGTGCTATTCATTTAGACATTGGTTATAGATGAAAAGAAAATTAAATAAATAAAAGCTCGAATGAGGCATAGATATATGCGTTTTCACCATCAATGGTGTTTGCTAAAAATATTTTAGTTCTGTTATTCAATTCCAGAACCGTTAAAGGCACATTTTTGTTTTTTCAAGCCTGGAAAGAATGCAATTGCTAGAAGCTAATCATAAAAGATGCTTTATGTTTTTTTTTTCTTTGCTTTGTTTGTTTTCCTCCTGCTGGGCTTTTCATTTCATCCCATTAAATCGATGGCTTGGCCCTGCCTCCCCCAGAAAATATTTAGATCCGTAGTGAGTTTAAAATGGATTCAATTGTTCTGTCAGATTTCAGGATAATAAGCTACAGATGTGTTAGGCGAGTTACCCCAGTCCTGTTTTGGCTGTTTCCACTAAGGTTTATCACTTCCATATCTGTGTTTCTGGTTTCCAGGCTCTGAGGCCCGCCTGACTAGCCTTGGGGGAGGCACTGGTCTTTTGCCTTCAGTCAAACCTTCTTCTCTCACAGTGCCAAATTTGGCTTTAGAGAGCAAAGGCTGCCGGAGCACACCTGACGTCTGTGCTTGGACTGCAGAGCTGGGGGAAGCTGAGGTGATGGAGGGCTGCCCTCTGCTGGCATCGCCATGCACTTCATTTCTCCATTCCATGCGGTATTGCTGATGGGCCTTCTGATGCTGGCCCATCAAAAAACGCCTTGCCCTTGGTTGCAGATTGAGCACTGTGGTCCCAGTATCTGGATCGGAGTCACTGCTATTGCCATCTATCATGGGAGCAAAGGAAGAAAAGTCAGCCTTGGATGCAAGACACACACAGAATTTGATCAGCATACCACGAGACAAGATTCTTACTGATACCTGGACTTTCACACTAGCTAGCATTTATATAGAACTTTAAGATTGGCAAAATGCTTTATGTGTATGATTTTATTCAATCATCATAACAATCCCATGAGGTAGGTTCTATTATTATCCCTATTTTGCATATGAGGAAACTGAGGCTAAGAGAGTTTATATCATTTCTCTAGGGTCACACAGCTAGTAAGAGTTTGGAGTAGGATTTGAATTCAGGTTTTCCAGGTTCAGTCTGCTGCACCACCTACTTACGTGACATCCTTAAGTTCATGTGGTTTTATCTGCTCTCCTACATATGTCACATAGGGATACTAACTCTCAGGAGATTCATACACTCATGTGTGTGTATCTGTATACATACACTGCATATGGGCAACTGTTTATATACACATACATGTATGTGTATACATACATGCATATTTCTGCATACATACATCTGTTTAGGCACACAATGCACATGTGTACATGCATATCTCACAGACTCACGTGTATAGATGTGCATGCATATGTGTGCACTGTGTATATGTATGTGCATGTCTATGCATTTGTATTCTGTCTCCCAAGAAGCCCCAAACTCAAATTCTGATATCAGATTTATTGCTGGATAGTTTGTATGTGTATAAAAATACGTATTCAAATATATATGTATATGTCTGCATATATAAATACATATACACACATACACATATTTGTATTTGTGTATACAGGCACAAACTAACCAACAATGAAATGGGTCTCAGAATTTGATTTGGGGGCACCTTGGGAGACAGAAGAACAAGTGCCAATGGGCTGATCACGAGCAATGGTAAGGAAATGTGCACAGAATTGAATCCTAAATACAATCACTATAGGGACAGCAAGTCACCATCTCTAGCTGCAAGTCGAGATTTCTACAGGGAATAACATATCTCATAATATTTTCATTTGCAAAATTAATAGGATGATGTGCTCAATTTTTCTTAAACTGAAGGTATGGGGAGCATTCTTTGAGGAATGCAAAGACAGACTGTGAGGTTCCAAACAGCCACTAGATGGTGGCCTCAGTGTTTGGTCACAGACTTTCATAGTACTGATTTGTCCATTTTCCTGGATGGTGGCATAGAGAATAATTCACTATATTTGAAGTCAGGAAAACCTGACTTCTCCTGCCTCAGATGCTTGTATGATCTCAGGCAATTCAGTTTCCTCATCATTCAAAATATACTCATATGTACCAGGCATTGTATTAAGGCTGAGAATTTTTTTTTTAAAAAGCCAAAGAAAGAAAATCCCTTCCCTTGAGGAGCTCACAGTCTAATGAGGAGGAAAACATGCAAACAACCATGTACAAATGAGATATATACAAGATAAACTGCCAATAATCAAGAGAGGGAAGGCATCTTTAAAATGAGGATACCACCTGCCTCACAGAGTTGTTATAAGGGTCCACTGAGACAATACATGCATAACCTCAAAGTGCTATATAAATATTGACTATTGTTATTTTCCTGATTCCTGTAACCTGAATTTCTTTCCTTGATCATCTCTCTTAGTATTTCTAGTCTTCAGGTAGACAAAGGGAATGGGTTACTAGCCCTCTCCACTTTTCAACAGCATGGGGATCCTGTCCCACTTCTTTGGAGTGGGAAGGGATGTCTTTGAGTGAGCTGCATCTACTTGGATTGTCATCCATCTACAAAGTGAAGGAAACCTATTGGTTCAGATTGAACAAATATCCCAGGCTGTAAAACACTGTTGACTTCCTTAAAACTATATTGGTTTATCATGATAAGCATTTATACTTTTGCAAATTTTCCACATTTATTAGCTTTTCATTAACTAAAAGATAATAGTGTTTTCCACCATCTTATTAATGGGATCTTTGTGGAGATTAACTTAGTTAATTATTTGTAGACTGTATTATTAATGGTTTTATGTGGTATTATTATTAATATCATTATTATATAATGGTATTAATGTGGTATTATTAATAAATGGCAGTAATTGTGGATTTATGAAATGTTAGATTTATGAACCAATGGGTAGACTAATTTAAGCTTGTTGTAAGAAGCAAAAACAAACAAACTTTCTAACAATTAGAGCTATCCAAAAGTAGAAGTGAATGCCTCTGGAGGTAGTGGATTCCTTCTCTTGGGAAGCCTTCAAACAAAGTTTGGATGACCAATTATCAGTTACTTTGTAGAACCCCAAGCCTTGATGACAACTAGGGCATGGCAACATTCCCAGCAAACTGTGTAAAGACAAGAAGTTGGGAGATGTTAGGAAATGAGACCTTTTCTAGATGTTCCTGGGTATGAGGTCTTCCTGACTCGTAAATTTACTTTACATATACCTGTATGTATTTGGATTTCTTTATCTGGGTACAGATGTATTTCTCCCAGTAGAATGTAAGACCTTGAGGGCAGGGATTATTTATTGGTTGTTTTTTTCTCTTTTTTTCTTTTTTCTGTATCTCCAGCATCTACAATGCCAGATCAGGGGCTTAATAAATACCTGCTGAATTAAACTAAAGAGGAGAAAACTTTTTTTTTCCCACCCCAGGGATGGGATAAATTAAATTGCCACTGATATCCCTTCCAACTCCAGAATTCCATCATCCTGCGAACCTTACTGAAAAATGACAATTTTCGCTGTTTCTCTCTTAAGGCCAATAGTAACTGAATTAAGTAATTTCTGTACATATTCATTACCTGCATTAGACACATTATGTCTCCTTTTTAACATCTCTGGAAGTTTAGTGTTCTTAGGTAGTGACAAATACCGGGATGTTGAAGTAGATGCCTGCATATATATTTGCAAAAATAAAAAACAACATGAAAAACCTCACCTTATTTTGTATATAATTGCATTTTCACAGTTTAAGAATTTATAATTCCACTCTAAAAGTTGAATCAGTGTTCAAAATTCAAATTATAGTTCTTAAACCTAAAATCACATGTTTCTTTATTATTCTAAGAATAACTGTTGTATTTGAAATATTTGACCATCGCCCAAGATAGAATGGGGATTAGCTCTAAAAAAAAATTGTGAAATCATGAGATAATCGGAAAAAATGTGTGTCTGTACATGCATATATCTGTGCATGTTTGTATAAAGACTAAATGTTCTACATTTTCTTAAAGAAAAGTAACTGAAGCATTTGATAAACAAAAATTACAAATACAATTGTTTCGTTTTTTAGGAATGTATACAAAATGTATAATAGGTATCATATTGCTTGCCTTTCCAGTGGGAGGTAGAGGGAGAGAAGGAAGGGAGAGAAATTGGAACTCAAAATTTAAAAATGAATGTTAAAAAAAGTGTGCATAACTGGAAGGAAAGTTGAAAATAAAAAGAAATGCTTGAGCTCTAGAAAAGCTCAGCTTTGATGGTTTCATGAGAGCGATGGTATAATGTTTTTGTTATTGTTCTTTTGTTTTGTTTTGGAACTATGATTTCATCATGGTTAGTAGTTCCCAGTGAGAAAACTTCCTTTACTAATGCCAATCCAGAACTGTTCTGTAACTTAAAAGTCTTAGAGAGTTGCCAACAATCAGAGCATTACTGTAACTGTAGCAAAAATGATTCATATTGCAAATACCAAAACCATGAGTTTCTTCTCCATTTTTAGTTCCAGAATTCCGGAATGTATTGATTTTCATTAGATCCACTGGGCTATATTTTTAACTTCAAAAGAATTTCATATATATATCTAATATGAATACAGCTGCAAATTGTTTATTTTAATTTTTTAAAAATTGTTTTTGTTCATCATTAAATTTTGAATATCTATTTTTACTGGTTCCTATTTGCCTATGTTGGTTCCACACTACTTAATTTTTTAAATAGTATTTTATTTTTTCTAATTACATGTAATGATAAATTTTAACATTGGTTTCAAAAAAAAATCGAGTTCTAAATTTTCTCCCTCTCTCTTCACCTCACCCCTCTCTAAGAGGGTAAACAGTTTAACACAGGTTACATATCTGCAATCACGTACAACATATTTCCAAATTAGTCATGTTGGGAAAGAAATTTTTCTCACTTTTAAAAAAAGATTATGTTCACAACCACTCTACTGCCTAGCTTCACATAGAACATTATAAACAATCAGGATAAAATGATAACTAAATAATTCCCTTAATTGTAAAGAGGCTTTCCTTGTCAGAAATGTATTAAAAAACTAAAGGTGAAAGTTGCTCAAATCTTTTTATGTTCATGAATTAGCAAAGTTGATAATATAAAATGAGATTTAGTTTTTCAGTCACTGCCAGCCAAGCTTTCTTTAAAGTTCTGGGCTCAGATGATTTCAGGATTAGCTAGAAAGATAAAAGTTAAGTTACCCGTCTATCCCAGTTCAAGCTGTTGTCTTTCCTTATGCTTTCTCTCAAGCTATGCCGACGTCGGATCAGAATCTCTTTGGCTTGCCTTTCACTTGTATCTGTGGTCAAGTTGTGTCTATTATAGGACAGAGTCTGAAAGGGAAACAAATTGGAGATGTTTAACAAAAATTGTGACTGATCAGGCCTGAAAAAAGTTAAAATTGCATCACATATCTTCAGCTTTTAAAGTCAACTGAGTATTTGAAGTCTTAATGAAACAAAGAATTTTTTAAAAATATCCATATATATTTACACTGTTAATTTTTCTATAAGTTGGTCTTCTTTTTGATGAACCAATTACTTTTGCAAATGAAAGGAGAAACTGGTTGAATAAAGGACCAATCTGCCTATCTTAGATTAACACGTTCTATTCAAGAAACAATGGAGAGTATATGTTATGTGGACTGAGGCAGGAAAAATATTTTTATTTCCAGGAACTGAAATGCATATTTGAACATATATGATAGACAGTGAAAAAATCTGTACCATTTTAGCCACAGGGGGGTGCCATGGTCTTTTGATTAAATCTCCTACTCAGCTATTTCAGGGCCTGTTGTCAACTTCTATAAAAGAAATTCCTATCATAGCTACCTCCAATCAGAAACAAAAGGGTCCTAAAATAGGGCTTTTAAAAAAATTTTCAACATATCTATAATGCTCATAATTAAAAGCTGTTAGAACTATATAAAGACAGGAGTTTCCTAAAATGAATTAAGATTTCTGATGATTTTCATTTCTTCAGATATAAAGGATCTAATAGGATCATCGATTTTGAGTTGGAAGGGATCTTTGACACTATCTGGTCCTTTATTTTACAGTTGAGGAAACTGAGTCCAGGAGAGGCTAACCTAACTGACTTGCCCTAAGTCACACAGGTAATAAGTGTAAGAGCCAGGATTTGACCTCAGGTTCTCTGACTCTAAATCCAGCATTCTTTCTACTGTGCCATGGGAGAGAATGAGAAGATGCATCGAAGCATAAGTGGACATGACCAGTGTGGTGGGCTCTCAGCACTCTACTCCTATGCACTTATTGAGCAGGGATTGTCTTTTGCTTCTTTTTTTATTCCCAACATTCAGCACAGTGCCTGACATACTTAGCAAGTGCTTAATAAATGTCTACTGATTGATTTTCTATGTACGTATGTTTTCCTTTCTTTTAACTGGTAAACTCTTTTAAGTCAAAGACTCTCATTTTTTCTCCTTGTATCCCTAATGCCTAACATGATATTTTTTTCGCATTGTAAGAATCAATGAATAAATAAATGTTACTTGAATTAAGTAGAATTAAGTGATAATGTAGGAACAGATTGCAGGGGGCCCTAACACACCAGGCAGGGGAATTGTAGACTTCATATGGACAACCATTGTAGACTTTTAACAACAGGGTGACAGGAAGAAAGTGGGATTCTGAAATATTTGTCTGACGGCTTCATTAGAGGTGATAATAAAAAAAGTAAAAACAGAAATAATAATAATAATAAGTGTAGCTGATATTTCTATAATTCTTTACAATTTCATGCATCAGAATGCCTCACTTTTGTATCTGTATCACTGATGTCTAGGACACTGTAATAATGGCAGGGTGGGTGGGTAGGGGTGGTGGTGGTAAACAACAGGTCCCTGTTATACTTTGGTTTACCCAAAGTCATGGTGTAGAAAAGCGCAGGGAAATGGCCATGAACCCATACAGGGTTTTACTACGTTATACAACATTTTGTATTTTTTTTTTTTACTATGTTATACAAAAGCACTGAGTTTTTTAAGAGTTGAGTCATGTTACTTGGAAGTTGGCAGGGCACAAGCTCAGGGGTATGCTCTGGCCTGAGAAGACAGGGAAACCTACTATTTGCCATCCCCTTCCTCTTTATTGAATACACTTAATAAATGCTTGCTAATTGATTTTAGGGTTTAAAAAGTGATATATGCATATACATATATATATATATACACACACATACACTTACATATATGTTCACATATGTATTGATCCTCACAACAACCTTGTGATGGTAGGTATTACAATTATAATTAAACTCATTTTTTACAGAATAGGAAAATGAGGCTTAGGATGAGTGAATTACTTCCCCAAGGGATTACAGCTAAGAAGTGATCCTGGTAAATGGAGAGGCTGAAAGGAGGCTATCAAAATGCCTAAAGCATATTTGCCAACAGAGCAGGATAGAGCAATGGAGTCACAGGAGAAGGGTTGGATGTGGGGACTATTTTGAAGGGAGAACTGATGAAACTTTGAGACTGAATAAATATAAGATATACAGGAAAAGAAGTAAAGTATGACTTCAAAGTTCTGAGACTGGAGACATGAGAAAATTGTGGTACCAAAAAACAAAGTTTCAGGGGAAGCCTGGCTGAAAGGAACGCTGATGAATTGAGCAGAGGTGATGCTGAATTGGAGGTGATGGCAGGATACACAGTCAGAGCCCAACTACACTGATTTTTTTTCATTCAAAGATGTGAGATATTTTGGTAAATATATCAAAATTCTTACACGCTGTCGTATTTGATAGAGATTCCTTGACAATATTTGTCGTATCTCATCCATTTCTCCAGGGGTCAGCTTTCTTATTTTTTCCTCACGATAATCACTGTAAAGGTTTGGAAAAAGATAAATTTTTAACATCTGATAAATATTGGAATAATAGATTCTCATCTTCAAAGTGATGATGACCTCAAAAAAAAAAAGCCCAAACCCCAAACAATCTTATGAAAAGAGATTACTTCAAGAACTGTTTAATTAAAAATCCAAAAAGAGCCCTAGATTTGGAGTCAGAAGATTTGAGTTTAAATCCCTTCTTGCTTCTTACTTACTATGTGAATTTGGACAAATTACTTCACCTCTTTATACCTTAGCCTCATCGTTGGTAAAATGAAGAAAATGAAATAGATATCCTAATCCATACTGTAGTTTTTCTAATCAAATTTGTTATACCTATAGAATTTGCAGACAAGTCCACAGGAATGGCCTCCTGGAAAAGAGACCTACCTCAATACAAAATGAATGAGATGATAGGGGTGGCTAGGTGGCGCAGTGAATAGAGCACTGGCCCTGGTGTCAAGAGGTCCTGAATTCAAATCCAGCTGCAGACACTTAACACAAGCCATGTGACCTTAGACAAGTCACTTAACCCCAATTGCCCTGCTTTCCCCTCTCCAAAAAGCAAAAAAATTTTAAAAAATTAAAAACAAAATGAATGGGATGGGTCAGATTCAGAAGTAACCCACTCTCCAAGAAGACCTATAAAAGCAAGACTGATGAAATTTGAGTCTCTTCCAAATCCAATCGAGTAGGCTGTAATATTGTCTCAAAGGACTGCAATGTGTCTCAAAAATTTATTAAGGAAGCATTAATTTTTAAAAATTAATATTTTTAAAATTGTAACATATTCGATTGTATATTAACATGTTCAAGGTAGTACTGATATAACAGAAGGATAATGAGTGGTCTGCATCACTCAGAACAAGGAAGGCTTAAGAGTAAGAGTTTATCAGTGTTCATGCAATACTGTGGAAGGAAGAAGGTGTTCATAATTCAGTTAATGTTTACTAAGCATCTTCTGTGTATGCCACGGTGTACTTGGGACATGATGAAATAGAAAGCTTAGAAAAATAATTTCTGGCCCTGTAGAGTTTATAATCTAGTTCATATACAAATAATATAACATAAAATAATAAACAGAAAGTACATAATTGAGGTACAAGTTTTCAAGCCCAAGAAAAGAAAAATCATTGATTGGATAGATAAAATGATAACAGCTTCATATAAAAATTAAAGTTTTATAATGTATCTTCATCAAAACAGCTCTATGAGGAGGATACTATAATATTATTATCCCTACTTTATGGATAAGGAAACTGATGTTCAAAGAAGTTATAGGACTTCCCCAAGGTCACACAGAGAGCAAAGTGTTGGAGCCAGGACTCAATACCAGGTCTCCTGGTCAAGTGTTCTTCCTTTTCTGACATATTATCTCTGTTTTTTGTATTGTTTTGTTTTGCTTTTTAATTCTAGCTCTGGAAGAGGCCACAAAAGTCTTCTAACCTAAACATTCTCTTTGTATATATTGGAAAATGGAGTGCCCAAGAGGTCATATCATTGACTAAAGAAGCCTTCATAGTAACATTTAAATTGGGCTTCACAATATTAACAGGAATTAAACAGACCAGATGGAAAAGAGGTTAAGGACAGTAGGCATGTGTTGAGCAAAAGCACGGCAGTGAAAAGGCACAGGATATGTTTAAGGGATAAATGGGAGTCAGTTTGGTGGGAATATAATGTAAGTGGAAGTGAGTAATATGAGATAAACTTAGGAAGATAGAGTGCTAGAGAGTATTGCTCAGTGTAAGTAAGCTTTTACCCATCACGTCAATTGACTAGAATACAAATCCAGCATTTTGCCTTCTGATACCCATGTGAAACCTCCAGACAAGTGTGCCTCTGGGTAAGAGAAACAGTGCTAGAGTTCTCCTCTCCCCTCAAAAGAAGAAAGATCTTTCCTTGGAAGAAACTCGGATGACACTAGAAGCTGTAGAAGAAAGAGGCAAGTCTCAGAAAGCTGAGGTCTTAAAACAGCTGAGAAGTGAAAAAATGAGAAAGAAATATGTTGGATAACAATCATAGAAAACAATAGCCAGTAAAATGGCAGAAGAAAAATTGACCTACAAAATGAAAGAGATCACAGAGACCCAAAACACACAAATGGCTGCTAAGTCCAAGTGCTTGCAGAGAAATGCAAGAATATTTTTTTAAAAATGAAATAACAAAGAATCTAAAGACCATTTTGATGATAAAAGGAAAACTCATTTAGTCTGAGAACTGATTTTCTCCTGTATTTGCTAAGTATCCAAAGACTGCACAAGCCAGTGTCATTTTAATCTTTTCCCTCCTAAACATACTTTTTAAAACTGCTGTAGGAATATGTAGGTAAATCCAAACCGTACAAATATAGTCTTGGGAGGCAAACGGAGAATTACAAGTGTTTCACTCTTTCTCTAAAAGAAAAGAAAGAGAACAGAAGGGAAGGGAATAAATATAGAGCACTGCCAAATTGTACAGGGCCTTGGATGCTTGTAAAAAAGTTTGAACTTTCCCAAGTAAAAAACAAGAAACAATTAAAATTTTTGAGCACAGTGGTAATAAAATCAAATCTATACAAAAGGAAGGCTGGCAGTAATGTAAAGGATGTACTGAAGGGGTGAAATGGTGAAAAAGCCCAACAAGAAAGCTATTGTAGGACCGTACATATGGTAATGAAAGTCAATGGGGTTGTAGGCAGGAGTGACAATGGCACTGGAGAGGAGCAAACAGACCCCCAAAGATAGAAAGGAAAGGCATTGGTGACTAATACTGTGTGAGAGTTGAGGAAAAGCAAGATTACCAAAGATCTGAAAAAGGGAAACTAAGCGAATGGTGATGCCACTGACAGAAACACTCAACTCAGAGGACAGACCAATTTGGAAAGAAAGATACTAGGTTTCACATTGAAAACATGTGGTGCTGGTAGGACTTTGAGCTCTGGTATGTAGACTTTAGAAGAAAGGTTAGGGCTGTGGCTAGATATTTGAGAGTCTCTTAAGTAGAACTGAAGCCATGGATTGAGATGGGGTGGGGGAGGGAAGAGAAAGGGAGAAGAAGAGAAGAGAAGAGAGAGAAGAAACAACAAAAGTAAGTCATAATTCTACTGCAGAAACTTCCAATATTATTTCCCTTTAGAAATTATTATGGTACTTTGAAGAAAGTGATAACATTAACTTCATTCAAAAAAGCCACAGTAGCCACAAGAAATTTAAAAAAACCAATCCTTTAAATACTTGTAGTATTACTTTCTGACCACACCAAAAGTTAAAAACAAAGCGTTGTTAATAAGAGAAAGGATTTTCAAAATGACCTGGTTATATATCATGTGTATTGTTAAGTGTTTTGTTTTTGTTTTGAATGTAAATTTTTTGCAAATAAAAACTAAAATGTGATAAATTTATACTTTTTTGAAGAAAAAAACTTTACCAGTGGACTAATGATGGTTTGTTAAAAGAGAACCAGGAATGTGTGGTGTCCCTAAATCCAGGAGAGAAGGAAAATACCAAAGGAGAGGGTGACTGATGTCAGAAAGTAAGAGAGTCACTGTGTTCTAGTGTTGAGTGCTGATAAGAGTCTGAGTACATGTATGGGTACAAATCCCAGCTCCTGCATTTACTGGCTATAAAATCCCAGTCAATTTGCTTAACTTCTCTAAGCTTTATTTACCCTGTCAATAAAATGGGGATAATAAAGCTTGCACAACCTACCCATTAGGGAGCTGTTATAAGAAAAGTATTTTGTAAATTTTAATATATTATATACATGAGAATTCAATAAAACTAAAAAGAAAGCTTTTGATGAATCTGCCTGATTATAAATTGCCAGACGCCATACTTTAGAATTTATATCCATGGATACCTTTGGGATAATGTGGAATCCCAGAATAATTCACACTCTTGAGGAGATATCTACTTTCTCTCCTTTTACTAACATTTTATACAAGTAAATTCTGATTAAAGTACATGTTAGGCTAAGGATTAGTGGGAAAAATAACAGAAAATTGTGGCTGTATGTGGAAGAGGTGAGCAAAGCAGGAGGAACTGGCTTGGTGGCCCAGAAGGCAGTGTGGAATGAGAAGGAACCTCAGCCCCTACATTCTGACCTTGCACTGTAATTGTATTAATATAGCTCCTTTTCATATGACCCTTGAATCAGCATAGTTCTAGCTGTTTCTTCTCAAAATAATAGGATCCCTAAAGTACAAAAACAGGAGGAATGGATCGACTCAATTTGTCATACAGTCGCTATAACTGGAGGCAGCGTAGTTCAGTGGCTGTTGAGCCAGAGGTTATTTTTGGTGGTGTTTAGTCATTTTTCAGTCGTGTCTGACTCTATGTCCCGTTTTAGGATTTTCTTGGCAAAGATGCTGGAGTGGTTTTCCATTTCTGTCTCCAGCTCATTTTACAGATGAGGGAACTGAGGCAAACAAGGTAAAGTGACCTGCCCAGAGTCACACAGGAAGTATCTGAAGCTAAATTTGAACTCAGATCTTCCTGACCCTAAGCCAGATACTTTGTCCATTGCTCCACCTACCTACTTGTCTGGAGTCTGAGGACTTTGGTTAAAATCTTGCCTCTGGTACTTATTCTCTGTGTGATCTTGGGAAAGCCATTTAAGGTACTTGGACCTCAGTTTCCCCCTCTTTACAATAGAGCCATTAGACTAGAAGGTCTCTGAGACTCCTTCCAATTTTATATTCCATAAATTCTGCCTATAAGTAGTTACTGTAGGCAGTGGTCTGCTCTGGAAAAAGTAAAGAATGGAAATTGAAATTATGGTATGTTTTTTTTTAAGTATAGGAAACTCTCAGATGAGAAATTAACTATCAATGCTGATCAGCACCTTCTCTACAACTTAGAGTCTTAGAGTTGCCAAGAGCACTCTAAGACTAAGACAAGACTAAGTGATTTGCCTAGGGTCACAGAACCAGTATATGCAAAGTGAGGCACACTAGGTTTTCCTAGATGAGAGGCTTTTTTCTATCCACTACACTATGTCGCACATCACCCTGGAACAAAGAACTCATAATTTTTTGATGACCAAATTACTCCTATTTTCTATATAAAATCAGTATCTTTCTACTTATCTATCTATCTAGGTGCTTTATTTCAAACATGTGTGTTGTATACGTATATATGTATATATTTATCATGAAGAAATACTACTTCATTCAAAGTGAATCACACACAAAGGAAAAACTCTTATGGTCTGTGATTAACTTAATGGCCTATGAATTTAGAATTCTTTGGATTGGCCTTAAGATGAGATATCAGAGCATGACCCAGAAAGTAATGAGGTTCCCTATGTCAATAATCTGCAGTAAAACAGCTACGTAATTATGTGCTAGCTTATACTAGTAAATATAACACACTTTCAAAATATTCAATTACAAAGCAGGAGATAAGGAGATTTTAATTTACTTTTAAGCACTGAATTTCTAAAAGCAAATACTCTAATGGAAAAATGGGTATTATCAAACTGCCCAACCCCCCTACCCAAATTAACCTCTAAAAATCAGTATATTAATATTTAAACCAGAAAATCTCTCAGGAACTCACCCTCTGCAATGAGTCCTCAATTGCCATGTTTTCCAAGATTAGCTCCCTTGGGGTCATTTATCCTTCCTGGGCTTTAAAGATTGTTAAAAAACACACATCCAATATTGATGAATTTATCTCTACCAAATTATACTTACTTTAGGGAAGCAATAGATGGCACTGTGCTTATCATCCCAGTCTCTGCCATCTCTATGGCATGCTTTATTTCCAGCTTCTTATATAATGAAACGATGCTTGACTTGGGTTGGTTTTCCCTAATTAGAAGCTTCCTCAGGTATTTATCATCAAATTTTTTGAACCTGGAAGTAAAGAAAACCAACCCTCTAGTTAGGCATTATCACTGGCTAGGAAAAAATAATGAGAAAAATTAAATGGAAATCACGAACAATTCCCAATTTCCAGAGAGCAATTTACCTTACTAGCCAAGTCTATATAGTAGATACATGTACATATACATATATAATATACATTAATATGTATGCTTATGTATATGTGTGTATGCATGTACATTAAGGTATTTATAGAATGAAAACTGAAAACTCCTGATGATAGTCTCTGGTTTTAAAAAGTTAGACCACTGTTCTTTCCTTACAGCAATCCTGAGAATAATTAGAGAAAAAGAACCATTTTTAAGGGAGATGTTGTTGATGATACAACTGCACAGCAGATGTACAACTGGGTTTGGGCACTGAAGAAAAGAACTCATGTAATTCTTTTTTTCTTTTTTTGCATTTGTTCTGTCTTGTATTTGAATTCAATGAATCAGGATTCTTGGCAATAACACAGTGTCCATTTCAACTTGCCTTTTTTTTTTCAACAAAAGATAAGCAAAAGGATAAACCCATATTGAGATCGATAAAACAATGACATCTGCTCTACTTAATGTGGTCTCTGGGGTTTTATTTATTTGCTTTTTTTTCGCCACACCTTCCATCTATTTGCCAAACTACACAGACATTTGTTTCTTATTCTCAACATCAGAATCTTTAACTATTTTAAAAAGTTATAGTATGCCTGCCATATTCCCTTTCATATTATCCTCTAGAGAATGAATTATATTAGCAAGGTGTGGCATACAAGAAAAATAGTATCAAGAGCTCCAGTTAAATTGGAACAGAATACTACCACACCTAAGGCAACTATTCTCCCATTTCAGCTTCTAAAAAGCAACAAAGGTTGTATGAGGGCCCAGCATATATCAGACAACTGGTCCAGGTGGTACATGGCAGATGTCTGCACTAAGTATCTATACAAAGCATGATAGAATCTCAGATTTGGAAGGGACTTCAGAAGCATCCATTATAAGTAGTTGTCCAATCTTTTGAAGCTCTCCAGTGATAGTGAAACCATTATCTTCCAAAGTAGTCTACTACCCTTTTGGGCAGCTCATTGTAGAAAGTTTTTCATATATTGAGCGAGTCTAGCCACAAGGCCAAAGAAAAAGAAATCTATCCGCTCTTTGACTAAACAGCCATTCAAACACTTGAAGATATCTGTCGTTGCTGAAACACCTCCAGTCCCACCCCCAAGTCTTCTCTTTTCAAGGCTAAACAATTCTTCATTTATTTAGCTAATACTCATATTCTTTGGTTTGTGATCCTTTCATCATCCTGGTTGGTTCTGCTCCAATTTGTCAGTGTCCTAATGGAATAAAGTATTCTAGTTTAACCCGACAATGTCAGAGCACAATGGAATTCTAACCTCTTTTGTTCTGGACCCTTTCTATCAGTGAAATTTAAAGTTGCATCAGATTTTTTTTTTATTGCCACATCATATTATTGTTTCATAGTAAGTTTCTAGTCTACCCAAACTTTCAGGCCTTTTTCACATGAACTGCTTCCCAATACTGTACCTAATACAATATTGTACAATGAATTTTTTAGACCTGAGTGAGACTTTACATGTATACCTGTCAGTGCTCATTAATGGAGAATAGTAGATCAAATTATGGTATAAGAATAGAATAGAGGGGCAGCTAAGTGGTGCAGTGAATAGAGCATTGACCCTGGAGTCAGAAGGACCTGAGTTCAAATGTACCCTCAGACACTTAACACTTACTAGCTGTGTGACCTTGGGCAAGTCACTTAACCCCAATTGCCCTGCTTTCCCCTCTCCAAAAAGGCAAAAAAAAAAAAAAAAAGAATGGAGTAGAACATTATTGTGCTGTAGTAAAGAAAAAGAAGACGGAAACTTGTAAAGATTTTATGAACTAAAGCACAGTAAAGTGAGTAGAACAAGAAGAAAAATTATACAATAACCACAATATTATAAAGACAAACAACTATAAAAGATTTAAGAATACTCATTAACATCAATACATTGACACAGTTCCAGAGGATCAGTGCAATACACTGATCCTCTGGAGGATCATCCATCTATGGACAAAAATGTGATGGAAAAAGTATGAAATATGCATGCATCTAATATGTAACATGGAAAACATGGGGATTTGTTCTGCCTGCCTACTATGCATATTTGTCAAAAAGGGTTTTCTTCTTTTGTTTGCTGTAATGGGGGAAGAAAAGAGGTGAGAGGGGAAAAAATAGATTTTCATTCATTAAAAAAGTTAAATTTAAAGGGAATATAGTAAATAAACTCTTTTAGAGTTTTGTTCAGGGCCTTCTCAAAAAAAGTGATAAATTATCTTACTTCTTACTAAAAAATTCATAACTTTAATTTTTATTATATTTGGCTCACTACATTCTGGCTGCTAACTATCAGTTAATTCTTTCCAGTTTTCTGTTATCTATAAGTCTGCTAAGTGTTCTATCTATTCCCATAACCAAGTCATTGTTAAAGTTGTTGAATAGGATAGACCCAATAACAGATCCTTAAATCCTCCATTACAGAACACCATCCAAGACGATACCATTCATTCATCAGTCAGTCAACAAGCATTTATTGTGCACCTCCTGTGCTGACTGCTGGGAATACAAACACAAAGAATAAAACAATCCTTACTCTCAATGAATTTACATTCTAGCCAATTTTTATACTTTGGGTTTTGTAATTCAACCTATTTTGCATCTACTTTATTGCAGTATCACATGGCCCATATCTCAGTCTTGTCCCTGAGGATACTGGGAAGCACTTCACCAAATGAATGCATTGTTAAAATTCAAGTAATTATATCTATGATATTTCCTTGTTCTACCTGGCAACCCTAATAGCACTGTCTAAAAAGAACATGAAGTCATTTTGGCATGATCTGTTCTTTTTTTTTTTCTTTTTGAAGGGGGTAACGTAGGGCAATTGGGGTTAAGTGACTTGCCCAAGGTCACATGACTAGTTTTGTGTTAAGTGTCTGAGACTGGATTTGAACTCAGGTCCTCCTGACTCCAGGGCCAATGCTCTGTTCACTGCACCCCCTCGCTGCCCCGGCATGATCTGTTCTTGATGAATCCATATCCCTTTGTTTTGCAGTATGGATTGTACCCCAAGTTCCAGTCCACAACACTGTTTTAAAATCTCAATGCTCAAATTTATTTGTCACCTCATCAATTTAGATGCCTGCTCATGTCATATAACTCCCGTCCACGTCCTCCCATTTGTTTACCATACCAAGCTGACCTAAGATCCTGAAAATCTTCCTCACTTGCCTCAGATACGGCAGTGCAACATTTATTCTCTCTGTATCCCACACACTCATCATGTGACTAGTCCGTCCTATTTTTTCAGTAATACATTTTTCCCCTAATGACATTATTTACTACTCTTTTCCAAGGTTCCTTCTTAGTTATATGTAGCATCCTGCTTATACCCACTGTATACCTTTATGTAAGAGATAAGGAAAAAGAAGACAGAAACCTGGAAAGATTTCATGAACTAAAGCAGAGTAAAGTGAGTAGAACAAGAAGAAAAATTATACAATAACCTCAATATTATAAAGACAAACTATGAAAAATTTAAGAATACTCACCAACTGCCCTCTGTGTGATACTAATTTTCAGTTCTTTAAGCTTAGACTATTGTGCTCTATATCTCAAAGCCTTAAAATAACACCAAAAGAATAATTTTATCCAAAATATCCTTTTGTTTCCTGGGGAATCTTGGGGTCATTAAAAGGATCTTTGTAATTTCCTGAAGGCAATACAATTTTCCCTTCCACATCGCAACATTGCAACTTTCCCCATCACAGTTTCAATATATCGCAGGTCAACATAAGAAATTAAATGGAAATTTGGGGGGAATTTTGCAGAAGTTGTAGACAATACGTGAAGGCCAGCAGACAACAGAGAAAAAGTATAGAAACTCAGAAATGCATAAAATATATATGTAGTATTGTATAATGTCAACTCATATTTTATAATACAGTACTGTAACTATCCCATAAAAGAAAAAAAGAAAGAAAAATCAGACTTCTTCTCTGGTATGAAGGGAGGGGCAAGAAATTTTAGGGAAATTTTCCAGATCACAGGTGTGCCACATCCCTAAGGCCTACATTGTGGAAGAAATAACTGTAGTTTTTAATCTTCCTTCTGTTTAATTTCAGATTCAACTTGTTATCTATTTGGATTATCTGTTCCAGAAAATTAAACAGAAGGATAAACTCCCCAATTGTCTACCTTAACTGCATGTCATAATCTAGGCAAGAGATTTTTAACCTGAGGTATACAAACCCAAAATGGATCAGTGGATAGTTTTAGAATGGTTCTTGAATTTGGATGAGAAAAAAAAAATACATTTTTATTTTCATTAACCCCTAAATGAACTTTAGCATTTCCTTCAAATAACAGTAATATTAGGTTTCACTAGATTGTCAAAGGAGTCCATGACAAAAAAAAAAAAGATTAAGAACCCTTTAGTTTGGCAACATTTTTCATCCATTTGGTTTTTCCTGTGTGAGGTGTTAGGTCAAAATCTTTTTAGTGGTTGTGAATTTCTCCCAGGAAACTCTGCAATATCCTTGGCCTTGATGTAACTGAGATGATGTAATTTGCAAACTGGAGAACCTGGAAGCCCTTCACCAACCACAGGTAATCCCCACTGAACTTGGACTCTGTACTACTTCTCCCCCATCATACCTTTAGTAGACACCTCTGGCAAATACAGATATTACCCTTTTTATGCTTTCCTTGATGTTTATTATCACAACGTTACTGAACAAAGTTACCTCTGTTGTTATAAATTTTAAAGAATCTTGAATAATTTTGTTGTATACTTTTGAAACATTTTATTAAAAGAGGTTTTAAGACAGCAATTTGCTCTACTGAATCATTTAAAAATATTAAACATTTTCTTTATCAATAATTAACAAATATATCCAAAAACAAAAATAAAAACAAAAGAGAGGAGGCTTTATGTGGTAATGGATTTAATCCATTACCATTAAAAAAAGTCTGGTAATAGACTAAAAGTAAAAAAAAACAAGGTGGGTTCAAATCCCACCTTAGATAGTTAATAAATATGCGACTCTGGGAAAGTGACTCTTTTTACCTTAGTTTCTTCATCTGTAAAATAAGGATATTGGGTTTAACAGATTCTAAAGTCCTCTCAAGTTCCAAATTTATGATCTGATCCATGATTGAAAGAAACATGAATTTAAGTTAAATATAGCTAATTTTTTAAAGTCCATATTAAATGTAGCAAGTTATTAACAAAATTGTCTAGTGTCTATGTTGCTGCGAATGACTTTTTTTCTTATGTTTTTGTTATGTTGTTGTGTTTTCTTTCTCTCTCTCCTCACTCTCCCTACCTCCAAACCTCCCTCTCTATCTGTATTTCTTTCACTTCCCAATAACTCCATCCTCCTTCCAAACAGAATCCTATATTATAGCCAGTAAATATAGCTGAGCAAAACAAACAAATAAGGGAGAAGGAAATAACTCATTCCGCTCTTGCTAGTCCATCACATCTCCATTGAGAGGTAGGAAACATTTTATCCTACGAAATCAATATCAATCACTGTACTGACCTGAATTTTTCAGTTTTTTAAAAAGTTGCTTTCCTTAAAGGTATTTATTGTACAAACTGTTCTCCTAGTTCTCTTTATTTATACATTAATTTACAGATGTCTTTCCAAGTTTCTTTGGGAAGTTCATGATCGTCCATTTTTTTTATGGTGCAATAACATTATATTACATTCATACACCACAATTTGTTTAGCCATTTCCCAACTCTGCTCCTTTAAGAAAGCATCATTATAAATAGTTTTGTTCACGTTCGTCCTTCCCCTCTCTTTAATATCTCACAGGAATATGTCTAGTAATTGGAAAACTGGATCAAGGGCTACATAAAAATTAGTAACTTTAGAGTTATAATTCAACATTTTTTTCTAGAATTGAGAGAAAAACGCAGTTCCCAAAAATGCCTGCCCTTCCAAATTTCAAACTTGTATAATATTCATGATTTTTATGCTTTAAAATTTATCTGATGTAAAAATTGTAAAACCTGAGTTATTTTAATTCATTTTTCTTATTTTTAGTGACTTGAAATATTAAACTTTTATAGCATTATTGGTAGCCTTAATTTCTTCTGAAAACTCCTTGTTCATATCCACTGATCTCTTATCCATTGGGGAGTGGCTCTTACTATTACATATTTGTTTAATTCTCTACACATCTCAGATATCAGACCTTTATTTGAAGAGATATTCACAGCAAAGATTTGTTTCCAATTAAATGCTTCTCTTCTAACTATATTGATTTTGTACATTCAAAAGCTTTTGAATTTTATATAACTGAAAATGTTCATTTTTTCCTCTATTATCACCTCTATAAGTATGCCTAGTTAAAGATTTTTCTCCTAACCATAACTGTAAAAGAAACCTCATTCTATCTTCTTCTGCTTTGTTGATATGACTGCTTATATCTGGATCATGTATCTCTTTAGAGCAGTGGTTCTCAACCTTCCTAGTGCCGCAACCCTTCAATACTCGTATGTGGGCGTATCTGCAAGTGGGTGGACCAGCCTGGAGATGGATAAAGGAGCAGTGTCTCAGTTCCTAAGACCACTGGAAATTTGTGTTTTCTCATGGTCTTAGGTGACCCTGTGAAAGCGTTGTTCTTAACCCCCAAAGGGGTCACAACCCACAGGTTGAGAACTGCTGATGGAGCTTGCTTGTATAGTGTAAGATGCTGATGTAAACCCACTTTCTTCCAAGCAGTTTTTGGTGTTATGTTCAACTGCTTTTTGGTTTTATTTACTTAGATTTTTATGCTTTTTAACTTTTTTATTTTTCAAACAATACCAAATACTTGTGATCATTACTCCCTTATAGCATAATCTGCAATCTAACGATAGTACCCCACCTTTGTTATTATGTTGTTTAACCATGTCTGACTCTTTGTGATCCCATTTGGGGTTTTCTTGACTAAGATACTGCCGTGGCTTGCCACTTCCTTCTCCAGATCATTTTATAGATGAGGAAACTGAGACCAACAAATGAGCCAAGTCAATTGGAAGTGACTTGTCCAAGGTCACAACAGCTGTACTACTCATCCTTCCTACTTTTCTTATTTCCCCTGAAATTTTTGACCTTTTGTTCTTTTTTCCTAGAGTAATTCTATTTTGTAAAAAAATATTTTCTATTATTTATTTATTTTAAATAATATTTTCTTTTTAAATTTTGAATTTCAAATTTTCTCTCCCTCCCCTATCCACTGAGAAGATAAGTAATATATCAATTAAACATTGGAAATCATACAAAACATACATCCATATTAACCACATTTTTTTTTTTGGCTTTTTGGAGGGCAGTTGGGGTTAAGCAACTTGCCCAAGGTCACATGGCTAGTAAGTGTTAAGTGTCTGAGGCCGGATTTGAATGCTGGTGCTCCTGACTCCAGGGCCGGTGCTTCATTCACTGAGCCACCTAGCCACCTCCTATTAACCACATTTTTAAAAAAAGAGACAAGAAAAACAAAGAAAGTGAGAAATTATACTTCAATTTGTACCCAGAGTTCATCAGTTCTCTCTCTGGAGATGAACAGCATTTTTTATCATGAGTCCTTTGGAATTGTCTCAGACTATTGTATTGATCAGAGTGGCCAAATCTTTCACAGCTGATCATCTTACAACATTGCTATTACTATGCACAATGATTTGCTGGTTTTGCTCTTTTTGCTTTGCATAAATTCATATAGATCTTGCCATGTTTTTTTTTTTCCTGAAATCATCCTTCTTGTCATTTCTTGTAGTACGATTGTACTCTATCACAATCATATGCCACAATTTGTTCAGCCATTTCTTGAATGATGAACATCCTCTCTATTTCTAATACTTTGCCACCACGAAAAGAGCTGCTGTGAATATTTTTGTACATATAGGTCCTTTTTTTCTTTTTCTTTGATCTCTCTGAGAGACAGATTTAGTAGTGATACTACAGAGTCAATTATGCACCTTTGGGCATAGTTCCAAATTGTTTTCCAGAACCATTTTTTTCCAAAATGGCTGAACCACTTCACAATTCCACCAACAGTTCATTAGAGTAATTATTTTTCCCTCATCCCATCCAGCATTTGTCATTTCTGACAGTACAAAAGAGCTGTGATGGAATATTATTGTGCTATTGTATTGAATATGAGAAATAATGAGCAGGCTGATTTCAGAAAAACCTGGAAAGACTTACACAAACTGATGCAAAGTGAAGTGAACAGAACTAGAACACTGTATATAGTAACAGTCATATTGTATGTTGATCAACTGTGACTTAGATGTTCTCAGCAATACAGTGACTGAAGACAACACCAAAGGACTCATGATAAAAAATTCTATCCACATCCAATGAAATAATTGATGGAGTCTGAATGCAGATAAAAGCATACTATTTTCCACTTTTTTTGGTCTTTCTTCTTTCACACAATATGACTAACATGGAAATGTTTTACGTGATTGCACATATATAACGTATATCAAATTGCTTACCATTTTAGAAGGGAGGAGGTGAAGGTGAGGAGAAAATTTAGAACTCAAATGTTTTTAAATGAATGTAACTGGGAAATTACATGTAATTGGGAAAAAAATAAAATACTACAAAAAAGAAATGCTTCAAAGTACTTTAACGAAAGTATTTCATGAAATATCTATTTTCCTCTAAAAGATTAGACTCAATTTTGCTGGGTAAGTGATTCTTGGTTGTTGTCCTAGTTCCTTTGCCTTCCAGAATATTATCTTCCAAGGCCTCCTCTCCTTTAATGTGGAAACCACCATATCTTGCATTGTCTTGATTGCGACTTCACAATACATTAATTGTTTCTTTACAGCTCCCTGAAGTATTTTCTCTTTGACCGAGGAGCTCTAGAATTTGACTCTAATATTCTGGGGAGTTTTCGTTTCGGGATCTCTCTCATGAGATGCGTGGCAGATTCTCTGGGGTTCTAATTTACCCTCTAACTCTAAGACGTCATTATAATTGTTATATATGACTTCTTGAAATATTTTGTCCAAGCTCTCTCTTGGATCATGACTTTTAAGCAGTCCAACAATTTTTAAATTATCTCTCCTCAATCTCTTTTTCAGGTCTGTTGTTTTTCTTCATTTTTTTTTTATTCCTTTGGTTTTATTTTATTATTTCCTGATATCTCATGGAGTCATTATATTCCACTTGCCCACTTGTAATTTTTAAGGAATTATTTTCTTCAGTGAGATTTTTGTTCCTCTTTGTCCATTTGACCTATTCTTCTTTTTAAGGAATTCTTTTATTCAGGGAATTTGTTTTGCCACTTTTACCATTAAGTCAATTCTGCTTTTTAAGGTATTATTTTCTTCAGTATTTTTTGTGCCTCTTTTACCAAGCTGAAAATTCTCTTCATGGTTTTCTTACATCACTCTTATTTATTTTCCAATTTCCCCTCTACAAGTCTTATCTTTTTCTTTCACTCTTCCAGGAATTCTTGTTGATTTAGGGCTCCATCAGTATTTTTCTTTGGGGCTGTGTCTGTAGATTTTTTTTTTAGTCTCCTTCTAAGTTTATGTATTGGCCTTCCCTGCCACAGTAATAGCTTTTTATAGTCAAATTTTGTTGTTGTTATTGTTTGCTCATTTTTCAGACTTATTTCTTGACTCTGAACGTTATGTTAAAGTTGTACTTGGATCACCCTGGGGGAGAGGTGGCAGTGTCCCAAGCTTCAGGCTTTTTTATGCTGCTGTTTTCAGAGCTAGTTCTGGGAATCTGCAAGTTTTGGGTGCTTCCAAGATGATGTGATCCTGGGAGAGGTGTGATTGCTGCTCTCATGGTCTGCACTCTGACTTTTGCCCAGGAAAGGCCCCTGGTCATCAGCAGTCATAGTATTCATGCTCTCTTTGCCTTGGAACTGTGAGCAGGGAACCTTGCTCCCTTGTGACTAACCTCCAGCACTCCTCTCTACCTTGAAACTGCAACTCAGAATTCATATGAGCAATAAAGTTGCCAATCAGTGCCACGTCTCCTCAGTGCCAGCAAACAGTCCCCTGTAATCTCTTTCTGACCAGTCATCTGACCTCCTTACCATCACTGGGCTGAGAGTTCCTGAAACTGTTGCTGTTGTTGCTGAGGCTGTTGTTGCAGTGGCTACCTGTGTAGGCTCCAGATAGGCCTCCAATCCCATTGTTATAAATTGCTCCTGCCAACCTCTTTCCTTAGGCCAGAAAAATGTCTCACCCTGACCTTTTTTTGGCTTTGCCATTCCAAAATTTTATTTGAGGACTTAAAAGTTGTTTGGAGGGGAATGTTGAGAGAGTTAAGCTCATGTCTCTTATCTGCCATTTTGTCCCCTATGTACTGACCTTTTATTCTTACAGATGAATTCTACTTTAAGTGACACACAAAGAGGAGTGAGAAAGAGAAAGCAACTCATAAAATCATATAATGCAGCAACTGGCAGGCACATTAGAGATTATCTTTTCCACTTCATTTTTTCAGAAAAGGAAACTGAGGTTTTAAGAGATTAAATAGCTATTTTTATCCCATTTTTAAAGATCAAGATTCTATACTTTCCATTGCATTCTGTTGTATCACCTTTCTCCAATGCTGTTTCCCTGATCTCTTTCTCAAAAGATTTTTCAGAAAACACAGACAGAAGCTTAGCAACTTCTACTAATAGTTCCTGCAGAGTCCTCAGTTCTTCTTGCCTGATGGCTTGGCAGCCCTAGTGGAGGCATGGTGCTCTCACTTTTTCTTTACTTATCTTGGGTTCTAATTCCCTGTCAACCATTTCTGTTTTATTCTTTTCAATGGGCGGATTGCTTTCAATAGTAGAAAAAACAGAAGCAAAATGAAATAATGAAAAGTGAAATGGGCAGAATCAAGAGAATATTGTATACAGTAATAGCACTATTGTTCAAAGAATAACTGTGAATGAATAAGCTATTTTTAATATTACAAATACTCAAATCAGGTACAAAGGACCTCTGAAAGAAAATGCCATCCCCTTCCAGAGAAAGAATTGAGAAATAGATGTAGGCATTGTATGGTTTTATGTGTGTGTGTATGCATGTATTTGTATGTGTAGTGTGTGCATGCATACATGCATGTGTGTGTATGTGAAATGGTGACTTTCTGTAGTGTGGGGAGGGGGAGAGGGAGATAATTGAGAGCTTAAAATACAACAAAGAAAAATAGATAGGGGAGAGAGAGAGAAAGAGAGAGAAAGAGAGAGAGAGAGAGAGAGAGAGAGAGAGAGAGAGAGAGAGACAGACAGATGGACTAGCAAACAAAGTGGTATTTGAGCTGAGTTCTGAAAGAAACTAGTCATTCTAGCCATGTCTTCCTTCTTTCTTTCTTTTCACCACTGATCGAATTTAAAACACTGGTTATTTCTTCTTTTGTCTCTTTATTATCTCTACATTATTGACATGTATATTCTACCTTCCCATTTGGGTAATATTCTGCATGAAAGCCAGGAAGCAGCATGACTTATATTTCATGCCTATTTCCCCACAGTATCTAATACAATGCTGGCACAAAGTAAATATCCAAGGATTAATTCTTTAATTGGTAGGTTGATAAGCTATATAAGAAGTTGCCAGTCCGCAAATCTACAGCAAGTCACTAGAAGCATAAATAAACAAATAAAAAATGACATGTCTAAGTCTATATGCATATACACATATATAAAGAAATGTGTACAAATATATGTTAACACAGAAGTATAGGTAACCCATAGATTTGCAAATAGCACTCACATGAAATATATAGGGATATAAATATACAGCTATGTAGCTATAGAGAGATTTAGGCAAAGCTAAAGCTTTAAATCTAGATTCCATCTAATCTATCTAGATACTTCTATCTACAGCTCTATTTGCATATCTATATATTTAATGTGAAAGCTGTTTTCAAATCTATAGAATATCTGCCCTTCTCTGTTAACATATTTGCACTCATTTCTTTATACATATGTATATGCATATAGAGTTAGACATTTTTTTGACTATTTACATAGCTATCTATATCTATCCACATATATCAATTCTCAAAATTAGGACATTTCCATACTTCATCCTTGCTGATGTTCTTCACCTTTAAAGGTGTAAAAGCAAGGGGATTTGAAGATCTTCCCTGCCTCTTAATAGGTCTAGGGAATTTGAAGATCTTGTCTGTCCCTTAATGGGCCTCAATTGGAGGCCAACCAGAGAAGCTTGCTTAGCGGAGGCTTGTTTTTCAGGAAGGCACATATCTTTTTTTACTTTTAATTAGGCAGTGAGTGATGAAGTTTGTGATGTTCTCTGACCCTGGAGAAGGCACTACATATACCTTAATGTGACATTTTACTTTGGGGTTCACTTATGGTAAGAGTTGTGTGATTTGACCAAATGAGATTCTGGGCAGCCACTGAGTCCCCCAACTTTGAAAACTCAGATGCTAGTGCTTCTCTCTCTGGCAACTAACACTATGTATGTAATGGTCAGACAGCTGGAAGCCCTGTCTGTTGGTCTGTTGAATTATGCTATTTTCTCTGTATTTTTGTCTGCTTGTAATTTCTGTTTGTATTTTCTGAAGTTCAGGATGCTGACTTTTTCCCCTGAACTAAGTGAATGAGATATATACATATATATGTATATATATATATATATATATGTATATACACATATATATATGTATATGTGTGTGTATGTATGTGTATATATGTATGTATATATGTATGTATATAGTACACACACACATACACACACACCAACATACACACACATACGTGTGTGTGCGTGCATGTGTGTGTGGTGTGTGTGATTAAAGTAAGATTGCTAACCCATTTTGAGTTGCTTTCCTTTAGAATAGCAGATCAAAGAACCTGTGCTAGCAGCCATCCTGGGTATGCTAGGGTGCTTACTGATACGAAAGGTCATTCAATGAAAATGTTCAAAGCTGTCTTCTGAGTTGTTCAGGGGCAATTAAATAAGGAAATTTCATAAAAGTAGTCTTACCTATCTCTCCAAAAATTGTGACCCCAATGTCCACATACATCTTCAATCCCAGTTTTCACATGATCAAAAAACTAAAAGAGAAAAATCACACTGATAATATATGTCACTAAATACGTCACTAATATATGTCAGATATCTTTAGTCATTTAGCTCATAATGTCAAGTTCTTAACCTTACATCATTTTCTGACAATTTATTTTATTAAACATTTAAAGGACCATAATTAAAATTAATTAGTATTAATGAGATTTTACTAATAAATAGTTTACAAATTGCTATCAGGATATAAATATATATCACACTATATAAAGCACCATGGAAAAACATTAAATATATTAATAAGCATCTCAGTTAAGAAATGCTTGTGCAGGTCATGGTAACAAATGCCAGAAACATGATGTAATTCCTGGTTGCTCTATTTTCATTTTGGAGCTTATCAGGCTGAGCTAGGGTAGTGACATTGTAGCTTTATCCATTACTCTGCCCTTCAGCACATCCCTATATATTCATTGCTGACTCCTTTCATCCCACAACCATTTCATTTTTCCTCAGTAAAGGACAAAGATGGATGGCAGATACATTGGTGCCTAATTAGGCTATGAAATTGAATTTTTTTTTCATTTGTTATTTAAATTTTCACTGTAAAGTAAAAACATACCCGGCAATGAATTTCTTCACTGACAGCTGGCTGCTTTTTATTTGACCTCTTCACATCAAGGAATTCCACTAGTGGCCGAATAGTTATTCCCTGCACAGAAAGCAACAGATTGCCTCATGAAAAAGATAAAGAGATGATGGATGGACTAATATACAGAATGAGATTTTTGGGGCATGGTCACAATAGGCATTTATTTTGCTTGACTCTCTTAGTTTCTTAAAAGGGTTCTATATTTTTGTGTTTTTTCCTCCAAGGTAGATAATGAGAAAATGAAAAATAAAAGATAGATATTTGGAAAAAAATATCTAACATAATTTATATTTTATCTTGGAGGCAACTGAAGTTTATTGAAGTGCAATGGTCATATCTGCGCTTACGGAAAATCACTTTATCAGTTGTGAGAAAAATGGACTGGGGTTGGGGGGTATTCAAAGGAAGACTTGAATCAGGGAGATCAATTAGGAAGCAACTGAAAGAATCCAGGTGAGAGGTGATAAGGGCCTGATCTAAGGTAGTATCCATATATGTGTATATATATGTATATATATATATATATATGTATGTATGTATGTATGTATATCTTAGATGTGAAAGTATTAGATGTGAAAGTAATGGAGTTAGAAATGGCAAGATTTGGCAACTTATTTTGATAAGTAGGGCAAGGAAGATGGAGGAATGGAGGGTCATGCCAAGATTGCAAGCACGGAAGACTGGAAGAACAGTGCTACCCTTGATAGAAAGAGATAAGTTGGGAAGAGCATTGATTTGAAGGAAAATAAAATGAGTTCGTTTTTCATCCCAGACTGATGTACCCCTACTTTCCAGTAAGCTTCTGAGCTACCTCTCTCTCCTCCACCAACAATGTCTCATGAGGCACACATCCCTGGGGATGCAAAGTAATTAGCTAATAATAAACATTTCTCTTTCAACTCCACTACTCCACCTTTGGCATTTGCCAGTCTGTTTCAGAAGACCTTTCAAAGGAGCTGACTGATTCTGATCAAGTCTGAAATGAAAGCTACCTT
Organism: Pseudochirops cupreus; assembly: GCA_028627135.1. Taxonomy (NCBI): domain Eukaryota; kingdom Metazoa; phylum Chordata; class Mammalia; order Diprotodontia; family Pseudocheiridae; genus Pseudochirops; species Pseudochirops cupreus. Next base: position 137,430,460 of record CM053580.1, on the reverse strand, counting down.
CTATTCAATCCTTATTTGAGTCTGACACTTCTTTAATATTTAAAAATATTGATGATTTCATCCCCCTGTTGGTTCTTAATGCTTTGGCAAGAAAAATTCCATCATTTAATGACCAGTCTTGTAGCGATAATTCTGGGCACAGTTTTTCACAGACCTAGGAATTTCTGTTTTGCTCTATTGGCTTAGCCTCCAAATATCATTTACAACCTCCTCACTGCAGAAGGTCAGGATTTTTTATAATTTCTTTTATTGGGGCAGCTAAGTGGCACAGTGAATAGACTTGAGTTCAAATCTGGCCTCAGACACTTGACAAACTTACTGACTGTGTGACCTTGGGCAAGTCACTTAACTCCAATTGCCTTGCCTTCTCCTCTCAAATAATTAATTATTTTTATTAATCCAGATATTTCAAATTATACATTTATATACATATGTACATGAATGTATTATTTGACTATAGAATCATATCTACTTTATTAATTATGTTTTCATCAAACTAATATAATGACTTTTCATTCTGTGAATAACTGTCGGATGTATTTACATTACATTTTTCTATAAATTTCATATATCAAATCTGTTTGTCACATTAAAAAATTAGAACATATATGCCCATTGGAACCTTCTTCAGTTGCTAATTTGTTTCCATTAAAATCCTGACCTCATGCACTGAGGAAGTTGTCAATGATATTTGGAGGCTATGCCAACAGAATGGATCTGATCAATATGGCCGAGATAGCTCAGTTGGAAGAGTGTTAGACTGAAGATATAAAGGTTCCCATTTTGATTCCAAGTTCTGTCAAGAAAGAAGGTTTTAGAGGCAGCTGGATGGCTGAATACAAATCTGCTTTAAGACACCAACTAGTTGTGTGACCTTGGGCAAGTCACTTAACTTCTGTTTGCCTTAAGCCACCAGAGAAGAAAATGACAAACCATTCTAGTATCTTTGCCAAGAAAATCCCATGGGGCCATTTGATACATGGGGTTACAAAGAGTCAGACATGACTGATCAACAACAACAACTGGTCCATATCCACGTATGCACAATTCTAGTTTACTGGTGCATTTATAGATACTAAAGCAATGTAGGAAATCAGGATTATTACTAACAAGTCTCACTAGTGTTCTGAAGAAACAATGTGAAAGAGTGCAAAGAAGGCTGGGTTAGAAGAAACATGAATTTGAATCTGTCCCCGTAGCTGTGTGACCACAAACAAGTCACTTAACCTCACTGAGGCTCAGATTCCACATTTATTTCTATAGAGATTAATAAATATTTCAAAGGGTTACTATAGTGACTCAAATGATATAACATAAAAAAGCACTTTACAATCTTTAAAATTCCATACAAAGTTTAGCTATTATTAAATTGTTTATAAATGCCCATTTTAAAATTCTATTTGTTAAAAACAGTTGTTTACCCTAAAAGGTTCATCCTCTGAATTATTTGTAGCTGTTATATTATTATCCTTTAAATGAGTTATTTAATGATTTTTTAAAAGAAATTCTCCTTCTGTATTTCTCTAAAATATTTTTGGCTATCTATTTCTAAAGCCAGCATATGGTCTTCCTATATTTTGTGGCAGTTAAGCTTCCCTGAGATTGATGTAGACGCTCAAGAACTCAGGGACAAAATCTGTTGAAATCTAAGATGGAAAGTTGCTCAGAACCATATGATTTCACCTTAGTATATATCTAATTTTTTTTCTTTTATTTTTAGAAAGCTATGGCTGAAAGCTTTAAAAAGTAAAGTTGATAACCCTTGTGACTTGATTGTGAAACTCTACGGTTTTTACTCACATGTTCTGAAATATCGTTCTACAAAGGGTGAGCTAAATTCCCACCTATCATTGTATACTGGCAGCATGAATGGAACTCCTTATGATAAATCCCCACAGAATAGAATTAAGGAAATAAGAAGCAGAGGTTTCAATTGCAATTGAATTAAGTTTGTGTGGCCTACCCCATCCACTAATGTGCATGAAAAGAAAAATATGCAGAGCTAAAATGAAGATGTTTTTCACTGCTTTTTGCAAACACCTTAACAAAGGTTTAGTTTCTAACTTAGAAGGAAGGAAGGAAAAAGCTGACAACTTGATGCACCAGATAAACCTGAAAATGTATGGTCGTTTATGAAAAGAAATGGGTGTGATTAGCATTTATAAGCGTTCCAAATAGTTTGATATATCATACACTTGATCATAGAGAGTATATGGATATATATATATATATATATATATATATATATATCTCGATATACATGGATATATATGTGTGTATGCATAGGTATGTGTGTATTCATACATACACACACACACAGACACAAACACAGACACAGACACAGACGCACACACAGACACACACACACACACACACACACACACACAATGAGGCAGCTAAGTGGCACAGTGGATAGAGTGCTGGTCCTGAAGTCAGAAAGATTTAGCCTCCAAATATCATTTACAACCTCCTCACTGCAGAAGGTCAGGATTTTTTATAATTTCTTTTATTGGGGCAGCTAAGTGGCACAGTGAATAGACTTGAGTTCAAATCTGGCCTCAGACACTTACTGGCTGTGGGACCCTGAGCAAGTCACTTAACTCTGCCTGATTTCCTTATCTATACAATGTGCTAGATAACGAAATGGTAAAATATTCCAGTATCTTTCTCAAGAAAACCCCATAAAGGGGTCACAAAGAGTCAGAAACAACTAAATCAGATGAACAACAATGAAAAAATATATATATGTTCATTTAAAAACACGTTACTTAAAAATTGAGTGAGTGTAATAAAAATAAAATAAAAATAATCATGTTTGTTAATACCACCACCAATAAAAAGTGATTTAAATAAGATAAAAAAATCTTTTGTGCTAATAACAGAATGAAATCATGATTATTTAATGCAAGCACTGCACTGAGTATCAAAGTATCATGAAAAACAAGGTGCGTGCGCGTTAGAATATACATAAGCTCCTTGAGGGCAAGGACTGTCCTTTGCCCTTTGTCATACCCTCAGCACGTAGCAGTGTCTGACCCATTTCTCGATTTATTTTTTTTTATTAATAATAAATTTATTTTATTAAATTTTTTTTGAGTTACATATTTTCTCCCCATCTTTCCCCCGCCCACCACCCCAAGACAGCCATCCCAGTGTTTCCCCCCTCCCCCAGTCTATTCTCTCCTATGTCACTTTTTGGTAGGGCAGGATGGATCTCCCAACTGCAGTGCCTGTGTATTTCAAGTTCCAG
>CM053580.1:137322800-137426710 GCA_028627135.1 Pseudochirops cupreus | reverse complement strand
TGCTGATATGGTTCCTAGTAGCCGAGCTGACTTTAGTGGGAAGTATCTTTGTGTGCGTTTTGGAGTTCCAGGATTGGTTTAGAGTCCTATTTTATGGGTATTTTGGGGTGGCTATGTGAGAGCTGCGATGTGTTGCTGCTGGCACGCCGCCATCTTGGCTCCGCCCCCCCATTTCTCGATTTATTGACAAGATTGTCTTTTTACTGCTTACAAGTTCAATATACAGCAATAATGTGGGTGTGACTGTTTTAAAAGATAATATACTTTTAAACCCTATTAAAAGACGTTCCGTAGAATACCCAGCTCAACGTCTGTGATTGTCACACATTGCTTATTAGACCATATCAGGATCACAGATTTAGAAGCAAAAGGCACCCCAGAGGTTATGCAATCTGAACCCCTCATTTCTCAGATGAGCAAGGTGAGACCCAAAGAAGTGAAATAGCTTAGCCATGCTTGCATATTTTTTTTTGGCTGAGCCAGGATTTGAACCCTGTTGAGTCCAAATGGGATTTTCCTTTTGCAGTACTGCATTCAGTTCTAGGCACCACATCTTAAGGATGTTGACTGATCCTCTGAAATATGTCCAGAAGAGGACAAACAGGGTGCTGACAGATTATCAAAACTATGTGTCATGTGAAGAATGGTTGAAGAAACTTAAGCTATTAAATTTTAAGAAGAAAATATTTAGATGGATAATAGGAAAAGAAAAGGCATAATTACCATCTTCCAATACTTGAAAGTTTGCCATGGGAAAAGAGTGAAGAAGGCTTATTTTGTGGATTAAACTAGGAACAATGGAAAAGAAGTACCTAAAACAGATTTTGGCTCAAAATAAGGAATAATTTTCTAACATTGAGAATTGTTTCTAAAAATAGGATTCTTTGAAAAAGAGTGAGCTCCTTGTCACTGTAGGTGTTCAAAAAGGGGTTGTATGATTATCTCAGGGACATTGCTAAAGGGATTTCTTCGTTGATTTGAAGGGTGGACTGAATGACCTCCATTGTCCATCTTAACAATAAGTTTCTATGAAATGTACCTTCTTGACCTCCTAGTTCTTATTTCCTACTATTATTTTTGTGTCTTCCTTGGCACAAATTTTCTAACTACAAATACTCGATGACTAATTAATGAATGAAAACTACTTTCCCCCTACTTGCTAACCAACTGAAAGGCCATATTTGAAGATAACCCCCCTTTTTTTTCTTTTCTGCAATATATTTTAATTTAATTTCATTAATGTTTATTTAATATTGAACTTTAACAGACAGTAGCTACTACTTTAAATTTTATGCAGTAAGCAATGTACTATTTATGACACTAAGTTAGATTACCAGTCAGCACGACTTAAAGGAAAGGAAATGTGCAAGTCAGAGGGAATCTGGGTTGATTAGTCATCAAATATTGTACAACGATCATTGTATTTTGATATAATGGAGTTTATGTCCCATCGAGAAAAGACTACCTTCTCTCATCTTTACCACAATCCAATACTAAATTCCTCATTAGAACTTCTGGTATCAGGGATAAACACATGTTTCACATGAGGTTCTTTTCAGAAAACATTGCTAACTCAGTATTTGGGATGAAGCAATTTGCTCCTCTCAAAACACTGAAATAAAGCAAAGAGAAAGAGAAAAAAGAAATGTTGATACAAGTTTCATCAGGAAAAAAGGAGCCACTCAAATAGGAATAGGTAGCATTACTGCACAGAGGACAGAATTTTATGCAGAAATGTATAATTCATACTTTCTGGTATATTTGTAAGCCATTAAGTACTTTCTGGCAGACTGCCTTCTCTTTGTGCCTCAATTATTTATTTATACTAACAGGAAGAGATCTCTCCCAAAGAATATACATATAAGGTCCACAGATTTCCCCCCCCCCATCAAGGGTTGGGAAGAGACAGAAGGGGAAGGTAAAAGAGCAGGAGGTGGTAAGAACTGCTATAGTAAGCAATCTATAAGAGCATCTGTATCACTCTAGTGCAAAAAGATGATTTGCCTTGAGGGAAGAAGGAGAACAATCAATCAATAAACATTTATTAAGCACCTACTATGTTCCAGGCACTGTACTAAGGGCTGGGGATACAAAAAGAGGCAAGAGACAATCCCTGACCTTGAGGAACTTAAAAATCTAATGGGGGAGATAACATACAAAGTCATACAGAGCATGCTATTTACAGGACAAATAGGAAAAAGGGAAAGCACTGGAATTAAGAGAGGTTAGAGAAGGCTTCTTGGACAAAGTGGGATTTTAGTTGGCACTTAAAGGAAGCTGGGGAAATCAGTAGTCAGAGCAGTCATCTTTCATGGACTTAGGACAATACTGCTCTGCAAAGAACTTAATCTACACCCTTACATCAAGGCAAGTGTAGCTGAGTGACTGCATTTATTTTAGGTAGGTTTACTGTCTTCTTATAGAGCTGTCACCAGCATGGGGCAACCAAGGCTTTTTCTCAAGTTGCTGCAATTCAGAGGCTCTTGGCAGCACTAAGAGCACCATAAATTTAGAACTAAAAACGATTTATTTAGCTTATTTAGACCATCTCCCTCATTTGACAGATGAGGTAACCAAGGCCTAGAGAGGTTAAGTCAGAACTCGGGCCTTCTTGACTACAAACCCAACATTCTATTCATGACACCATGCTGTCTGTACTGGAAAAAAAATATCATATTTTATATATGTATATATATATATATACACACACACACACACATATACGTATACACACATACACATTCTTATATAGATATATGTGTACATATATAAAATATATTTTGTATATATATAAATTTTTCTGTACATATTAATAATTGCTTTTGTGGTTTTGTCTACAGCACCTAGAAGAGTAAAGCTAGGAGTACAGATATTAGAAAAACAAATGACTGCAAAGTCTTTTTTTCTCTTTTTCTAAATGAACAATTAGAATCAAGTCAGCTTAGCACCTGGTTAACAAGAAAATTGGTTAAAAAAAAATGAAGCTATCAGTGGCCAAGGACTCCTCCCCATAGCCATATCCACAGTGAATTCTTCCCAGGCCTACCTCCTCCAACTTGCACCCATTCTGCCACAAAGTGTGTTTTTTGCTACTTAACTATGCAAATTTGCTAATTATGGTCCTTCCTATCTACATTTTATGACTTAAGGATATAAAAAGGCCTCTTTACTGACCTTCCTGGTTCTGCTTTCTTCTTCTTCCTTGAAATTCTTACTATTAGAGTCTCTAACGTGTTAGCAGTGACCTTTATCTCCCAAGGACACCATTTACTTAGAACTGTCCCTCCTATTAATACAGTTGACTACAACGAAAAGTGTTCATTTAATCATATTGGCTATTTGTGGTAGAAAGAAGAATTGAATGGGGCCCAGACCAAATAAAATATAAGAGGAGGCACTTGGCAATAATAAGTATGTACTACAGGACTGCTATCAATAAAGTGCTTTGTAAACTCTAAAGCGGTATAAAAATGAGCAATTATTATTATTGATACAGGAATCGTATTAGCATGAGTCCAAAAAAGGTGGGCCTGGGGTGATGGAGTCCTTGAGGGTGGGTCAGAGAAGACAATCATCTCCTTTAAAACATTGTTTTGGGACAGTCCTGGGATTATGTCTTTGTTCCTAAACTTTTTCCTCCAATACAAAAAAAGGCAAAAGAGTCTCTTTCCTGCTAAATCCAATGACTTTTTCTCAATCTTCGTTCTTCTTGTCCCCTTTGCAGCCTGTAACAGTTGATGACCCCTTCAAGATTTGCTATCCTCTCCGGGTTTTCATGATTCTGTTCTTCTTGTTCTCTTCTCTTCTTGTTCTCTAACAATTTCTTCTCAGACTCTCCTAGCCATCCCACCCCCCACCAAAAAATACCTCCAAAATAAAATAAAACCAGAAAGAAAAAAAAACTTCATTAAGCTAAGACACTCCTCCTAATCTCTCTATTTTGGACAATGGTACCACATCCTTATGGTCTTCAAGGTATCATCCTCACTTTCATTCAGCCCCTACATATCCAAACAGTTGTTAAGTCTTGTTGAGTCTGCTTCTATAACTTTCCTTACTTCTTTCCACTCACAAATCTAGGTCAGGCCCTTACACATCTCTCTTGGACTATTGTAATAGCTTCCTAAATCTCATGCCATTGAACCTGCACCCTTTCTAATCTACTCTCTGAGTAGCTGCCAAATTGTTATTCTGACCATGTCACCTTCTGGTTCAAGAAGCTTCAGTGGCTCCCTATTAACCACTGGATAAAAGGTCTCTGAAAGCAGCCAACTCCTTTTTGGCTCCACTGTTGCCAACTCTCAAGGGCTCTCTGAAGAACCTTGGAATTGACTGCATGACATGGGAGACACTGGCACAGGACCACACAACATGGCATGCATGCCCCCATCAATGAAGGTACTGTGCTTTGTGAGCAAAGCAAAATTGAAGTGGCTCAAAAGAAACTTGAGCAAATTTAGAGATTCCACCCCAAATGTTCACATAGACTATTAGTGTCTGACCTATGGTAGAGCATTATGAGTTCACACTGGTCTGATACTTAATGAGTTTATAGAGCCAAAGAAGAAGTAATACCAGCAAGAACAGTCATAGATTGCAAAGTTCCAGTCTGTTCCTACCTTACTGAGTACACAAATATGGCCCCTGTAAACCAATGATCAACTCGAAAATGGAAATCCATATAAGAAATATCACTTTCCTTTGTACCTTTAAGTACTTCACAATGATTCAACACATTGATGTCACATAACATAGTTGATCATAACATAACTGATAGCAGACATGTTACTACATAACATAATTGATCATAGCCACAGTTGGCCACACCATAACTTGTCTCTAACACAGTGATATTTTGGTCCTCTTCGAGAGGAAAGGACAACAACCAACCAGGATAAAATACCAACTTCTCTGGTTTTTAAAGAACGTTTATTTTAGCTCCAGTCAGTCTTTCCAGGTTGATTAAACATTATTCTCCCTCACATGTTCAAACTGGCCTATTTTCTATTCCTTATATATAACATTCCCTCTCCTGCTTCCATGCCTTCATGAAAGCTGTCCCACCCCAACACTGTGTTTTCTATCTTTACTTCCACCTTTTTCAACCCCTCACTCTCTTCATGACTCAGCTTGAGTCCCAACACCAATAAAAAAATCTCTCCTGATTCCTCAGTTGTTAATCCTCCCCTCCAAAATTATTTATTTCATATTTACATACTTGTGTATATAACTGTTTCCCTCCAGGAGAATACAAGCTCTGTGAGGGCAGTGGCTGCCTTCATTTTTATCTTTCTATCCCCAGTGTCTAGCACTGTGCCTAGCATACCATACCATACCATAATATCCAATAAATGTTTTCTGAATTGAATAATCTTCTGGTAGAAGTTATTCAGGCTAGTCGTTTCCATTGTGATATTCTCAGAATAATAATGGGCATGGAGGAGAGCTGTTTTTCCTCTATATCCAAAAATGGTACATAGATAAGAACACTCCTGAGTACCAAAGGAGAATCAAAGCCATATACATTAGTCAGTCAGTGAAAGCCTTTATTAAGAGCTGACTAAATGCCAGGCCCTGTGCTAAGTACTGGGAACACAAAGAAAGGCAAAAAAAATAATTCTTGCCTCCATGGAGCTCACATTCTGATGGCATCTGCAATATGTAAATAACTGGATACCTAAAAGATACATATAGAGTAGACTGAAAGTAACCTAAAAAGGAAGACATTCACATTTAAGAAAACTGAGAAAAGCCTCCTGAAGAAAACAGAATTTGAGCCATGTCTTGAAGGAAGCCAGGGCAACCAAGAGGCTGAAATGAGGAGGCAGAGCATTCCAGGCACAGGAGATAGCTAGTGCTAAGGCACAGACATAGGAAGAAGAGTGTCTCGTTTGAGATACTACAAGTATCCTAGGAAATAATGCAATCATTAAAGGCACAGATCCCACCCAGGCAAAGTCACAGCAGAGCTTCCAGGGTCCAATTTAGAATAGCCTACTACCTACATCATGTGCTGGAGGATGAAAAGAAGGAAAGAGTTCAGCTTATGGTGTTTGAAGTCTGATCATAAAAATGTATTTGGTCATGCCCGTTTTCTAGGTGAGGGATTGCTAAGCAGCTAGCTTAGGTCAAAGAACTTTCTGAAGGTTATACTAATCAAAAAAACTTAATGAGTTTATAGGATTTAACAAGAATTTAATATGAATTAACAACAATAAGAAAAGTCATAGATTGCAAGGGTCCACTCTGTTCCCGCTGTCATTGAAGTGATTACCTTATCGAGAACACAAATTTAGCACCTCTAAACCAATGAGCAACTCTAAGATGGAAATCCGTATAAGAAATATCACTTTCCTTTACACCTTTTTCCCCTTTTGTACCTTTAAGTATTTCAAACAAAGATTCAACACATTCATGTCACATTAAAGTCACAGTGAGATTTTTTTTAACGTGAGGAGAATACAAGTTCTTTTGACCTATGGAAGGGGTTTTACTTGGATGGGCCAAAAGATCTTGTTTCTTCAGAATGGAGTAGGGGAAACAAAGTCTTAGAGATGTGAGGACTGTGCTCACCTGAATGAAGACTGTGAAGAATATGACCACAATGGCAGCTGTAATAAACAGTTTCTTTCTGGGAAACACTGCAGCAGGAAGAAGGAAGACCAAAGCAAAACAGATGGCTCCTCGTAATCCTCCGTAGGCAATGATGAACTGATCTTTAAAAGTCAGAGGTATTGTCCGGAACCAGTTAATGACCTGAGTCAAAACAAAGACACCTGTGGAAGAAGACAAAATAAAAATTAGGTCGCACTGCTTAAAGTCCTGACCTGTAACCAGGAAGAACTAGTATGCATATTTGCTAAAGTGATGTTGTCATGCATTGGCTAGAGTCCTGGGTTGGAATCAGAGAGGCGCAAGTTCGAATTTGGCTTCTGATATTTGCTACCTATGTGAACCTGGGCAAATAATTTAACTTCTAAATGCCTCAGGCAACTCTCTAGGATTTCCTGAAGTCAAATACTGGTAACTTCTGTTGAAGGGGGAAAATAATATTAACTGAGTTTTGCATAGCACTTTATTGTTTCCAAAGTGCTTTATATATATTATCTTATCTGATCTTCAAAGGACGCTGTAAGGGAAGTGATATGCCTATAATTATACCCATTTTACAAATGAGGAGTCAGAGGCCAATGGAAGTTAAGTGAGTTGCCCAGTACTACACAGCTAGTAAATATTAGAGCACTAGGCTTTGATGTAGGTCCTCCTGACTCCAACTCTAACATTCTAATCACTGTTCATGCTTTTCTCAAACAATAATAGCTAGAATTTTTGTGGATCTTTAAAGGTTGCCCAGTGCTCTGCATATATCATCTCACTGGATTCTCACCACACTGTGAGGGAGGTGCTATTATTATCTCCATTTGACAGCTGAGGAAATTAGGATTTATAAAGACTAAGTCACTTGCCCTATGTCACATAGTGTCAGAGATGGGATTTGTACCCATGTCCTTCTGACTCTTAATTTATAAAACATTATTTTTACCTTTATTTTTTCAATTTACAATCATTTTTCAAATTAATCTCTCTCTCCTACTATTCCCCCTCCAACAATCCAGCTGTGAACAAATTTAAAACAGCAACAACAAACACATAAAAATCAAAGGCCTTAAAACAAAGAGGCATACTCTGGCAACAACGTATGTTTCTGTATTTTCAGTTCATTACTTCTCTGCCAGGAGTTGAGCGGTATGCTTAATGACCCGTGGTTTATCTTTGTGTTGAGTTCCCAAGTCCTTTCAAGTTGTTTTTCTATATAATGTTGTTATTATTTTATAAATTGTTCTACTAGATCTGCTCACTTCACTCTGCATCAGTTCATAGAGTTCTCCCTAGTTTCCTCTGAAACTATTTCATCTTTCCTACTGACACAGTATTATTCCATTTCATTCATATACCACTAGTTTTTAGTACAAAAGTTCCCAAATTTATTTGGCCTACTGCCCCCTTTAAAAAAAATTACTTAGCACTCCCTGGAAATCTACTTTCTTTTACCCATCAATGATTTAGCCATTCCTATTATCAGAGTGGCAGCTAGGTGGTTCTGTGAATAGTGTGCTGGGCCTGGAAACAAGAAAATTCATCTTCCTAAGTTCAAATCTGTCCTCGGATACTTACTACCATGTGACCCTAGGCAAGTCACTTAACCCCGTTTGCCTCAGTCTCCTCATCTATAAAATGAGCTAGAGAAGGAAATGACAAACCATTCCAAGCATCTTTGCCAGGAAGACCCCAAATGGGATCACCAAGGGTTGAACACAACTGAAATGACTGAGCAACGATTGTCACAGTTGACAGAACTCTAGGGCTGGAGTAAGGAAGACCTGAATTCAGAAATTTACTCGCTATGTGGTCCCATGTATCACTAATATAACGACCCCACTGAATCCAGTGCTCCCTAGCTCTACCTCCAGAAAGAAGACAAAGGAGGGGAGAGGATGCACATCTAAACTTCTCGAGAGGAAGAACCGATTAATGGGAAGAGAACTGCCAAGGCTGCCTACACACCATACAGTGAGTATTTTGGAGAGTAAGTCACTTTATGGAGATCAAGCTAAAGGGTCAGTTATCTGGAGATAAGAACTGCCAGGGAAGGAAAACTCTTGACGGTTATTTATAATGTTCCCCTACCACTACCCTGTTCCGGTTAACTGGTGGCATTCCATGGTGCAAGGCCAGTGCCATCTACTGGTATGACTCCAAATGCCATTCCTGCAACATTGGTAGTGAACTACTAACAAAAATAGTAATGAGGATAAAGCCATAATATTTTCCTTTAGCTGATTTCTTAGTTAAATTTTTTCTTCTCATAGAGAAGACACATTTTCATTTTAGCAAGGATAATCATAAAATCAATCAAAATATAATGGTAGCAATCTCTCTTCTTAGTTTTCATTTCAATTGGAATTAATTAATTTCAAATGAAAATTAAAAAAAAATTCCTACATTGTTTAATGTAGGAATATTGTAGAAGGTCAAAAATCTAATTGGGTAAAAACCTATAGAATATTTAGAAATTAACCTACCTAGAAATAACAGGAAATAAGAATGACTAATAATCCCTAAAAGAAAGGAAAATAGAATAACTGGAAGAACATTCTTTGATCATGGATGCTGATGCTCAATTGTTTCCATCATGTGCAACTCTTCACAACTGGCCCCGTTTGGTGTCCGTGGTACAGATACTGGCGTGTTTTGCCATTTCCTTCTCAAGCTCACTTTATAGATGAGGAAACTGAAGCAAGCAAGGTTAAGGGACTTGTTCAGGTTCACATTTGAACTCAAATTTTCCTGACTCCAGCCCTGGCTCTCAATTCACAGTGCTACCTAGCTGCTCAAGATCATAGTGAGTCAAATTAGTATGGTGAAAACGGCAAAATTTCCTATATTGATTTATATAATTATTGGAAATCCAATAAAAATATTAAGAAGTTTCTTTATAGAAATGGATAAAAGCATAATAAAATTGGCATTGATCATAAGAACCTACATTTAAGACCTAATTTTTACAGATGAGGAAACAAACAGGCAAAAATGTCAAAGGGCGAGCGAAACAACAAAATAATTGCTGAGGGTGGCCGTGCTCTCCCAGATTTTAAAACGTTTCAGAAAGTGGCACCGCACCTAAGTGGTAGTGGGTAAAGGATAAAGAAACGAGTCAATGGAATTTAATAGATATGCTAGCATGTTTGATAAATTTACAGAAAACAAGAGGGGAAAGGACAAATTATTTAACAAATACTCTTGGGAAACCAGTTGTCAATTTAGCAGAAAATTTATTTAGATTCAATTTTCATATTATCTACCTCAGTGAATTTCCACAGCTATTACTCTGACACTCCTACTAAAAATGTAAACTCCTTTGTGGTAGGGAAAATTTTGTTTTGTCTTTCTATCCCTAGGACTCAGGACAGTGCTGGCACAAATTAGTTATTTAATAAATGTTTGTTAAATTAAACATAAAAGAAATATAAAAAGTAGGAAAGAAAATGTAATACTTTATCTAAATTTGAGAGAGGAGATAACTATTAGAAACAGAAGAGATGTATTTAAATAAACTTTTAAAAATTATAACAAAACTATAATTAATATTAAAGATGAATTTTGATTATTGATTAAAATGATATAAATATAATTCATTAAAATTTTACAAAGGTGACTTCAAGTGTATGATGGATAAATGGCCAAAGCATATGAAAATCAGTTTTCAAGAAAGGAACACATTTATTAACATTCACTTTAAAATTTGCTCAATCCCAATTTCAAAATGAAAATATGCTCAATCTCAAAAAAATAGTAAGAAATAAATTAAAACTAGCATGGGACAGTGGACAATTTCAAACAAAAGGTAATAATAACCTTATACCCATAAAATTGGCAAACTATATCTTAAAAAATAAAACAGTTTTAGTGGAATTGTGGCAAAAGAGGCCTATTATTCACTGATGATGGAATCACAAACTTGTTGAATATTTTCTGAGATAATTTTTTCAATGCATACTAAAAGCTACATGAATAATCATACTTTTGTCCCAATAATTTCACTTTTGTGATAATCTCTTCAGTGTTAGAAAACATATACAAAATACATGTGTTAATATTTTTAGAGCAACACTATTTTTATTTGAAAAAAAGGAAAGCATTTAATTATCATACTTTTGAATTCTATTTTTGTGATAATCTCCTTAGTGTTAGTAAAACAAACACAAAGATATATTCGCTTCAACATAATAGTAATGTTGTTTGTATAAAAAAAAAGAAGGCATTTAAATTGCAATCCAACAACAAGTTAAATAAATTATGGCACGAATGCACTGGACTACTATGATTGAAATCTTATGAATGCAGAGATATGGAAAGATCTTTAAGAAATAATGCAAAGCAAAAGAAACAACACAGAAAAAAGAATATACACGTTTGCCATACAAGAAGGAAAGTGAATGAGAATGAATGGATAAAATGATTGAAAGAAAAGTTATGATATTTTATATATTGAAATGAATTAATCTAAATATACATTCAAAAGAATATTTAATTAGTCATATATTTGCTTCAAGTTGAAAATAATTCTTTTAGAAATGCCTCCACTTGATACTGGCTGCTTGAATGAAGACGAACCACCCAATTCTCACATGCTTACTTCAGCAAAACTATGAAGCTCACAGCAAACCAAGTAATAATTTAAAACTCCAATGGGAAACTAAAGTAAGTTGTTTCTTACACCCCAGAACTGTATAAGAGATCAGTCGAAGCCTGAGGGCAATAGGAAAGGGAGCCCAGGAGCAAAACTAGTGCCAGGGCTGGGTAGGATACCAGTTTGGCTAGAGAAGGCCTATGTAATGTCAAAGTTCTATATGCAGTAGCATCAAGTGCAGAAGGTTCCTGTGACAATGTTCCAGTATGGTCAGATACCCTAGGGTGGAGGGCTTGGAAGTTTTATGCAAACACAATAGGCAATGGGCAGGGCAACCCAGACCCCAAAACTCTGAGGTTTCTAAATCTCTATCCTTAGGTGCTCAAGAAGGATTTGATGATCCAGCCTACTGAACCTCAAAGCTCTAGCAAGGCTTAATCTTGGAAGGCAGAGTTGAGTACAGGAACCTAGGAGATCTGGGGTGAGCCAAAGAGAGCCAACCACCACAACAAAAGGTGACGCCAGGGGCAGAGTTTGACTCTGCCATGGAACTCCAATTCAGCAACTAAAGCTGGTATAAAAAATTTATTAAAAATCTAGAAATAATCCCTTCCAAGCTCCAAATAAGAAGAGAGTGACTTCATAATAACTGGAAGAAAAACCACAAAGGAAGAGATGGATTTTCCACAAAGACTACATAAATACCTAGAAGAAATGACGCAAGAGATTAAGAAATTAAAAAAAAAATCTTTGGAGGAAAGAATTAGAAGGAAAATATATAACTTGAAAGACAAAGTGCTAAACTTTATCCAAATATGTAATCCGTAACAAGGAATAGAACAAAATGAATGACTTATACACATGACCACAAGAAATATTACCAAAAAATCAAAAGAAAAAATAGCAGAAAACAATATCGACAACAACAATCATGACCTGGAAAACACATCAAGGAGAAATCATTTTAAAATCACTTGATACCCCCAAAATAATTATTAAAAAAATTCTGGATGCAATATTTCAAGAAATCATAAATGAAAACTTTTCAGATATTTTAGAATCAGAGAACAAAGAAAAAAGAGAAAGAATTTACAATCACCTCCTAAAAGGAAAAGTTCAGGAACATCACGGTCAAAACCAAAGCTCCCATGCTAAGAACGTAAAGGTTCAAATACCAGGGAGCTACAGTCAACATCTGGCAGCTTCTACTACAATTAAGAAGAGATCTTGGGATGCAATGTTCTAAAAAGCAAAAAATAGAGGCTTACAACTGAGATTAATTTACTTTGAAAAGATGAATATCAATCTATCGGGGAACAAACGGACCTTTGGCGAAATAGGCTATTAAGCATTTCTGATGAAAAGTACAGAGCCGAGTAGAAACTTTTAAAATAGAAACAGAAGAGTCAAGATAAACCCAGAAAGGTAAAATTTTGAGTAAATGAAACAGTATGATGATCTAGTGTTAATATTTTAATAGAGAAAGAAGAAAGAAATGTTCCTTCAGAATCATAATGTCTTCAAAAGGTAGTGGGGAGCTTAAAGAAAAACCGAGGCTCTATTTAGGCTTAGATTGGTTCTGTTCTGAGGGTTTGAAAAGAAGGAGGGAGGGCAAAAATAATACACTATTGTAAACCCAAGGACCAAGGGAGGATAACTTGCTATTTTTCCAATATGGTGTATATGAGAATAACGGTAAACAGCACGGAGGAAGGGATGGGAGGTGGCTGTCAGGTGATCCTCAGTGTCTCCTGGAAAACATAGACACATAAACACATGCATGCACATGGAGTTATATGCAGGTATGTGTAGGACTACATCACGCTCAACAAGGAAAACACTGAAGATGGAGGTAAGTGGTGAATAGGAAAAATAACACTTGGGAGTTAATAATCACAAGCAAAACAAGCTTCTTGATCCTAAAGAGAGAATTAAAAGCAGTAAAACATAAAAGCAAAGAACTAGAATCTAAGGTGCCTTATATTGCCTCTTAGACAACGATAGAACGACTGAATAAACTGTGGCATATCAAAGCAGTAAAATATCATTTCAAAGATAATGCATATGAACTAATGCATACTGGAATGAACAAAATCAGGAAAACAATTTATACAAGGACAACGATATTATAATAAAACACAATTTCAAAAGACTTAAGAATTCTGATCAAAGAAATGACAGAAAAAGGAAACCAGACCCCAAGCCCTAGGTCTAAAAAGAATATTCAAATTGCAAAGATTCCAAACAACAGAAACTTAAGAAAGTTAAGAAAGTATAATACTATGGACACTGAGTTACTGTCTAAATGCTACATCAAACAAACTACCAAAATGATACTTTATAGAGCTATACAAAATAATAAAAAAATTCATTTGTAGAACAAAATGTCTAGAATATAATAGAAAATAATGAAAAAAGCAGGAAATGCTTTGGCTTTAAGCTATAATATTATAAAGCAAGAATCATCAAAATAATTTATACCAGTTAAAAAAGTAGTTCATTAGAACAGTTGATAAATAGAAGAATTAGAAACAAATGAGAACAATAACCCAGTTTTCAATAAATTCAAACACAAATATTACCTGGGAAAGCACGTCCTATTTGACAATAATAAATAGGAAATCTGGAAAGTATTCTGACAGAAACTAAGTTCATACCAACATCAGATACTACTGAATAGAATAAATTAAAAATAGATAGGTTATCCAGCTATTAAAGATCATACCATAAAAAATTAGAAGCATGACACATCATATACTCTTCATAGTTACAAGTAGAGACTGAATACTTAATGAAACAAAAGACAGGGATGATTACAAAAGACAAAATAAAAGATTTCAGTTCCATTAAATGGAATTTATTTTCATGAGCAAAATTAATGCAAGGAGGATAATAGAGATGGTCTACTAAAAAAAATCTCTGATAAGGCCCTCCTGTTCACAATTTATAGGTAACTAATATGGATATATAAGAGGAAAAACCTTTCCCCATATAGGTGGCTTTAAGGATATGAATGAATAAATGAATCAACTAATGAGAAGAGCATTTTGCATTACTAAGTACAAGGCACTATGCCGATCACTGTGGATGCAAATAGGAAAATAAGACACTTCACGCTCTCAAGAAGCTCCAATTCTAATGAAACCGCATAGTCCTCCTTTTGCTGAGAAAGGTGTTACCAGCCCCAATGGTCTAGTCTCTCTGTCTTTGTTGTGACTACTCTTGACTGTTCACACTTCCTACTGTGTGACTTGGAATAAATCCTTTAACCTCTACTTGCATTAATCCACTAGAGAAGGAAATGGCAAATCACTTTAATATCTTTGTCAAGAAAACCTCATGGACTGTACGGTCCATGGGATCAAGAAGACTTGGACAAGACTGAAGGACTAAATGAAAAGGTAAAGGAAAATCAGAAATAGAATAGCACTGTGTGATCTCAAAAGGCTCAGCAACTAGAATTCATGACAGAGTTCCCCAGGGGCTAACTAAGCTGGGTGAAGCCCGAGCACAGCCCTGAGCACAGACCTGCTTGACCCAGCCCAGTAGTAGACCGACACTGAGTGCTGTGTCCTGCTGCAGTCCCATCTTATATGCTGCATTAGAAAATGAATGAGTTAGGAATGAATGCTTTGTGGCAACGGCTTTCAGTTTCAGACTGTTCTCTTCCGACATCACGATGGCACGAGGCAAAATACACCCTCCCCAGCCCCCTTCTGGAGAGGAGGTGTGTTTTCCACATCAAGTCTTACTAGATCTTTTCAATAAATTTTTGTTGTTCAGTTGTGTTCAACTCTTTGTGTTCTCCTTTGGGGTTTTCTTGGCAAAGAAATTGGGGTTATTTGCCATTTCCTTCTGCAGCTCATTTTACAGATGAGGAAACTGAGGCAAGCACGGTTAAGTACTTACCCAGGGTCACACAATTAGGAAGCCTCTAAGGCTGAATTTGAACTCAGGAAGATGAGTTTTTCTGACTCCAGATCGAATATTCTATCGAGATGCTCCAGTAACTTAATAGATCATTTCGATCTCTTTTAAGCTGGGATTTATGAAGACATCATCTTCCTAATCTCCTTTAGTCACTCATTATTTTTCAAACTTCTTTTTTAACAATGAATTTTTTATTTTTATTTATTTTTTGTCCTTTTGGAGGGGAGGAAGGCAGGGCAATTGGTGTTAAGTGACTTGCCCAAGGTCACACGGCTAGTAAGTGTTAAGTGTCTGAGGCTGAATTTGAGCTTAGATCCTCCAGACTCCAGGGCCTGTGCTCTATTCACTGTGCCACCTAACTGCCTCTACAATGAAAATTAAAAAAAAAAATTTCCTGGTACATGATTCTGTTGCATCATCAAGGCTGTGAACGGCTCATTACCTAGGGCGCGCCAGATCAGGCAGAAGATCAGGGTGAAGCAGACAAAGGCCCAGTTCCACTCATGGTTTTTTCCAACTGTTGACACTCCCATGAAGATAAATATCAAGGTCTCACTGACACTGCTCAGCATCTTCATGAAATACTTGATGGTTGTATAGGATTTTTGAGATACATTTTCTTCCACATATTTATTCATGGTCATAGCACAAGCTGTGATCCTGAAAGATGAAATGAACCTTAAATTTGAAAGCAATAAAAATAATGGTAAAAATAATAGTCATGAAGTTATCGATCCATTTATTTGTGATTAGCATGTCCACATTCAAAATATCAAGAAATTAATCACTCAAACATTTATTAAAAGGATATTGAGTTCTACCATTCTACCATCAATGCCTACCAGCCTTTCTTAAGTGATATAACAAAATACATTTTCGACTGGCTTTCTTCACATTAAGATTTTCTGGGCTCTCCTATGGAAAAAATGTTTATGCTGGATTCATATTCTGAATATAGAGAACAGAGTTCCCTAATCTCATATTCAAATCTCCTTGCATTTAAATAGCACTTCTTATATTTTTTCATAAGAATTATCACCCCTTTCTGTGTATTACTTTGATTTTAAAACTCCAAGAAGAGTATGTTAAAAATGAGCTTACTTCATCAAGCAAGCATTTATTAAAAACTTACGTGCCAGACATTGAGTTAGGAATTAGTGATACAAAGACAAAAAAAGGGGGGGGGGGGAGCAGTGTCTGATCTCAATACGCTTTAATTCTAAGTCAGCCTATGAATACATAGAATGAGATAACCACACTACAGTCTTCCAAAAGAGCATAATTTGATATAAGACAATCCAGCTTAGATCCTGTTCAAAAGAGATAATAAATTACTGACTCAGTTATGAAAATACCCCATTACTAATTTCATTATAAGTTACTACAGTGAGGTTTCAATGCATTTTACTTACTCCATTAACCACACAGAAATGTATGATTCATGGGTAAGCAAAGCAACAATAAAGAAATTCTGTAAATGATAATGTGTTCTGGCTTATTTTCAAGGCTAAGATAGCCTTTATCCTGTCTATATTCCCCAATGACTTCCTGACCTAATCTTTGAGTGACATTCAGGTGATCTTATTTCTCCCAAGAATTTTTTCCCCTCAATTCTAAGAATGCCTATCCTGGGCATAAAGAAACATTTATACATTAAATGTATAAATATGTTTTATAACTTTTCAACTAGGGACTCAATGGGTCTTTTTTTTTTATTCTGCCCAGAAAGTAGCAAATGTATACATTTTTATCTTCCATATAAAGGCACTTAATTTAACAAATAGTCATCAGTCCACTCATCCACAATGAGCAATTACTTCTATCCAGAAAGAACTGCAGTAATGAATATAAAGTTCATGTGTTTTGCCTGATATCATGAGTTGACTAAATTCAAAAAAGAGTAATTCACTGTACAAGAAGAACACTATATGGGGTTTTTAAGGGGGAAAAGCTCATATTCAAGTTCTGTTATCTTGGGCAGGTAATTTCACCTCCCTCACCTCACTGAGTGTTGGTTTCCTTATCTATAAAAGAAGAGGTCAGTCTGGATGGTCTTTTTTCAACTCTAATGTTCCATGTTTTGAGTATCCACTAATGAGTAAAGCACTGTACTGGATGTTGCAGAGTATGCACAGAAGTGAAATAGAAGATAGACAAGAAGTAGACAAGATAAGACAATGTCAATGGAAACAAGAGTCTCTAAATAATTGTATTTAAATGCTATGAAATTGTAATGACTAAGCTTAGTCCTAAGGAAGAGACAGTATAGAAGGCACTACCCTTACTTCTTTTCAAGGATGGAAGACCATGGGTGTGTAATGATGAATATACTGTTAGGCTCTTTCAAAGTGTTGGTTTGGTTTTGCTGAAAAGCTTTTCTCCTCTCCTTTTTTATTCTGTTTTAAGAGATGCATCACTGGGAGGAGGAAAGAAAAGAGGAAGGATGTGTTGGGAAATGTGGATGATAAAAAAAATGCAAGATACCAATTACAACTTAAAAAGAATTGAAAAAACCAATCAAAAACCCTAAAAGAAATTTTCTATCTGTGTGGGGGAGATAAGAAAATTTATTAAAAGACTTAGACACATACCAATAGTGCAATGTAGAGCAAATATCACTAGCAACGTGCAGAGTAGCACCAACAAATATGTCAGAAACTTTTTAACAACTGGGGTAGTTTAGTAAAGGTAGTTTAAGATTTACAGCGCATCTCTGGGAGAGCAAGGAGGAGTTCACCCGTCAGATTTATGCAGAAGGGAAGATTTTATGGCCAAACAAGGGTTAGTGAGCATTATGAAATGCAAAATGGATAATTTTTATTACATTAAATTGAAAAGTTTTTGTCCAAATAAAGCCAACGTAACCAAGATTAAGAGGGAAGTGGAAAATTGTGAAAGAGTTTTTACAACCAGTGTCTCTGGTAAAGGTTTCATTTCTAAAATATACAGAGAACTGAGTCAAATCTATAAGAATACAAGTCATTCCCCAATTTATAAATGGTCAAAGGATATGAACAGGCAATTTTCAGAGGAAGAAATTAAGGATATCTATAAGCATATGAAAAATGCTCTAAATCACTACTGATTAGAGAAATGCAAATCAAAATGACTCTGAGGTACCACATCACCAGTCAGATTGGATAAGATGATGAAACAGGAAAATGATAAATGCTGAAAAGGATGTGGAAAAATTGGAGCACGAATACATTGCTAGTGGAGTTGTGAACTGATTCAACCATTCTGGAACACAATCTGGAACTATGCCCAAATGCATACCCTTTGACCCAGCAATACCAATTCTAGGGTTGTATCCCAAAGAGATCATAGGATCTTAGGGAAAAGGACCTGCTTGCACAAAAATATTTATAGCTGCTTTTTTTGTGGTGGCGAATAATTGGAAATCAAGGGGATGCCCATCAATTGGGGAATGGCTACAGAAGTTGTGGTATATGAATGTAATGGAACACTATTGTGCTACAAGAAATGAGGAGCAGATGGACTTCATAATAACCTAGAGAACTTTATATAAACTGATGTTGAGTGAGAAGAACAGAACCAGGAGAAATTTGTACACAATTATACACACAACGTATGTGTGACAACTAACTTTGATAGACTGGGCTCCTCTCAGCAATGCAAGGTTATAAAACAACTCCAAAATACTCATGATAGAAAGAGATATCCACACCCAGAGAAAGAACGACAGAGTCTGAACGCAGATTGAAGCAAACTACATGTTTTCTTTTTTTTTTCTTTTTATTTCCTCTTTCTCATTGTTCAGTCCATTGGTTATAATCCTTCTTTACAACCTGACTAATGTTTAATGTGAAGGTATTTGTAGATCCTATATTTGATTGCATGCAGCCATGGTGGGAAAGGGAGGAGGAGGGGGAGAAAATCTGAAACTCAAGGGATTGTGTAACTGAATGTTGTAAACTAAAAGTAAATAAAGAAATTTTTTTTAAAAAGAAAGATTTACAATGCAAAAGGTAGTTGCTCCCGGTGTTACTGTCTCCCTTTTATAGGAGAGAAAACTATAACTTAAAATTGTAAAGAGACAAACCTGGGCTTATAAAAAGCTGAGAGAGGCCAGTAATAATATTGTCAGTTTTGCCAGAAATGGACGTTTCTGGCTAAATTCACCAAAAAAAAAAAAAGACCAAAAATAAAACAAAACCAAAACAACTTACTGAGGGTAAGAGAAATTGCTGCAACAGATTGGATTAGAAAGCCCTTGATATCTACTTGTGGGCAGATAAATGAAAAGATTTGATAACAAATTGGATGTTTGAAAGGATATTAGAGACAGGAAGGGGTCAAAGATAACACTGATGTTGTGAGCTCTGGATGACTGGGGTGGTAAAAAAAAAAAAGAGAGAGAAAAAATCCATCTTCCAACTTTTCATCAAAACCAGGTCAATGAAGAGCTTCTTCATTCCAATTCCTCAACATAAGCAAAGATTCTGCGCACTGATTGGGTGGCTCCTTCTATTACCTCTGTTTGGGGAGGGCACCCAGGCCACCCAGGGCTCATTGCTCTCCACAATGCACTCCAGACTTCCTCTACCAAGTCCCTGTTCCGTGTAGATGTGATTTTTAAAAACTGATAAGACTGATGAAAATCAACTTAATGTTCTCAATATGCAGCTGTAGAAACTACGGCATAGTTCCTGTAGTTGCTAGCACTTCCAAGATCCATTAAAAAAAAATGGTTTCCTCTATCCATCTATGGAATAATTTTCATTACTACCAATTCTACAACAACATGGATATTTGTATAACACCTCAAGTTTTGAAAAGCAAACATAATTTCACTTAATGCTACACCAATCCTGTGTTTTAAGTGCTATTATCAACTTACTTTGCAAAAGGATCAAGTAAGCCATATAGATTAAGTGACTTCTCCAGGGTAATACAATAACATGATAATAGCAATCGATCAAAGAATCAATATTAATTCAAGGAGCTTACACTTTAATAGGGAGACAACATGCAAGCAAATACACACAAGGCAAGCTATATAGAGAATAAATAGGAGATAATTAACACAGAAAGGCACCGGGATTAAGCTGGGATGGGGGCGAGGGGGCACAGTGAATAGAGCACCAGCCCTGGAGTCAGGAGGACCTGAGTTCAAATCTGGCATCAGACACCAACACTTACTAGCTGTGTGACCTTGGGTGAGTCACTTAACCCCCAATACCTTGCCTTCCCCTCTCCGAAAAATAAAACTAAATGAAAAATAAGGATGGGGATTTATATAGAGACTACCACATACCAGGCATTGTACTAAGCACTTTACAAATTTCTCATTTGACTCTCAAAACCACCCTGGAAGGTAAGTGCTAGTATTATCCCCATTTTATAGTTGAGGGAACTGAAGCAAACAGAGGTTAAGTGACTTGCCTAAGGTCTGAGGTCAGATTTGAATTCAGATTTCTCTGACATTAGGCCCAATGCTCTATTCACTATGTCTAAGGTATGAGTCCAAGTCACGTTTTCATATTTCCAAATTCAATATCCTATCTCATATACTGCTTTAATAAAAATAGTTTAAAAACTTCAATCTAACAAACTTTTTATGGGAAAGTGGCCATAGGCTTCTTATTTAAACGTCTGGTCTTCTGAAATCTGTATCTGAATTGAAAGCCAATCAAGGTGCCAAACAGTATAGTACCCTTCATACAGATGGATAATGAGCACAGGACAAAGGGGGATTATATGTTACAAAGCAAGACTTCCGGCCATGACTCTCAGATAGGTATACTTTCCACAGTTATGTGCCTGTACTTACGGGCCTATGCGGCAATTAATCCACTTTATGACTACATTCGCTGTTTAGAAGTCTAAAAAAAATAGGTTAATCTCAAGTTTCTACACCGACAGCAGGAGAGTTTTGTGTAACATGAGCTACGCAGAATAGGGAATAGAATAAGTAAAGAATGTTCTTTAAGAAACAACAGCAAAAACAGCGTATGTCCCCGTTTTGATTCTGTGTAGCCTGGTAAAGGTATGTATTAACTTGTAGGGAAACACAACAATCCAGCAGCAATGACAGTTGAATATCCTCCGTAAATGGGTTGGCAAAGTATACAAACATAATCCTCTATTGAGTAAATGGATGCCACGTATTAACATTTACAATGAATAATTATCTTGTTTTAGCTCTACTCATTATAAACCAAGGTGGTGATTCAGGATATGCTGTGACTATTCTGTGGAATACATATTCCTTCACATGACATGACTCAATTTATTCCAAGGTACTAGTATAGAACATGGTGAATTGACCATGTTGTCTAACCTCTCACCAAATGCCTTCATTTGTAGTGCATTCTGCAACATCTCTAAGGATCCGCCTTTCCTAGACACTCTCTCCTCTTGTTTTTCACAACACTGATCCATCCTAGCTCTCCTCCTATATATCTGACTGCTCCTTCTCAGGTAGATCTTCTTTCAAATAATGCCCACTAACTATAGGTTTCCTCCAAGGGTCTGTCCTGGGCCCTTTTCTCTTCTCCCCCTATATTATCTCACTTGGTGATCTCATCAGCTTCCATAGGCTCAAATATTATCTCTATGTAGATGATTTTCAAATCTACATATGCAACCCTGACCTCTAAACCGACCACCAGTCTGGCACCCCAACTTCCTATTGGATATCTCAAACTGAATATGTCACTGACATCTCAAACTCAAAATATTTAAAACAAAACAGTCTTTCCTCCCAAACCCTCCCCTCTTCAGAACTTTCCTATTACGGCCAAGGGAAGCACCATCCCAGCCACCCAGGGCTCACAACTTCAGTGTCATTTTTGACCCCTCCTTCTCTCGAACACTCATCTCAAACATCTAATTTGTTAGCAAATCTTTTCATTTATACTTTAAAAATATCTCTTCTGTCCACTCAAACAAGCTTCCATTAGCTCATGCCTGAGTTACTGCAATGGCCTCCTGGTAGGTCTTCTTGCCTCAAGTCCCTTCCCACTCCAATCTATCCTCCACTCAGCTTCCAAAGTCATTTTCCTAAAGTGTATATCAGACCACATCATGTCACTATTCAATAAATGCCAGTGGCTCCCTATTATGTCCAGGATCCAATATAATCATCTGTTTGCTTTTTAAAGCCCTTCTACAGTCCAGCAACACTGACCCACCTGCTGTTCCTCCTGCATGACACTCCAATATACAATAGCATTTTCCCCCATCCTTGCAATGTTCCCCCCCTCCACCTCAACTCTCTGGCTTCCACCAAGATTCAGCTCCCATCCTACCTTCTGCAGGGGTCTTTCTCATCCTCCCCTATACCTCTAACACTAATGCAATCTCTTTGACCTTACCTTCCATTTATGCTGTATTTATCTTGCGTGTGGAGCAGCTAGGTGGGTTAGCACATAGAGTGGTAGGTCCAAGTTAGGAAAACTCATTTCCCTGCATACACATCTGGCCTGAGACACTTACTAGCTGCATGATGCTAAGCGAATCACTTAACTCTGGATCCCTCAGTCTCCTCATCTATAAAATGAACTGGAGAAGGAAATGGCAAATCACTCCAGTAGCTTTGCCAAGAAAACTCCAAATGGGATCACGAAGAATCAGATACAACTGAAATGACTGAACAAAAACAAAATATCTTGTATATACATTTTTTCCCCACAATTATCTCCCCTGTTAAAATGTGAACCACTTGAAGGCAGGGAACATGGTTGGAATTTTGTTTCTTTGTTTGTTTACTTTTTCATGTCTTCACTTCCTGGTGCATATTAAAGCACTTAATAAATGCCTGCCAACTGACTTAAAGGTGATTAAGTACCTTTGCCAGTGACAGGAAATTAATTTATTCTTCAAAAATGGTACAGACCATTACCAAACAGCTCTAATTATTTAAAAGTCCTTCTTTATATTAAGCTTCCCTATGACACATAGGAAAAATATAACTAAGACACAAAAATTTTTTTTGATAAAAGAAGTAGAAGGTGAGAGAACAAGAAACAAAACACCATATCTTAAGAGGGAAAAAATATAGAGAGATTGCTCATAGGCTATTAAATTTGTGAGTTATTCTCATATTTTACTTTTCCTTCATTCTTACCTCCCGCCTTATCCAGTCTAGTCTTTTGACAATATCATAACTCCTTAGTTCATTCAATGGAGGACGGATAAGCACTGGAAGGTTAAATTCAAACTCATTCATTTTGTTAACAGGAATTAAAGTTAATAGTTAAAAAGAATTTGTAAAATCATTGTTGACATCAGGTATCTATTGTTTCTCATTCCTACAGATAATTTAAAGGTGTATTACATACATATGTCAGTATAGAAAATAAAAATACTATTTCTGAATCTTCAGTAAAATGATCAAATTTTTGTTTGTTTTTGATCTTTTTGGAGGTGGGAAGGCAATTGGGGTTAAGTGACTTGCCCAAGGTCACACAGCTAGTAAGTGTCAAGTGTCTGAGACCAGATTTAAACTCAGGTCCTCCTTACTCCAGGGCTGGTACTCTATTCACTGTGCCACCTAGCTGCCTCAAATGATCAAATTTTTGAAATTCACTATTATATAAGCAGAGTAAATCTGAAAAATTTTACCCTCTCAGGTCTGGGTTAAGTAGCAAAACACTCTCAAATACCCATAAGGGATCTCTGATCTCACCAATTCAGCAGTTCCCTTCAATGATACGAATTCGAACCTATTTAGATCTGTCCATTCTATGCAATTTACCACAGGGAACATGCCACAAATCTTCCTCACTTTCTCCCAGCAACACAAGGGTGCCAGCGGAATACTCTAACTCTTCAGCTGTTATTCCTCACTGGCATTATGGGATCAGCTCATTTTCTCTTTCTTTTATGTGAGTCTTTGATGACATCTTTTAGTCCCGTTCTTTTGAGAGCTATTGTTGAAGGCTCCCCATATCTCTCTGTTCCATTTTCCTCTGAGTGAAGCCCATCTTTAGTTCTTCACAGGCAATGGTATTCCAGGTCTTTCTAACATAAGAGTAATATCAGAAAAATACTGAAAAGATGGGCCTTTGCTCTTAGGAGAAATTCTGGATCTAAGAGTATTTTGCAATTTTCCCAAAGTCTTCTCTACTCTTTTTAAAACTTTGAGTTCAGTTCACTCTCCAACTGAACTACTAACATCAATTCATAATTAAAGAATTTTATCCAGTTGAGACCCTAAATTGTTTTGGTCTCTGGATTCCTTTGAAACTACTTTAATGGTTACAAAATTCTCCTTTTATTTAGGCTGGGTTGAGTTGTTTTTGTTTTTATTTTTTGAGAGTTAATGGAGACTAAGTAAAATATTGAGGCAAGTATTTGTTAGTTACAAAATCCAAATGATCTATTATCACTCTAAGTACATCAACTAATTCATAATATTATAATTTTATTTTAATTTTTTCATCCTACTATCTCTACTTTTCTTTGCCTTATTGATTAAAACATAGACACTGCATCAACTGGCACAACTTGATCCTTCAAGGTATTGTTAAATTAAAGTAATGAGGTCATTAAGACACAATGAAGTTAAGACATTTGCCATGCTCCAAAGCAGATCAAGGGCAGCATTAGGATTTTCTTATTCTGATACATTCCTAATCTTTCATTAACTACTAAGAACCAATATTAAATTTAATGCTAAATTTTGAAAGGTTCATACTATTGAAATTTGAAAAGTAAATAAAATGGGATACTACTGTGATGGAAGAAAAGCTAAGCAGGTTAATTTTAGAAAAACACAGAAAGACTTGAATGAAATAATAAGTGAAATGAGCAGAACCAAGAGAACATTATATTTTGTAACAGCAATATTGTTTTCAGAATAACTGTGAATGACTAAGTTATTCTTAGTATTGTAAACTCTAAAATCACTATGAAGGAAGATGATATCTACCTCCAGAGAAAGAACTGATAAATAGAAGTATGCACTGTATGGTTTTACATAGATCTATCTAAGGATGCATTGATCTATTTATCTATCTATCTGTCTGTCTGTCTGTCTGTCTGCCTATCTATTTATCTAACAAATAGTGGCCTTCTCTAGTGCAAGGTGGAAGAGGAGAGGAAACAGTTCAAAACTTAAAATGTAACAAAAAATAAAGAAAAATTAAAGAAAAAAAGAAAAAAAAATGAATGTTAAAAAAAAGAGTAAATACAAGTTTCTCAATGTATTCCCCTGTCAAAGGAACTATAGAAAGATGTCTTTTAAAGCCAGTCTTAAAATAACCATTCTGAGAGAAACAGTATTATGGATAATCGTATACAACATACAAACCAAAATTGATATTCATCCTAATTCAGCTAAAATTTCACTCCCAAACTGAAACTGACAGATCTTGATGAACCAACTAAATGCCACATCATTTAACTGGATCTTGAGCTTTGGTGTTCCCTGTAATTTTCCTTCCAAGAAACTTATTTTCCTAATTATGTTTTTCTTGTGCTAAAATTAAAGTACATTGGCATTCCTTTAGCACACCCCAGCTTATGGAGGTAAAGAGAAGGAGAGACTACAAAGAAACATGCTAGGTAGCAGCAAGTTTGGTATCTTTTAAAAAATGCTCTAGATATCCTAAAAAGCAGATAATCTATATTCATTCAGATAACTGAGAGGCAATTATATTGCTATAAAGTTACAATAAATTTATGTTAAAGATATATACATATATTAGCATATAAGTATATATATATATGTGCATATGTACACCCATAGATGTGTGTGTGTGTAAGCTTGAGCACTTTCTGGTAGCCCCTAGCATAAAGTTCCTTGGGAATGACACACCTAAGAAGCAACCACAATGATTGAGGCAGGAAGCATAATAATTACAACTTTACTGCTGACTGCTATAAAGCTTCTTTAAAAGTGCATTCCATGAAATGAAACCAGATTGTGGTAGCATTTATTATGAGAGTTATTTTTATTTTTAAAACAGTATTTCTAAGGTTTGACACATTTATGATACCCCCAAAATACCTAATTATACATAGTAAATTTGAAACATACGTAATTTCTGTAATCCAAAATTTACGTGCAATTCTAAATCAGTCTGTCTGTTCACTAGAATGTAAAGCTTTTAGAATAAATACCAATAAAACCAAAGAGTGAGAAAGACATGAAGAAAAAAAACCCAACAACAACATAATGGTGTTTTTCCCTTGAAAAAAGTCATACAAAGTTTAAAAAATAATGTTTCATTTGTATTAAGTAGTTCTTTGTAAATCTCAACTCAGCAAAAAAAGAACTGTACTTAGAAAACTCAACTACTTTACATCTGAATACTTTGCTAATCTGTAGACCTTTGGGATTCAGAGGCATCTTTGGGCAGATTTCCAGTCCTCAGCAAAGTTTTATAAGAATACATGTCAAAGGGCACTCAACAGAGAGAATAAAGGAGAATGGTTTTCCTGTTTCTCTTGGTCAGCTTTAATTCCACTCCCATTCTTTCAAGTTGGCATAAGCCAACCTGATGGCACCTTTCTATCTTCCCCTCCTCTCTGTTAGCTATCACCTTTTTTCTTTAATCTTCCCCAGATCTTAAAGAAATATGTGGGTAGATGGAGCATAGGATAACAACACTTTGTGCTTTGCTTCACAACTATCCAGTAAAGTCATGAAAATGAGGAAATTGAGGCTGAGGGGGGTTAACTGACTTGCCCAGGACTGCAAGTGTCTGAGGCAAAATTTGAAGTCAGGTCTTCCACTTCAGCTACACCAACAACTGATTCAGAAATCGGAGACCACTTAGTCCAACCCCCTCATTTCACCACTAAAGAAACTGAGGCCAGGAGTTTGATTGATTTGCCCAAGGTCAAAGAGGCAGTGTCAAGTCCAGGATTTAAACAGTTCCAAATTCAATACTCATTCCTTTGTATAAGTGATTTTTTTTTCAAAAAAGGAAACTTTCTTTCCTCCCCTTCTTTTTATCCACAGTCTTGGCATTCAGATATTTCTTTTAATTTGTCAGAAGAGGGGGGAAAAACCCTTTCATTACTTTTCTCCCTTGATGCCTCATCATAAAATGGAGGTCACTCTTTGTTCTCAAAGACTGTTCCAACAGAATGCAATCTCCAGTAGTTCTTAAAAAAAGACAGAAAAACATTTCAGGCACAGGCTCAGGGGATGGATTGTTAATGAAGAACTAGTCAAGTCTAATTCAGAGAGACTCATCACCAGTCTCCTGGCCAAAAATTAAGACTATCCCCCCAAAATCTAATTCATTAATCTAAGACATGAAATGGTTTTGTTCTTCATAAATAAAGGGAGTGACAAAGAGGTAAAACCTCAGTTCATTTTGAAGTAGTAAACAAAAGGAAGGAAAATACTTTTCAGGAGGTTTTGTTTTTGTTTTTAATATCCAGGGCATAAATAAATAGTGAAAGATAGCTAGAATAAAATGAGGTATCTTCTAGTTTAACTCAAGTATCATTACTCCAGACCTTAAGTCATTAATAGTGATGAATCAAGCATATGCTCATGTTGGAAGTGTTTGATCAAAGAGTTTGGACCCAAAATCGACCTGAGGAGAAAACAATCTCACAGTAACCATTTGCAACTGCTTTCATGAATTATTAAATTTAAAGTAGAATTTGATGTAGATAAATTCTTTTCAACTCAACAGAATGAAACATGGCAAATCTGAAGGCAAACCTTAGGAAACAAAGCAGAGTATAACATAGAATGATACATATAGAACTGGAAGAGATTTTAGAAGCCATTTCATCCAACTGCCTTATTTTATACATGAAGAACCTGGGGTTAAGTGACTTGAAGATCACATAGGTAGTGGATTAGAAATGGGATTTGAACCAAGGAGAAATAAGGTAATGATCTGAATAACAGAAACAAAATAATAACACAAATCTCCAGGGTGAAATTCTTTTGCAAGCAGGATCCAGAGAATTGGGGGTAAATGGGATGCTTTAATTCAATTATCTGGATAAATCTTTCATTTCTCTGTGTCCCATTTAGCTTTTCTAGACAGTTGTAGTATTGTTACCGAAGGGCAATTAGGTGAAAATCATTTTAAAATAAGATAGAGTGGTCTAGCCAAAGAGTTTGGATTCTATAATGCAGTGGGTTTTTTTCTAACTCTGCTTTAATTTGCTGTATGACCTTGGGCAACAAACTGGCTTCTCTGTTTGACTTTCTTCACGAGTTTTTCATGTTTACTGGACTCCTAAGATGCTGTGCCAATGGACTAAAAGTGGATTAGAAAAATGATACAAATGTGAAGCAACATTACTGTAAGAACAGTCTTCATTTTGTGAAACTATTTTCTTTTCATTATCTTAAATCAAAAATTAAGTTAAGCTCACAAATGTGATGGAAAATAAATTTCACTTTTGAACTCTTTTCAGGTTAATTAGCAAACAGTGCAAATAGCATTGCTGTGGAAATTATTTGGGTTATTTATTTCATGAATTTAAAAAAAAATCAGTACCAATCCTTTGAGTTTTAACATGCCATGGGTTTGTCAAGTTAAAGTCACTTTTTGTTGCATCACAGACACTAGTGACATTGCAACATACCACAACAAAGACAAAAATTGAGAGATATGACAAACAATGTGTGCCAGAGATACATCATAACTCCCAGACTCAACTGCTCTATCCCCAGAGCACATTCTACTCACTCTTACTCTCAGCCCACTGACCCTTACTCAATTAATTATCTATTAGCAAAAAGCAAGCATAAGCCAAAGAAATAGCCATCTTCTCATAATTGGGCCTCCTTTAATACTTTTTGGAATAATGCTACCAACAACTATTACTAATTTCATCTCATTCCCATGGTCCTGACACTGTGAGGTCTATACCTGTTTGCATGCCATGGAATTCCTATTCTCTAGTCTACTTCTGCAACAAACATCAGAAGTTTTCCTGTTTGTTAAGTAGCATTAATTTTCTGCTATTATGTGCTCACTATATATATAGTGTCTCCTGATTCTCTTTTTGACAAAAATATTCAGGGCTAAGCAGGTAGTATGAAGCTTCTGGATAGTTTACAAGTCAGTCTACATGTAATACATGATTAATTGAATTTCTGAGTACCAAATTTTATTTTCCAACAGGTTTTTCATTGATCTCTCTGTATATCTTTGCATTAAAATCCCTGAATATCAAGTTATATGTACTTCATAGAACTTCTTCACTTCTTTATCCTCTGTAACAGAAGTTGGCAGAAACCGCAGTTTCTGTTTGTTTGTTTTTCATGAGCACTGCAAGGCAAGATGATCAAGTGTTCCATGAAATGATTTTTCTGGTTTCCTTCAGGTACACAACCAAACTCCTCTGACTCCATTACTTACCACTCCAAGGCGAGCCTGAGAACCATCTTTCTACTTAATTGAAGCTCCCCCCCCCCCACCTTTTTAAAGATGTGATTCACTTCCTTCAGTAACATATTTACTCACAAATGGTTCTGCTAGTAATACATTTACTCACTGGGGAGTAGTATATCTACCCACTACAGAGGCAATATTGCATCTGCTCACTGGGGAGGTGAGGGTGATATAATGCAGAGTACTGAATTTGGATTCAGTTAAAAGTCATCCTCTGCCATTTACTAGATGTGTGATCTTGGGCAAGGCACTTTAACTCAAGACTAAATGACCTCTAAGGTTCCTTCTAGTCATTAGACAAAGAACACACATCAAGAAGACCAACAATTAAGTAATTATTCCTTGAGGGTCTACAAAAGGTACTTCCCCAGGAAAGTATCACTCTGATGCTTCACTGTGTTAGGAGAATTATCTTGGGTTCTTGAAGACTAAATGGAATAATTCGTTGGTGCCACCTATCCAACATCATTGTCCTGAGAAGAACAATTACTAAAAGGCAATAGAAAAATGTGAGAAGACTTCTATGACTAGGTACTGAGAGAAAAAAAGCAGAACCAGGGTAGTAATATAAATAAAGTCTATGGTAACATAGACAAAAACAACACTAAAAAGCTGCTCAATTCAGATTAATTGCAATGAACAATTTTGGTCCCAGGTGTCAGATGCTGAAACACATTTTCTTTCACTCATTGGAGATGGTGAGACAACAAGGGCAGAATGGTGGGTATGCTTTGAGTTGGTTGGTGAACATTTTTTTTGTCACAAAGGAGACTTCAATGGCAATGGAAAGCGAAATGGCAAATGACAAGGATACCATTCTCCTTGCCAGTGGAGTCTGTCAGTAATGAAATTTTGAAGACATTAAAAAAATTCTGACGAGAAGGAAAAAAAGGGAGTTGTCTAAAGAGAAGCATTTGGATATCCAGGGAACTCATCAACTACCTCAAAAAAGTTTTGAAGACATGTATAGAAAACAGACATAAGAATAGATAGAAGATTTTTTTAAGTAAGAAAAATACTGTAAAATTAGTGTCAGAAGTGCTAATGATCAGAATGAACTGAAACATGAGCAGAAAATGGATGTTTCTGTGGCTATATTGAAAAGAGGAGGATCAAAGAATGGATAAGACTACTGTTCAGGGTGAGTGGAACAATGTTAACTGATGACAAAGGGCAAATCTGTTCTAATTTTCCTTAAGTTTTCTCTGGCAAGGAGAATGACCTTTGGACTAGAAAGGAAAGAGCAAATACGGTTAACAGAAAATTGATAACCAAGGTAAGGAAAGAGCAAGAAAGCACCTAGTTACCTTCTATGAATTCAGGTAACCTAGCCCCAATGAATTGTGTCTTTGAAAATGAAAAATTTATGAAAAAATAATGAAAAAATGATCAGCTGTGATAGTTGAGCACCTGTCAGTAACTTCTGAAAGATAGTCTAGAACAGTGGTTCTCAACCTTCCTAATGCTGCGACCCTTTAATACAATTCCTCATGTTGTGGTGACCCCCAACCATAAAATTACTTTTGTTGCTACTTCATAACTGTAATTTTGCCACTGTTATGAATCTATCTGATATGCAGGATGTATTTTCATTGTTACAAATTGAACCTAACCCACAGGTTGAGACTGCTGGTCTAGAATGAGAGAGTTACCATAGAATATGACAAGAGCAATAGTCTTGTTTCTCAAAAATGGAAGGGGATTTGATCTGTGAAGTTTGGATTCAGTCAAAGTGCCACATTTGAGGACCTAGAGGGCCACATGTGGCCTCAAGGCTGCAGGTTCCCCACGTCTAGCATAGAAAGTCTACAAATGAGCAGATGAATGAGCTTGAGTCTGATTCCTGGCAAAGCTATAAATGTATTAGTCAATGGATTTGGTTAATGAAGATCTAGTAAAAGAAAGCAGTGGACACAAAGATCAGCATGGATTCATAAAGAACAGGCCAGGCCAAGTTACTCTTTTTTTTTTTGCCCACGTTACTAAACTCAAGGGAATGCTGTGCATATAGTTTAATTAGATTTCAGCAAAACACTTATGGAAAAGATGTAAAGATATGGGCTAGGAATTGGTACATTTTAATGGATTAATATCAATGGTCTGATGTCAATTTGGAAGGAACTCTCCAGAATAGCTCCCTGGAAAGGGGAGGAGTATCTATATTTTTCCTCATAATATTTAATATCATTTGTCAATGTACCTATGGAATGTTTGTTATATTTGGAAATAACAGAGGATGGCAGTTTGGATCCAAAGTAATCTTGAAAGGTTGTAATACTGGGCTGAAGCTAAAGTTTAATGAAATTTAATCAGGATTAACAGAATATTAATTTGGGTTCAAAAAGTCAACTTAACAAATGGAAGATGGAGTAGGCTTGGATAATTACCATTTGTTTCTGGAAAAAAAAAGATGTAGCAGTTTTAGGGTAGCGTACATTTCATGAGTCAACAATGTGATATAGCAGAGAAGAAATGTCCATATGAATTAAAAGATGCATAGTCTTTCTGTCACCCTTGTCAGACCTAGGGCCTTCTCTTTAGTTCTGGATGTCATGTTTTACAAAAGAAAATTATGAGCTAGAGATTGTCCAGAAGAGAGTAATCAGGAGGGCCTTGAATTCATGTCCTTCATGGGTCAGTTGGAGGAATTAGAAATGTTTAACCAAGAAAAGCAAAATCTTAGGAAGTTGGGACATAGTTGTCTATAAATATTTATAAGTCTATCATGTAGAATAAGGACTACATTTGTTTTGCTTGCAAATAGGATTGAAATTACTCAAAGCTGTACTAAGGTTAACAGGTTTTGTGTAAGGTAAAATTTCCCAACAATTAATGAAATTGGTTGCCTCAAGAAGTAGACATCACTTGATGGCTTTGGGCAAAAACTGGATGGTCATTTTTCAGGTACATTGTATAGGGAATTCTTATACTGAAATTGTGTGATTCTGTGAGGCTCATAGAGGCTGTCAGTGGCAAAGCTCACAAAGTTAGTTGGAGAGTCTCAGTTTCTCTGACTGCTCCTGAAATTCAACACTGCCTTGACCACCTCCTTCAACATCTCCAAATTACAAAGAAGAGCAAACACAATGCAGTTCCAAGTTGTTTTCAGAAAATTTCAAATAACATCTTTGAAATGGATAATGTTGATCTGAACAATAGAGCCCTTCTTGTGGGGTAAAGGCAGTTTGGAAGATCTGATTTTAATCTGATGAGAAGTTGGTTAATTACTTGTGGCTGTCATTTAAAATCATTCACATGTATGACTTACAATATGAAGGGCTTTCTTTTCAAATCTTTCAGCTAAGCAACTTCTTAATATTGTCTTTCTGACAATGGATTTGGCATTGTTTCAAAAAATAAAAATGGAGTCCAACTTCCAAATATATACATAATATTTATTTAAGTAATGCACCTTTCTTGGGTTTACTTTCCTAATTCATACCCATAGAGTGCTAGGAGTAACTGTGAAAGGCTGGGTTTCTAGTACTGTTGTTCTTGATGTTCCACCAGGCTTCTCTATATTATTAGCCAAACTAATTAGCTTTTCAAAAGAATATTTACTATATGATATGACAAAGTCATTTGTTATAGAAATATCTTCCTAAACTGGGGGCATATTGTCCCCTTACACATACATCATCTCTGGGGAGCATATGTAGTGAAAAGGAACACAGCTCCTGTAAATCATCTTCTCCCTTCATAGAGTCTTCATGAAGTTTCACTTAATTGTAGTTTTTAGCTGGGGTCTTGCGTAATCCTAAAGCTGCCTTTCCTCAGGGTATCTCCTTTGTACTTAGTTTTTGTCTTTCAGCTCCTAAAGTAAATGTTGCCATCAGCTGCTAATGCTTTGGTTGCATTGCTCCAAAATCTTTTGACTTTTGGGACTTTACAATGTCATTACTTGGTCAAAGGGGACAGGAAGGAAAAGAACTTGCTCTTTCCACCCTAAGCACAATTTCTTCTCAGGAGTCCTTTATCACAGGATTTTCTACCACTGGACTGGCCAATGCTAACTATTAAAAGTACCTAGAGATGTGATTAGCTTATTTGATTAGCCAACAAACTATGCCATTCTTGACTTAATCAAAGATGTGCACACCTCTTAAACAAATCATAGACCACGAACCACTGTGCTTCTCAGTTAACATTTAAGCATGTCCTTATTATGATTATATTGCATTAATTCAGGTGGGGTGTAAAATACCTCTCTTTCATAAGGATATGTAAAAGTATTGTTGTTGTTTTTCAGTCATATTGGTTGTGTCTGACTCTTTGTAGAGTCCATTTAGGTTTTTTTGGTAAATATACTGGAGTGTTTTTGCCATTTCCTTTTCCAGTTCATTTTTACAGATAAGGAACTGAGGCAAACAAGGTTAAGTGACTTGAACACGGTGGCACAGCTATTATGTGCCTGAGGCCAGATTTGAACTCACAAAGATAAGTCTTTCTGACAAAAGACCCAGCACTCTATCTACTATACCACTTAATTGCCCAGAAAAGAGTATAAATTTAATTTTTATAAATTTTATCTTTCATTAAATTCCTCCTACATTTTCTTACCATGGTACAGAGGTGATCCTCAGTTCCCAAAGACTGTGCCAACTCTATCACCTGAAAATCTGATAAGCATACCATAGGTAGCTTTATCCAAATCAATCACAAGTGTCAACTACTAATAAATCCTAACCATGATGGAGAGTCTTCAAGTGCAAGTCCAGCTTAATAAATTGTCTCTGCTGCCTCAGGAGACAAGTCCTTTGCTTCCTTTTTTCACTAGAAGACTTCAAGCAAAGGCTGGCTAGTCACTTTTCAGACATGTTGTGCGGGGATCCCAGGTAATCCAGGTAACATTTGGAAAGAGAGCTACTAAATTCTCTTCCAACCCCAAATCCTGTGATTCTGGGTTTAGCCTAGCTAAGTAGGAAGAAAGAGGTTCTTTAATGGAAGGTTGGATACCAGGCGAAGGATTTATTTCCCTGGTAGTACTTTCGCAGCAATGCCATGAGAATGTTGGGTAAAACATGAAAATGGTTTAAAAACTTTTAGCAAAAGGAGTAACTTTAAGGAATTATTATTAATAATATATCACATCAGGCATAGTGGCACATGTGTAGTCCCTGCCACTGAGGAGGTTTAGACTGCGGTGGACCACTTGAGGTATAGAGTTTCAAGTTATTGTAGGGTTAAAGCTGACCATGTGCCTATATAAAATTCAGCACCAATATGGCAAGCCCCTGGGAGTGCAGGGCTACTAGGCTGCCTAAGGAGGGGAAAACCAGCCCAGGTCAGAAACAGGGCAGGTCTAAGCTTCTGTACCATTTAGCAACAGGATCAGGGTCATGACTGGCCACTAGGCCACCCTAGGCAGCATAGGGAAATACAGTATCAAAAAAACACACACACATACACATATGCACACATACATACACATGTCCATATACATATGTATATATGTAACAACAATGTTACTTGCAGCTTCTGTGGGAGTATAATACCAGCTCACAGGATGGCTGCTAGCACAGGTTCTTTGATCTGCTTTTCTAAAGGAAAGCAATTCAAAAGGAGTCAACAGTGTTACTTTGCTCAAACATAGATACCATTCACTTAGTTCAGGGGAAAAACTCAGCACCCTGAACTTCAGAGAAAACACAAACAGAAATTACAAGCAGAAATAATAGCATAAAGACCAACAGATAGGGCTTCTAATCATCTGACCAAATAACATATACATCAGAGATCAACAGATAGATCCAACTATCTGATCATTACATACATACATACATACATAGTTATCAGAAAGAGAAGCACCAACATCTGGATTTTCAAAGCTGGGGGCTCCTTAAAGGTTACCCAGAGTCTCATCTGGCCAAATCACACAGACATTCTTCCCATGAGTGAGCCTCAAAGCAAAATGCTAACCTCAGAGTATATATACATTTCTTCAGGGTCAGAAGGCATCACAAACCTCGTGACCCAGGCTCATGTGACTCAAATTCATGTGACTCAGTCTTCCATGTGACTTAAGCAGGTCACATGGGCCTATTAATGGATGGGAAAGATCTTCCCATTAAGCAAAAAAAAAAACATTAACAATACAAGATATAAGAGCATATATGTATTTATACATATATATTTGTAATATATCACAGAAAAAGAATTACATGATACTCAATTCTCTTGTAGTATATGGGATGAATGAGAGGGACAGTGTGGCAAGAAATTATCATAGACATAGGTCATGCCTGGTACACCTCAAAATGAAAAGAATCTTTTTTCTGGCACCTCCAACAGTGCCAGTACTTTGTCTCCTTTGGGCAGTATGTGTTAATTATACTACTCAGAGAATATTTATAATGAATGAGGGTGTCAGATGATCTGATTCTCCTTTGTGCTCATAAGGATGCTTCTTATGCAAAGAAGAGAGAATGGGAATAATTTTCTATACTGATATTCTTAGGAATGTTGATAAGTTACACGTGTGATCTATGAGGAATGACTATTCATTTCTTGTGTCAAACCATAAAACCTATAGGGCATGGGTGACAACATAAGCTCCTCAAGGAGATAAATCTTCCCACTTTGCTCAGTATGATGATCATTCCTTGAGGTAAACTTAATTGATGTAGCTAATTGCTAGGAGAATAGTTTGTAGTTAAGATAATTCTTCCCTAACTCTATCCACAATGTATTCTTTAGAAAGTCAGGTCAAGTCTATCTGTTATAACCCCCACCACATGTACACAAACATACACACACATAAATATATACATACATGCATATACAGAGATATATCCATATCTACAGATTTATATCTATACATAGAGATGTATATATAAAAGTCATATACACACATCTGAATATGTGTGTGTGTGTGTCTATGTGTGTGTGTGTGTGTGACTTTTAGGAAACACAGTATGCAGGTATATATGTGTAATGGTAATGGGGATTTGAAGATCTTCCCTGCCCCTTGTACTGGCAATCAAACAGGTACTTAGTACCTTGCTTCAAGTTCATGATTGTATCAAGTATTAAGATCCAGAACTTGTGAATCCCACAGTGAGAGGAAGTTGCTGATGTAACAGGAGGAAGAGGAACAGGGAGGAGCTAATACCATACATAAGAAAGAGCACAAGTTAGAGAGCCAGAATTGCTGAGAGAGAGAGAACTGCTACGATCCTGAGAACTTCTGAGAGCTGCTACATATTGAGGACAGAATGGAGAACAGAACTTGTGGTGGCAGAACATAGAACTGAGAACTGAGAAGTGAACTGAGAACTGAGAATAACTGAAAAGAGAATTGAGAAGAACTGAGAAATGAGAAGAGAGGAAAACTGGGAGGATGAATGGCTGTGGTGCCAGTACTTTGTCTATCTGTTTTGATGTGACTTTGTCAGATTTATCTGTTGAAAGAGAACGTTGCTGTTGTTACAGAAGCCCTGGGACCTTACTACTGGTTCAGAAGCCCTGAAAGAGGATTTTCTTGTTGTATGTTTACATGAATCCTGAACAAAGGTCTTAACTGATGTTTTCAGAGGTCTTGGGACTACACTGATGATTTGTGATGATTTCTCAGACCTTGTTGTTGGCTCTATGTTGATTTCACAGGCAGAAAGTGGATTGATGAGGATGCCGGCAATGTGCATGAATGTTATTGTGGCTTTGTTAAGCTTTGTCTTCCCAAGAACAGAAGCTGTGAAAGACTTGAGGTGGACTACACACTGTGAGCTTCAGTATGGAACAGGAACTGCCCAAGGAGATGGACAAGGACCTGAGAACTGTCTGCCTTTGAACTCAGGTGACAGTTGGTTAGATTCAGGAAGGAGCTGGGACCATGGAAGAAGAACCATGGAAGCTGACAGCCTGCTTCAAGTCAAGACGAAAAGACCTCTTGGACCTCTCCTTGGGTATTTAATGCAAACTCAGAAGATCATAATTTACTATGGCCTAGGGGTGGAGAACTTTGACCTTTACATTTAGATGACTGAGTTAAGGACTTCTCCAATTAAGAAGAAAGAAGACTTTTTGATTGAAGAGATTAAGACAATGTGGCCTAGCAGTAGAGAACTTTGACCTTTGTACTTTGTGTCCATTAAGGAGACAAACCTCTTTAAGGATGATTGAATTAAAGACTTACTAAATGATTGAGTTACTAAATGACTGAGTTACTAAATGATTGTACTTTGTTTAAAACTAGGTGACCATTTTGGTGAAAACTATGTGGCCACTTTAGTGATAACTTGTTATGACATTATGAATGCTGTACTTTGACTTCTGCGAATGGTTTGTCTTAGTTTGTTACTGAATAAATAGAGAGTTCACCATACTGTGTAATCAGAACCTTGAAGCTGGTCACAGTAGCATTACTCTGGAAAACTCCTTGTGCTTGGCTTTATGATACACACATACACAAACTTCCATGATTCAAAAACCTATCCTAAAAATATATTTAGTAGAGAAGGGATGTATGGCACAAAAAAGGACAGTAAGTTAGTTCATCCTGGGCTTCACCATCTGTCTTCAATTTTCCACTCTATATGCTGTCTTGGCCTATTAGAATGTGAGTTCCTTCAGAGCAAGAACTGTCACTTTCCTATTTCTATTTTCAGCACTTAGCACCATGCTTGGCACAGAGTAAGACCTTAGTAAATGCTTTTTCATTCAGCTATTCTTCTCCCTTATGTGGCCTGAAGGCTATAATCAAAGATTTCCTAAGCGCAGACAAAAGATTAAGTTTAGATTATTTCACAATATTTGAACTATTTTTTTAAAAGGAATGAACAAGGTCACCAAGAATCATTTTGAAAATAACCAGCCTTGTTTTCTGTTGAAAACACACCTCAAATATCTCTTGCTAAAAAACACATAAGACATAGCCTGAGGAACAGATATAACACAATTTACAATCAATAGAAACCAGTTTCACAAGTGAAAAACAAATGGCTAAGGCAGAAACAGTAGGCTTTGTAAATATAAGGCATATACTGCATTTGGCAACCATGCAATGGAATCATGCCTGAGAAACTGATCTAATTTACACCTAGGTTTTGTGTTTTTCAACCAAAAATCCACTGCAATGATTTCTTTCTGAATTTCGTTCTTATTGAGTGAACCAAAATAGTATATACTGTATCCTTTATACCATAACTAAATAAATCCAAATCAAAGATTATGCACCCAGAAAGGCTTGCAAAAAAAGGTGAAGGGAGGGAAGTAAAGACTAATAGAAAGAAGGAAAGAAGGAGAGAAGAAAGGAAGGAAAGAAGGGAGGAAGAGAAGGAAGGAATGGAAGAAGGAGAAGGAAGAAAGTAAGGGAGGGGGGCAGAAAAGAAGGAATAGAGAGAGGGAGGAGGAGGAAGAATAGAGAAATGGAGGAAAGAAGGGAGATGGAGAGGGGAGAGAGGGAAAGAGAGAGTGACGGGAGTAAGAGTGAAATGAAAGAAGAATAAATATATTTTCTATCTTAATTGATTTGAAAATTCCTGTTCAAGTTTATTATAGGCTCTTCTTACACTTGCTCCCTGCCTACCTTAAGGAAGAGATATCAGTAAACACACTAGACATATTCTATATATCTCTACCTTCCATTCCACTAGTCTTAACATTTGTTTTTAAATGTTAAAAATCACAGTACAATTATAGTTAGGTTTATAAAAGAGGCAACATTGTATGATGGATAGAGAGCTTCCCTCAAAGTCAAGATGACTTGAATCCAAGTCTTGCTTCTGATTCTGTGTGAGCCAGGGATGTGCCTGAGGCAACTCATACTGGCTAGAGCTGATTGTTAAATTTTCAGTGTGAACATTTATATTTCAGAAATTGGCAAACAATGCCAATCAGGGTTTGATTTGGTTTTTTATTTTAATGTTTAAAATTTTAAAATGATGGGGAAATACTAATAACGCAGAGTAAACTTAAAAGAATATCATATCTGTAGAACTTCCCTTCCTCCTCCCAGAAATCCATTTGTTAAACATTTACCAGCACACTTCCCCCTTCCTTTTTGTCCACTCTGGACAAGTCACTTAAGCTCCCAAACCTTCAGGCAGCTATGTGGTCTTAAAAGTTTCAGAGCAGGCTTCAATCTGCATTGATAGAAGGAGTCACTTCACTAAGAATTCTTTATGCCAGTGACATCTTGTTTCTGTCTCCAAAAACAAATACAAAAATCTTGAAACTTAGTAAAATTTAAACTTAGAAAATGTTATTAAATTTTACATGAAGTTTGTACACATTCATTTACAATTTTCCCAATGTCTAGTTTCAAATAGTAATCATACACATGAGTGTGTGCAAAATACAGTCTAAAGGCTGAAAGAAAATAATCCCCTTTGACTTATATTACAGGAACATATCATATATACCCAGGCCTGGAAAATACCTGGACTCTACAACAGTCAGTAAAAATGCCTTTCAGTTAAGGGCATTCATTTAGATGCAAATACGTCTTTTAAACATTTGGTTTGTTAAGGCATTATCATGAACATTTATAATAACCTCACACATAAAAATCCTTCAAACTTCCTGAAAATTCAGATTTAGGGGCCAATTTATCTTAAAGTACCCTGGACAGCAATTTTATTCATTTGAAACTAGTAGTCTTTTTTTGTTTTTTACAATATACTCTTTCACATAGTTACAAAATGCCAGAAGAAGCCTTAAGAGTATATGACAACAATCTGAGAAAACAAAAGAAGAAAAACTTGTCCTTATCTCAGTCTAATTTCTAAATTTCTCTAGACCTCATAAACCAGGACGATCTACTCCCAGGAAGCGTGTGATACAAGGCAGTAAATATGTTCCTCACTTGGTGTCCCCAGTTGTCACAGAATTTCTGGACAGTCAATAGGCCTCAGTCCAACTCCACCAATCTCCTCCCCCGTATTTCATCTGAATAGTCCCTGGCCCCAGTTCCTTCCAGTGCTGGGAAAATTGGCAGACAAGCCACGCTGATAAGGGCATTGAACTCTCTATTTGGCTGCTCAAAATCTTCACACCAATACTGCCCAGGCTGGAGTATAGAGAATACACCTTCTGAAATTCAATGTTCTCACAAAAAATCCTTACAAAATTCAAAAGCTGGGCTCTCCTCTCCATAGACACTGTCACTACCTGATCACATGCTTTCAGTGACATAGGTCAAAGAACAAGAAAGAAGCTGGAAGCTATACAAATGATATGAATAGCAGCAAGGAGGAAGAGATGGAACATTTCATTACTGGGTCAAACTGGATTAATATGTTGCTTTTTTTAGATTTGTCTCTGAAACAAAAAACCATGCAAAACTTTGAGCTCATTATAATAGGTCTAACTCTCATTTATGTGGTGCATTCGAGCTTTTTAACCACAGCAGCAAAACATATTGATTAAGTCACATTCCAATAATAATAGTACAAAAGTGACAAGGGGATAGAAGAGAAGCAACAAAATTCTTGAGTCAAAAATATGACAGAAAATGAGTCTTTATAACAAATGTTAACAAGAAACTTAAACTAAGCAATCCAAAGTCATGTCTACACTGGCCAAGTCTTTCTTGCTTATCATGAGAGATTAGTCATCATTTGAGACACACAATTCGAGATTATAAAGTAGTGAACTGGCATTATAATCATCAGAACATTTATATCTATAAGAGTGTAGTGCTCCAAAGTAGTCAGGTCTTGACACTTATTCTAAAGATACTGGCATTTTCCAAAACGTTTTTAGCAATTCCTTTTAAAGAAAAAAAAAACTGTTTTCAGGAACAATTTATGAGCAAGAGAAGAAAATATCTTGTTATTTAAACTTACACAAAAAGTTGCTCGTTTAATAAACAAACAAAAATCCCTCAGCATGATCATCCATCTTGTTTAACAGACTTGGATCCAAATGACTGTG
Organism: Pseudochirops cupreus; assembly: GCA_028627135.1. Classification (NCBI taxonomy): domain Eukaryota; kingdom Metazoa; phylum Chordata; class Mammalia; order Diprotodontia; family Pseudocheiridae; genus Pseudochirops; species Pseudochirops cupreus. The sequence goes on along the minus strand of CM053580.1, from coordinate 137,385,370 downwards.
ATCTTTCTGTTCCTTTCAACGCCTACCCCCATATCCATCTATCCTCAAAGAATGAAGGTTTGCCATATTAAGAATATTTAGAAATTGTACCATAGCCATTAATGGAACTTCTACAAGTTCCAAAATTATTTGAGTTTATTTGAGCATCATTAGAACAAAACTAAACCTCTCATGGACACTTCTTGAAAAGAGATGACTCTTATTTCAGTATAGATGTTCTGGTTTGTTTATCTGAAAACTGTCATACTGTCTTATAGTCCCACCTCATTTATACCCAAGGAAATTACCTTTATGCTATTTTTCATTATGGAACTTTGAAAATGTATATTTTAGTTTAACTAAGCATGTAAATTTTTTTCACTTATTTGTCACAAAAAGGGAAGGTCAGAGAAACTACTGAAATTTTTGAATGCTCTTAAAAGTTGTCCCAAAAACAAATCTATTTCAGTTGCAGGACTTTATTATTCAGTTTAGAATATATCAATTCTGTGAAATTTAGTCTACATTGTTTCATTCCCCCAATTCTCCCAGGGTCTTTTTCTCCCCCAGTACTTACGCCATGATGCCTGAGAGATGAAACATTTCTGCTGTGATGTATGATAAATAACTGTATAGGAAGACAAAGAGTGGCTCAATCACTCGGATATTGTGGGTGAAACGGGTGGTAAATGCTGCTATAAAGCCCAGCAAGATTCCAATCACTATCCCCCCGAATCCCACCACAAAGAAGTTAGCGATTCCAGCAAACACGTCAATGGTCTCAATTGTTTTCATCTGGCAAAAGGACTTAAACAAATTGTACAGCACCTGTGGAAGAAAGAAATTTCATCAGTACCCATCAATGGTCCTTTTTAATTTCTCCATTATTTCTCTAAGGTCAGGGCAGAAAATAAACAACTACATCCTACCTTGACCTTCGAATGAGAAACTTTTGCTATTTTTTAGCTCAAATACACATATATCAAATGTAATCAATAACTGATTTATTAATATTATCTTTTAGTCTGGGATTGGATAATGAAAAATAAAGCTATCGCAAATATTTTAAACTTTTGAGCAAAATAGGTCAACATTTCAGATTTCAACTGCTTTTTTCTTCTAAAACATTTAACAGTTCAGCATCATCCATTTTAAGGTGAATGCTAAGAAACACTGCTTTGTCAGAATATATCTAAATGAGATCCTGTATTCCTTTTAACACATGGTTGGCACCCATCCCACTCTTCTGTGTTACAATCTCTGCTTCACTAAGAGCATGACAGATAGGAAGGGGCTCAGCACTTACAGGAGCTCATTTAAACTCTTAACACTCTTAACCTGTTCCCAGAGTTCTTCCAATTCAGCACAGGCCCAGAGTGAAGATCTCCATGCCACATGTGGGGAATGAACCCCATCTCCTGGGTCTGTTGTTTGCTGCTGCTGCTTAAAGCAGGGGTTTTTATATTGGGGTCTGCAAAGTTGGTTTTAAAAATATTTTGGTAACTGTATTTTGATATAATTGGTTTCTTTTGGAATGCTGTGTATTTTATACATTTAAAAGCTTTATTCAGCAAAGGGGTCCACAGGCTTCACCAAACTGCCCAAGGGATCTACAGCAAACACATACAAAAAAAAGTTAAAAACATCATCTCAAAGGGTAATTTTCTTTGAGTAAAGTGAGTATGTAGGAAAGAAAGTGAATTACTTTCTGCTTCTCTGTAGGGATGTATTCTAGGCAGCTAGGTGGTTCAGTGGATAGAGTGCAGGGCCTGGAGTCAGGAAGGCTCCTCTTCCTGAATTCAAATCTGACCTCAGACACTTTACTAATACTAATGATACTAGTGATACTAGCTGTATCACCCTGGGCAAGTCACTTAACCCTGTTTGCCTCAGTTCCTCATCTGTAAAATGATCCGGAGAAGGAAATGGCAAACCCTTCCAGTATCTCTGCCAAGAAACCTCAAAGGGTATCACAAAGGGTCAAACAACTGAACAACAACAATAAATGTAGTCTAACTATAAAATTATCAGACATCTTTACATAGTTTGTAGAAATTGGTCAAGTTGGGATGGCTAGGTGGCGCAGTGAGTAGGGCACCAGCCTATGTGTCTGCACTGGCCACCCGTAGTCCCTAGAGTTCCTTCCTCCCTCCTCTGCCTATTAGAATCCTTGGCTTCCTCCCAGGCTCATTTCTGATTCCACTTCCCACAGGAAGCCTTTCCTGATGCCCTAGTTATCTGTGTCCTCACCCTTATGAACCAGCTTGCATTCCTTTATGAAGCACCACCATATAAATGAAGTACTGTCCCAAGAATCCATCTCCAGTAGAGAGCCTCTCCTGATGCCCTAGTTGTCTATGCTCACCTCTCCTCAAATCATCTTGCACTTATTTTCCATATGAACAAAGTTTCACCCCCAATAAAATGTAAGTTAATTGAGGAAAAGAACCATTTAAAAATTTGTCTTTATATCCTCAGCACCAATAACAATGTTTTTTATATAATAATTAATAAATATTTCTTGATATGAATTTCTCAGTTGAATTTCAAAAATACCGTGGACTATGTGTGTGTGTGTGTGTGTGTGTGTGTGTGTGTGTGTGTGTGTGTGTGTGTATCTTTGAGAGGTTACCAGAGTACTGTTTCTGTAAATCACTACTTTATATACTCCATACACAAACGAGATCCACTTCATATCTAAATTATTTAGATTATTGGCTAACTTCTGGCTAACTTCCCTCATTGTCATCTTTCTGACACAGATTCAGAACTGTAAAATTAATCTTCCTCAAACATCATTTTTCTCATCTCCTTTTCCTACTCAAAAATGTTTCAAAAGCCCCCTATTACTCACTGCTCTAGCCCAAAGTCTTCTGCTTAGGGATTCAGAATCTTCCTGATTTTGACCCATTTGATTTAGCAAAACTTATTTCTCATTCTTCCCTAACACATTCTGCTCTAGTCTCCATAATGTCCCATAGAAAACATGCTCATTCCCATCTGTATGCCTTCTTCCTTCATACTGCATCCTTTGCCTAGAATGACTTCCCTCCTCCACTCCATTTACTCATGGCCTAATGTCCAAGTGCTGCCTTCTCTTGAAAGCTTCTCCATCCATCAGAGTCCTCCCTGATCTCCTTCCCTTACGGTATTTGCAATGATATTTCACAATTTGGACCTGAATTACATTCTCCCTTGTATTGTCCCTTGTAATTTCATACCTTTAAGTCTTCAATTAAAGTACAAACTCCCCAAAGGTAAAATCATGCCATATTTATCCTTCTACTCCGCAGAGTATGATACAATGGGAATAGGATAGTGATATAAAATTCTAAGAAGTGACTAGCAACATGGGGTTGATCAAAGTAAGTCTATATCCTTTTCCATTTTTTTCCTGGCATTATATATTATCTAATTATTTAAAGGTGTGCTTCATTTTCAATATGGTCCCTTTTAGTTTTTAAAATGGTGACACTGAGTCATAGAGGTTTTATTTTGGGCCCATGGATCAGAGAACACATTTTGATCATTCTTACAGTTGTGTGGATACCACTGCAAAGTTGGAAAGGAACATCTTAGCTAGACAAATTCCTCTTTGTGACCACGAAATGTTCCTTAACCAACAAGGAAGTTTTCCATAACATCTCATCTGATTTACCGTGAAACTCTCACCTAATGATTAGCACAAGATAAAATTATATCAGTCTCAACTGGCCACAACCCCAGAGTTGGTCCCCAAAGACTCTTTGACCTTATCACAAGTGCTATGCTTAAATGGTGTCTTGTGGTTGCAATTATTTACATATTGTATTACTGTATTTCAAAGGGGAAGTTGGGTGACAGATTTCTCTCAGGTCATGAATGGGTGATGTAAATCTGATAATGATATTTTAGCAAGATTAAATTATAAGGTGTGTCTATGTTCTAAGTTCTGTATAAGAGGGTGAATTTAGGAGTTCAGAGTTATATAATAACCAAAGATATGGCTAATATTCTCCCAATAAGAACTAATTTCAGTTTAAATTATTTTATTTCATTTTTAGCATAACAATTTAAGATTAACACTGAAGGTTTAAGGAAGAAAAATAATTTGGAAATGTTACTAATTCCTTCCCAATTCAATAAGATTACATTTCATTACTGGGAATTATTGGAATCTGAGAATATTTTATTGGACTCCTCTAAACTGGCAGTCTTTCCTCAATGAATCCAAGTTATAAGACCAAGAGAACATGGAGACTTAAAAAGATAAAACATTAAAGTAACCACACAAAAAACCAACTCTGTCATGAGACTGAAACATGTGCCAGAAAGTTTCATGTAAGTAAGTGGCTGAATTCATTTAAGTGTTTGATTCTAGAATACCGTGAAATCTCAGCATTTCTCGGAAACTGTGAACTTCTTGAGAGCAGGGACTGGTCTTTGTTTTGGTTTTTACCATTCTTTGTATGTGCAACACTTGGCATAGTGCCTGTCACGTAGTAGGCCATCAGTAAATGCTTGTACTCTGATCACTGAAGGGACTAAGAAGTATTTTTCTACTAAGAAAAAAAACAGGAAACTTTTTTTCTTGTGACAGAAAAGTTATAAAAAGGGCAGAGAATTCTAATTAAACAACCTCCTAGGCCACCAACATATTTTCCCCCTAAAATACCAAGGAAGAAAGAGGTTTATATGTGTTCTGAATAGAGAGCTACACCTGGAATCAGGTCTCAGCCATGGCCCAGCCATTCTAGGCAAATCGCTTAACCTCTATGTCCCTCCATGGGACTAATCTTCTGAACTGTGATTGTGTTTCCTTACTCCACTTCCTTACTCCAAAGAACTTGCTCTTTCTTTTTTTCTCCCATTTTGATAATATTTCATTGTTTTCCTAATTACAGGTAAAAACAATTTTAAACATCTATTTTTTTTTAATTTTGAATTCTAAATTCTCTCCCTCTTTCCGTCCTTCCCCTTCCCCTCCCTAAGAAAGTAAGCAATTTGATATAGGTTACATATGTACACAGAAAATACAGTTCCATATTAGTCATGTGGGGGAAGAAAACACAGACACCCCCCCCCCCCAACAAAGTGCAAAATAGTATGCTTAGATCTTCATTCAGACTTCATCAGTTCTTTCTCTTACGGGGGATAGCATTTTTCATCACAAGTCCTTTGGAATTGTCTTGGACAAAGATCCTTCTCTTTCATAAGGAGTACCATAGGAAAAATATGATTTAATAAAGAGATAATGCCAAAAGATAGACAAAAAACATATGTAGATAAGACTATACCCATGTTTTACCAAACTTTGGATATTATTAAAGGACTTTTTTTAGTTAAATAGGAAACTTTTTTTTCTTGAAACCTATTCGTCTAAAATCCAATAAAGCTGTACGTCAATGTAGTTATAATTAAGTCTTTAGCTACTTTCTGCCTGGTCTACTTTTATATCTCTCCGGCACTGGCAAGATGCCTCTTCCAACTTTCATGTGCTGCATACCAATGAAGACATGAATGAGTATAAGAATTTTTCACCTGGTTTATTTATTCATTCTAGAGACAGTAACTCAACACAGGAAATTCCTTTTCTCTGACCTTTCCCCTGCTTCCTATTGTACTTTCTTAGTGAACAAATGGCCTGGATTAACTTTTTCAAGAATGATGATGTCATCACTCAGTCAAATGAAGCAAAATTATACCCATAAACCACCCTCTGGGGGTAAAGATCTCACCTAAGGAAGTTGAATTTGCTCCCATTTACTGAATGGAAGTTAATGAATTATTTATTTTTATGTCTGGAGGTCAAGGAGTACATTAAATGCCATTTCATGATATAAATTAAAAAGCTGAATGTGTATTTATTGGTAGAAAAACTAAACTTGCTTTGCAAACATGGCCTAATGGATTAAGGATTCAACAGAAATGGAAAATGGGGAATATAAAAACACAATAAAGAATGTGAATGTTTGTGATAAAATATACTCTGTATTCTTTGGAAATTTAAATATGAGATAATTAAGTTTAAGTACCACATAACACCCTATATAATAATATAACTATGTTCTCTTCTCTCTAGGTTTTTGTGACTCTATTCTCTCTCCCTCTGTCTCTATCTCTCTGTTTCTCCTCTTCCTCCTCCTCCTCCTCCTCCTCCTCTTCCTCTTCCTCCCTATCTGACTGCTCTTCATCAGTTTCCTTTGCTGGATTACCATCCAGGTCATGCCTCCTCTGTTCTCTTCTTCTCCTTCTATACTATTTCAATCAGTAATCTCATCAGCTCCCATGGATTCAGTTATAATCTCTTTGCTAATCATTCTCAACTCTATTTCTCCAGCCCCAACCTCTCCGCTGACCTTCAGTCTTATGTCTCCAACTGCCTATTAGACATCTTGAACTGGATGTCCTGTAAACATCTCAAACTCAACATGTCCCAATCTGACCTCAATATTGTACTCCCCAAATCCTATCCCCAGACAAACTTCTCTATTACTGTTGGGGACACCATTTTCTCTATCACCCTGGCTTACAACCAAGATATCATGCTCAACTCCTTATTCTCCCTCACCTCCCATATCCAATCCATTGCTTATCAATTTTTACCTTCATAACATTTCTCATACATGCCCTATTCTCTGTTCTGACAGTTCCACCAACCACTCTGGTTCAGGCCTTCATCACCTCATGCCTGGACTATGTAATAGTGGGCTGGTTGGTCTGCCTGCTACAAGTCTCTTCTCACTTCAGTTCATCCTCCAGCCACCAAAATGATTTTCCTAAAGCACGGGTCTGATCATGTCATCTCCCTACTCAGTAAACTCCAGTGGCTTCTTATCACCTCCAGAATAAAATATAAAATCTTCTCTTTGTCATACCTATCCTTTCCACCTTTCTAGTCTTCTCACATCTCATACCCCATCACATTCTCCTTGATACATTGACAAGAGCCTCCCTACTATTCTTCAGACTAGACACCCCATCTCCCATCTCCCAACTCCGGGACTTTTCACATGCTAACCCCATGCAGAGTTTTTTTCCATCATCACCTCTGCCTCCTGACTTCCTTAGCTTCCATCAAGTCCCAACTAAAATCCTATCTTCAACAGGAAGCCTCTCCAAATTTCTGTTAATTCTAGTTTCTCCCCTCCATTGATTATTTAAAATTTATCCTACATATAACTTGTTTTTACATAGTTACTTATACATTGTCTCTTGCTTATAGATTGTGAGCTGTTTGAGAACAGGGACTATCTTTTTGCCTTTCTTTTTATCCTCAGTCCTTAGCAACAGTGCCTGACACAGAGTTGGTACTTAAATGTTTACTGACTGACTATTGAATTTTATATACCTAGAACAGCATGTGCCCCAATATATTCCTTTGGATCAAAAAGCTAGAAAACTAACATTTGGGTCAACAATGGATAAACTACTGAGCTCTACATTTTCCCATTTTTCTCTTTTTCCCAAGAGATTTATGTATAAGCAAATGTTTCTTCTCTTAAAGAGAAAATTCCAGCCCTAACTCTGTTGGATCCAAGTGACTTGAATTTTTTTTTTAAAATATGGACTTGGGCCATATTACTACCACTTTCCTCATTTGCAGAGATTCCTAAATATGCCCTATAACAAGAATGGAACAATTAATCCAAAAATATGTCTTAAGATATATCCATTAATGCTCCTTGATAGCACCTACTTAGTGAACACAAAATATCTCAGACTGTATTTCCATGACATCTGAACAAACCAGTAAAAAAAAAAAATTTGGGCAATTCAGTGAAAAATAAGTCAGTCAAACCAATTATTTCTTGTTAGGCAGACACAATATTCATTTGTTGGACTGAAATTTCAACTGAATTTACTGATATTTTGGCATTGTGTAGCCAGAACCATAGGATTCTTTGGTGTGTCCTTTCCCTCACAGAATGTCTACTGGGCTTTAAAAGTCTCTTTCATTTGCAACTACTGCACCATACTTTTGACCTATACCCACTGGCCGTGTGACAAGCACTTCCACATCTAAAGAATAACTACACTCCTTTTTGTTTGGGCTGGATAGCCCTTCCTTCTTTTTCTGTCCTTGTTCTTCCTTTCAGACTTGGAATGGCAGCTCCTTGGCTTGGCCCACTGCCCCAGCCTGTGTCAGCACTCCCTCTCTTTCCACAATCAGTTTTTTTCCCCTGATGGTTCAGTGCCGAAACATCCATCACTGCCCTGCATGTGCCTCTGGATCTTATTACCAAAGTATAGGTCTGTAATGAGCCTCCTTAACCTCTCCACACATGAAATATCATTTTACCAAAGGTTCTTTTGTGTATCTATGGGACTAACATGGTCTGGGTCCACAGTAGGGAGGCAGAGGCATTTTTATCCTCCTGTTAACTATGATTTTCTCCAACTGATACAGTTCTTCTACATCCCAATTCTTTAAAAAATGAATATTCTTGAACTGTGGGTCATGACCCCATGGGGTCATGACTCATAGTTTAAGAAGGGCTGAAAGGGTCGCCAGTGGAAAAAGTTTAAGAAGACATGAAATAAAAGATTAAACCACTGAATTATTTAAAAAGGAAGGGACAGAGTAGTTTGGAGGCATGGCATCTAATTCTAAATTTTACATTAATGGTTTAACCTGACTTCCCAACACCTATAAACCTCCCTGCACAGCAACATCAGGTATAGAGTACATGGCTATTACTTATCTTTAATTTATCCCTTTTCCCAATATTCAGTAGTACCCTTCTAGGAATCCTAGTCTTACACTATAAGACTCATGAAGATTCATAAGACATTCTATTTCTTCATGATGACTTTTACATGAATTTATATATCCTTCTATGTTTTGTCAAGGGCAGGTAGGTGGCACAGGGGATAGAGTGCTAGGACCTAGAGTCAGGAAGACATGAGCTCAAATCCAGCCTCGGACAATCACAAACTGTGTGGACCTAGACAAGTCCTTAACCCTGTTTGTCTCAGTTTTCTCATCTGCAAAATGAGCTAGAGAAGAAAATGGCAAACCACTTCAGTCTCTTTGCAAAGGACAAGCAGGGTCACTTAGAGTTGGACATGACTAAATTACAATAACAACAAAACACCTTGTCAAGGAAAAAATGTGCACAAATTCATACGCAACTCAGCATGGAGGAACTGGATTCTTCTGGGAATCTTAATGGGGTGTAAAATGTTTCCAGTTGAAATACAGTCCAGGTAAGTTATTAACAAATCACTGTTAACAAAGAGCAGATTAAAGAAGTAAGATTTATGGCTTATGGAGTGTAACTTGTTTGTAATAAAGCTTCCAACCACAGAGAAACAGAATTTCTTTATCAATAAAACATTTACTAATTGGATTAACCGACACGATTAAAGAAAACATTTGATCGTAAAGCAGCATAGAATCATAGATCTAAAGTAAAAAGAACCCTCAAATGCCATTTAGTACAATCTCCTCATTTAACAGATGAGGAAACTAAGGCCCAGGGCCACAATGATTTGTCCAAGGTCACAAAAGACGTTAAGAACCAGAGGCAAGATCTGAACCCAGGTGATATACATTTATGGGTTAGTTTATTTCCATTATCTCAGTTCTTTCTTCTTGAATATATTATCTCCTTTTACTATACCTTCTTCTGTTTCAATAGGAAAAAATTAAGTGGATTAGTAAAGAAATGGAAATATTCTTTATAGATGAAAGTACAGAGTCAGCTTCAGAATATCTGAACTAATGATGCAAAATGGTGAATAATAAAGAACCAGAAATAATCCAAAAGATATGAATGCTTGGTTTATACCAGCAGGGGTGGGAAATCTGTGATCCAGAGGCCACATGTGGCACTCTAGGTCCTCAAGTCCAGCCTTTTGACTGAGTCCAAATTTCACAGCTACAACCCATAGTCTCAGGCAAGTTTGTTCTATGAAGTTCTGAGTCCTAGAGGGTACGTTTTCTTTTTCTTTTTTCTGCAACAAATGATCTGCCTAATTAGTGACAGCTTTAAAGATCTTTAGCTGGTGGGAAGTTCAATCACCTCCTTTGCAACACTGCCTGAGTGTGGTAGCAGGATGTAGATGTGGGGTGGGGGGAGCAGGAAACTCTTTTGTCCCCTTCCTCCCTACTGCCCTCCTAGGGTTTCAAGCTGAGGCTCCAAACTTTCAGTGCTGACAGTGAAGCAACTCCACTGCCCCCAAAGAAAATGCTATCCCATAAATTAATTTTCATTCTAGAAAACACATTCACTGATAAAAAAAGATGAATATCTATTGAATCACAGGAGAAAGACAGATTGGAATGATAAATCTATATTAAAATCATTAATGAAATAAAAATGAATTCTCATTAACAAAACTCCTCATTATCAGTTCAAAATGACACACTCAAAGAGGCTTATTTATTATTAGGCATTATTTACCCATTTTCTGATTTGTATAATGTCATTGTATCATATGTACAAGATAATGTCAGCATGGGCTCTCATCAATAACTTGGAGACCTGATAAATCCCTTGAATTATGATCAAAGAGTAGTGTTTTGGAAATAACTCAGCATGGTAAATCACTAAAGATTCATACATCAGCATCACTTTGAAGTCCCCTCTGACATTAAAAATTAGCTTGTATGGTCCAGGATTTGAACGCAGTACAACTGTGCTATAGAGGCATCTTCTTAGCATTTCCAGATAGGAATTTGGGTGCAAAAAAAAAAGATGGAAGTAGGACTTGTTATCACTCAATAGCGAGAATGCAATTCGGAAAAAACAACTTACCACTGTCACAGCATCATTCAACAGTGACTCTCCAAATACCAGGATGTAAAGCTGTTCATTGACATGAATGTTTTCAAAGACAGCAAGCACAGCCACGGGATCCACAGCTGAAATCAAGCTGCCAAAAAGCAGGCTCTGTAGCAAAGTGATGTCAGTCAAGCCAAATGCTTCAATCTGGCAGATGCCAAATAGAGAGATCCCAATGCCAATAGAATTCCAAAGGGTCCCTACAACAGCATACCAGAATATGGTGCCAATGTTCTCAAAGAAAGGACGAGTTGGCATGAAATATCCTGCATCAAGAACAATGGGTGGAAGGAGATATAAGAAAAATACATCTGTCTTCATTGCAGGTGGAGACTTTTCATCTACTCCAAATATAATCCCACCTAGTAGAAGTCCGACCATGATAAGAAGGCAGCTTTCAGGCACTATTGTAGGCAACTTGTGATAGAGGTGAAAGCCTGTGAGAAAGAATAATAACAAAAAACAATTTTTGGTTACCTAAACATTGTTCTTATGATGAGTCCTAACTTGTCCTTTGAAAAAAAACCTTTTCTAAATCATTAAACTAGTACATTCAAACCTTTTTTAATGCATGATGTTATGCAGAATTCAACTCCGCCTCTGCTTATTGAGTACATTCATGCTGAGTTAAAATTAGAAGGTAGAATTTTATAGTTAAATAATTACATAGTTTAGGCTTTATTCTTTAGTACGTAACTCCCATTAAGAATGGTATAAATATTGGACTGGGAGAATTGGACAAGATTCTGATATTCACCCTAGTTTGATATGTATTTGATTTTTCTTTCATTTAATAATTTTAAAATAGGACAATGTTCAGCATCCTATTTTTTTAAATGAGGAAACAACTTTGCTCCAACAAGCAAAGTCTCTTTTCTATAGAGAAAACTTGTAGGAGTGGGTAAAATGCTGTACTTGAAGTCAGGAGTGAGTAAGTTCAAAATCTGCCTCTGACACTAACTACCTAAACTTGACAAGTCACTTATCTTTTCGGAGGTTCATTTTTCTTATCTATAAAATGAAGTTAATAATTCCTGTTATGCCTATTTCATAGAGTTGTTAGGTTAACCTTAAAATATTATATGAATATTGGTTATTATTATTCATAATCTATCACACAAAACACAGAAACTAAATATACTCCATTACAATGTAAGAATTCAGGATTTGAAAGAGTTTATTTTATAATCTCAGAAATCTTGGATACATTCCGAAGCTCTGCAATAAATGTAAACTTTAATAACTGATGATATTATATGTGGTTGAGACAATCTAAAGAACTGAAAAGGAAACTAGCATTTTTAAATAAGACTTTTGAGAGCGGTCTTTATTCTCTTAAAAAAAAAAGCTCCATATAAAGTTATAAAAGGTGATATATAAAGACACTCAATTGCTCTGGCTGCTCAGTGCTCACGGCCTCCTGTCCACTGACTTCACGGACCAACAAAGAAGGAGAGTAAATCCATTAACAGCCAGGCCTCAGTAGGCTGTCAGGGTATCGGGCTAAGTAATGCCATTTACCCACAGCTCTCATTATGTAATTGAGATGAAGAGGATAATAGCAGACCTCAATCTTCTCTATGTACCAGCTCCCCAGGGCTGCTGTCAAGGATAAAATAAGAAACCATCTTTGCTGGAGTGTAATACGGAATAAGGCTCAAAAATGCCACTCCAGGGTTTCCCATTGTCTAAGGTAAAGGCTTAGCACCACCAAGTCAATTTAACTGTTGAGATCTGCTGAAACACCATCCCTCAAAGACACAGAAGCAAATGGGAAGGCAACAAAGAAAAGAAACTTATAGTAGCAAGCACATTGAATGGCCATTTCCAGATTGTGACTGCCACTCTGGCCTTCATCTCTAGTTTCTCTGCTTCTGGAACCAACTTGGCCTCCAATGGAGGTGAAGATGGGAGAGGAAATCCAAGCTAGGATGCAAGTCTCACTTCACTTCCTTCCCAAAAGCATACCTTCCAGCCCCTTTCCAGTTTTCCTTTATATCTTGTCTTCTGCCTAGATCTAGTAAGTTCCTTGAGGGAAAGGAATATCTTGTTTGCTTGTTGTCCTTAGTAATTAACAGCCTGGCATATAGTATGTCCTTAATAAATGCTCTATCAATCCATCCATTAGATACAAGGACACTCTGAAAGTCTCTCTGAAAAACTTTAGAAGTGATTCCTTGACATGAGAGACATGGGCAAAGGATCACCCAACATGGCATGTCTACATCAAAGAAGGTGCTAGGCTCTATGAGCAAAGCAGAATTGCATAGCTCAAAAGAAACATGAGATGCACAAATCTAGAGACATCTCCACTCCAAACGTTCACATGGACTATTTGTGCCTGACATGTAGAAGAACATTCTGAGTTGATATTGATCTGATCAGCCACAGTCGAACACACTGTACCTTGACCCCAACATAGAGATGTCAGTTTGGTCCTCTTCAAGGACAAAGGACAACAATCAACCAATCCATCAATGCATCCATCCATGCATCCATGCATCCATCCATCCATCCATCCATCCATCATTTATATCTATCCATCTATCTATCTAGGCAAATCTATATATTTGTCCCATACTTCTACTTTCTGTGTCCTTTTCTCCCTTTTTAGTGTACCCCAAATCCAGGGGACTATTGTTTCTATGGTATTACAGCCTCTTTTTCCAGGGCAGAAAACCCTTAATAAAGTAATTTGCACTAAGACATGAGTAGTTTTAATACATTAACCTCTTCTTATAATGTATGTATTTTTAAGGGTCACTATATGACAGAAAGAAGGATTGTGAAAAGCAAATCTCTACTAATGGAAATTCAGAAACTATGACATTTCTACATCACATTTTACAGACCAAATGACCTACCATCTCTAGCTGTACATAAAGTCAGCACTGGTTAGATTACCTTGAGAAGATAAGTTAAGCAAAGAGAACAATCCCAGAAATGCAAAACAGAAACTGGAAGAAACTGAAAGTAGACAGTATGATTAATTGATTCAGATATAGTAAGTGTAGTCAGAAAAGATAATGATTAAGTATTATAGGAACAAAATCAGTAATAGCATGAATAAGATAAGAAAGTTGGTGAACATTTATTTAAAAGGTATAAAGTCACAGCAGTCCTCTGGCAATAATTTTATACATTTTTTTTAAAAAACGGGCTCTTCTTTTATCATTTACAAATGCTTTGATTGTTCAGTGTAGGGCTCTGATAACAGAATTTTTATAAAATCAGATACTAAAAAGAATGAATGAGTTTGCCATGCTGCTCTACAGTTAATAAAGGGTTAAATAACTTTGAATCACATTCACAGGTAGCACAGGAAAGCACTTTTTTTTTTGAGCTTTGGTTGCTCAAAAACCAAAAAAAACCAAAATTCATAATATATTTAAAGTTCACTGGCTTACCTAACCAAAGAAATGAATTAGACCTAAAAAAGGTTTATGTGAGTAAAGGGAAATTGAATTTGTATGGAATACCACTATTCCTCCCGGTAACTTTTTTTTTTTTTGGCCTGGATTCAAAATAGAGAACTGATCACAATAGTTTTTGAAGTTGCTTAGAGGAATTCTTTTTTAGCCATACCCTCTCTAAGTCTTGGCTAGTCCTTATACTCAAGTACCAGAGAATTATGGGATTTAAAATTAAGAAGGACCTTAAAGATCAGTTGGTTTTAGTCTAACCTCACTAACAGACAAGGAAACTGAGATGCTCAGAGGTTGAATGACTTGCCCAAGGTCACATTATTAACCTTTTTTATGTAATTTACATTACAGCATATTTTCTTTGTTCAGGTGTTCATTACTTTACATTTCTGGCTTGCTTCTATTTAGAGTATCCTGGGCACTGAACCCTATTTCATTCAACTTTTATTATGAGTATATAAAACTCTGTGAATATGAGTGCTTTACAAATGATTTACTAGTCTACTTTCATTGCAGCAGAAACTCATTAAAATGGAAAGGAGTCAGGGTTATGAGTCTTTTTACTTACTCAGCAGAGGAACTACCCTCTCTTGTAACTGAATCACGTTTAAAAATGTTGTCCTTAAGTTGTGTGTATGGTAACATAGTAGTGTCCACATTTTCAGTCCATGCTTATTGAAAATCATTTGAGCCTGATTTCTGAGCACTTGATTTTAATTTTATTGTTACTCTACTGCCTCATATCTCAGGCTCTAATGAACTTTCTGAGCCTGGAGATAAAGATCACTTGTTGTAGTTCAGGCTTTTGAGACTCTTCATAGCCCATCTGGGGTTTCCTTGGCAAAGGTACTAGAATGGTTTGCTACTTCCTTCTCCAGATGAGGAAACTGAGGCAGGCGGCAGCCAGGTGGCACAGTGAATAGGGGAAACTGTGGCAAACTGAATTAAGTGACTTGCTCAGCTAGCCAGTGTCTGAGGCGGCATTTGAATTTAGGTCTTCCTGACTACAGGTCTGGTACTCTATGCTTTGTCCCACTTAGGTGTCCCAAAGAATCATCAGATAGATTTAGACCTAGAAGGGCCCTTACAAGTCATTGAGTACAGTTCTCTCATTTTACAAATGAGGAAACTGATATCAAGAAAGATTAAGTGACTTGCCCAAGGTTTCACAGATAGGAAGAATTCAAACCCAGTTCCTTTAACCCCAAATCCAGGAGTTTTCCCACTACATCACACTGCCTCCGTAGTGGTTTCCATAATATCTACTGATTTTGATATTATCAGTGGAAATTTTATTTTCTTCCAGCACTTGGTCAATTAGCAATCATTTATCATATTTATTATAGTCAGAAGTTTATATCTGTTTGTTTTTCTTCTAAAGAATTTCACAGTGCTTTTTCAGCTCCCTAATTTCTTATATAACTATGAGGCAGAGGTTGAAAACATCAGTTCATAGACATGCTTACAAGAATTGCCTAGAGTCACATTATTTCAATGTATTCAAAAGTACTCATTAAGAGCCTATTATTTTCCAGGCACTGGAGATACCCCAAAAAACAGGGAAACAGCCTGTGTCCTCAAGGAGCTTACATTCTAATAGGGGGAATAACATGTTCTTATAGAGGTATATACAGAACACATATGAAGTAGAAACAATGCAATTCCTGGAGGAAGGCATTAGCAGTTTTCTGCCCACGATGGCACTTGAGCTGAGTCTTCTATGGCAGATGTTAGACTAAGGACTCAACCTCCAGAATAGTTGTCCATGGCTACTAAAGACACAGAGATTTCAATCTCACTAATCACTAAAGAATGTATCCCCACTTCTTTTTCCTACTTTTATCTGAATTCATCAATCAACCAATAAGCACTCACTGAGAGTCTGCTATCTACGAAAACCTATGCCAGGTGTGGAAAATGCAGGGATAGAAGGGAAATAGTCCTTGCATTCAAGGATCTGGCATTCCATAAAGGAGACAAGTGCATATAGAAATACATTAGGATATTTTATATATCATATATTATATGCTATGATATACTAATACAGTATGGCAAAATACAATATGTCAATATATTGCATTAGTATGACATATACATTGTCACATGTCATATGTAATATACTGTGTGCTGTAACATGACCTATGATATATCATGTCATGTGTTGTGCATGATGTGCCAAGTAATCTATTATAATATGTGTGCTACGTTAATATACACTATATCCTAACAACACAGTACTATCATATAGAATATAATACATTGTATATCATCTATATATTATATTAATATTGTACAATAGGATATATATTATGTTTTATATCTCAGTCAATATAATAATATATTAATAGACAGCATAATAACATATCACTAAAATGAATATATGGTAAATTAGAGGGTAGGGCATTAGCAGCTAGGGAGACAAAAAAGACAGCAGGTGGAGGTGGAACAGATTTGAAGGAGTCACGGTATTCTAAGAGGTAGGGGCAAGAAAGAACAGCCATGCAAAGGATCAAAGGTGATACATGGTGTGTCGTGTAAGAAATAGCAAGAAACTCATCTTTTGGGGGACTGTAGAGTATAGGAAGCTAAGTAATGTATAAATAATGTTGGAAAAGTAGATTGGGGCTAGGTTGTGATGGACTATAAAATCCTAACAGAGAAATTTATTTTCACTTTCTGTGAATGGAGCTAAAAAGCTGCTGCATTTCTAATTACTGTTGACCCGACTGCCAAACCGCATGTCATCGCTAATGTTGAACACACAGAAATTCCAGCATAACATGTAAAACTCTTGAAATATAAAGCCATGAACAAATGAAAAAGTTAAGTTAAAGGCCATACATCTTTCCTAGTAAATTTGGAATAATCTGGACATCTGGCTCAAAAAATTCAAGTGAAATAAGAAAGATCATTGAAAAAAGAACTGTGAATTTGTTATGAATTATGTTTTTTAAAAAAACACATGTACATATACCTATATTCTATACATATATATGCTACTATAAAACTGTTAAAATATGTAACAATAATTTTAATAAATTAATTTTAAAATTGCCCTATTTGTACCACCTTTTGCATGTTTTTTTCTGTGTGTATTTTAAAAATTTGATTATATTCCTTTTTTTTTTTCCTTCATGGGGAAGACTGTGTATCCAACATAGATTGAATGTTTGTTTGTCATACTAAATGAGTAATCAGAGTACCATGATTGAAGACAGGAACTATTGACAAGGTCAGAGTTAGTTGTTATCCAGCAATGAATAAAATGAATCATTGTACAATGCAAACAGAAAGTTTTGAAACTCTCTTGAACTTTTTATTTAAACTTTAAGCAAATGGTCCTTTTATTAAAATCACATAAAATCATAACAAATCCAATCTCTTCTGGTAGAAGTAATTTTGCATGTGGTATAAAAGGAGAAGACACTATAAAAATGAATTAAAGCCATTGACAAAAAATGAAAGAAATTGGTAAAAGAAGTGGTTCCCGTGGTCCCAGGAGTTCCCTGACAAAGTTTCAAAAACTCCCCAGAGGGCCTACAGCTGTGTCTCAGATCAATCTACCCTCAGGACAAAGTTAACCTCCCCCTCCTCATGTTTACTGCTCCAGGTTTGCTTCCTTATTTCCAAAAGTCCTGACAATGAGTTTCTACTCATATTTAGTGATTGACTTGGTTTCCTCGTTCCTATCATCAAGCCCAAATGACATGGAGAACCTAACAGAACCTTGTGGCACAAGTACATTATCTTGAGTTGGGACAGGGCATCCGAGGCATACAGTTTTAAATGGCAGACAATTCCTGCTTTGTCTCATCCCACAGACATATCAAAGGGTTATACTACAATTAGGAGGCTGGGCTGCCTGACCAGGTTAGTTATTCAATGTTCTAAGTGGGAAAAGAGAAGTCTTCAAAATTGACCATTTCCCTTAAATAGGTTTTGGTCAGTACAATTTGGAGAGCCCTGGACATTAAGTGAACAACTATATATTCAAATAATAAGAGGAAACTATAGTAGAGGGTTATTTCCATACCCTACTGTGGCTGCTGCTGTTCCCCAATCCTCACGTAGAATTAGAAAATAATTATTGTTACAGGCACTGTTTCTGTTTTAGGTCCTGACTATTGTCTTAATTATTCCACTGTGACTTGTAGGTATTTATCTGACTCTTTAAAATCTCCATTAAAACATCTGAATTCAGTGATGTCATTGCTAATTGGCTAATCTGATCATTTCATAGGCTTACCTCTCTTCCCAAGGAGCTGATGAAAAAGTGAGATGAAGTGATGTGGTTAAATGGAACCAGCGTGATGGTTTTTCTTACCAAAATATTATGCAGAAATGATACTTGGGAGCTGGGGAGTCAGTGAAAAAAAACAAGCAGAGGAAACTGCAGCACTATCTGTCCATAGTGTTTGCCACCTTTTTATTTAGAATGATTCACAGTTTTAATTTCCTATAAGCTCTTCCATCACTCTTGTACTGTTTAAAAAAAAAGTTCCTAATTAATGAAGCGCTCTTCCCCTCCGCCCACTCCCTGTTCTCACAGCTGGCTTACAAACCCTAGCTATTTCCCTCCAAAGCGTCCCCAATGTAGTTATCTAAATCATGGCTTCTTCCATCTTAAACTACTATGATATGTAAATTTCATCTGAAGGGAACTAGAAACATGTGTAAAAGGTACAAGAGTTCCCCTCCACCTCCTCTTTTCAGTTCTCTCCAGCTATATTTTAAGAATCTATGTCAGCCAATGGAAGAGATTCACTAAGTTCAGGTCAATTGAGTTTTGCAACATAACCTATTAGGTTTATAACAATTTTCATCTATGTCTTCCAGGAGTTTCCCTACTCAGTCCCAGGTGATGTCTTTTTTGGATAGTGAGACCCATTCAGAAAACATGTGGGCATTGTGTTCCTCACTTTACATGGCTATAACAATTGTACAAAGTGTAAAATAATTTTCCTCTGTCTTCAATAAGCCCTCGTTTATAAAATCACGGGAGCATAAATCTATAGCTGGAAGAGCCCTAAGAGATCTAGCCTAATGCCCTCTTTTACATTTGAGGAAACTGAGACATAGTTTAAGGTCCTTGCCTAAGGTCACACAGGTTGCATAGATATGGAAAAGTCAAGATTCAAACTCAGGTTTCCTTCCCCAAACTCCCCCTTTGCATCCTGTCACCTCCAGTCCAAGGCTATCTCTGGAGAACTTTAGGTGTCTTATTTTCAAACACTGAAAGTCGCCCTTGAATACTATTATCCATTCTGGATTGACTGTTCTTTCTTTACAACCCTATTACTGGAGTGAAACTCATTCTGAGTAAGCTGCTGACAGCAGGTCCAAATCTCACACCTATAAAAGGAGGCTTAACAGTACTCATGTGATTTTATAGAGCTTGCAATTCATTCTAAGTTTTATGACATGGCACTACACACCCTATCTCTCATCAAAAGAAAAGTCACTGTTACTGATTTGAGTTCATTTAAATGTCCATCATTTGATGGTACTGATTTCTAATTCCCAGAGCATGCCATGACAATGGCTAATGAAGAAACACTTATATTTGACATGGAAAGGATCATTCTTTATGGTGGTATGAGTATGGCATTCAGAGTTTGTTTCTTCCCTCTTCCCCCTTACTGCCAACAAGGTCAACAAGATGGCAGACCAATGAGGGTACTTCAGTTTTGATGAATTGGCCTCTATGCTTATGCTCAGTCAGGGTTTTACAATTACCTTGAATGGCTTTTGATAAGGTTCTTTACAACCACCTAGATTAAACACTAATTTCTCATAAGTCAATAATTGAAAGCAATCTCCGGGCAAACTCTCCTAAACTGCATTTTACTGCCTGGAGCCAGCATGCTTTCATCCCTTTCAAGTTAGTGAATGGTTTACTCTTTTCTGCCAAAGTTGTCCTTAAATTATACAAATTCTTGAATGAGTCAGTGTTATGTACTAATTGGGTATAATAATCTCTATTTATAAAAAGAATTTACCATTTCTTAAATAGAACAAAGCATATTAATAACATCCACAAATCTTACCTAATTTATTTTTCAATGGAACAGATATCAGTGTTTTTGTTTTATAGTAGTCTTCAGATTAGGGCAGCTAGTTGGTACAGGGGATAAAATGCCAGGTCTGGAGTCAGGAAGACCTAAATTCAAACCTGACCTCAGACACTTACTACCTGAGTAACCTAAGCAAGTCACTTCACACTGTTTGTTCCTCATCCATAAAAGGAGCTGGAGAAGAACAAAGATACTTGAGTATCTTTGCCAAGAAGACCCCAAAACGGGTCATGAAACGTTGACTGAAACGCATGAATGAAAATGAAAATACTAAAATAGCAGCTCCACCCGGTGATTCCCTCAATGTAACATGCTCATATAAGAGGGTATAACAAAGGTTCTGTGGAATAATAGGTACAGATCTGGCCTTGGAAACAAGAAAACCTGGGTTCACTTCCCGACTCTGACTTTGATTTGGCTGTGTGACGCTCTGCAATTATTTCCTAATGTCCTAGTCTACGTCTGTGAAGGTAGTTTTCTTAATCTAGGAGTCCAATTTACCAATGAAATCACAGGGTCTGTACATAACCCCCAGAACAGAGTGCAGGTTCCTCAATAAAATGATAATAATGGTAATCATTACTAACTATCTAATAACAACAATAAATAGTAAGAGCTGACATTCACATAGTACTCTAAGTAAAGTTGCAAAGTTCTTTAATATACATTATTTCATTTGAGCCTCATAACAACTCCATGAGACTGGTTCTCCTGCGGAATTCCTGGGGGAATATGTGATTTCGGCAGCATGAGAACTCCTGGTGTGAGAACACCCTCCACCAATGCAGATATAATCTGTGAAGTTGTCTGAGGCACTCAGATAGGTAAACTAGCTCAGGACACAGAGTTTAAAACTATCAGGGCAGGATGTGAACCCAGCTTTTCTTGATCTCAAGTCCAACATGCTATCTGCTACACCACACTGTACTGGGTTCTGCATAGGTATTATTATCCCCATTTTACAGATGAGGAACCTGAGGATCATAAGGAAGTTATCTGGCATCTGTAGCTGAGCACCATTACATACCTCATGCAGAACACTTCAAACTATTTGAAATGAACCTAGAAATTCTTCTCTATTTCCCACCATAGAATTTGGTGGCTCTCTCTTGATTCTAAGTGCAATGTTTTTCACTACGCCACCCCTAAAACAACTAGATCTAAGGATGTCCACTGTTTCTGTATTTGTCTAAAATGTTGAGACAACAGCTCTAAAAAAGATATACTTCCATTCCTACTGTCTCAATAAGTTAGGTCATGAGAACCATCATGAGACCTATTTCTGTAGCAGAGAAATATTATGGCCTAATCAGGATCTGGAATTTAATAATGCTGCCCATTACATAGAGGTTGAAGGTTTGCAAAGTACCTTATTTATGTTATCTCATTTAATCCTCACAACAACCTTGTGAAGTAGGTGCTTTTATTATTCCCTTACAGATGAAAACAACAAACAAATTGAGGCTGAGACAATTTAAGTGACTTGCTCAGGGTCACAAGGTTAAGAAGCTGCCTTTGCAGGATTTGAACTCAGGTCTTCTTGATTTCAAGTTCAGCACCCTACCCGCTCAGTCACCTTGCTGAACTTGAAAGAAGAATACTTAAGTTCCTTTGATTTCCAGTTTAAGTTACAGTCATCCTTTAAGAATTAGGAAAAATCACTAAACTTTGGTCAAAGATGTCTTAAAGACAGTATGGATGGGTCCTTGGATCAGTCAACCTCCATGTGACTCAGTTTCTTCATCTGTAAGAATAGAAATAATAACAGGACTTAACTTACATATTTGTTTGTGAGGATAAAATCAGAAGATGTTTGAAAATTCCTCTGGAAACCTTAAAAGTGCAATAAAAATGATAGCTATTATTATTAATGACAATAGACTAGTCAGTAGGTAATTGATTTACATAGTGAGAATCAACTAAGTGTTCTTTTTAAAAAAATATATTTATTTACTTTTAGTTTACAACATTCAGTTCCACAAGCTTTTGAGTTCCAAATTTTCTCCTCCTCCCTCTCTTTCCTCCTCCCCTGCTATGGTAGCATGCAATCTGATATAGGTTCTCTAAATACCTTCACATTAAACATTAGTCAAGTGGTAAAGAAGGATTATAACCAATGGAATGGATAATGAGAAAGAAGGAACAAAACAAAACAAAAAAGAAAGAGAGCAAGTAGTTTGCTTCAATCTGCATTCAAACTCCATAAATCCGTCTCTGGATGTGAATAGCCTTTTCCATTATGAGTCCTTTGGAGTTGTCTTATAGATGAGCACAGTCTATCAAAGTCAGTTATCACAAATACAGTGTGTCTATAATTGTGTACAATGTTCTCCTGGTTCTGCTCCTATTACTCAGCATCAGTTTATATGTCTCCAGGTAAATCTGAAGTCCATCTCCTCCCCATTTCTTATAGCACAATAGTATTCCATTACATTCATAATAACACAACTTGTTCAGCCATTCCCCAATTGATGGGCATTCCCTTGATTTCCAATTCTTTGCCACCACAAAAAGAGCTGCTATAAATATGTTTGTACATACAGGTCCTCCTTCCACTTCTTTGATCTCTTTGGAATAGAGTCCTAGAAGTGATTCGCACATTTCTATAGCCCTTTGGGCATATTTCCAAACTGCTCTCCAGAATGGCTAGATCATTTCACAGCTCCACTAACAATGCATTAATGTTCCAATTTTTCCACATCTTCTCCAGAATTTATCATTTTCCTGTTTTGTCATGTTAATCAGTCTGACAGGTGAGATGTAGTACCTCAGAGTTGTTTTGATTTTCATTTCTCTAATCAATAGTAATTTAGAGTATTATTCATATGATTATAGATATCTTTAATTTGTTCCTCTGAAAACTGCCTGTTCATATCCTTTGACCATTTATCAATTAGGGAATAACTTGTATTCTTATATATTTGACTCAGTTCTCTGTATATTTTAGAAATGAAGCCTTTATCTGAGACACTGGTTGTAAAAATTCTTTCCCAATTTTCTGCTTCCCTCCTAATCTTGGTTACATTGGCTTTATTTGTACAACAACTTTTCAACTTAATGTAATCAAAATTATCCATTTTGCATTTTGTAATTCTCTCTATCTCTTGTTTGGTCATAAATTTTCCTTCTCCATAAATCTGACGGGTAAACTATTCCTTGCTCTCTCAGACTGCTTACAGAATCAGCCTTTATATCCAGATCATGAAACCATTTAGACTTTGCTGTATGGTATAAAATATTGGTCTATGCCCAGTTCCTGCCATACTGTTTTCCGATTTTCCCAGCAGTTTTTGTCAAATAGTGAGTTCTTAACCCAGAAGCTGGAGTCTTTGGGTTTATCAAATAGTAGACTACTGTAGTCACTGACTACTATGTCTTGTGTACCTAATCTATTCCACTGATCCACTATATTCTTCATCCAGTACCAAGTAGTTTGATGGCTGCTGCTTTATAATACAGTTTAAAATCTGGTATGGATAGGCCACTTTCCCTAGCATTTCTTTTCAATAATTCCCTTAATATTCTGGACCTTTTGTTCTTTCAGATGAATTTTATTACCATTTTTTCTATAATTTTTGTCAGGTTGACTGGTATGGCACTAAAACAGGTAAACTAATTTAGGTAAAATTATCATTTTCTTTATATTAGATTGACCTAATCATGAATAACTGATGTTTTTCCAGTTATTTAGATCTAACTTTACTAGTATGAAAAGTGTTTTGTAATTGTGTTTATATAGTTCCTGGGTTTGTTTTGGCAGGTAGATTCCCAAATATTTTATAATGTCTACAGTAACTTTAAATGGAATTTCTCTTACTATTTCTAGCTGTTGAGTTTCTTTAGAAATATAGAGGAATGCTGAGGATTTGTGTGGGTTTATTTTATATCCTGCAACTTCGCTAAATTTATTTATTATCTCAAGTAGTTTTTTACTTGATTCTCTAGGATTCTCTAAGTATATCATCATATCATCTGCAAAGAGTGATAGCTTAGTTACTGCTTTGCCTAATCTGATTCCTTTGATTTCTTTTTCTTCTCTTACTGCTACAGCTAACATTTCCAATACCAAATTGAAAAACCGGGGTGACAGTGGACATCCTTGTTTAACCCTCAATCTTAGTGGAAATGCTTCTGGCTTATCCCCATTATATATAATACTTCCTGATGGTTTTAGAAAGATGGTATTTATTATTTTAAGGAAGACTCCATTTATTCCTATGCTTTCCAGTGTTTTTAATAGGAATGGGTGTTGTATTTTGTCAAAAGCTTTTTCTGAATTTATTGAGATAATCACATGGTTTCTACTAGTTTTGTTGTTGATATGATTGATTATACTGATAGTTTTCCTAATACTGAACCAGCCTTCATTTTTGGAATAAATCCTACCCGATCAAAGCATATTATTCCCATGATAAGTTGCTTTAATCTTTTTTGCTGACATTTTATTTAAAATTTTTGCATCTATATTCATGAGGGAAATTGGTATATAAATTTTTTCTCTGTTTTGGCTCTTCCCAACTTAGGTATCAGTACCATAACTGTACATCAAAAGAATTTGGTAGGACTTCTTCTCCTCCAATTTTCCCAAATAGTCTATAAAGTATTGGAATTAATTGTTCTTTAAATGTTTGATAGAATTTGTTGGTAAATCCATCTGGCCCTGGAGATTTTTTCCTAGGGAGTTCATTGATGGCTTATTCAGTTTCTTTTTCTGAGATGGGTTTATTTGGGTATTTTACTTCCTTTTCAGTTATTCTGGGCAACTTATATTTTTGTGAATATTTATCTATTTCAATAAGATTGTCAAATTTATGGGCATACAATTGGGCAAAATAATTCCTAATTACTGTTTTAATTTCCTCTTCATTGGAGGTAAATTCACCCTTTTCGTTTTTGATACTGGTAATTTGGTTTTCTTCTTTCTTTTTTTAAAAATCAAACTGACTAAAGGCTTAGTAATTTTATCTCTTTTTTTTCATAAAACCAGCTCTTAGTTTTATTTATTAGTTCAATAGTTTTTTTTTAATTTCAATTTTATTAATCTCCTCTTTGGTTTTCAATATTACTAATTTAGTATTTAATTGGGGATTTTCAATTTGTTCTTTTTCTAGCATTTTCAGCTGCATGTCCAATTCACTGATCTCTTTTTTTGTCTATTTTATTCATGTATGCATTCAGAGATATAAAACTTCCCCTAAGAACTGCTTTTGCTGTATCCCATAAGTTTTTGTATGTTGTTTCATTATTGTTACTCTCTTGAATGAAGTTACTGATTGTTACTATGATTTGTTGTTTGACGCACTCCTTTTTTAGGATTAGATTATTTAGTTTCCAATTACTTTTTAGTCTATCTTTCCATGGCCCTTTATTACATATAACTTTTATTGCATCATTATCTGAAAAGGATGCATTTAATATTTCTGCCTTTTTTCCCTGGATTGTGAGGTTTTTATGCCCTAATACATGGTCAATTTTTGTGTATGTGCCATGTACCACTGAGAAGAAGGTATATTCTTCTTTATCCCCATTCAATTTTCTCCACAGATCTATCACATCTCCCTTCTCTAAAATTCTAATCACCTCCTTAACTTCTTTCTTATTTATTCTGAGGTTAGATTTATCAAGTTCAGAGAGGGGGAGGTTGACATCCCCCACTAGTATAGTTTTGCTGTCTATTTCTTTCTCTAACTCCCTTAACTTTTCCTCTAAGAATTTGGAAACTATCCCACTTGGTGCATAAATGTTCAGTAATGATATTGCTTCATTGTCAATGGTGCCTTTTAGCAGGATATAGTTTCCTTCCTTATCTCTTTTAATCAGATCTATTTTTGCTTCTTTGTCTGAGATTAGAATTGCTACCCCTGCTTTTCTTTACTTTATCTGAAGCATAAAGTATTCCACTCCAGCCTTTTCCCTTTACCTGGGCATATCTCCTGTTTCAAACATGTTTCTTGTAAACAACGTATTGTAGGATTATGGTTTTTAATCCATTCTGCTATGTGCCTCCATTTTATGGAAGAATTCATCCCACTGACACTCACAGTTATGATTACTATCTGTGTCTTTCTCTCCATTCCATTCCCTCCTCTGTTTATGCTGTTATTTCTCCCTTCTTCCTTCCCTTCCTTATGAGTTTTCCTTTTGAGAACCACCTCCCTCAATACTACCTCCCTATCAGCCCACCTCCCTTTCCCTACCATTTCCACTTACTACTTCTTCCCTCCCTTCTAACCCTTTCTTTTTCTTTCCCCTTTCCCCTCCTACTGCCTGTAGGGCATGTTAGATTTTTATACTTAACAAAGTATGTTATTCCCTCCATGAACAAAATCCGAAGAGAATAAATCTCACACAATGCTCCTCTCCCTCTCTTCTTTCCCTCTATTATAAGTTTTTGTGTCTCTTCAGGTTAGATTCCTATACTTGACTGAGTATGTTATTCCCTCCTTGAACCAAAATCAGTGAGAGTAACTAATTAATTATTCTAAAGGACTCAGCTCTTCTTTCACAGCTATTAAGAGTTGCATTTCTAAGTCAAGATTTTCATGGAAAAAAAATTTCTGACATTGGAGAAGGAAGGCAGTGGAAGACAGTAGTGAATAAGATGCCTTTCTAATTAAATATTTGGAATTGCAGAAACTCAGAAATGGATGAGACTTCAGGAAATCATGTTGTTCAAACCCGACTTGAAAAGGATTCCCTTTACAACCTCCCATCAAACCACAATGGGTTATTCACTATAAAGAAGAAACTGGGACCTAGCTACCATCTCACCTATTATAATATCGACTATCCACAAATAGAACTATATTCCTTCCTTCCTTCCAGCATTAATTCCTCTCACCTAGTAGATCCTTGATTACAGCAGGCACTTAATAAGTGTTTGTTGGACTGAATCAAATTATTCAGAGGTGATCAATTCCCTTTTCTCAGAAATACATAATGGCTAAATCAAATTGAGTCTCCCATTCACAGCATTCTAGGTTCCCACCAATTACCTTTCCCAGAAGCACTTAATTGCATGAATCTTTCAGTCTAGCTCAGGTCACACTCCTCTGTTCCTGTCGGACAAACCTGCTTACTATAAAAACCTACAACTTAGTTAAACCTGAGTTTGAACTCATGCTATTCTTTATGTGCATGTAGGATGTCCTGTTTCACATGACTGCCATCCATATCACTTTCCTCCTCTGAAATATGGTTTATGATTCACCTCTTTTAAGAAAATTTACCCCTGGCATAGCAGTGTACACTTGTTGCTAGAGAGGATGAGGGTGATGGATTGCTTGAGTTTGGCTGTTTTACACTGCAGTAAAATGAACGTCTATCAGGGCTGACAATAAGTCTGATGCCCATACAGTGTGCTCCCCAGAAGTGCAGGTGGGAAGGGACTAGACTGCCTGAGTTGGTCAAAACTTTTATTCTAATAAACAGTAAGATTAAATTCCTGAGTGGATGCTGATCTGGGCAAGACAAGGAGATCTAATGTCAAAACAAAAATAAACAGAAACTTTTCCTTCACTAATTTTGTCTAGTTAGATATTCCCTATCACTCCAGAAAACCCATTACCACCCTTGTCTGTGTCTCTCTGTTCAGCCACAACTGAGCACAATTTTTTAATCATACCTGACATAGTCATAATGCTTTATATTTTTCCCAGTGCTTTTACATCCATCATCTCACTGAAGTCACAATAGCCCTTAGATTTCTCCTAACTTTGCTATGACCTACATAAATGCTTCATGAGTCACCTTATCAAGAGCAAGGGAAAAGTGAGAGACAGACTGTGTGCTCCATCAGTGCCTGTGTTTTGTAATATCAGGAAAACTAGAGGAAGC
This sequence comes from Pseudochirops cupreus, assembly GCA_028627135.1. NCBI lineage: Eukaryota > Metazoa > Chordata > Mammalia > Diprotodontia > Pseudocheiridae > Pseudochirops > Pseudochirops cupreus. The sequence goes on along the minus strand of CM053580.1, from coordinate 137,357,287 downwards.
CTTCCCAACACACTGGTGAGAGCATGTATGATATATTTGAAACAGGATACGAAGGAGAAGCCTCTCAAGGGCTAGGAAGGCATGGAAAAGTTGTGACGAGGTACTCTGTTGAAAGAAATACATCTAAGAAATCATAGGTCTATAAATCCTGGGGTGTATAGATGTACTTTTAAATAGGCAAATAACTGTTGTTTGTTGAATTAACATAATTGTTTCTGTCAGAATTTCCTTTGCCTAAAAGTATGTGAGCTCTTTTGTGGTACAAACTATATTCCTTTTAAGTCTCAACAGTGCTAAAGTAGTGTTAATGAGGAACTGACTGGTATATAGACTAGGTACATTTGGTCTATAGGATTCATTCAATATCTACCACTGAGAATAGCCAAAGTGTCATCCTTTAAGAGTATAACTACAACATAGTACAGTACATGGGAAACTGTGTTGGACCTGAAGGCTCTTTCCTTGGTGGAAAAAGCATTGGCTTTGGAGCCAGAGGAATTTGGTTGAAATTTTGTCTCTAATGCTTACCATCTGTGTTATGCTGGGTAATTCATTGAATCTCTACAGACTTCCATTTTCTTACTTGTAATAATAATAATTAATTTAAGTAACATTTATATATGAAAGGCAATGTGACAGAGTAAATAAAATGCCAGACTTGGAATCAGGTAAATATGGGTTCAAATTCTGCCTCAGGCACTTACTAGATTTAAGATCCTGTGTCACTTAACAGCTTTATGTGTTAATTCCCACAGATGTACAATGAAAGGATTGGATTAAATATTAGATTCTTTCTATTCTAACTCTAGCATCCTATCATATAGTGATATATATGTATATGATTTCACTTGGCCCCCAAAACAACCCCACAAGGTTGTTGTTATTCAGTTGTTTCAGTCACATCTCACTCTCTGTGATCCCATTTGGGGTATTCTTAGCAGAGATACTAGAGTGGTTTGTCATTTCCTTCTCCAAGTCATTTTACAGATGAGGAAACCAAGGCAAACAGGATTAAGTTACTTGTCCAGGGTTACACAGTTGATAAGTGTCTGAGGCAGTCATGCTCTATAGGGTAGATGCTATTTATTATTATCAACATTTTACAAATGAAGAAACTAAGGATCAAAGAAGTCCTTGCCCTGGGTCATATAGCTATTAAGTGTTGGAGGAAGAATTCAAGATCAGGCCTTCCTAATTTCAAGTCCAGAGCTCTAACCCCTATGCTGTATTGATTCTCTGTAAAAAGAGGAGCCTGGATTAGATGATTTGGGAGATCCCTTCTATTTCTAGATTTATGATACTGATCCAGTGATTCTATGAATCCCTCCTCAGACATTTACTAGCTGTGTGAACAGGGGTAAATAATTTAACATTTTGCAAATCTTAAAGTTCTATGTGGCAAGCAACTAGGTGGCACAGTGTATAGAGTGCTGGTCCTGGAGTCAGGCAGTCATCCTCCTGAGCTCAAATCTGGTCTCCAACACTTATTAGCTAAGTAACCCTGGGCAAATCACTTAACCCTGTTGCCCTCAGTTCCTTATCTGTAAAATGAACCAAGGAAAGAAATGGCAAATTATTCCTGTATCTTTGCCAAGAAAACCCCAAATGGGGTCACTAAGAGTCAGACACCACTGAAATGACTGAACAACAATGAGGTTCTGTATTAATTTATATTATTTTGAAAGAATGCCATCAGGTATTTTTCAGTGCTCAATAAAATGGAATGAGAGGTGGCTAGGTGGCACAGTGAATAGAGTACCAGCCCTGGAGTCAGGAGGACCTAGGTTCAAATTCAGCCTCAGACACTTAACACTTACTAGCCATGTGACCTTGGGCAAGTCACTTAACCCTAACTGCCCTTCAAAAAGAAAAAAAGAGAGAGAATCAGTACTAATCTTTCATAAGATGAACTAGCCAGATAGAAAACTAGATCAAAATTTTACCTTTGAGTTCTCTTACCAATCCAGTATTCAACCAAAGCAAACTAAGGTCAGCCATTGTAGCAACATAATTAGTACTCAGTTTGTCTTTCCAGCCTTATTTCCCATTACTTCTCTTTGTCTACTCTGAGATCCACTAATAGAGATGTGCCATTTTTTAAAACAAGCTCCACATTTTCTTGCTTCCTTTTACTTATAATGTTGCCACTACCTGATATACACTCCTCCACTCCTTCCCCAATACTTCTCCTATCACTACTTACCTGAAATACTATCCACCCTTCAAGGTTCTAATGGGCCATCCACAATGCTTTCTGACTTCTCCTTTCGCAAGCTAGGCATCATCCTCAGCCTCTTGTTCTTCTAACCCTTCATATCCAATTTGTTGCGAAATGTAGCTGATTCTATCTTCACAGTATCTCTTGTATCTATTTCCTTCTCTTCTCTGATACTGCCCCCACCCTGACACTTAGGACATTACCTGGCACATAGTAGGTGTTTACAAAAATGCTTATTGACTTGATTTGGTGTAGACTTTAATAGTCTCACACCTGGATGGCTACAATAGCCTTCTGGTTAGTTCCCCTGACTCAAGCTTCTCCTCAATTCAGTCCATATCCAATTAGCTACCAAAGTGATTTTCCACAGGTCTGACCATGTCCTTTTCCCCTCAATCCCCCACTCCATAAATAAACTTGAGTGGCTCCATATTACCTTTAGGATCAAATATAAAAATCCCCTATTTGGCTTTTAAAGCCCTTCATAACCTGCCCCCTTCCTATTTTTCCTGTCTTCTTACATTGTATCCCTATCCCCATACTCTTATGATCTTGTGACACTATTCCTTGCACAAGATAATCCATCTCCTAAATGTTCATTTTCTCTGGCTTCCCCCCAGTCCAGGAATGTTCTTCATCCTAATCACCATTCCTTGGCTTCCGTGGCTTCCTTCAAGTTTCAGATAATATTACCCTCTGCAAAAGTCTTTCCCACGCCCCCTTCATGTGTGTGCCTTCCCTCAGAGATTACCTCCAATTTGTACTATATATACACACATATAACTTGTTTGAATGTAGCCTCTCCCATTAAAATGGGAGTTCCTTGCAGGCAGAAATTGTTGTTTTTTTTCTTTTTCTTTGTGTCTCCAGTACTTAGTTTGGTGCCAGCAATATAGTAAGTGCTTAAAAACCACTAATTTTTATATGGATATGAAAGGTTTACAAAGTACTTTATAAATACGATCTCATTTTATCCTCCCAACAACCATGGGAGGTAGGCACAATTATTATCCTCTTTCTTAGAGATGAGGAAACTGAGGCAGATGAGGTTAAGTGACTTGTCCAAGTTCAGCAAGTGTCTAGGGCCATATTTGAACTTAGCTCATTCTGATTCCACATCCAGCACTTTTATCTACTCGGCTATCTCAATAAATTAGTGTTGACTGACCCTGTTCTCCCTCTGTGAACTCTCAGTATAACTTTGGTTCAAAATTTTACCTTGTAATAGGATTATTGAGAGGCATGTTTTATCTCTCCTACCAGACTATAAGTTCCTTGAGGATAAGAATCTTGCTTTAAAATGAGCTTTGAAGTTAGGGATTCTATTAGTTGGAGATGAATTTGGTTGCTCATTCTAGATATCTGAGACCTGTGAAAATGGATGGAGATGGGAAAGCGAACGATATATATAGAACAGAGCAAAAAGGAAAGTTTGGCTGGGAAGTGGGTGGAGGAGAGTACATGAAAGAATGCAATATGAGATATGTCTGGAAAGGTGGGCTGGAGACAGATAATGGAGAGCTTTAAAAACCAAAGAAATTTGTAGCAATGGAAAGCCAATGGAGCTTCTTGAACATAGGTGTACCATGATAAGAGCTGTGCTTTAGGAATATTAATGTGACAACTATATAAAGAGGGGATCAAAGAGGAAGAGCATGGAAGCAGAAAGATCAATTAGGAGACTATTGCAAGACTCCAGGAAAGGTAAGCTGAAGACCTAAACTAAGGTAGTGGTTGTGTGAATAGAGGGAAGGAGACTAAGTAAACATATTTTGTGGAAACAGAATCAACAAGACTTGGTAAGTGATTAGGTGTGAAACAGAAAGGAGATAGAAGGGTATTGGCTGAATGAGGCTGGAAACCCATGCATTTGGAAGGTTGACAGTGTCTTCAACAGAAACAAGGAAGTAATAAAGAAGGTAAGGTTTTAGAGGAAAAGATAATGAGTTCTTTTTTAGATATGTTTAGTTTGAAATACTCATGGTATGCACAGAGATTTATGATAAATAGCTGATATGTGGGTTTGAAACTCATGAAAAAGAACATGATTTAATTTACAGATTTCAGAGTCTTATGTACAGAGGTAAGAATTGAGACCATGGGAAGTGAGGGGACCACCAAGAGACTATAGAGAGAAAAGAAGAGATGGCCCAGAATAGAACTCCAGAATACACCTAGGCACACAAGGAAATTTACCCCACTAATCAAATATTAGTATTGGTAGGCAGGATGGCCTACCAAATAGAGAGCCAGCCTTGGAATCAGGATAACTTTGATTCAAGTCCTCCCTCTGACTGGGGGACATTGTGTAAGCCACATAACTTTACTCCAGGCAACTTTCTTAAGACTGAAAGTTGCAGAGCCTATGATTATCTGCATAGGAGGCCTTCCCTCGTTGAGATTCTCTATCTCAAAGAAATCACAGGTTCCCCCCTTCTGAAATAGAATGTTGCTATTATTTATATCATTAACAGGAGCAATGATATCTTTATTATTCAGCTTGTCTAGCAATCAGTTAATAACATTTATTGAGGGCTGGAGACTTAGAGAGTACAGAAGGCACGTTTATTGCCATAGAAGAGTTAAAAAGCTTATGGGAAATAGAAGACAAGTAAAGGTAGTAATGATGATGATGACGACGATGACTGACAATGACAACGATGGTGAAAATAACTGAGGCAGCGTGGTGTACTAGAAATAGCTGTAGACTTGGATTCACAAAATCTGTTTCTTAGACCTAGCTCTGCCATTTTTAGCTGTGAGACAGTGAGTAACAATCCGCTGTGATTCAGTTTCCTTATGAATAAAATAGAGATCATAATATCAACTCTGCCTCATTCATAGGGTCCTAAATATTAAATGTTAGATGATATAGATGAAGGGTTATGTAACTGTGAATTATGGTTATATGAATGATACATCTTATTTGGATAGCTCCTTTAGTTTTTTGCAATTATTTTCATGCATAAACGTAGATACATATATAATATTTGTGTGTATATACACACATATGTATGTATATATACACACATACATACATTTATGCATATAAACAAGAACCTTTATATATGTATATCTACATGTGTATATATACATATGTATTTGTGTGTGTGTGTGTGTGTGTGTGTGTGTGCATCATTCTCAAAACACAGAAGACAAGTTGGATAGGCACATGACTATCTTTACAACTAAACAAAGTGACGTACAAAGAGGTTACTGAATTTAGCCAACTAAATTAGTGACCCAGCTGAAATTAGAAACTAAGGCTTCCTTTCAATCTAGTGATTTTTCCCCAGAGTTTGATCACTGACTCTAAAGACTAGTGAGCTACCTTCTTATTTCTCCAATTTCAAGAATATGGCTAGGGAAAATAGGGAGAATCATCTCCATCTCTGTTCAGTAGGATTAAAGAACTGGCTCTTTAAGAATTACTGCATCATATAGAGAGCAGAAACAGACCACTTGGACTTACTTTTATCATTAGTTATAAAGGGTCCTACTTAATATTCTATGAGCACTGATATGTTTTAAAGAAGAAAATACTAGGAAAATGCCATATAAATTTTCATAATTATCACGGCCCACAAAAATGAGCCACATTAGGCAGTTCTATCACCACATCTCATTCTTATTTATTGTTCAAATCTACATTTTAATTAGAAACATAAAATGATGGCACTGAAAGAGGTCTTAGAGATCATCTAGTGCAATTGATTAATTTTATAGACAGGTATCTAAAATGCAGAAGCTTTAAAATCCAGAACGGCTGTAAGACATGTTCAAGCTTACATAGGTGGTTAATGATGGGTTCAGGATCAGAACTCAGGGCCTTCTGAGTACCTCGTAACAATCTTTGCAGACCCCACCTGATTAAGAGCAATCCTACCCTCTCTTTGGTTATTCTTTTTTCTCCTCAGTGTAACCAAAACCTTCCACATTTCTGCTGTCCTTAATTTTTCTCAGCAGCTTTTCTCGAGCTTTACAATTTGGGGCACCATTCTCCATCATAAACTCTGATCCCTTTCACTCGTGATTTCCGTCATTTCCTTATTGGCAAGCATCAAAGCTAGAACATAATTCCCCATTCTGATTTTCCCATCTTTTGAAAGAGGTAATTATCATTAAAGCACATCAAAGAACTACTAGCTGTTCTGCTCTAGAGAGGAGAGCCCTAGCACGCGACTGGAGAACTGACGTTTCCAGGCTTGTGATTTGTTGGTGACTTGTATTCATCTGTTTCTTCTTTCTGTCAAGGTAGTCTATAATATATATTCCATTGACAATACCATTATAATTTTTGCTTCCATTGATCTTTAGACAAATATTCTCCACCACTTTTCCCCATCCCAGTTCTTGGATTACCTCATACGAGTATATCTCTTTCATATACAATATTACCCCCACCACTCCCCCTTTCCACACACAATGTGTTAATATTGTTTTCTTCTGAATAAGGCATTCAATTTTAATCCAGTTTGAATGAGGTATTCCTTTTCTAGGAAGGAAATCAACCTACACTTTACAAACAAAAGTTCAAATTCTGCAACTTAAAACAGTTAGAACACAGACAAATCTTAACTAAAGTCTCCAAAGAAAAGGGTACATTTACAATTTTAGCTCTAATAATTAAGAGTGATGTAAACTAAAATGAGAAGTCAAGAGGCAGCCTGCTTCAGAGTGAATAGCAGGCTGCCCTTAACAGTCAAGAAGATATGAGTTCAAGTGTTGCTTTTAATACATCCTGGATGTGTGAGCTTGGAAAAGGCATTGAACATCAAAGTAGCCCTTACCATGAAAGTTAGAGAGAAGATGTTGACCTAAAACAGAAGAGGGAATTTTCTTATCAAGAATCCCCTACACCAATAAAATCTCAATCTGGTTAATCCTCGAAGAAGTAGCATCACCAACATAAAAAAAAAATAGAAGGGAAGATGAGCTAATAGGTTAAATTAACGCATTGAGATTTCTTTCTTAGTAAAGACTACAAAAATTTTCAGAGATTTATAAATCTATTATCATTGACCTTGTGATGTCAAAGTTTAGTTTTGCATAGAGTTGACAAGGAAAATTGATTCCATTTTTATATGAAAACTACAGATTATGTTTAAACTCAAGCTTTTTAATCCACACAGGATCACAGATTTAAAGCTGAAAGGAGCCTTAGAAGTCAAGAAGCCCAATTCCTTTATTTTGCAAAGGAGGAAAAGGAGATCCAAATACATTGATGACTTGCCAGAGATCACACAGGTAGTGTCTGAGGCAGCATTTGAATCTAGTACTCAGGACTGAAGGTTCAGTACTCTATCCACTTCCCAATGTATTTCTAAGTAGGTAATATATCTTGCCAGAAAACAAAACAACTCAAAATAAAGATGTATCATTCAATTTTTTCCCCTCAGAAACAAACTCTATGGTCTTAGGAAGGCTTGAATTCTGATCTTTCAAATAGTATGCTGAGTTGAATTTTGTCAAAGCACATTGAATATCAACACCAGGCATTATTCAAACTTAACAAAGAAACACATTTGGGCTTTTAAATCATTCTCTTCTCATGGGATCATTGAACTATAAAGCCCACCCCAGAATTTCCCTCATTTTAGAAATAAGGAAACATGACCTAAGACCATTCAACACCTTTGTCCAAAGTCACATAGATAGTAAATATCAGAGGTCGGATTTGAAGTTAGGTGTTCAACTCCAGGGCTAATGTTCTTTCTGCATTACCAAACTGCCTTTCTTTGGCTAAATGAGTTCCATAATAGACACAGTTTTCAACATGTCACCTATTTATACTTGAGTTCTCTCACATTTTCAAAGGACATATAAGTTCCAGTACGGCCCATCATTTATGACAAAGGAAGGTATCCAAATGTCAAAATTGCTTGCCTTTATAATTTTTTTTAAGTTTTACAAAACACTTTCTTCAAAAATTTGTAAATGAGGAAGGAAGGAGACAAGCCTTTATTAAGCACCTACTATGCTATTCTAAGCGCCTTACAAATATTATCTACCCAATCTTTACAACACCTCTGAGATACAGCAGCTAGGTGGCGCAGTGAATAGAGCACCCAGCCTGGAGTCAAGAAGACTCATCTTTCTGAGATCATATTTGGCCTTGGACACTTGCTAGCTGTATTGATTCTGGGTAAATTACTTAACCCTGTTTGCCTCAGTTTCCTCTTCTGTAAAATGAGCTGGAGAAGGACACAGCAAACCACTCCAGTATCTTTGTCAAGAAAATGCCAAATGGGGTCACCAAGAGCTGGACGTGACTGATTATGCTGATCTAAAAGCTTTACAAACATTATCTCATTCAACTTCCCAACTTCCTTGAGATGTGGATACTGGCATTAACTCCACTGTGTACTTAGGGAACTGGGGCAATCAGAGTTTAAATGACCTTCCAAAAGTCGCACAGCTAGTAGGTTTCTGAGGCTGGATTTGAACTCAGGTTTTCCCAATCATGTCACTAGCACTCTAGCTGCTGTGCCATCTAGATACTTCAAGGCAATTCAAGTATTTTTATCCCTATTTAAAGGTGAGGAAACAGGGACTAAGAGAAATCAATTGACTTGTCCAACTCTTCTCTCTGGTAGGAGACAGATTTGGGATATGAACGTGGTATTTTGCCCCTGAATTCATTAGAAAAATGAGACTAAGTATGTAGTCGTTATTTATCGTTGTTGTTGTTCATCCTTGGCTCTGGAAGAGGACCAATGACACAAGAGTGAGCAGTGAACTGTACGAGTCTAAAGCAGTGGTTCTCAACCTTCCTAATGCTGCAACCCTTTAATACAGTTGCTCATGTTGTGGTGACCCCCAACCATAAAATTATTTTCGTTGCTACTTCATAACTGTAATTTTGCTACTGTTATGAATCTATATGATATGCAAGATGCATTTTCATTGTTACAAATTCAGCATAACCCACAGGTTGAGAACCGCTGCTCTAAAGAGTCACGCTATCCTCCTAGCACCAAGCTTCCCTCAATAGTTGAACTTACCACAGCATTCAAAATATTGGAGAATTGGGTTGTATCTGGTTCAATGCTAGAAATAACAGCTTGTTCGGTCATCATGGGAGCCTAAACATAGACTCTAAATGACTGGGTGAATGACTTGAGTGGGTAGCAGATACATCCCACAGTACAAGGGTGGTCCTGCTTAAAACCATCCAGAAAGTTCTGAAACATTCTGTTTTCTGCTAGGGCATCTGTATGATTTGAGGGGCTTAGCTCAAGGCAGAGCTGTAGCAGAAGTGGATTGTTAGGCAGCACTGGGAGAAACACCTGAGAGATGTGCTTCTCTGACTTTAGAACTAACTTTTGGACTTAGAGCTCAAGACCTTTCATTCGATCCCCTGACAAATCCAAACTCAGCTGCCAAGAATTCCTTTGAGAGAGATGAGAGGCCACTGGCATCAATTTTCTTTTAAGATTGAGGGGAGGGGAGTGGGAACAACAGCAATGAAAAGAGTTAAGAATTTGAGACAAGTCAGGTATAGGAAATTGTTGGGACAACAAATATATAACTCAAGAAAGAAAAAAAATGACTGCTAATATTAGGAAAGTACTTAACAAACAAGAAGCATCTCCATGTAGTTGGACTCATGGAAATCAGGATGACCTAGTTGGAAATCCTACTTCTGACATACTACCTTGGTGACCCTGGGCATGTTACTTAATCTCTCCTTGCCTCAGGGAACTCTCTAAAACATCATATTAAAGATGAGCTGCTGATTTGTATCAGTGAAGGAAGTTTCCACACTGGGACATCTTTTCTCTGATGAAATCACTACTAATACTAGTATTGCCTATTTTAATAAAGAAGATACATGAGAAAAGAAAATACCATGAAAGTAAAATCCAAGAGGGGAAAGAAAAATCAGGCAAGTCCAAGAAGCTAGGTCACAAAGCAAACAGGCTTGAAGATGGTTGAGATAAATAGAGAACTAAGAAAACCCTCAGAAAATATAGGAAAAGGCAACAAGATGGAAATATAAACAGGAAGTAATGGAAACACTGAACTGAGGAGAATCCAAGTCTGCAAAGGCACAGGGACAAATAAGAAATGGCAGGTGTATAAAGACTATTCTGCCTTAAGCCTATACACACACACACACACAAACACACACCCACACACACACACACACAATTTCTAATAATGTGTATATTTGTTTGGCAAGTGGGGGAAGTATTTAGTCTCTCGTGGTATTTTCCAAAGAATTTAAAAGTAGTCAATTAGTAACAATCCTACCACACAACCACTGTTATCAAATGATATGTCTCTCTAGGTCACCATTAGTGGACTCTTTTAAAACTCTTAGTTTCCTCTTATCTCAGTAGAAAACAATGATAGATTCATGTATCTAGAACTAGAAAGGAGCTCACAGGCCTTCTAGTCCAACCTTCTCACTTTACAAATAGGGAAACTGAGGCCAAGAGAAGTTAACTCACCTAACTGCCTATCATCACACAAGTAATCAAGGTCAGAGTCAAGATTTGAGCCCAATGTTCTGGGTATAACACTGTAATAATGTTTCATTTGTATAGTACTTGAAGATTTACTTATCTTAGAATCTGAGTTGTTAAGAGACCTTGGAGTCCATGGAATCAACCCCCCCTCATTTTTCTGATGAGGAAACTGAGGCCCCAGGAGGTTAAGTGACCTGTAGAGGGTCACACAACTGATTACTATCTGACATGGGATTTGAAGAGGTCTTCCTGAATCCAAATCCAGTGCCTTATCCACTGTCCTTAAAATAACCCTATAAAGTAGGAAGCATAGGTGTTACAATTTCCCCCCACATTACTGATGACTAAGGTTAAATTACTTACCCAGGGTCATACCAGCTAATACCTGTGAGGATGGTGGCTTGGAAAGTTCTGCTCTCAAAAGAGTATTCTTTCCACTTAATGGACTAGTAATAATATTTGACAACTTATCTTATATTTAAAGTTAAGTCAAAATTAAAGGAAGAGCACAACTGAAAGTAAAATAGTTATGTATTCAGCACATTATTGGATATTTTTTTTCTTAAATAAAGGTGACAAAAGTCTGTACAGTCACTTCTTCCTAAGGAGACTTGAAGGTTTATTGCCAGGGTTAGTAAAAGCTAAAATAAGTGCAGCTTCCTTAGGTCACCTCTGTTAGAGTGTCCTAATGAGTGCCGGCATCAGAGAAGAGGGAGTAGGAGTTCATTTTCATTTGTACAGTTCCTGTGTCATTGGTACCTTTCCATGCATTTCATTAATCGCCCACAGCAGGTACCATGTTACCTCTTCCTGGCCATCAGGTTTAAAAAATTTAACTCAAGTGCTTTTCCTTCAAGTAACACTGATAAAATGCAGCCCACTTTCTCTATGGTCCAAGAAACAGCCACACATTTTAAAATCAGCTTTACTTTCAGACCTTCTCGTTATTTGTTTGTTTGTTTTCAAGGGAGAATTAACTAATGACCTACATTTCATACGATTTTGTCTTTATCCTCCTCCACGTCTGTCCAATATGCGTGTAATACCAAAGTAAAACAAAACAAAACAAAAAACAAACAAACAAAAAAAACCTGCTCTGACTTGAAGTTCCTTTCTCACACAATGAGCCTCCCATATCTGTTACAGTTACTGAGATAGGAGCAGACTCTGCCACCCACACACCTTCGCACAGTATCCTTGACTCCCAGCCACCCGATTAGTGCCTTCTTCCGCATTCCCCCTCTGGTCCCCAACCTGGCTATCCAGCCTTTCTCCAAGGATCCCCACCAGGGGGACCAAGTCACTCACCGATCTTGGCCAAGGAAGCCAGTAGTATCCAGAGGGTAATCTCGAAGGGAATCTGCACATGGGGATAATCCAGGGTAAACACCGGCAGGCGGCTCTCCTCAAAGGGGGTCGTTCCCGGAGGCACCACGCTCCCGGGGCTGGCGGGGACCGGACTGGTCCCCATCACCCCCGGGGCGGTCAGCAGGTTTTCCGAAAACGCAGAGACTGGGCCGGTCACCTGCAGTAACAGCAATAGAAGCAGCGGCAGCAGCAACAGCGGAGGCGGTGCCGGTGGCGGAGGCGCCCGGAGGCTCCGCCCGATGACCCCGGGGTCCATCAGTGTCCAGCCTGTGTGACACCCGGGAGGCTCGGCGCTCTCTCTCAGTTGTGCGTCTTAGCGCACCGCACCCGGGCAGCCTGTGCCCATGAGGCCCTAAGGACTCCTAGAGCTGAGTTCCAAGGGGAAGCCACCTGCTGCTGCCGCCGGGAGCTGCTGCCACCTCGGAGGTGGCCACCTCCACTGGCCGTTCTTCCTCGGCCCACCGTGCCTGAACAAATCCCCTCTTGGGGCTAAGCAACTGAGATGATCGTGCCTCCTCGTACCCTGGGAGCACAGACTGAGGGATGAGGGAAAATTTCTCACCCGCCCTCTACCTCCAGTCACCGCCCTCTCGGTGCATGACCCATGCCTTCTACTCAGCGGATTCTGGGCTACATTCAGATCAAGTCACTCGCTACTCTTGCCAGTATCTCCCAGCGGTCAGAAAGGGGAGTGGGGTGGGGGAGGAGGGAGCGGCGGAGAGAGAGAGAAAGGGGCGGGGAGCCAGCGCTGCGCCTCCACACCCGGCAGAGGAGTTCGGTCTGCGCACCAAAACGGAGACCGGACAGAGGCGGAGCGGGGGCGGGGAGACCCCACCGGTCCACGTAACATGCACCTGCTGTCCCGCGCCCCCACTGCGGCTGGCTCACGGCTTTTTAGTCTGGAGTATCGGGCTGCGGTGAAATTAAATTGACCTCAACCTCGGAAGCTCACACTCTGTGCACACTGCGCTTTGTGTATGTACAGTTGTCTCATTTCTAATCCTTGACTCCAACAATACATATGCGCGCGCGCACCACCACACCATTAGCAAAGGAGTCTGTAGGTGGAAGGAATCGAGCTTATCTGTTTGTCTCTGTAACCAGTCTCTGTCTGCAGGAAAAGCTGAGGAAGAGCCGAACTAAGGAACTGCTATGAGTCAGACTACAGGTGTCTGTCTGTCTCTGCCTCTGTTCGTCTCTCTTCATCCTTGTATGTCTGTGTCTCTACCTTGCCTGCCTGTCTGCCGTCTTGCTGTTTCTCTGTCTCTTTCGCTTCACTCCTTTCCCCTGAAGAAAATACACTTTCACCTGGCCTTCCCTCATAGGGAGAAGGCTGCCTTGAGCTTGGTGTGGCCACAGCCCAAGTCTTTGTTTAGTAAATTCAGATACAGTGAAAAAAGAAAATGTGTGACAGAAGGCTGTACAGCTTCTAAGAAGAAAGACTGGATACAACCATGTTAAAACTATTCAGGCTAGATAGAATGTGATACACTAAACTGACTGAGAATTACAGGGTATTTTAGGAAAACATTTCTTCCCTGTGAAATTTAACAAGGAAGCCACAACATATGTTCTCAATCCGGACAACAAATCTCTAAACTGAACTTGGTATCCTCTAGACTCCCACTGTTCTTTCCTCCTTTTTTCCCTCTTCTACTTCCTTTTCTCACATATTAAAATCAATCTCACCTTTTTTTTTCTCCACTTCCCACATCAACATCTCTCTTCCAAACTCCCCCTTCCCCACTACACAATAGATATGAAAAGAAATTTGCTTTGTTTTTAGGAAAAAAGACTTGGATTCCAAAGTAGAAATGCCATTTAAATATTGGAATAACTTATATGAAAGTGCCATTATAATCGATTCATGGAAGACTGATGATTTGACTCATTGAGATCTAAGTTTGTCCTTGGACAACAGTAATGTTAGAAATTCTGCTGACACAAATTATTCCTTGTTAGTAAAGAAAAGGAAGAATTGATCTGATAGTAGAAATATCTTGCAGAATTAGTTTCATATTTGGGGGAAAAAACCATCCCTTTGAACCACAAATATTAATAAGGATTGAGGAAGGGGACAATCATAGCCACTCTGTGGGTTTGGTGCTATCAGTATCACTATTTTACAGACAAGGAAATTGAGCTTGATAAAGGTTAAGTGATTTGCTTGATGACACATGGATAGTAAGTGTCTGAAGCATGATTTGAATACAGGTCTTCCTGACTCCAGTCTAGCACAAGATCTCCTATGCTACCTAGATGTTGCAAATAAGATTAAGCTGCAAAAGGCCCCCCATTTCAATAAAAGTAGACCATCTCATAGCTCTTTCTTTGATCATCCCAAATTGAAGTGGATGTATAGTAAAAATAAATAAATTTATGCCCCATTGTTCAGTGAAATAATTGATTATTCAGTACTTAAAGAATAAAAGTTTTCATGTTGGAAAAAAAGTTGTCTGCATTTAGAGAAATACAGAGCCTAAATGCAGATTGAAACAAAATATTTGCTCTTTCTTTTCCTTTTGTTTTGTTCCTTCTTTCTTGTGGTTCATTCCATTGGTTCTAATTCTTCTTTACAACATGACTAAAGTGAAAACATGTTTAATGTAAAGATATAGGTAGAGCCTATATTGGATTGCATGCCGTCTTGGGGGGGAGGAGAGGGGAGAGGAGAAAATTTAGAACCCCAAAGCTTGTGGAACTGAATGTTGTAAACTAAAAATAAATTAATTTATAAAAAAGAATAAGTTTTATGGCAGTGTAAAAGGGAATAATATACTCCCTTTATTCAATAAATATCTAATAAGTGCTTACTATACACAAAGCACTGTGCTGGACTGAGTACACATAGAAATAAAAAAAAAATAAGTGCCTGCCCTCAAGGAGCTTACAGTTTAATAGGAATGAAGGAGGATTAAGCCTATGAACAGGTTAGTATGGTACAAAGTTAAGATATGACAGGGACAAAGAAGTTTTACACTCAAAGTATTCTAAGATAATTTGAATAAGAACATTCAGCTGAGATATCACAAAAGGCTTCTTGGGAAAGGTGTCTCAGTTTCCTTAGCTGTAAAATGAGCAGAAGTAAACTGCAACCCACTCCAGTATCTTTGGAGAGAAAACTCCAAATGGGATCATGAAGAGTCAGATATGACTGAATAAACATGAGAAAGGTGGTACTTGAATGGACCTTTCAAGGAAGAAAAAAATTTTAACAGGTGGAGACATGGAGAGAATGTGTTACAACCATGGAAAAGCCTCTTAGAATGCAAAATGCACAGAGGGTTAAAGAGGACAGGATGCTTGGGAGAGTAGCTACTATTCCAGTTTAGCAGGAACAGAGGGTTTGAAGAACAGTATGAAATAATACTGGAAAGATCAGCTTGAAAGGAATTCCGTAACTAATAGGGTAAGGAATTTGTACCAAACGAGATGCATATATAAAGTAGCTTGTAAATCATAAAGCACTATTATAGATGTCAGCTATTGTTATTTTGTCCTAGAATTAATAAGAAGCCACTATCTTTTATCGGAAAACTTATTTTGACAGCTGTGAGGAAGAAAAGAGATAATGGATGGAAGGGAGAACACAGGATCCCTTTACAACAATCTAGGAAAGAGGTAATGCTGGTTATGGTAGTGTTCAATAGGTGATTGAATGGGTTGAGATAGTATAGCGGAAAGATCAGCAAGAATTTGCAACTAATTGGATGTGAATGGTAAAAATCACAGTACCAGAGATCAAGAGCTGCAAGGAATCTGAGAAGCCATCCTGTCCAGCCTCCTAATTTTATAGATGAGGAAAAGTGAACCCCAAGAGAGGTTGAGTAACATGTTCAGGGTCATACAAGTAGTAATTATCAGAGGTGAGATCTGAGCCCAATGCTTCTCGCTACAGAGCCAGTGCTCTTACTGTACTATATTGGAAGTATTAAGTCTAGGTAGGAAATGCAACAGAAACAGTCAGACTTGGATAAAGGGAAGCTTAGGGAGAGATGATGAGTTTGTTTTTGCCTATGTTGTTTCAAGGTATCAGTGAATCAAGTAGAAATTGGCAATAGGAAGTTGAAAATGAATGGCAAGTTCAAAGGGAGATAATAATAATTGACATTTATAGAGTACTTTAAGGTTTGCAAAATGTTTTACATACACTATCTTATCTTGACCTCACCAAGATACTTTGACATGAGAACTATGGTTATTATTAAAGATGATGAAATAGTTTTCCTGAATGATGAAACTAAGCCATAAAGAGCTAAAGTGACTTATCTGTGTTCAAACAGCTATTAAGTGTTGGAGATGGGACTCAAACCTAGAACTATATGACTGTAACTCCAGCACTCTATCCATTCTGGCATACTCTTCTTCATAAAAGATGTACACGTACATTTAGAGGTGATCATTGAAAATGTGGTAATGGGAAGAATTAATGAGGGCCATAAAATAGAGACAAGAGAAGAAAAAGGCTAAGTCCATAGCACTTGGGGAATACCTACACTACTCAATAAGGACAAGAAAGATGAAACAGTGAAGGACACAAGGAAGGAACAGTCTGACATCTAAGAGGAGCAACAGGAGAGAACAATGTCCCAGAGGTTGATGGAGGAGGAGAGAAAAAATTAAGAAGACAGTGGTCAAGGATAACAAATGCTACACAAAAGTCAAGAAGGATGAGTACTGAGAAAAAGGTTTAGGCTTGGCAACTAAGAAGTAATTTAGCCCTTGGAGGGACTACTTCACTACAATGGTAGAAATGGAAGTTATATTTCAGAGGAGTGATTGACGAGCAAGAAGAGGTTTTAAAAATTTACCAATGAAGGGCACAATAGGGGATGTCAGTATCTAGGGAAAGTGATTTTAGAATAGGCAAGAGTTGATTATTTTGTACATGGAAGGAGAAGAGTTGATTGAGGGAGGTATTGAAAATGAGCTTTATGATTTCCTCAAAAAGCATTAGGGAAGAGAGAAGCCTATGATGGCGAAATAATCCAGTGTTGAGGTTTAGATAGAATAGAATAGTGTCGAGGAAGGATTCCAGATTAGGGGAAAATGTACCATTAAAATGGTTGAGTAAAAGACCAAAAGAAGAGAAGTTAGAATAGGGAAGTTAGACTGGTAGAATCAGGATGAATTAAGGAATCACAAGTCTCAAGGGTGTAGAGGCAGGTTCTAGAGGCATAAAGAAGTAGGCATAGTGAAAGAACAGGAGATTATTATTAGATACGCAAATTTCAAAATTACAAGACCTTGGAGTTAAAGGAATTTGGGATGATAATGAGAACTATGATATGACCATCTCTGTAAAGGACATTCTGTAAGGAACATCAACAAAAGTGGAGGCTATAGGAGTTGAAAAGGTTGATGAATGAAATAAATGAACAAACCATTTATTGAGCAACACTATGTACAAAACAGCATGCTAAGTACTAGGGAAACAAATAGAAAAGTAAAGTAGTCCCTACCCTCAAGGAGCTCACATCACAGAGGGAGAAAACATATAAGGGACGTTTCAGCTGAAGTCAAATGGAAAGGTCCCATGGTCCTTGGGGTACAGCAGTAAGGCAGATTGTAATGCCTCTTCATTGAAGTCTTTTCTGCTGATGGATTGAATTTGAGAAACCAGGATGTTAGGATGGTCATTGATTTAAACATTAGATTCTTCAAGTATGTCTAGAAGGGCTAAGACGAAGAGGAAGACTAACCTGCCTGGGCAAGTCATTAAAAAGGTGAAAGATTAACTTAGACATTGATCATGTTGTTTAGTTGTTTTTCAGTCTTGAGTTCAACTCTTTGTGACTCCATTTGGGGTTTTCTTTACAAAAATACTGAAGTAGTTGACATTTTCTTCTCCAACTCATTTTACAAATAAGGAAACAGAGGCAAGGCTTAAGTGACTTGCTCAGGGTCACAAAGCTGGTATCTGAGGTCAGATTTGAACTCAGGAAGATGAGTTTTCCTGATTCCAGGCCCAGCACCCTATCCAATGTGCCACTCACCTAGCTACCAAAGGCTGATCATAGAAAGTCAGAACAGAAAAAGACATCCAAACCTATTCCTTCATTTTATACATGAAGAAACCCAGAGTCACATTTGACTCACATCTATAAAATTAAAACTTCTCATTTCAATTTTTAGAGCAAAAAGTTATTTAAATAATTAGTCATTAAAAAGTCATTAAATAAATATTTAATGACCCCTCACTATATATACGGCACAGTGCTAGGCATGAGGAATATAACAACAAAAATGACAGTTCCCGCTCTATACAAGCTTATATTCCACCATAGGCGGAGAGGTATTTTCAAGTACTTCCTAAAACAGGAGAATCATGAGGCTTAAATGATCTGTTTGGGGAAAAAAAAATGAGATGTGCTAATTTCTATGAATAATAAAGGTGTGAATTTAATATGTACAATTAATCCATAGTATAATTTCAACACAAACTTACAAATGGTACATAAAAACTCTGAGTTATTAAAAGCTATAGGTAAATGGATGACACATCATGAGACAGTATTTTACAAGTCTTTCACAAAAACAAAGCCGCCCAGAACAGATTTTGCTTCTTCACCAGAAACCTTTAAACCCATGTGCCCAACATATCACCAGAAGAAATGATAGAGAAAGACTAAAATAAATTCCTCCCCTCCCTAACCTACCCCCATTTTGCTTCTCATAAGTATTAGACATTCTTCAGTTGTTCACAATGGAAAACATTTGAGGTTGTCCAAAGGCTGTAATTAATTACTAACTTCTCTGGCAAGGTAATGTTTTATTTATACTAATTACAAAAAAAAAAGTTACACAGGTGTAGGAAAATGATGGCACATAAGGGCATATTCAGATGATTTCTGTATACCACTAATTTCTGAATGTTTCTATAACTTTTATTCACATATACTCTCTTTGTCTCTGTTTGTCTCTGTCTGTCTCTTTATCTCTCTGTGTCTCTGACTCTGTCTCTGTGTCTCTGTCACTCTTCCTCTGTCTCTCTGTATCTGTCTCTGACTCTCGCTGTCTCTCTGTCTCTCTTTCTCTCCCTCTCTCCAAAACATTTAGACATTTGTAACATACAGGCAAAGTGAATGTCAGATCTTCATTTAAGAATGTGGCTATACTAATTTCAATGGCAATAAACCCTGTTCTGTGTAAACCAGCATATGATACTCTGGTTTATAGACTTGTGTTACTAGACTCAAGAGGTGCCAAGTTTTTCTTACATGACAAAGAATGCTTTATTATTCAATCTTGTAATTGAGTGGATTTAATTGGGAAAACAAGCCTCTCATCTTTCCCCAAAAGCAAACAGCCCAAGTAGTTAAACTACGCATCCTTAGCCGACATTAACTCTGACGGAATACTACTTAAAAAGGTGCTCTGAATCAGCAATGACACCAAGGTCAGACACTGAGTTAGATAACACTATTTATCTCCTAACCTACTGGAATAACTGAAGTCTAGAGGGTAGGATTCTACTGGGATCAGTAGCTCCACTTCCCTAGGGTTTAATCAGAAGTCTTGCTTCTTATTTATGGGATGGACATCATCATCATCTTGTTTCTATTTTTTAGAATTTTTATTCTTAACAAATACCAAGTAGAATGGGCATTTGAATATATATAATAAAACAGATAAAGAGGATTTTAAGTGAAACTGCAAGTTTCTATTATATACAGCTTGCTTTTTTTTAGATGTATAAGATCAGCTTATAACTTCCTTCCTTCCTTTCTACCCTATTTCTATACCTTCTCAAACACATGCATTGGAAAAAAGAAATGAAAAAAATGAAAAACCCTTTCCAAAAACATCAAACAATTGGAAAAAAAAAAACCTTGTGTTTTATTTTAGTGTGGCAAGACCGTGTTTACAAAAAGCTTATAAATAAACCAAAAGAACTTTTTTGTCTGCTTCTTTATTTGAAGACTAAGATGACTTATTATGGTAGCTATAATTCAGAAATTCATTTTAACAGATACTAATTGAGCTCTCATTACATTCAAGGTACTGTTGCTACGATGGTGCAGTGAATACAAAAACAACAAAAGTGAGGTCCCTACCTTCAAAGAACTTACACTGTAGCATGGAAAACAATGATGCAAGTACAAAATTAACCATGAGACCAAACAGATTAGGTGAAGTTTCAGAAGAGATGTCTAAAACGCTACAAAAATTCCGAGAGAAGAAAGAACTGAATTGCAATGAGTAGAACGAGAGGAGGAGAGAGAATAAGGTCATTCAACAAATAGCATTTTTCCAAATTACATAAAAATCAAGTAAGAATGCTCTGACACAATGTATCTAACATGAAAATTTGTACAGCATTTTGCAGAAATTATTTCACTTGACCTTCATAACAACTTTCTGAGGTAGATCCCATTTTATAGTTGAAGAAATTGAGGCGGAGAAAAACTAAAGTAATTTACCCAGGATTCCACAGTAAATATTACAGAATCTGCAGCAGAATTCACTCAAATCTTGATGACCCTACATTCAGCACTCTATTCACTGTGCCACCTTGCTATCCAAATGCTAAATTGCATTGACATTAGTCAGACTATATCTTAGGCATCTTCAGGGATTTCAAAGGACCTTCTTTAAAATTAAAGTACATGGTGTTTTTATATCACCTTATTTCTGAACATATCCTCCCCATCCTCTTCCCCTATCTAGTGACCTTACAACAAAGATCCAAAAAAGAAAGAGTAAAAAAAAGTTCCAGAAAGCTAATCAATATATCAGCCAAGTCTGATAGCAGATGCAATGTTTTTGGATTACTTTCTGGCTAGGTATTAAAAGTCTGAGAAATACAAATATTGGTTTGAACAAGGAAGAGGTTTGGGGCAATCTGTTCCTTTCACAAAGCTCTGCAGAGTAAATTTTCATTGTCACTTAAAGTAAAACTGATGCTGTGGCTTTTTTTTATTTTGCAGCTGTCCAAGAAAACCAAAGGAACATACTTCTGTGTGATATATGGACAGTTTTCCAGCAAAGTTCTAACACCGGCTGTGTAATAATGGCCAATTCATGTAACTTCCTTGAAGTAATGGTCCTCAGAGTCTCTTGTTGCTCGAATGTCCTATAAATTATTTTAATATACAAAACTATATTATCGACAAAGACAAAACAGTCACAGTTATTATTGTATGACTAGCTATTTTATTCCCTTTTGAACTGGCTCCAGTTTTTTTTTTTTACTACACAGTAAGTCCTCAGAAAGAATCAAGAAGTCTCTGTTTATATTTTGCCATTCTAGGGAATGACAGTGAGATGTATCTTTCAGTAAAGATACAGTACATTAGTAGAGAGAGTTTCCTCATTTGGAGTTTGTTTATATATATATATATATATATATATATATATATATATACATACACATATAAAATACTTTGCTTATATAAATATGATATATATAAAACAATGAGATCACGGTACTGATAAAAATAAACAAGCAAACAAGCAAACAAGAACACTCTGAGTGCTTTGAAGCCGGGAAGGAAAGGGCAAGCAGATTCTCCGTGTGGATTGGCACCAGATGGGTCCTAACATTCACAGTCTAAGGCCGGAGCCATGATCGATCAGTTCTCCCATTGAATGCAGTTGTTATTCCCATTTCTGATGCTGTTCCCATCTACCAGTTTTTCAGCTACTCAGAAATAGAGACCTCCTCCTCTCCTATAAGACTTTCTCCTCATTCTTAGTCTTCCAGCACTTCAGATTAAAACATAACATTCTAGGAAATGTAGTCCAGAGAATTTACTTCAATGAACATGACTCTCTTGACCCCTTGGCTGAGAGAGTTCGAAGGAACATCTTCAATAAATAGAACATTAATTAACAGGTGTTTTTTGAGGTGGGGAGCTAGGTGGATAGAATACTGGTTCTGGAATCAGGAAACCTGAGTCCAAATTTGGCCCCCGACCCTTACTAGCTATGTGACCCTGGGCAAGTCACTTTACCCAGTTTGCTTTAGTTTCCTCATCTGTAAAATGAAATGGAGAAGAAAGTGGCAAGTCACTTTAATATCTTTACCCCTCAAAAAAACCCAAAAAAACTCCAATTGGGGTAGTGAAGAGCAGACAAAACTGAACAGCAACAACAATGGGCATTTTTATTAAACCTGTAGATCCTGGCAGCATGTCATAATGGATAGAGAACAATCTTCATATCCAGAAAGACCCGGATTCAAATGCTGCCTCTGACATCCTGACCATGTGACTCTGAACAATACACTTACCATCTCAATCAACTCTGGAAGACCCTAAGTTGCAGGGAGTTCTGAGGTAGAGTTTCCTCCCTGAAAAGTTCCAATCTCAAGGAAATTCCAAGTCCACTCCTTATCCCGATCCTGATAGGTCTTGGTACCTTTCCCATCCCTCATTTTGATTCCAGTATATATATTTCTAAACATATGAGAAAAAATATTTTTAAGTTTCACTTTCTCAAATGACAAGGGATAATTTCTGTATTGTTGCCAACTTGGTTGGGGCTGGAGTGACAAAATTTAAACAACATGATAAAGAAACCAGGATTAGAAATCAATAGTCATTGGATAGTATTTTAGACAAAGATATCAGGTAACTAATTTATATTACTAGCTTTCCCATTAACAATCTTTGTGACTTAGGAAAAGCATAACAGCTCTGTGCCTCAGGGTTATTAGAAAATCAACACAAGAGAAAGAGGAATACTTATTTACCTCACAGAGGTATGTGTCAACAGTGAAGGACTGAAGACCTATGATTATATCAGTGTGGAAAATTGTTCTGATGATACAGATAATCTCTCTCTCCAAGTGTGTGTGTGTGTGTGTGTGTGTGTGTGTGTGTGTGTGTGTGTGTGTGTAGAGAGACAGAGACAGAGAAGAGACAGAGACAGATAGAGAGGAGACAGAGACAGAGAGGAGAGAGAGAGAGAGAGAGAGAGAGAGAGAGAGAGGAGAGAGAGAGAATATGAATATATGAATTCAGGTCTTCCTATCTTCCTGACTCCAAATCAAAGCTCTATACATTCATATAACCATAGCTTGCTCAGCCATTCCCCAATTGATGGGCATCTCCTCAGTTTCTAATGTTTTGCCACCAGAAAAAGGGCTGCTATAAATGTTTTTGCACACATAGTCCTTTTTCCTTTTTTTTTTTTTGATCTCTTCAAGATACACACCTAGTAGTGGTATTGTTGTACCAAAAGGTATGCACAGTTTGATTGCCCTTTGTACATAGTTCGAAATTTCTCTCCATAATGGTTGGATCAGTTCACAATTCCACCAACAGTGTACTAGTTTTCCCACATCCTCTTCAACATTTATCATTTTCCTTTTTTGATATTTTAGCTAATCTGATAGGTGTAGGGAGGTACCTCAGAGTTGTTTTAATTTGTGGTCCTTTAAACAAAAGTGGTTTAGAGCATTTCTTGATATGTCTATAGATAATTTTGATTTCTTCATCTGAAAACTGCCTTTTCTTATCCTTTGACCATTTATAAATTGGGGAATAACATATCTCTAAAATTTGACTTAGTTCTCTATATATATTTGAGAAATGAGGCTTTATCAGAAAATTTTGCGATAAAGATTGTTTCCCAACTTTCTGCTTTCCTCTTAATCTTGGTTGCATTGTTTTTGTTTATACAAAAGTTTTTTTAATTTTAATATAATCATAATTATCTATTCTATATTTCACAACACCTGTAATGCAATTAACTTCTCCTTTAAGAATTTAAATGCAGTTCACAGCTCCACCAATAATGCATTAGTGTTCCAATTTTTACACATCCTCTCCAGAATTTTTCATTTTCCTCTTTTGTCATCTTAGGTAATCTGACTGGTGAGATGTGGTACCTCAAAGTTGTTTTGATTTATTGCTTTGTGAATTGATTAAACCATTCTGGAGAGCAATCTGAAACTATGCCCAAAGGGCTATAAATAATTATATACCCTTTGACCCAGTAATACCACTTCTGGGGATTTATCCCAAAGAGATCATAGAAATGGGAGGAAGGCCCATATGCACAAAAATATTTATGGAAGCTCTCTTTGTGGTGGCAAAAAACTGGAAATTAAGGGGATACCCATCAATTAGGGAATGACTAAACAAGTTGTGGTATATGAATGTAATGGAATACTATTATGCTATAAGAAATGAGGAGGAGATGGACTTCATAGTTACCTGGAGAGGCTTATACAAATTGATGCTGAGTGAGAAGAGCAGAACCAGGAGAAATTTGTACACAATCGCAGACACATCATATGTGTTATGATCAACTTTGATAACCTGGACTCTTCTCAGCAAAGCACAGGTATAAGACAACTCTACAAGTCTCAGGATGGAAGGAGATATCTACATTCAAAGAAAGATCTAGAAAGACCAGAGTTTAAATGGAGACTGAAGCAATCTACATGCTATCGTTCTTTTTCATGTTTGGTTTTCTTTCTTTTTTCCCATTGTTCACTCCATTGCTTACAACCCTTCTATGCAACCAGACCAATGTCCAATGTGAAAGTATTTGCAGATGCTATACTTGATTGCACGCCGCCATGGGGGGAGAGGGAGGAGAGAAAACTTGAAACTCAAGGGATTGTGGAACTGAATCTTATAAACTAAAAGTAAATAAACAAATTAATTAATAAAAAAATTTAGATGCTATGCCACTTGGTACATATATGAGTAGTATTGATATTACTTCATTGTTTATGGTAACTTATAGCCAGATGTGGCTTTCTTCCTTATCTCTTTTAATTAGGTCTATTTTTTGCTTTTACTTTACTTTGTCACCTGCTTTATTTTACTTTACTTTTACTTTTACTATGCTACCCCTGTTTTGTTTTGTTGGTTTTTCTTTTTTACTTCAGCTGAAGCAGTATAGATTCTGCTCCAGCCCGTCACCTTTACTCTGTATGTTTCTCTCTACTTCAAGTGTATTTCTTGTAAACAACATATTGAAGGATTCTGGTTTTTGATCCACTCTGTTATCTGCTTCCATTTGATGGGAGAGTTCATCCCATTCACATTCATAGTTATGATTGCTAACTGCATATTTCCCTCCGTCCTATTTTTTCTCTTGTTTGTCCTCTCTCTCCTTTCATCCCTTCCCTCCTCACCTGTATTTTGCTTCTATCTGCTACCTCCCTTGATCTGCTCCCCATTTCTGTCAGTCCCCCCCTCTTTATTTTATCTTCTCCCCTCCTACTTCCCTGTCAGGTAAGATAAATTTCTAAATCCACCTGATTGTGTACATGATTCTCTCTCTGAGCCAATACTTATGAGAATAAGGGTCAAGTGGTGCCAATTGCCCATCCTCCCCTCTTCCCTTCAACTATAATAGGTTTTTTATGCCTTTTCACACCCAGTGTACTCCTCTTTCTCATCCCTTAGGTTTTTTTTTAATGTCATTTCATCAATTTCACCTTATACCCATACTCTCTATCTATGTATATTTCTTCTAGATGTACTATGGATGGTACACTTTTTAAGAATTAGAACTATCATCTTTCCATATAGTGATGTAAACAGGTCAGCTACATTGAATCCCTTATGTTTTCTTTTTCCCCTTTTCCTTTTTCAGGCTTCTCTTGTGCCTTGGTATTGGAGATCAAATTGTTTGCTCAATTTGGTCTTCTCCTTATGAAAGCTTGAAATTCTTCTATTTCATTAAATGACCAATTTCCCTTTGAAATATTATGCTTAATTTTACCAGGTAGGTGATTCTTGGTTGTAATCCTATCTTCTTTGCCTTCTGGAATATCATGTTCCATAACCTCCTATGCTTTACTGTTTCATCTGCCAAGTCCTATCTGATCCTGATTGTGACTTCCCAAAATTTGAATTGTTTCTTTCTGGTCACTTATAGTATTTTTTCCTTGGCCTGATAGTTCTGAAATTTGGCTATATTGTTCCTTGGGGGTTTTATTTTGGAATCTCTTTTCTGAGGTGATAAGTGGATTCTTTCAATGCTGATTTTGCCCTCTGGTTCCAGGACATCATGGCAGTTTGCCTTGATAATTTCTTGAAAAATGTTGTTCAGGTCCTCCTTTTGATTATAGTTGTCAGGTAGTCCGATGATTCTGGTATTGTCTCTCCTGTATCTATTTTCCAAGTCAGTTATTTTTCCAGTGAGGCACTTTACATTTTCTTCTATTCTTTTGAATTTGTTTGATTTATTCTTTATGTCTCATAGAGTCATTAGCTTGCCCAATTCTAAATTTTGAGGAGTTGTTTTCCTCTGTTAGCTTTTGTACTTTCTTTTCCATTTGGTCACTTTTGCTTTTTAAGAAGTTATTTTCTTTTTCCAAGCTGCTGATACTTTTACAAAATAATTCTCTTAAATCACTCTCATCTCTTTTCCCAATTTTTCTTCTACCTCTCATATAATTTTAAGCTCCTTTTTGAGCTCTATGAGAGTTCTTTCTGCACTTGAGATTGCTTCTAGTTTTTCTTTGAGGTTTTGACCATAGGTTTTTTGAAATTTTTGTTCTCTTTTGAGTTTGTGTCTTGATCTTCTCTGTCACCACAATAACTTTCTATGGTCAGATTCTTTTTTCTTGTTTTTTCTCATCTTTTTTGGCCTTTTTTCTTTCTTTTAAATTTGAGTTCTGCTCCTGGAGTGAAAGGGGCACTGTTTCAGGCTTCTTGTGCAAGAAGCTGCAGGCTCTGGCTGTTTATCTAGTGCTACTCTGATGTTGACCTGAGACCTATAGGGGACCCTCATGTCTGGTGTCTGGAGCTGCTGGAGGCTATAAGGGTCTGGCAACTTACTTGGTGCTGAGCCAGGGTCCTAGTGCTAGTATCTGGCATGTGCTGAGGCTGGTGGGTAGTTTCTGCATTTACCCTGGGGCTACACTGAAGTAGGTGGCAGTCTGGTTGCTGGAGGTCACCTGTTTGCCAAGGCTATTCTGAAGCACATGCTGATTCTCAGAGCTGGAATCTTCCTGTTCTCTGGCTATGCTGAGGCACATGGGGGGTCCTGGTGTTGAGGTTTGTCTGCTCTACCACAATGGGGATCAAGATCTCCTGTTGGTTTGCTGAGGTAGGGCTTGCTGCTGGCTTACTGGGATGCTTCCTGTCCTGGAATGTGTTCCCCTTTTGCCTGAGAGACCTTTCTTGGCAATCTTCCAAGTCTCTTGAACTAAAAGATTGTTTCACTTCATCTTTTTGCTGGTTTTGCTGTTCCAGGATTTGTTTTAGGGTGTTATTTTATTGTTGTTTGGAAGTGAATATCTGCTTTGGGATTTCAGAGATTTGCATAAAAAAACAATGCATACAGGTACCTTCACTCCAACTTTTACTTATGTGTTTCCAACTTAGAAAAGAGAAAACATTAATGATATTTCTGATCTCTCTGCATTCAGTTCTGACAAAACCCCTTTTTTTTATTCTCTCTCTCCTCTATCTTCTCTGCATTTAAGCTCTCTGGGTCTCAATTTCTTCTTTAAGATGAGCAAGGTGACCTAGATGACATCTAAGGTCCTGCTAGCTTTATATCCATGATAATATAACTGTAGGCAAATCTTCTAACTCCTTTGAACCAAAAATTAGGTGATAATAACTGTAGCACTTACCTTATAGGGTTGTAATGAGGAAATCACTTTTGTGAACTTTTAAGCACTATATAGATGTGAGCTTCTTTGCTATGTTCCATGTAGTGTATGTTAAACTACCATTCCACTCTCCTTATTCTTCTCCTACTTGAAAACCAGAAAGAAAAAAAAAAGGCAAAGAAAGAAAGATTATGGCAATGCTAGGTGCAGATTTCTTCTAGCAAATTACCCCGGCAACTAGCCTGTTTAATTCACTCTAATTCCCTCATTCTTCCTGACCTCCAAGGTTCCTTAGCCTCTTCAGATCTCAGTTTCTTCATAAATAAATCACCATAGCAGACTTCTAGCAGTTAAGGGATTTATATTCCTAAAGGAATAATCTTTCCCCTCCCATCCCAACATTGTTTTAAAATACACTGAAAGAAAATAACATACAGTTTTCCATTAGTTATACAGTGGTTTCTGCATAGCAGCCTTGTAAGAAATTCTCTGTACTGAAAAAAATCGCTTGACCACTAGAACAGGAACACTTACTGTGTGGCAACTGGCCAGAGCCAACTCACATAGGGAAAGAGAAGAATATGCTTTCGGCAGACAGAATCACCAGCGCTGTGCTCCCTCTAAGCCTTCCCGTCTCTGCCCCAGGCTCTACTCACATACAGGACAGCATAGTCTTAGAACATAGAAACATGGGACTAGAGACGTGAATACCAGGAGAGTTCCCACATGTCCACAGGCAGTGCTGTATTCTTCCACCACCCATTTCCTCTTTGGACAAATACTAGGAAAAGCTCAATTTAAGACATTAGTAAACAAAAATAAAACTTGAGTGAAGGCATTCTTTGTGGAAAAAAATCTCGTGAAATATTCAAATATAATTGAATTTTATGTTTAAATCATCCAGGTTAAGAAATTTATGTTTCCTTTTGATTTATGATCTAACCTGATGTCTTTTCAAAAATGGAAATAATTAGCTTTTGCACTGCAGCACTATCCCTGCAAACACTCAGATAGAGCCTCCACCCCAAGCAAGCTTATCCTGATAGTGTTACTGATGTTGTTCAGTTGTGTCTGACACTTTGTGACCCCATGGACCATAGCACACCAATGCTGTCCTTGTGGTTTTCTTGGCAAAGATACTGGAATGGTTTATCATTTCCTCCTCCAGTGGGCTAGGGCAAACAGAGGTTAAGTGACTTGCCCAGAGTCACACAGTTAATAAATGTCTGAGGCCTGATTTGAATTTAGGTGTTCCTGATTCCAGGCCCAGCACTTTATCCACTGAGTCACCTGACTGCCTCTAGGTGATTATAACATATAATTATATTTCAATTTACACCTTTGAAATTTACCATTTGTTAACAGAAAGGATTGGTGTTTTAACTTTAAAATTTTGGTACCAAAATTATTCATTGCTCTGGGCCTAAGTTTTGTTGACTTTCACATTGATCTTATTTACAGTGTCATTACACGGGTTATTTTGACGGCTTGTTTACCTTTGCAAGTCTTCTCACATTTCTCTGAATCCTTCATATGCTGATGGTACAATAATATCCTGTCACATCCACACGCCACAAATTGTTTTTCTTTCTCAACTGTCAGACGCATACCTTGTTTCCAGGGTTTTGTTCTGCTCTGGATATTTCTAGGTATAGATCCTTTCTTGTTGTCTTTGTCTCGTTCTTTAATAAACTGTCATGGACTTTGACATTACTAATAGAGGATTTGCAAGTTTCTCAATCAAACATTGAGCAAATCCAAAATGATAAAGCCAAGAAAACTGGATAATTATCATTTTGCTGAGGATCCAAAAGCCAGCCAGAATGAGAATCATATTTTCACTAATAAAAGCATATTAAAATTCATTTTTGGACATGATGAAACAAGAATGTTATTTCTAAATTATACAAGTATATAGTCAATTGGGGCGGCTAAGTTGCACAGGAGATAGAGTACCAGGCCTGACATTCAAATATGGCCTTAGACACTTACTAGCTATGTGACCCTGGAGATGTCACTTAACCTGGTTTGCCTCAGTTCCTCATCTGTGGAATGAGCTGGAAAAAGAAATGGCAAACCACTCTAGCATCTTTGCCAAGAAAACCCCAAAAGGAGTCACAAAGAATCAGACAAAACTGAAACGACTCAACAACAACAACATAGTTAATTGGAATTAAACACATTTTAAATCAGGGATACAAAAATATTGTCAGAAAAGAAATCTGTCAAGGATGTGTATATGCATAGGAATGAGTCTATGAATTACAGATATTCTAAGAGATGAAGAAATATGACAGAAGTATAGTATAGTAGAAAAAGGAAGGGACTTGGAGGGATCAGGCTTGGGTCAGTTTGGGGGAGACAGCATGGTTCTATGGAAACAGCTGTGACTTTTAAGCCCAAGGACCCATGTTCAAATCCTTAGTTCTATTACTTACTATCTGTAGGAAGTTGGGCAAATCATTTAACTTTTGGGGACCTAAGTTTTCTCTCACATAAAATGAGAAAAGTGACCTAGATTAAATTTTAAAGTTCTTCTAGCTTTCTACCTATGACAATATACTAAGGGTAAGTTTCCTAACTTCCATGAACTACAGCTCCATCCTCTGTGGGATGGGTGATGATAGTTAATAGCTGTGAGGCAGTCACTTGAGTAAACTTTTAAACACTATACAGATTTGAGCTATTCTTAGATAGAGTTTAGGTTGTCATGATAGTACTGATTACTGCTTCCAGGTATTTGTCACTTAAACCTGTCTTAGACACTTGCTCAATGACTGTGGAAAGAAATAGAGAGTATGAATGGTAACTTTACTTACCATTAATGGCGGCGTGGTCAAGCTCAGTTACTAGCCAGCTGTGCAGCCCTGAGTGACTCATTCAATGTCTTTGGACTTTCGTTTCTATTAGATTAGGAAACTGAACTAGATTACTGGTCTTTTTGGTGTTGTTAAAATAAATGCCTCCATGAGCTGGAGAAACAGAGGAGAACCCAGGTCCAAAACGGAGGAGACAAATCACAGTTTGCCAAGATTCTGACGGCATTTATTGTCACGAGAGGAAGACACTCGCAGGCTGGAGCAGAAAAAGACAAAGTTTTCAGTTGCTCAAAAGGGAGTGGGAAAAGGGTGAGGTATTTATATGTATTTGAGGCATTCGTGACTAGTTGAGGCATTCATGGCTAAGTGGCGGGGAGTGAAGGGAGAAAAGAACAGATCAGGTTATCAGGGGAGTGGGGGTCCAGGAAGAAGACATTTGCAAAAGCAACAGATCAGAAAAGCAGAATGTCTGTTGCTCTTTAGATAAGTTAAGAACAAAGATATCTGCTGCCCTCTCTGAGCTGGTCCAGGCTGGTTTCAGCAGTTGCAGACATCTCCAGCTAATGTTTACTAAAAAAGGATCACTTGTGTGTCAGGCAGCTCTGGGCTTCAGAAGTCCTCCTAATTGGTTAATTATTGTGCTACTCCATTGTCTGGTTACCCTGTGAAAAAAGGGAAGCTCTAGCATATTTAACTGGTTGGTACAGGCATTACAGGGCTCAGGTCCACAGTATGATGGACTCTTGAACACCCTGGTGAAACCTATTGACCCTTTCTTAGATTAGTGTTTTTACAAGCATGTTAGAGAATGCATAAGATTACAAAGAAAGATAATTTTGTGTTGAAATATAATTTTCATAATTTAAAAATAATCCCACAATTTCATGGACATCAGGTCAAGAACTCCTGGACAAGTTGATATAAAAGAGACTTTCTAGCTTTAGGTGTCAATTTGTTCTGTTATGAGGCCTCACAAATAAAGAACCCTTTGCATTTGTGGCTACCAAAATGATTATCTCTTTTACATTAATAGCATTTGGGGTCTGGATAGTCCTCAATTAGTTTCTTTTATTCTTTCTTTCCCTTAGTAAACTTTTTTATGTCCATGGGATCAACTATTCCTCTCTGCAGATGATTCCCAAATCCTAACCTCTCTCCCCAATTCCATCCCTGTACTGGCAATTTCCTGGATGTCTCATGACTATATCAAAGTCATCAAAACAGAGCTTTCCACCAAATATGCCCCTCATGTGACTCCCTTTTTCACTGGAAGATACTATTATCCTCTCAGCTGGCCAAAAACATAACCTCAAAGTTATTATAATATAGTGGAAATCAGTTGGATTTGGAATCAGAGGACAAGTTTAAGACAAGTCAAATTGAGTTAACAAGCATTCATTAAACACTGACTTTGTGGTAGGCACTGTTTTAAGCTCAGAGGGTACAAAGAGGGACAAAAAAAATCAGTCCTTGCTCTCGAGGATCTTGCATTCTAATGCAAACAACTGTACATCAAGAAGATATATAAAAGATAGGGCAGCTAGGTTGGCCAGTGGATAGAACTCTGCCCTTAAAGTCAGGAAGACCTGAGTTCATATCTAGTCTCTGACACTAGTCATGTGACCCTGGACAAATCACTTAACCTTGTTTGCCTCAGTTTCCTCATCTGTAAAATGACCTGGAGAAGGAAATTGCAAACCACTCCAGTATCTTTGCTAAGAAAACCCCAGATGGGGTCACGAATGGTCAGACATGACTCAAATGACTGAACAACAACAAAATATAGCGGAGAAATTGGAGATAATCTTAGTGGGAAGGAACTAACATTAAAGAAGATGGGAACAATTTTTTTTTCAGAAGGTGAGACTTTTAGTTGAGACTTGAAGGAATCCAGGGAGGCCAAGAAACAGAGAGATCAGAAGGGATAGGGTTTAAGACATGAGGGACAGTGAAAATCTGCAGAATCAGGAGATGCAGTGTGTTGTTCAAGGAATAATAACAAGGAGATCAATGTCACTGGTTCACAGAGTACATAGGAGTAATTAAGATAGGAGGAAACTGGAAAGGTAGGAAGGGGCCAGATTGTGAAAGGACTTTAAAAGCGAGAGGGTTTTGATTGGGGAGGTAATAGGGAGTCACCTAGACTGGAAGGATGTTGGCTTACTCCCCAGTAATGGAGAACTGAGGAAGGCTGGTGATGAGGGAGTTGCTAATTCACTACTTGAGCAACCAGCACAAGTGACTTAACCTTTCTAAACCTCAGTTTCCTTGGCTGTAAAGTGAATGGAATTGGACCGGAAAATCTCTAAAATCCCCTCCAGATCTAAATTGCTGTGATTATTTGTCCTTCTCCCTTCTTCACCCCAACATACAGTTGCTATTCTCATTTGCCAAGTTTACCTATGCAACATCTCTCACATCCGTGTGAACATAGTATCTTGGGCCTAGTCACAGTCAATACATTTTTTTGTTGAATTGAATTATTCACAATAATGCATTCTTTGGACTAGGTTACTATCTGGGGTAAGTTATTTTGGTCTCGGTTAGTATTTGGCTCTCTGAAGAAAGCTTAACATTGTTCAGAGAGAACTGTCAGCTTCCTCACTGCGTATCTAAAGATCTATTTTTTGTTAAAGACTATTTAAAGTAATTTTTATTAGTAGCAATACAAGCTATAGAAAGGATATAGAAAATTGATGGCTTGATTGCAACACAAATTTCACATGAAGTTCATATAGTGTGCACCTTTTCTCTTTGAATATATGACATGAACCTGCACCAAATTCTGAATCCCACATTCTGTGGGATTCAGAGAGTATTGGATTTAGGCCAGACAGTTCAGGTTTCTCTGACTCAATCAGTTGGTTAGGGAGTTAACTCTTCAGTGAGTTATGTCCATGACATGACGTTCAAGGTTAGCTGGAAGCGTTTTCAACACTTTTTTTTAGTTAGACATTTATCATGCCAATCCACCAAGAACCACCTGAGAGTGGTCTGTCACACAATTATTCCAAATGTGGTTTTTTTTCTCTTTGGATGAAACTTACAAGCATCATTCCAAATCTCATGGGTGTGAACTAGAAAATCCATGCCTGTAAACTGGTTTCAAATGAGTCACAATAGAATGAAGCCTTTGAGATGCTTTGACCTAAGCCTCACTGGAACCACAAGTTGAGTTCCACATTGTTAAGTGGCAAAGGAGAGGGAAGATAAAACAGACTGATCTTAATCTCTAACATCAGCAGCTACACCTTTTCCCCTGCTTCCTTTCCGAATCTTAAGTATAAATAGGCTCTCATTTTATTTTAGTTTTTTGCCCATTTTCCTCCTCCAGAACACTGAAGCTTGAGGGCAGGGTTTGATTTTTTTTTTAATTTTTAATTTATTTATTTTTAGTTTTCAACATTAATTTCCACAAGATTTCAAGTTACAATTTTTTCTCTCCCCGTCTTCCGCCTATCCCCCATCCCAAAATAGCAAGCCTGCTGAATACCCCTTCCCCCAATCTGTTCTCTCTTATATTCTGCCTCTTCACCTCTCTAACTTTCTAGTAGGGTAAGATGTATTTCTATACCCCAGGACCTGTATATCTTATTTTCCAGTTGCATGTAAAAAAATAATTTTTAAACATTTGTTTTTAAAACTTTGAGTTCCAGATTTTTTCCCCTTCTTCCCTCCTCATCCACCCCAACTAAGAAGATAAGCAATTCAATATAGATTGTACATGTGTAGTTACCCGAATCATTTCCATAGTAGTTATATTGTTATGTTATTCCCTCCTTAGGCCAAATTCAGTGAGAATCAGGTTGTCCCATTCCCTTTCACCTTCCTGCTCTTCCTCTCCATTGTAATGGTTTTCTCTTGCTTCTTTTATATGACACAATTTACCCTAATCTATCCCTCCCTTTCTTCTTCTCCCAATAAATTCCTCTCTCACCTCTTAGTTTTATTTTTTAGATATTATCACTTCATCTTCAACATATTCAACTCATACCTGAACATACAAATGCCGTCACTCACATATATATTTATATACACATACATCCTTCTATATACACATACGTACATCTATATGT
>CM053580.1:137295495-137322300 GCA_028627135.1 Pseudochirops cupreus | reverse complement strand
GTGGCCTTCAGGTAGTCCAATAATTTTAAAATTGTCTCTCCTGGATTTATTCTCCAGGTCAGCTGTTTTTCCAGTGAGATATTTCACATTGCCTTCTTTTTTTTTTTCATTTGTTTGGATCTGTTTTATAGTATCTTGATTTCTCATAAAGTCATTAGCTTCCATTTGCTCTAATCTAATTTTGAAGGAATTATTCTCTTCTGTGCATTTTTGAAATCCCTTTTCAATCTGGTATTCTGCTTTTTAAGGTATTCTTCTTCCCATTGGCTTTTTGGGCCTCTTTTGCCATTTCAGTTAGTCTATTATTTAAGGTGTTATTTTCTTCAGGATTTTGGGGGGGTCTCCTTTAACAGGCTGTTGACTCACTTTTCATGATTTTCTCACATCACTCTCATTTCTCTTCCCAATTTTTCCTCCACTTCTCTCACTTGATTTTCAAAATCCTTCTTGAACTCCTCCGTGGCCTGTAACTAGCTCATATTTTTTCTTGAAAGCTTTTGATACAGGAATTTTGATTTCATTGACTTCTTCTTGTTCCATGTTTTGATCCTTTTTGTCCCCGAAAAAGGATTCTATGGTCTGATTGTGCTTCCTCTGCTTGCTCATCTTGCCAGCCAATTACTTGACTTCTGAGCTCTTTGCCCTGGTAGAACTCTGCTTCCAGAGGGCAGAGAGCTGTGTCCCAAATCTCTAGGGTTTTTTCAGATGTTGTCAGAGCTATGAGGGGGTGCCCTCTCTTCAGACACCCCAAGCTCTGGCACACTGGCCACATACCCCAGGACCACCACCTAAGACTACGACCCAGATTCAGGCAGGTCAAAGCAAGAGTGAATACCCTCTCAATGGTTGCTTGGTCCCCCTACCATCTGCAGGCCAGGAGCTCTGGAGCCAGCCATGTGGCAGGAGCTACAGCCATTGTGCCTCTGCCACCTCTTGCCACAGGGGTAGGGGCTGGACCATGCTGTTTCTCAACCAGTTCCACCAGAATTCCCCACTGACCTTTTACTTTCTCTTTGGCATTTATGGGTTGAGAAGTGTGGAAACCACCACAGCTGCTGGTGATTCACTCTCCTGAAGTCTGAATCAGCCATTCTAAGTTTCTGGCCTGGCTTCCTTGGGTCCGAGCCCACGAGGTTCACATGGGACTATACTTGGCTCCCAGCTCAGTGTGATAGACCCTTCCTGTTGGCCTGCCAGGCTGGCTTTGGTGGAAGATTTGTTTCTCTCTGTCACTTTGTGGGTTCTGTAGCTCTAAAATTTGTTTAGAGTCATATTTTACAGGTGTTGGAGGTGTTTGGAGGGGGAGCCACATGGAATTCCTGTTTTTACTTCTCCATCTTAGCTCCACCCACATATTGACACCCATTTATATATATACATATGAATATATTGTAACATATGTACATATATGCAATATAAATAAATTCAATCTATAGTCAAGTGCTGATAATTTTCCCTTTTAAACAGATGTTATATATGCTCCCCTTCTTTTCTCTGACACTGCCACCATCCTGGTGCAGGCCCTTATCAACTCATGCCTGGACTCCTTTACATTTCAACTGAAGTCTCCCTTCTACAAGAAGTTTTTAATATCATCATTAACTCTCCCTTCTCCATACCAGATGAACTGTCATTTTATCTATTCACCTATGTATTATCTACCTATCTATCTACACACACAATGTATATACTAAATATGTGTGTATGTAGTTATATATGGATATATTAGTCAGTCATTCAGTAACTGTTAAGCATCTACTATTTTCCAGAAACTACCTTAAGCACTGGGAATCCAAAGAAATTTGAAAAAAAGTCTCTTAGTGATCCTGGCTCAATCATGTAACATTTTGGTCCCCCAGGCAACTATGAAAGTAAGAAGAAAGTGATCACCTGAATTAGCAAAGAAAGTTGCCTATGCCAATGAAATGATGTGTCCAATATCTGTCTATCTATCTATCTATCTATCTATCTATCTATCTATCTATCTATCTGTATATGTATGTGTTTGTGGTCCATACCTGTGTGTTTTATAGATATTATATCTATATAATGTAAAGAAAGGATTTCATTGTTATGGGGAGCTCCCGGGTGAGAGATGTCAAAGCAAGCCTGTTGGTTTGATTTTGTTTTGGTTTTTTTTTTTTTTGCAATTTATATCTTAAAGTGCTGTCTAGATTGATTAAAGATTAAGTCATTTGCCCAGGGTCATAAAGACAGTATGCCTCAAAGGTAGAGCTTGAACTGAGGTCTTCTTGCTTTCAAGTATGGACTATATGATGCTGCCTCATATCCACATTTAATAGCATATTATGAATGTGAAGTATATATTCATGTGTATGTATGTACAGAGAACCTTATATGTAATATACACATATTCACAAAATTATAATATTTCTCTTGAAGTTCCCTGTAATTCTTTTTTGTTTTGTTTTGTTTTTGTTTTTGTTTTTTGCTTTTTGGAGGGCAATTGGGGTTAAGTGACTTGCCCAAAGTCACATGGCTAGTAAGTGTGTCAAGAGTCCAAGGCCGGATTTGAACTCACATCCTCCTGACTCCAGGGCCGGTGCTCTATTCACTGTACCACCTAGCTGCCCCCCCCCCCTGCAATTCTTAAGGGGAAAATTAGAAGAATGATAGTAGATAAAGCAGGTCTATTCTGAGAGAAACTATGAAGTGTCTGAAATTGTCTGTGGTACTCTTGGATTTTCTGTGTCTCCACCTGCTGATGTTTGTCCTTCAATCTGGAAGAAGACTATGACATGAGGGAAGTGATGCCATAACACGAGAATGAATTGAATTTAAGTGAGGGAGGGCTGTTCCAAGTAACCAGCTTCACTTTCTCCTGCGGAGCCATCTGGGTCCAGTGGCCAAATATGGATCAGGACAACTGAAGATGGCCCAGGAGGCATGGGAGACCTTGTCCTTTTCAAGCTAAGGTCTTTAACAAGTCTCGGTTTGACTGAGACAGGGCCTATTCAGGAATTAAAGTTTAAAAAGAAATGAGGCAAAGAGTGACTTCTTTAAAAAGATCTGGGAGGGGAAGACCTTCAGGGTTTCTGGCCAAAACAGAAACAGTTACTTACATTTATTCTGAGTCAATCAGGGCCCAAAAAATGACCAAGTAGGACTTGGCCTGGGACCTATTGTTGGTCAATCAATGAAAGCCTGAGTGATTTGGAATTCAGGCTGATCTTTAAGAGAAAAAACAACGACAACAACAAAAACAAAACAAAAAGCACATGAACAGCTAAGAGGCA
The DNA here is from genome assembly GCA_028627135.1 of Pseudochirops cupreus. Taxonomy (NCBI): domain Eukaryota; kingdom Metazoa; phylum Chordata; class Mammalia; order Diprotodontia; family Pseudocheiridae; genus Pseudochirops; species Pseudochirops cupreus. Next base: position 137,319,043 of record CM053580.1, on the reverse strand, counting down.
ATCAGAGGCATCCCTTAGACCTGCAAAACTTGGCAGTAGGTAGGGACCAGAATTAAAACAGGCTAAACTTCTTTGGGCCGCTTATAGGTTTTCAGCAGCTCGCTTTCCAAGTAGAGGTATAATTAATGTTTAAGCCATTTTGCAAATAGACCGTGTTTTAAAAAAGGGAAAGTTCAATTAATATCGATTAATTACATTTATTATTTAAGATTTGTATTTATCGTAGAATGCCTCCTCTCAGACTAGAGACAAACTGAACATGGTTGACAAACAGGAGAGAGTGTGCAGTAGCAACCCACTTGCCAAGTTACATGGCGAGCACAATAGTGACTAGTGGAAGATGAGTTAACAGGGCACAGACAAAACACATTTTTACTTTCTTTTACATACTCTACATTTTTTGCGTGCTGCCTGAAATCCTTTGGGCAGCTGCTTGTAGGGCTGCCTTAGATTCTAGTTCTTTGCTTTCATTTTTATCCCCTTTCTCTCCCTCCTCAATGATCAAGAGGTTTGTTTTCTTTGCTACTATTCCCTCCACAGTTACTATTCACTCTCTTCACCCCACCTTCCTATCCCTGATGAGTTTGATGTATTTCTATTCCAAACTCTGTATGTGTATTCAATCCTCCTTTATCCTTTATCCAAGAAGGAAATCCATCTGATGTTCATGTTTCCCGCCTTTCTCCATGTTTGTCTACTCTTCTTCTCCCATGTCTGAGTAATAAGAAATAGCAAGTCCAATGTTAAATCAATTTTAGGCACCAGCAAGCTAACTGAGAGGTAGGGTAGCACAGCAGACCTTCCTCATTCCTCACATTGACCTAAGGAATAGGAAGGCAAGATGGAATAGAGGAAGTAGGATGTGCTCAAAGTTTACATGCAAATCCCAGTCCAAACTGAGAAATGCTTTAAGTCAGTAATCTTGGTTGAACTGGAACTGAACCTAAACTAGCATTTCAAACACCACCTATTAATATTAGAACTTGAAAGCATTTCTGCATTACCAGGGAATGTGAATATTGATGCCAGTATTAGGCTATATTTTTTTTTCAGTCAAGCAGAGAAAAATATGAATATATGTTTTTCTGGCGTTATGTTACCACAATTTCCTCTTTTTCCTTTTGAATAGAAGAATCACACAGGTTTACATGTTTATTTGTGCATACGAATTTCTTTCTTACTAGAAGTAATTGAGGAATCATTCTGAATTGATTATTGGTGTTTATTATACTTGTCTCTTAATCTTTATCTAAACTCGAGGTGAACCAGATTAGTGTCAGCCAAATCTCTGTCAAAATTGAGCCATGAGCTCTTTTCCTCCTCCTCACTCTGTCTCTTTCATCTATAATTAATTTGACAAAAATTTATTGAGGATCTATTATACCCTCTGTCTAATTTCTCAGTTTCCTTTAATCCTGTGTCTTTTTTCTTCCCTTCACTTTGCCACACAAGGGAATAGGCATAAACTGGAATTCACCATTCTCCACAACTGTTCCACTTAAAATTTAAATGAAAAAAAAAACACAAGTCAGCTGATTATAACTTCCTATCATTGTATTTCTCCTTATGTCTCATTCCTCCTAAATCCATTCTTTACTCTTATCAGGACCTTCAAACTTCTCTTCATCCCTTTGAACTTTTTCAGGCCATTATGACTTAACTTTCCTCCCCTCCCCAACAAGACCTTATAGCTAATCAATTCTACTTTATGCTGCCAACATGCTCAGTAATTTCTCACCCCCTTGTTGTATATATAGTCATACCTTTCCACAGCTGAGTCTTGGATTACTCCAACTGTTTATCTCCTCTATTCCAACTCATAAACTGCTAGGGACATAGAAGACACTGCATAACTGTGCTGTTGAGGTACACTATCCATGTACCAACACTATGTTATCCAATCTCAACTGGGCCCTCACTGCATCAAGGTGTTTCTTTTATTGTATGCTAATTGATTCTTTATTTTGCTTCCCAAAGAAGCTGTTCCAAATCTTTTCTTCCCCCTTAAAACCTTTCATACTTCCTTCTTAGTTGAGGACCTCAATTCTTACTTCACTGATAAAAGAACTGAGGCCATCTCAATCAATCAATATTTATTAAGTTCTTACTATATGGCTAGCATTGTGTTTACCACTTTTATCACTGTGACTACCAAAAAAAAAAAAGCAAAAACAATTTCTACCTTCAAGGAGATTACATTCTAATGGAAGAGAAAACATATAAATTGGAATATTTGAGATAAATACAGAGTGAATGAAAGATAAGTTTAGAAGGCATGCAAGCATCTAGGGGGAAGGATAAGAGGATTCAGGGACTAGGGGAGGAGAAGGATTGACCTCCTGGAGGAGGTGAAGCTTAAGATGAGTCTTCAGGGAAAACTAAAGATTCTAAGATTTGGAGGTTGCAGTTTGGAGGTGAAAGGTTGAAGGTTGGTGATCAAAAGGCCTGTGTCTTCTAGAAATTGAGACAGGAGCTAGATTGTGTATATGAAGACTAGCAAATAGACTTCCAGTATGGCTGAGTCAAAGAGTGTACAGAAGAAAGAAAAGATTGGAAATTAAATTAAATTAAATTAAAATTAAGAATTAAAAGATTAGAAAGGGAGGAAGGGGCCAGATTATGAAGTTTTAAATGCTAAAAAAGGACTTAATATGTGATGCTAGAGATAATAGGCACTGGAAGTTATTGGGGGAGCAGTGACACCGTCGGACCAAGTTTTAGAAAAATCATTGGCAGCTGATTGGAGGATAGATTAGAAAGGGTAGAGACATGATGAAGGGAAGTTAAAAAGAAGTCATCATTTTAGTCTATTCATGGTGATGAGGGATGAGAACCTGAACTTGGTTGATAGCTGTATGAATGGAGAGAAGGGGACATTTCCAGGAGACACTGTGGAGAAATGAATGACAAGATTTGACAACTTATTGTACCAGGGTTGTGGTAAAGACAGAGAAGTCAAAGATGGTACTGAGGTGTGGAGCATAGGTGACTGGGAGGAAGGTGATGCCCTTGACAGTAATAGGAGAGTTCAGAATAGGGAGATAGTTTGAGGGAGGGGGCAAAATAATGATTTGGGGCATGTTGAGTTTTAGATGCCCATGAGAAATTTAGTTTTAAACATCTACCAGGTAGCTGATGGTGCTGAACTGGAACTTGGGAGAACTAAGGCTGGATAAATAAATCATTTGCATAGAATGAATAATTAAACCCTTGGGAACTAATGAGATTACCTAATGAAAATGTAGAAAGGAAAAAGAGAAGAGGGCACAGGACTAAGCTATGTACTCCTTCTTCTTTCCTCTTCAACTCGAAAGCCCTTAACATCATCCCCACTATATCCTCCTTTTTCCCCTTCTCTGACTATGGGGTGGTCCTTCTTGACAAGGCCAACACCTCTATATGTACCCTTGATCCTATCACCTCCCATATTCTTCAGCATATTGTAACTTCTCATTCCTCTTATCTTTCAAATATTCAGCTTTTCTCTTTCTACTGGTTCCCTCTACTACAGTGGTTCTCAACCTTCCTAATGCCGAGATCCTTTAATATTCGTATGTGGGCGTATCTGCATATGGGCAGACCCTCCTGGAGACAGATAGAGGAGAAGTGTCTCCATTCCTAAGACCATCGGAAATGTGTGTTTTCCGATGGTTTTAGGCAACCCCTGTGACCCTGTGAAAAGGTTGGGTCTCTCCATCCTTAAAAAAGCCTTCTTTAGATCCTATCTTCCCCTTATAGCAATGGATCTCAACCTGTGGTTCGCAGCCCCTTTGGGGGTCAAATGGGGTTGCCTAAGACCATCAGAAAACACACATTTCCAATGGTCTTAGGAACCGAGACACGGCTCCTCTATCTGTCTCCAGGAGGGTACGCCCATGTACAGATACACCCACATACGAGTATTAAAGGGTAGCGGCATTAGGAAGGTTGAGAACCACTGCCTTATAGTATCATCCTGTATCTTTCCTCCTTTTTTCATTCAAACTCTCAGGGGAAAAAAAAGTTGTCTACATTTGTTGCCTGATTTCCTCTCCACTCACTCACTCCTCAACTTTTGATAACCCTGTGCTGCCAACAAACCATGGGCATGCCTTCTCTATCACTTTTGTGACATTGTTCTGTCTTGCTTGCTTATTCTTCTCTCCTACCTGCATGCATATCCCTTCTTAGTCTCTTTTGCACATTTGTTATCTATGTCAAGCCCACTAAGATTAGGCTTTTTTTTTTCTATTCTCCCTCACTTGGTCACTTCCTTAGCCCTCATGGGTTCAATAATCATCTGTATGCAGATGATTGTCAGAACCATCCATCCATCCATCAATCCATCCATATAGCCTAAATCTCTCTCCTGAGCTTCATAGGAGAAGTTGGGTTAGTCCTGAATATTGAAAGAACAGATAGACAGAGATAAGTAGAAAAGAAGGAATCAAAGCCAAAGGGGATAGAAATTAAAAACAATAATTATAAGTTCTTAGTAAATATCCTGTGATATATGGGGCAACTAGGTGGTGCAGTAGATTAAGTGCTGGGCCTAAAGTCAGGAGGACTTATCTTTCTGAGTTCAAATCCAGCCTCACACACTTACTAGCTATGTGACCTTGGGCAAGCCACTTAATCCTTTTTGCCTCAGTTTCATTATCTGTAAAATAATGTAGATGCAGCAGTTCTCAACCTGTGGGTCATGTTCAATTTGTAACAATGAAAATACATCCTGTATATCAGATAAATTCAGAACAGTAGCAAAATTATAGTTATGAAGTAGCAATGAAAATAGTTTTATAATTGGGGGTCACCACAACATGAGGAACTGTATTAAAGGGTTGCGGCATTAGGAAGGTTGAGAACCATTGATCTAGAGAAAGAAATGGCAAACAGCTCCAATATCTTTGCCAAGAAAACCCCAAATGGAGTCACAGAGACTTGGACACAACCTAAACAATTCAACCACACCACCATCAACAACTGATGCATTTGTAAGTGCCTGTTATTTGAAAGACACTGCTAGGTACTGGGGATGTGAAAACAAAAAAAGAAACAAACAAAAAACAAAATAGCCCTTGCCCTCAAGGAACTTACATTCTTCTAGAAGGATGACACATATACAAAGTAATTTCAAGAGGGAGATGGCGTTCATAAATTAATTGATCTATGTGTGCCTGCTATGTGTAAAACAGTGTTGAGCTCTGGAATACAAATTCAATTGATTGACATTCTCTGTTTAATTCTGTCCACACTATCCTGCTACTCCTCATTACAGTTCCACAAAAAAAAAGTCAAATTTCAAACAAACATGTTTTCGACTCTGGCTGGATAACTTTGTTGGTAAGATTATAGAGGGAATTTTTGGCTTACAGGGTAGTCCATCTCTGCCTGGTACATTGAAACCATCCCCCCAATAAAAGTAGGAACATGCTCATTGCACCCCTGTTAAGAGAACAAAACAACTCCTGATAAAGTCATAGTGGCAAAGGATGACCTCAAACAACCTGGCTGCTTTAGAGCTTCTGAGAAGATGGGTCTGAAATGGATTGGGCTAAATGGCCCCTAAATTCCTTTTCAACACTGAGTTTCTTTTTCTCCCCAATTATTAAATTATTTATTTTTAGTTTTCAAAATAATTTTTCCACAATTTTAAAATTTTCTCCCCTTCCCTCCCTGCTCTGTCCCTAAAACAGCTTGTAATCTGATATGTGCTCTACAATATAAACACATTTTCACAATCATAGAAGAATTATAATGAATTATAAAGAATATATAATTACATATAATACGTTATATATATAGTCTCTGAGGTGCCTCCAGATTCTAATGCTACAATCCTCAAAGAGGTATTTCCACTCAATGTGCTCAATGACACTAAGAAGCTCAGTGTTGACTTCTAAGGCTTTATCCCAAAGAGATCATAAAAATGGGAAAAAAGGACCCACTTGTATGAAAATATTTATAGCAGCTCTTTTCGTGGTGGCCAAGAAATGGAAATTGAGGGGATGCCCATCAGCTGGGAAATGGCTGAAGAAGTTGTGGTCTATGAATATAATGGAATACCATTGTGCTATAAGAAATGGTGAACAGGCAGACTTCAGAGAAACTTGGAAAGACTTAAAAGAACTGATGCTGAGTGAAGTGAGTCTAGCCTCTTTATTCTACAGACTCAGGAAACCCATTGCCTAAAACCACATGGATGTTAAATATTAAAGGCAGGCTACTCACCCAGGTCCTCTGACTCTAAAGCCACTCTTTCCACTGTACCACACTGCCTGGCACCTTCTTGTGGCATTTAAAGCCTGTGACAACCTTTCCCCTTCCAAACTTCCAAATCTCCTTACTCTAGCAGCTAGTGAAATAGAGTGCTAGACTTGCAGTCAAGAAGACCTGAGTTCAAATTCAGCCTTAGACACTTACTGCCTGTGTAACCTTAAGCAAATCACTTAACCTCTGGTTTCCCTCAGTGTCTTTAACTATAAAATGGGAGTAACAGCAGCCCCCACCCTTCCGGGGCTAATTTGGCGACCAAATGAGGTAATATTCGTTATAACATCTAACACTAGACAAAGCGTGTAGTTAAAAAGTGCTTGTCTCCTTCCTTCTTCCCAGCACTTTGTGATCGAGACGCGCTGGCTTTCTTGCTGACCTCGCACCCAACACTGGCTGTGCCTAAGTCTAGTATGCTTTCCCCCCTCACCTTTCTTTTCTAAGACTCACTCTAACACATATCCTCTGCAACAGCCCTTTCCTAGTTCTCCTTTGCTACCCCACTCCACAGCTAACAATTTGCTGTTGAGTTGTTTCAGTCATGTCCCACTCTTTGTGACTCCACTGGGGGTTTTCTTGGCAAAGGCACTGGAGTGGTTTGCAATTCCCTACTCCAGTTCATTTTATAGCTGAGGAACTGATGCAAACAGGCTTAAGTGACTTGTCCAGGGTCACTCAGTTAGTAAGTGTCTAAGGCCAGATTTGAACTTAGGAAGATGAGTCTTCCTGATTCCAAGCCCAGTGCTCTATCTACTACACCATCTAATTGCCTCCTCCACCCCAAGATTACCTTCTATTTACACTGTGATATCTTGTATATACATTAGATGGGGGACTCCTTGAGTGCAGAGAGTATTTTTGTTTTAATTTTTGTTTGTTTTGGTTTTAGCCATTTGTATCAACAATGCAGTCAACAATGCCTACAGTGACTAAAAAATGCTGATATGGTTATTAATCACAAAATGTAACAGGCTCTCTACGTGGGAGACATAGCTAGAACATTTCTTCAAATACCAGCAAACTGAGTCCCAAAACCAGAAGTCAAAGCCATCACAGTAGCCACAGAGTTGGCACACATAGTTAATGCAGTAAACACCCACATTCTCAAGCCTTCAAAACAGAACAGGCTACCTCAGGCAAAGATCTTCCTTTTCTCACTCGCAGTAACTGCTCAGCCTCCATGCAGCTCACTTTCAACAGCTCCAGCCCCCCGTAGTTCCAGTTCCACACAGTCTTCAGCAGGAGTCCTTAGCAGAAGTTCTGGCTGGCTCAAAAAACAGGAGTTTGCTCCACCACTGCCACTTCCAGTCACTGTGCTGGCTCCAGCCCTGCTCCTACCTGGCTCCAACTCCTTCCTGCCTCAACCCTTCCTGCTACATCAGCAAGTTCAAGGACCATGGAAGATCTTCAAATCCTATTACCATTACACCATTCTTTCTATAACCAGCACTTAGCACAGTGCCTGGCACATAGCAAACACTTAAAATACTTGTTGATTGATTGGCTGATTGATGGAGGTCAGAGACTGTCATTCACTCGTTTTTTTCTAATGTATTGATTTATTTTTAGTTTTCAACATTCATTTCCACACGATTTTGAGTTATAAATTTTTCTCCTCATCTTTCCCCTACCCCACCTCAAATTAGCAAGCCTACTGAATACCCCTTCCCCCGATCTGTTCTCCCTTATATCCCCTTCTTACCCTCCCCCCCCCAACTTTCTAGTAGGTTACGATGGATTTCTATACCCCAGTGCCTGTATATCATATTTCCCAGTTGCATGTAAAAAAGCATTTTATTTAAACATTTGTTTTTAAAACTTTGAGTTCCAGATTTTTTCCCCTTCTTCCCTTCTCAACCACCCCCACTGGGAAGATAAGCAATTTGGTATAAGTTGTACATGTGTAGTTATGCAAAACATGTCCATAGTAGTAATATTGTGAAAGACTAACTATAATTCCCTCCATCCTATCCCATCCCCCACTTATTCTATTTTCTCCTTTGACTCTGTCCCTTTTCAAACGTGTTTGCTTCTAACTACCCTCTCCCCCACTCTGCCCTCCCTTATATCACCCCCTTTTTATCTCCTTCCTCCCTATTTTCCTGTAGGGTAAGATACCCAATTGAGTGTGTATGTTATTTTCTTCTTAAACCAAATTCAATGAGAGTAAGGTTGACCCATTCCCTTTCACCTTCCTGCTCTTCCCCTCTATTGTAACAGTTTTCTCTTGCCTCTTTTATATGAGATAATTTACCCTAATCTATCTCTCTGTTTCTCCTTCTCCCAATATATTCCTCTCTCATCTCTTAATTTTATTTTTTCATATGTCATCCCTTCCTGTTCAACTGATCCTGTGCCATTTGTCTATGTATACATCTACACGCATATATACACACTCACATATGTATTTATATACACATATACCCTCCTATACATACCTACATATATCATTTTTTCATGCAGAAATGTAATTAGTTCAACTTTATTAAGTTCCTTATGATTTCTTTTTCCTGTTTACCATCTTATGCTTTTCTTGTCTCTTGTATTTTAAAGTCAAATTTTCTGTTCAGCTCTGGTTTTTTCATCAAGAATGCTTGAAAATCCTCTATTTCATTGAATAACCATATTTTTACCTGAAACATTAAACTCAGTTTTGCTGGGTAGGAGATTCTTAGTTTTAATCCTAGTTCTTTTGGTCTCTGGAATATCATATTCCAAGCCCTCTGATCCCTTAATGTAGAAGCTGCTAAATCTTGTGTTATCCTGATTGTGTTTCCATAATACTTGAATAGTTTCTTGCTGGTTCCTTGTAATATTTTCTCCTTGACCTGGGAACTCTGGAATTTGGCTACAGTATTCCTCGGAGTCTTTCTTTTGAGATCTCTTTCAGAAGGTGATTGGTGGAATCTTTCAATATCTATTTTCCTCTCTGGTTCTAGAATATCAGAGCAATTTTGCTTTATAATTTCTTGAAAGATGGTGTCTCAACTCTTTTTTTTGATCATGGCTTTCAAGTAGTCCAACAATTTTTAAATGATCTATCCTGGTCAGTGGTTTTTCCAATGAGATATTTCATATTGCCTTCTATTCTTTCATTTGTTTGGATCTGTTTTATAGTATCTTGATTTCTCATAAACTCATTAGCTTCCATTGGCTCTAATTTAATTTTGAAGGAATTATTCTCTTCTGTGAGTGTAGCAGCAAGCACCATAGCATACCCAGGATGGCTGCTAGCACAGGTTCTTCAATCTGCCTTTCTAAAGGAAAGGAATTCAAAATAGGTTTACAATCTTACTTTAAGCAAATATTTATCATTTACCTAGTTCAGGGGAAAAAGCCAGCACCCTGAACTTCAGAGAATACAAATAGAAGTTACAAGCAGACAAAAAATACACACAGAGAAACAGACAAACAGACAGGGCTTTCAGCTGTCTGACCATTACATCCATACCTAGTTAGTTACCAGAGAGGGAAGCACCAACATCTGGGTTTTCAAAGCCAGGAGGCTTTTCTCAGATTGACTCAAGCCTATCAAGTGGCCAAGGCGCCAGGAAGATCTTCAGATTCCTGTCACATTTAGCAGCCATCCTGGGTATGCTAGGGTGCTTGTTGCTACAAATGGCATCATGAACAGGATCTGTGAACTAAAAGGAAAGTATGGGGGCAGGGATAATTGTTTATTTCCCAGTTGTGATAGCTGTGACTCTGTGGAGCCATAGAACAGGAGCACAGAATTGCCTGCATGCTGACTTTGCTGAGGTGAGAGCAGGAATGGTGAGCTTCCTGCATTGGCACTGGGGCAGAAGCCAGGAGCAGCTGCCTCTTGTGGGAGGAGGAGGAATCCAGGAGTTCAGAATTCAGTCACAGGGCAAGATAAGGACTGTGCAGCAAAGCAGGAGCACTGAATGTGTTTTCTTGCTGCTTCCCACAGTTTGGGACTCAGGGGGAGGATGGAGTTGTGTCTGTGGTGGGTGAGGTGAAGTGCCATGGACCCCCAAGGATCTCACCCTGTTGGTTTTGTTGCCCAGTCACCCTTCAGGACTCCGAAGCAGGGGCTAAAGCAGTGTTAAAACTGGGACTTGGATCATTAGAGACAGCACCTGAAAGTGTCAGGAGGAAGCCTGCAAGGGCAATGTGGGGGGAAGGACACCCCCCCCCCCCCACAAGAAAACTTTATTTGGACATTTTTTGTTTTGGATTGAGGGGATTATAATGATATGTACTTTGTGTTTGTTTAAGGCCCTGTGGCCTTTCTGGTAATGAGTTGATATGTTATGTATCTTGCAAATATGATGTCTCTATTTTGTGGAGATTATGTTGTACTGAAGAGATATTAATGCTAATTCAGATGCAAATTGCCTATGTAATGGGCATGAAAGATCTTGGAGTCAAATGTACTGGGAAGCTAAAGATCTTCTCTGCCCCTTGGCCACTTGATAGGCTTAAGTGAATCTGAGAACCTTCCCTGATTTGAAAATATACTCTGCCCTCTAATAGGCTGAATGTGGTCACATGGAGCCTGTGGTGGGAGACTCGTTCTTCAGGAATGCCCATGCCTTATTACTTTGTGATTGGGCAGTGGTTCAAGAGGGTTGTGACATTCTCTTATCCAGGAGAAGGCTATATATACCCTGATGTGAGTTTTTGCTTTGGGGCTCACTTTGGAAAGAGTTGTGTGATTTGGCCAGATGAGACTCTGGGCAGCCATTGAGCCCCTTGGTTTTGAAAACCCTGATGTTGATGCTTCCCTCTCTGGTAACTAACTAGGTATGGATGTAATGGTCAGACAGCTGAAAGCCCTGTCTGTCTGTTTCTCTGTGTGTATTTTTTGTCTGCTTGTAACTTCTGTTTGTATTCTCTGAAGTTCAGGGTGCTGGTTTTTTCCCCTGAACTAGGTACATGATACATGTTTGCCTAAAGTAAGATTGTTAACCCGTTTTGAGTTCCTTTCCTTTAGAAAAGCAGATCGAAGAACCTGTGCTAGCAGCCATCCTGGGTATGCTAGGGTGCTTGCTGCTACAGTGAGTTTTGAAAATTTTTTTTCCATCTGGCAAATTTGGCTTTTTAAGGTATTCTTCTCCTCATTGACTTTTTGGGCCTCTTTTGCCATTTGGGTTAGTCTATTTTTTAAGGTTTCATTTTCTTCAGTATTTTTTGAGTCTCCTTTAGCAGGCTGTTGACTCACTTTTCATGATTTTCTTACATCACTCTCATTTCTCTTCCCAATTTTTCCTCCACTTTTCTCACTTGTTTTTCAAAATCCTTCTTGAGCTTCTCAATGGCCTGTAACCAGTTCATATTTTTCTTGGAGGCTTTTGATGCAAGAGTTCTGACTTCATTGTCTTCCTCCCATTCCATCCTTTGATCTTTTTTGTCTCCAAAAAATTATTCTGTGGTCTGTTTGTGCTTCCTCTGCTTGCTCATCTTGCCAGCCAATTATTTGATGTTTGAACTCTTTGCCATGGTACAATTCTGCTTCCAGATTGCAGAGAGCTATGTCCCAAATCACTGGAGTTTTTGCAGCTGCTGGAGCTATTAGTCAGGCACCCTCTCTGCAGCCCCCACAAGCTCTGGCACACTGGCCACACACCCCAGGACTACTACCCAAGATCATAATCCAAATCCAAGCAGATCAAAGCAAGAGTGATTAGCTTCTGGATGGTGATTTGGTTACCCTACAATCTGCAGGCCAGGAGCTCTAGAGGCAGCAACATGACAGCAGCTGCAGGTGCCAGGCCTCTACTACTTCTTGCCCTAGGTGCAGGGGCCAGACCATGCTTTTCTCCACCCAGTTCCAACAAGTTCCTGACTGATCTTTTACTTTCTTTTTGACATTTATGGGTTGAGAAGTCTGGAAATCATCACAGCTGCTGGTGATTCACTCTCCTGAAGTCTGCCTCAGCTACTGCTGGTGGGGGCCACCCCAGGGCCAGAACTGCATGGCTCATGTGAGACTGCTCTCAGCTCTCAGCCCAATGTGATAGCCCTTTACTGTCAGCCTGCCGGGCTGCCTTCAGTGGGAGATTTGTTTCTCTCTGTCACTTTGTGGGTTCTATAGCTCTAAAATTTGTTTAGAATTATTTTTTTTACATGTATTGGAGGTGGTGGGAGCTGGAGCCACACAGAGGTCCTGTTTTTACTCTGCCAATCTTGGCTCTGTCCCCTGTCATTCACTCCTTAAAGGCGACCTTATAAAACACCTTTTTTTTAAAGCTAAGAAGCTGTAAATCATAAGACAAAGAATAAATAAATAAATTCCTCAGTTTCTAAATGTCTTACATTTTCTTAATGATATCTCTCTACTGCTATAGCTACATGCTCATGAAGCTAGAAAACTCATCTATCTGTCCAGAGTAGTCATTTCTGTTTATTTTATTTTTTACTTAATAATATTTTTCCAGTTACATGAAAAGATAGTTTTCAACATCTATTTTTGTACAGTTTTGAGTTTTAAATTATTCTCCCTCCTTCTCTTGCCTATCTCCTCCCTAAGACAGCAAGCAATCTGATATAGGTTATATATGAACAATCATGTTAAACATCTTTCCACATTAGTCATTTTGTGAAAGAATAATCAGAACAAAAGGGAAAAACCGCAGGAAAGGAAAAACAGAAAAAAGTGAAACTAGTATGCTTCAATCTGCATTCATATTCTATAGTTCTTTCTCTGGAAGTGATTAGCATTTTTGTTAGTCTTTTGGAATTGTCTTGGATCATTGTGTTGCTGAGAAGAGCTAAGTAGAGCATAATTAATGATCACCAGACGTTGCTGTGTACAATGTTTGTTCTCTTGGTTCTGCTCACTTCACTCGGCATCAGTTCATGTAAGTCTTTCCAGGTTTTTCTGAAAGCATCTTGATCATCATTTCTTATAGCGCAATATTCCATTAATTCACATATTATAACTTGTTCAGCTGTTCTCCAGTTAACAGACAGCCCTTCAAATGACAGTTCTTTGCCACCACAAAAAGAACTGCTATAAATATTTTTATTCACATAGGTCTTGTCTCTGTTTTTATGATTATTTTGGGACACAGACCTAGTAGTGGTATTGCTAGATCATGGCGCACATGCACAGTTTGGTTGCCTTTTAGACACAGTTTCAAATTGCTCTCCAGAATGGTTGGATCAGTTCACAACTCTACCAATAATGCATTAGTGTTCCAATTGTCCCGCATCTTCATCACTGATCATTTTCCTTTTTTGTAATATAAGCTAATCTGATAGGTGTGAGGTGGTACCTCAGAGTTGTTTTAATTAGCATTTCTCTAATCAAAAGTGGTTTAATCAATTCTCTAGTCAAAGTGGTTTTTCCATATGACTATAGATTGCTTTAATTTCTTCATCTGAAAACTTCCTGTTCATATCCTTTGACCATTTATCAATTGGAGAATGACTTATATTCTGACAAATTTGACTCAGTTCTATATGTATTTTTTAAAAATGAGGCCCTTATCAGAAACACTGGCTGTAAAGAAATTCTTCTTAGCTTCCTGCTTTCCTTCTAAATCATGGTTGTATTGGTTTTATTTGTGCAAAAACTCTTTAATTCAATGTAATCAAAATTATCCATTTTGCATATCCATTTCATAAAGTTCTCTGTCTCTTGTTTGGTCATAAGTTCTTCTGTTCTCCATAGATTTGTCAGGTAGCCTATTTCTTGCTTTCCTGATTTGCTTATGTAATCATTCATTATGTCTAAATCATGTGCCCATTTCGACCTTATCTTGGTATTAGGTGTTAGATGTTGGTGTTTGCCTAGTTTCTGCCATGCTATTTTCCAGTGCTTCTCAGCAGTTTTTGTCAAATTGTGAGTTCTTATCCCAAAAGCTGGAGTCTTTGGGCTTATCAAACAGTAGATTAGTACAGTCACTGATCACTGTATCTTGTGTAATTAACCTATTCCACTGATCTACCTTGCTATTAGCCAGTACCAAATAGTTTTGGTGATTACCACTGTATAATATAGTTTTAAATCTGTTATGGCTAAGTCACCTTCTTTTGCATTTTTTTTCATTAATTCCTTTGATATTCTTGACCATTTGTTCTTCCAGATGAATTTCATTATGTTTTCTAGCTTTATAAAATAATTATCAGTAGTTTAATTGTTATGACACTGAATAAATTGATTTAGATAGAATTATCATTTTTATTATATTAGGCTCAGCTTCCCCAAGAGCAATTGATATTTTGCCAGTTGTTTAAATCTGGCTTTATCTGAGTGAAAAGTGTTTTGTAATTGTGTTTATTTAGTTTCTGGTTTTGTCTTGGCAGGCAGACTCCCAGATATTTTATATTGTCTACTGTTATTTTTAATGGACATGTTCTTTCTATCTCTTGCTGCTGGGCTTGCTTGATAATATATAGGAATGTTAATGTTTTAGGTGCGTTTATTTTATATCCTGCGACTTTGCTAAAGTTGTTAATTGTTTCAATTGTTAATTATTTTTTAGTTGATTGTCTAAGATTCTCTAAGTATACTGTCATATCATCTGCAAAGAGTGATAGCTTTGCCCATTTTAATTGCTTCAATTTCTTTTTCTCTTCTTATTGCTAATGCTAATACTTCCAGTACAATATTGAATAATAGTGGTGATAATGGGCATTCTTGTTTCACCCCTGATCTTATTAGGAATGTTTCTAGCTCATCCCCATTGCATATAATGCTTGCTGATGATTTTAGATAGATACTACTTCTCATTTTAAGAAAAACTCTCTTCATTTCTATCCTCTCTAGCACTTTTAATAGGAATGGATGCTGTATTTTGTCAAAAATCTTTTTCTATATTGATTGAGATAATCATAGAATTTGCTAGTTTTGTTACTGATATGGTGCATTGTGCTGATAGTTTTCCTAATATTGAACCAGTCCTGCATTGCTGGTACAGATCTCACACCTGGTCATAGTGTGTTATCCTGGTGATAAATTGCTATAATCTCTTTGCTAATGTTTTATTTTAAAATTTTGCATCAATATTCATTAGGGAAATTGTGCTATAATTTTCTTTTTCTGTTTTGGCTCTTTCTGGTTTAGGTATCAGTACCATATTGATATCATAAATGGAATTTGGTAGGAATCTTTGCCTATTTTTCCAAATAGTTTACGTAATATTTGAATGAATTGTTCTTTAAATGTTTGATAGAATTCACTTGTAAATCTGTCTGACCTTGGAGATTTTTTTCTTAGGTAGTTCATTGATGGCTTGTTCAATTTCTTTTTCTAAAATGGGGTTATTTAAGTATTCTTATTTCCTCTTCTGTTAATATGGGCAATTTATATATGTTTTTGTATATATTCAGCCATTTCACTTGGATTGTCAGATTTATTGGCGTATAGTTGGGCAAAGTAGCTCCTAATTATTGCTTTAATTTCCTCTTCATTGGTGGTGAATTCACCCTTTTCGTTTTTGATACTGGTAATTCGGTTTCAGAGTAATCATTTTTCACAAAAAGAAGGAAGCCATAAAAAATCAGTTCAAGATGTTTTATTTAGAAAAATGGTTTTAATGAGAACCAAAGAGTATGTGGTAGATGAATCTCTCTAACAAGCAGCAGCTGCTCTCACTTTCAAGAGGAGGAACAAGAAACAATTTGTGTTCTAGATCAAACAAGAACAGAAAGGGAGGCAGCTTATCTCAGGTGAGCACAACAATATCAGTCAAATCAAGCTGCTTTCCTTGCTCCACCTTTGTTTGGTTATTTAATCAGGCAAGGTAGTTAACCACTCAGAAAACAACTTTCAACTATATTGACATAAAAGTCATTTCACATGAGTCCTGACTCACTGATAATTTTTGGCAAGCTTTAAAAGGCTATGCAGGATGCAAACACACCTATTTCTTAGAGCTAACTGAAAAAAATATATTTCTGAAGAAAAATAAGAAAAGCATCTGTTCAAAAGCAAGTCTGTTAATTTTGAAGAGCCAATCTGCTCATAATATTTCAGCTCATTTCCATGGAGTGAAATAAAAAAAAAATTAAGCATTATTTTATCACATTGGGGGGAAATAAAATTTAATAGGGGAAAATTGTAGAGGTATCTTAGTATTGCTGCTAGAGATTTGCCTCCCCATTAGAAAGAACAGAGCTCAAATCCCATCTCTAACACAAATTGGCTGTGTGATTCTGGGCGAATTACTTACCCTCTCAGTTCCCTTAGGCATCTTTATAAGGCAATAATTCTGAAGAAAGATAGATGATTTGCTTTGGTAGATTTTCCTAATTTAAGATTCACTTACACAAGTGAAAACAAGAAGCTTAAACATCTCCTCCCACCCCCACCCCCCACTCCCCCAAAAGAAAAGTAATAGAAAACAGGGACATGAGGAAAGATACCTATCCTATATACTGTATGTGGGTGTGTATATGTGTGTGGATACACATATATGTGTTATATGGAGAGACGTATATATATATATATATACATACCACACATATATTGTATTTCTACATTTTGTAATTAAATATTACATATATATTTATATATACATATGAAAAAATAGCAGTATTTTAAAAATAGTATGGGGTAATAGAGCACTGACCTTAGAATCAGGGAGACCTGAGTTTGAATCCTATCTCAGACATTTATTTGCCGCATAGTCCTGGGCAACTCACCTAACTTCTTGAGTCTGTTTCCTCATCTGCAAATGAAGGATTTGTTCTCATTGACCTCTAAGATCTCTTCCTATGATCTTGTTATCCTATGTTTGTGATCTAAACTCAGTTATTCCCATAAGAGAATATTGGCTAATGATATCTCTTACCTTACAGGTAGGAATCTACAAATATTATTGGAATATTTCTCTCTTCAAGTCCAAACTAGATGTCTCAACCAGGCCTTGTGATAACAGCGCATTCTTGAAGGCTATATTCATAAAGGGAAAGCTCAAATAGGACCTAATGAAGCCATGAAGGCTTCTACCAATTATAATTGATACTTCTATAACACTTTCCTCACAACAACCCTGTGAATTACAGATTTCAAGTATTATTGTCTCCATATTATCGATGAGGAAATTGAAAGGTAAGTGACTTGCCCATGGTCATACAGCAAGTCAAGTGTATGAAAGTCAACTCAATATTGCATATTGCTTCTCCATATGAGCCCTGTGACAGATCATATCTGTTGTCTAAAGGCTAGCCTAGCTAAGTTGGGAAAAGTCATAACCAAAAAGGTATTCCCCAGTTCGTTTTTTATTTGTTTGTTTGTTTTTTTATCATTTATTTATTTATTAGCTCATAGTAACTAACAAAGACTTCTTACTTAGGTGTAAAAGTTTTATGATCGTGATCTTCCTGGTACATGCATGCTCAAGAAAGGATTTCCAAAGATGAAATTATAAACCTTTTGAAGTAATGATCAAATACCAGGAAAATATTTTTTTAAGTGTAGAAAGGATTATATTAACACAAATTAATCTTAGTAAATTGCCTATGTGTCTATTTATAAATATACTTCTTATTATTAATTATTATTATTATGGATTATGTCTTCCTATCTTGACAAGGCTGGAAATTTAGCTACTATTCACCATTGCAAACCCAGTCCTAAACAGAGAAGCTTTATCCTGTTCCATTTTTACCACCTGGACCCCCTCTGTAGACAGCCCATCCTACCTTCTTGGGGTTTGTTATATTGGTGTTGTATTTAGTGCAGACTTCCAAATGGTTTGAGCCAGCTCAGAAAAACCAGACTCAAAAGACACACCACCGTTAGCCTTCCCCAATATCAGGGATTATAAGACTATGCCAATGCCTCTTCACTCATCCTCTCTATCTTTTAAATTCATCTTGAATCATAGATCTCACCATACCATCTATGAAAAAATGCTTCTGAAAATGATGATACTTATTCATTTTTTGCAGAAGTTCAAGATCTTACCACTTCAAATTTGGAAACATGTTTTTCCAAAGCTTTTTCAGTACAACCTACTTTTAAATAATTATCTCAATGATTACCATTTTATTTGTTAGCCAAGTTCTATTTTTAAGCAAGAGACAGTAGTCAGTACTGTAGTGCCCTCTATTGATAAAACCCAGAAGTTCATCTGAAATTACAGACGTGTAAGGCAAGTTCTTGTACAACTCCACCATCGAGGTTGAAATGTGAGCTACAGCAAGTCTCAAAATAGGACTGAAGGGGAAACTGCATGAGGACTGAATGACCTTCAGTCTGTGCAGAAGGAGCAGTGACACTGTTGGTTTCAGTCTGAGTTCACAACTCGACACAGTGGATTTATTTTGTTTCTATCTGTATTTATCTTTTTGGATTAAAATCTGCTTTCTGCTTTCTTGGAATTCTGTGAACATCATGCTTGTCTAGAAATAGTCACTACCCTTATTCCACACTTTAGGACCACATAAGAAAAGTCGAATGGACCTAGACATTGTGTTCTATTATCAGATCCTGAATTAATCCAAGTAAGACTTAATGTTCAGGAGAAGTCAGAATGGTTTACAGTAGTGGTTTGCTGGTCTTGTGGTTGTCACTATTGTCTGTTTTTTCTTTCACCCAGTTTGGAAGTATAACAGCAACTCATGACCCTGATCCCTTTTTGATTAGCACAGAAGCTTTAACTTGATCCATTTTTCCTGCTTGGATTAATTCTCTTCTCCTTAGGCAACCTGATGGCCTCTCACTCCTGGGAGCTCACCATAGTGTTGCCATACTTAGTGTGGACACCTGATAGACTAGATCTACTGAAGTTTAGGACTCTTGAACTCAAGTGATCCATCAGCCTTAGGACACAGGCATGGACAACAATTTGTTTGTTTGTTTTTCAAGTGTTTTTTGGTCTTTGGTCTATTATATAAAACTAAAGGACTCTCCCTTTGCCCCCGACCTTTTTCCATGGACCACTTAGCCTATTTGTTTTCATTTGACACCAGAAACAACCCACAGACCACACTTTGAAAATTAGTTGTTTGCAGGTTTCAAACTTGCAGGTGGAACATGGCTTCCAATACTCCAGAGTACCACTGAGACAGATAAAAATGTGATTTGGAAATGTTTAACAAAAAAATAAATATATAATACGATATGGATAATTTGTGATTTTCTAATAGGCAGGCTGTAGGCATGCATTTCTTTTAAGTTTGACACCAGGGGTAGAATGCCCAGTAGTGAATTTTTATTTCTAATTTCTATTTTAGCTCTTCGAAGTTCACTTATACTCTCTATGCTATGATTTCATAGACTCCTAGAAAGATCCAATTTCAGACAGGGCTTACCACAAAACAGCTCAGAAAAATAATGGTCTTCCCTATTTCTTCTCCAACAAGAAGTTAGTTTTTATGTGTTATTCTCCATATCAGAGATATAAATACACTGCCCATGGGCTACATTGCAACACACGAAAGAATTAAAATGTAATCAGGAAATATTTAATTTAATATTAGGAAATATTTAATGAAATATGTCAAAATACAATAAAATGCAAATGATATTAATATATGGTTTTCTAGGTCAATATGTGTTAACAGGGATCCTTACGTAAGATTTAGCAGCCCCTCTGGGGCAGCTAGGTGGTCCAGTGAATAGACCACCGGCCCCGGAGTCAGGAGGACCTGCGTTCAAATCCAGCCTCAGACACTTCATACTTCAAGTCACTTAACCTCAATTGCCCTGCTTTCCCCCTCCAAAAAGCAAAAAAAAAAAAAAGATTTAGTAGCCCCCATGTCTATTTGTGCTTGACATCACTGCTCTAAATATCTTTTGTGGATTAATATAACGATGATGGTCATAACAACAATAGTTATTTCTATAGCTTGTGACCATAATGAAGTAATTTTAAATTCTCTTTTCATACTCATCAAGACTTGATGAGAGTATGAAAATATTAGTGTTATGATTCCTGTTTGATAAATAAGGAAGCTGAGATTCGGAAGGTTGTGGTTAAGTGACCTATGCCCAGGGTTATATCAGTAATATATTACAGAGCTATACTGAGACTGGGGTGTGGGGAGTGATCAGAGAGGACTAGCACCTCTGGTATGCAGGCATGCTAAGCCCTTTTCAGGGCTGCCACCCAACTCTCATCTGTGGTTCCAAGCAATTGTAGCATGCACAGTGGCCACACCCCAGTAAAACCATCTTGGCAGATGGGTTAAACCAGGCTGAGAGTAACCTACAGGCCTCAAACTAGTTGATGAATTTGGGGGGTGTCTACCTTAATCATATGAAGACTTTCCTCGACTGAATAGGTGGATGAGAACAATTTGTTCCAGCTGCCTTGAAGGAGGCTGAAGCAGGCACACTGAGGAGCACTTAGAGCAGTCAGACATCAAAGATGCCAAAGTCATCCACTACGTCTGGGCCATTACCAATCATCTTGACTTTTGTATTGTTACTGAACTTGGATGACTGTAGAAGAGAAAGTGAGGTTGATAACTTTGTGCAATTCTGCCTCACTTAAATCCAATCCACTTGAAAGTCAAGACATCACCCTGTGATGTCATTGATCCTCATTGAAAATAAAGTACTAATAACAACATTGACACTTAGGCCCTCTGATTCTGAGTCCAGATGCCTCTGTTCACTATAACACACTAATTTTCCTTTACATAACAATATGAAACTGTTCTACTTAAAATAGTTGTTGGACTAAAGATACCACATCAATAAGATTTATCTGAGCAAAATCATGTAACTAACAGGAGCAGTGAACATTGGGTATAACTTGTTTTAACATAGTGCCAAGGACATAGTAAGATCATAGATTTAGGGTTGGAAGGAACCTTAGAGGTAATATAGTCCAATCTTTTTATTTCACAGTGATTTGTCCAGGTTCGGATAGGGTATAGAAAGCACAGCCAGGATTGTGTAGAGGCAGCTAGGTAACACAGTAACTAGAGACCTGGGATTGGAGTCAAGAAGATCTCCATTCAAATCAGCCCCAGGACATTTATTGTGTGACACTGGGCAAATCACTTAACCTCTGCCTCAGTCTTCTCAAGTGTATCATCAGGAGAATAATAGCACCTACCTACCAGAATTGTTGGGAAGCTCAGAGAGATGATGTTTATAAAGTGTCTGACACACAGTAGGTACTTAATAAATGCTTGAATCTTTCCTTTTTCTTACTCCAAATTAAGCATTTTTTTTTACTACACCATGTAGGTACTCAATAAATGTTTTAAAATCAATGAATGCTCCAGAAGCATATTATACTTGAATGCCTGGTAAAGACTTTACAAATTAAGAAAAATTGGAGATCCTTCTATATTTCTCATTACAGCTTTGTGATATTTCTTTCTTTGGGTCTTTATCACGTGGTCACCTCCTAGGTAAAATCTAAGAATTTCAGCTTTTTGTAAGGATCTTTGAAGTCATTCAATTCAATTTGTGTGTGAACAAGAATTTCTTTTACGACATACCTGGCAAAAGGTCATCTAATCTGTTTTTGAAGATTCCTCTAGTGGGAGTACACAACTTCTCAAGGCAGCCCATTCTACTTTTGCACAGCTCTAACTATTAATAACTTTTCCCCTTGGACTAAGCCTAAATCTGCCTACTTCGAATTTCCTTTGAGCACTTCAGAAACTAACCCTCATTGAAAGGATTTCCAAAACAAAAGCATTTTATGCTGAATTCATAATGAGTCTGTAATGTAGACACACCTAGATTTATAATTATAATCAACAAACACTTATATAAATGCCTACTGTTTGCAATTCACCATATAAAGGAGCAGAATAATTTCAGGAATAAACATAGTAGAGCTGTATTGCAATCAGACTCAAACCCAAATCTTGTAACTCTAATTCCAGAACTGCCTTACGAAAATCATATAGATGTGAGGTCTTTGCCAGAAAATTAAAAACTGAAAAAAAATCTATAATTATAACAAATGACTTTCAAATGCATTTTCATACATTAATTATTGATAAAATGTTTTTAAGTGACAGTACCTAGTTTTCCTAAATGATCAGTATTTATCCTTTTGACCTTATCATATCATTGCAACTATTTCAAAATTCATTGAGAAAGACTCCAAAAAAAAAATTTAAACCACTCAATACTACACTTTTTTTTTTATCATTTAATGAGTTTATTTTCATTTCATAGAGAGGAAAAAGAGTAGAAAACACATCTGGGGGTGTAAAAAGTCAGGTCTATACAAATTCCTTTATCTACAGGCACACGGAGACAGGAGCATCAGTGGTAGCAGCTGAAGCTCTCAGTCTGGGGGCTTTGCAGACATAGCCCTGGGCACACTTGGCACATCCTGCTGGGCAGCAGGAGCAGCAGCTTTTCTTGCAGGATTTGCATCGGCAAGATTTACATTTGCAGGAGCCGGCACAGGTGCAAGAGTCACCAGTCTCGCAGTTACAGTTGGGGTCCATGATTGGCAGGTAGATGTCAGGCATGCAGTTCTCACAGGAGGATGGATGGGAGAAAGATGTTGTGAAGGGAGGAATCACATCTTCTCATTTATAGTCTCAGTACAACACTTTTAAAATTAATGAAAATACCCGAGAAGAAAATACAGTCATGCTTATAATATGATTTCTCTTCCAACCCTAATGAATATACTTTATTATGGTAAAAGTATGTACACAAGAGAGTAACAAATGGAGCCAGTGATATTTTGGTACTAGAATCTATGAATATTCCACCAAGGACTTCCTCTGACATTTCTTCAGATCTGGAGGTCACTCTTGGCTCTAAACCTCTTCATGCACAGTCCCAGTAGTGAACTGTGTGTCTATCATCTTAGAAACAGCCTCATTAATCATGGGCAGACTTATCACCAGAAGACTGAAACCCAAGTAATAATTGCTTTTTTTCAACCACAACAATGGAGGAAGATCTAGAAAAGTTGGGAACTATAATGAAACCCCATCAATAAAATCACAAATCCTTGAAATTCGGAAGTATTCTGTGAAATTCTTTTTATTACTGGAGCCAAATTCAACTTCGATCTAGCAAAATCTTGAACATTGCAAAGATAAGAAGGTATTGAATTTTTTCTATTTTCCTTATGTTCAACTCAATAAAGATTATAAAAAATATCTATGATTTTAAAGATTTCACTCCTATAAATATAACATGAAACCAAAATACTCTTTAATCCATTCCATTAAAAAAACAATTCCAACTTTAAATTATTTGATAGAAATCATGAAACAAAGATAACATAATTTTTAATTCCTCTTTTTTCAGGGATAGAGGTGAATGCAGGACTTTTTTTTTTTCAAGTCAGGGTTCAATGCTGTAGCGATACTGGGATTTGAAGATCTTCCACGCCCCTTGAGCTTGCTGATGTAGCAGGAAGGGGTGGAGCAAGAGAACGCC
>CM053580.1:137212612-137294995 GCA_028627135.1 Pseudochirops cupreus | reverse complement strand
CACACATATATAGTGTATAAAAGGATGTATGTGTGTATAAATTCATATGTGAGTGTATGTATATGTGTGTACATGCATACATAGAGAGAGCACACAGGATCAATTGAATAGGAAGGGATGATATCTAAAAAATAAAATTAAGAGGTGAGAGAGGAATGTAATGAGAGAAGGAGAAAAGGAGAGATAGAATAGGGCAAATTATCTCACATAAAAGAGGCAAGAGAAAACTGTTACAATGGAGGGGAAGAGCAGGAAGGTGAAAGGAAATGGGTCAAACTTACTCTCATTGAATTTGGCTTAAGGAGGGAATAACATACACACTCATTTGGGTATCTTACCCTACAGGAAAGGAGGGGAAGGGGATACGAGGGGGGATGATAGAAGAGAGGGCAGGTTGGGGGTGAGGGTAGTTGGAGCACATACATTTGAAAAGTGACAGGGTCAAAGCAGAAAATAGCATAAGTGGGGGACGGGATAGGATGGAAGGAAATATAATTAGTCTTTCACAATACAACTACTATGGAAACATTTTGCATAACTACACATGTACAACCTATATTGAATTGCTTATATTCCCAGTGGGGGGGGGGGGTGAGGAGGAAAGAAGGGTGAGGAGGAAAGAATTTGGAAATCAAAAAATCAAAGTTTTAAAAACAAATGCTAAAAAATTTTTTTATTTTTTTTTTACACGTGCAACTGGGAAATAAGATATACAGGCACTGGGATATAGAAATCCATCTTGCTCTACTAGAAAGTTAGAGGGGGTATGGGGGAGGATATAAGAGAGAGAGCAGATTGGGGGAAGGGATATTCAGTAGGCTTGCTATCTTGGGGATAGTGGAGTGTAGGGGAAAGACAGAGAGAAAATTTGTAATTCAAAATCTTGTGGAAATGAATTTGAAAACCAAAAATAAATTTAAAGTAAAAGAAGAAAAAAGAGGTCCATTCAATGTAGTCTTTCCAGATGAATTAATTTAAGTTCACTCAAGGACTCCTAGAGCTTTGTTTGGTAGACTCTTGGAAGAACATATGAGGCTTTCCTTGCTGCAAAAAGGAACCTCACCCAATACACTCATCTCAGGTTTCAACCACAATACTTTGAGATCAGGGAGAGGACACAGTGGAAGGCAGGGAGTGGCCCATTATGTCACAGAAGTTAGTCTAAGGCTTCAATAAGCCAAGGAGTCACAGAGAAAGAAAGAGAGAGAGAGAGAGAGAGAGAGAGAGAGAGAGAGAGAGAGAGAGAGAGAGAGAGATGAAGGAGAGAAAGGGAGGGAGAAAGAGGAGAAGGAAAGAAGAAAAAAGAGAGAAGGAAAGGAAAGAGAAGGAAGGAAGAAAGAAAGAGAGAGAAAGGAAGAATGGAAGGAAGGAAGGAAAAGAGAAGAAGGAAAGAAAGGAAAAGGAAAGGAAAAGAAAGAAAGAAAGAAAGAAAGAAAGAAAGAAAGAAAGAAAGAAAGAAAGACGGCGTAAAGGGAGAAGAAAAGAGTCATTACACATGTTCTTTTCAAGGGTGAAACTGTACTCATTGCAAAAAACTATTTTTTCACTCCTTATCCTCAATGATGACAAAAGCAAACACCAGGTACTAGGTCCTAAAAGCACTAGAGTACAATATGTCTCTAGGAAGTGATGCTCTATGAGAGCTGTGTTCTGAAGCCCTGTGCCCAGGATTAGTGGCTCACCCAGCAAAGATGCCTAATGGTCCTCCTTTGTTTTCCTTTTCATGCCTTGCCAGTTTTTTGGTTGTAGCTGTTTGCTCACTGCCTTCTCAGCTGTACAATTCTGGAGGAGGGGACCTTGATGAACAGATTTAAGAAAAAAAAATGAAAGATTTAAGAAATAATTCTCCAAGGAAGTAATAAAAGAATTGAGTAGAAGTTTTGTGGGAAGAAAGTGCACAGATTATGTGGGCACACACAAATTACATATGCGCCCACAAGTTTTCAACACCTACACTGTATGCTCACTGCTGTGCTACGTGGGCCCTGAAAGGAAGACAGAGAAACTATTAAGATTCAGTGCCTGTTCTGAAGGAGCTTATATCAAGTAATGCTTGAAACAGTTCAATGACTGCATAATGTAAAATGTATGTGATTGAGTGCTCACATTAGTATTATAGGAGTTCAGAGAATGAGAAAATCAGTGGAGGCTGGAGTGGTCTGGGATGGCTTCATGGAGGAGAGAGGTAGGGTTTAATAAACCGGATCTTGAAATGAAATGCAACCTGGAACAATAGAGAAAAATAACTGACGTAGACCCAAGAAGAGTTTGGTTCATGTCTCATTTCAGATTCATGCTGGTTGTGTGACCCTGGTCAAGTCATTTGACCTCTCAATCCTCCAAACATCTCTGAGCTGAAGAGCACATGTGATTCTGCATTGGTAAAGGGAGTTTCTTCATTTGAAAGTTCCCTTTGAGGTAGCTAAGTGATGCAGTGAATAGAGCACTAGCCCTGGAGTCAGGAGGACCTGAGTTCAAATCTGGCCTCAGACATTTAACATTTACTACCTGTATGACTTTGGGCAAGTCACTTAACCCCAATTGCCTTGCCTTCCCCCTCCAAAAAAAATAAAAAGAAAAAAGAAAGTTCCCTTAACCAGTGAAGTCATAGATCCTGTAATTGGGAGGAATTTAGGGTTTTGAGAGAGGTGACGTGATTGGGGGTGAGGGAAAGAGAGAGGAGAAAGTCGAGAAACAGAAGCAAGACAGAGGAGAGAAAGAGAGAGGAGGAGAAAGAGAATATAGAAAAAGAAAGAAAGGAGAGAGAAAGAAGAAAAGAGAAAGTGAGAGAAAAACAAGGGAGAAAAGAAGAGAGGAAAATAGAGAAGAGAGAAAATGAGAAAAGGAAGAGAAAAAGAGAATGAAAGATAAGGAGACTGAGAGAAAGAGAATGAGACACAAATGCACATATATATATATATATATATGTATATATATATATTCAGAGAGAGACTGAGAGACAGAAACAGAGAGAGATAGAGACAGAGAGAGAGAGGGAGAGAGGAGACTGTAGATACGAAAAAGAAAAGAGGTGATCAATGGAGAAATGTCTCAGAGTAAGTGAGAAAGGATGGAAATAAGACATGAGTGAGCATTCTTGATGGACGTGAGAGACTATGGATGTGAAATGTTGCATGCACTTTCAGATGTGGTTGCTATGTTAACTGATTTTGCTGTATTGTTTGTTTATATATGGCAACATTGGAAAAACAATTGTGACTAAAAAGATGGACCTTTGCTGTTATAGAAAGCACAGGATAAATAAAAGTGCTTTGCAATTTTGTGAAAGTAATTCAGATCACTTTTCAACTCAGGGCCCAACTCACTGACTATCTCAGACATTGTAGTGCCAATGCAATATTCACAGCACCCACAGCCACTATAAAAATGCCTGCATAATGCTTGATTGCAAAATATAACAGACTCTCCATATAGAAGACAGAACCAAAACATTTATTTAGACACCTGAAAACCACATCCCAAAACCAGTAAGCTGATTCCATCATAGTAGCAAAGAAGTTAATAATTCATAACATCACAGAGAGCCACAGCATTCTTTAGCCTTTCCATAAACCAATACTTACTCACAAGCCTGACTGACTCCCTGGGATGCATGCTGTCTTCCCAACTGTCTAGTCTAGCTCTGACTTTCAGCTTCCTGTGGGCTCTGCTCCACCCTTCAGCAAATTCCTCTCACTGCAGACTCCATGTGATTACATTTAGCCTATTTGGAGGCAGAGTATATTTTCAAAGCAGGGAAGGTCTTCAAATTCCCTTGGGCTTATTAAGTGGCAGGGAAGATCTTCAAATTACCATTACCATTAGAGATATACCTACTCTTAGTTAAACTCTGTAATATATTCAATTAGATGCATGTTGAAATCTGAACAATAGTTATTTGTCATACATTTGGTCTTTTTTGTAAGGATGGATAAATCAGTCTTTTTTGAGTGACTTTAGATCTCTTCCAGGAGTTTCTGCAATGGTTGGGACTTGAAGCAACTAATTTTGTTGTTGCTCAGTTGTTTCTGATTCTTCATGACACCATTTGGGGTTTTCTTGGCAAAGATACTAGAAGGGTTTGCCATTTCCCTCTCTAGCTCATTTTACAGATGAGTAAACTGAGGCAAACAGGGTAAATTGCCTTGTTCAAAGTTCACATAGCAAGTGTCTGAAGCCAGATTTGAACTCAGAAAATTAAATCTGCCTGACTCTAGGCCCAGCATTCTATTCACTATGCCACCTAGCTGCCCCAAAGCAATGAATACAATGTCATCAATGAACAAAAGCATCTGGAAGACTGCAGCAACCACAAGGAATCCCTGCTTAACTTGGACTTTGTGCTGTGTCTTTTCCATCACAGTCAAGTCAAAGTAACAAGTTTTTATTAAGTGGCTACTATTTGCCAGATGCTTCACTAAGTGGTAAAAGCTTGTGGAAATCTTTTATATCTCTCTGGTTGTTTATCAGAGGGTCATTGAACAAAATTCGAATTCTAAAGACATAAAGGTGAAATAACACACAATCATTACTCTCAAATAGAGTAAGAAATGGAATCATCTGATAAGTGGGGTGGGGATAGTGAAAGAGAGAGAGGGAAAAAGAGACAGAGAGAAAGAAAGACAGAGACAAAGAGAGACAGAGAGACAGAAACAGACAGAGATAGAGACACAAAGACAGAGAGACAGACAGAGAGAGAGACAGAGACAGAGAAAGAGGCAAAGAGAGACAGAGAGACAGGGAGAAAACGAGAGGGAGCCAGAGAGACACAGAGAGAGAGAGACTTTGTAAGATACAGACATAGAGGGAAAATTGATTTCCTCTTCCCTTCATAGAGGCTTCAGGACATTTTCCTTTGGCTAGGATTAAGACCTCTCTCTTGGTTTAGCTGAGACTTCATCTCACTCCCATTTGAAAAGCTCATTCACACTGGACTTGGAGTCAGGTAAGATCTGAGTTCAAATTCTCCCTCAGACATTTAGTGTGTGTCACCTCACCTTCTAGTGTTTCAGTTTCCAAATCTGTAGCATGATAATAGCATCTACTTTACAAAATTGTGTGGATGAAATAAGACAATTTATGTAAAGTATTTTGGGAACCTTAAAGTACAATATACATGTAAATCATTCCCCAACTGGATCATAAAGTAATGTATCATTTCCCAGTTACTTATACCAGGGGAAAGCCTAGTGACATATCCCAAGCAATTATAACAAAGTAACCTGTGTCGGATTTGTCTGTAACGCCAGCACTTTCTTATTTCAGATTCGATACTGGAACAAAAAGGAGTACTCATGTCATTGAACAGTTAATAGGGTGATTTACTTCACCCTGATACAGAAAGGATACGCAACAAGGATACAGTAGGGCTTTACTTCTCTAGACAAAGCAGCCCTTGCATTTCTTCATGGAAATGTGTCTGGTCACATCTGGTAAACCAGGGCCAGGATACAGTCAAGGTGTATGTATGTAGGATACAGTAAAGATGAGTATCATGATGCCTTAGTTTTCACAAATCCACCCCACTGGAAAAGTTCCGAGTCCACATGGCTAGGACTTGCTCTGTTCTTAGGTGATCAGGAAGCCAGGCCAATCAGGTTCCAGGGACAGCTTTGTGCCCTTCTAGGAAAAACTAAGCCCTGTCACAGGAAGGAAGAGGTGAGACTAATCCACAGTGTAAGGAAAAGCTAGTAGATTTACTCCTATCCCAATCTGACATGACAATAACAAATAACAAGCATTGTGCCTTGGCAAAATTCAGAAAAGCTGTGGAAGGATATTTTTGTACATCCAGACATATTCAATGATGTCAAATGTCATCAGAAGAAAATACAAAAACGAGCATTTTAGGAAACTGAAGAAACTGAGCTGACCTTGCCCTCCCATTTTGTCCCTGGAATATTGCCCTCAGGAAATTCCAGGTGAGACCTGTGAGTTAACAAATATGAATGCTGAAAGAGGTCATAGTTCAAGTCTGTCAAAATCAGCCTTCCTCTTACATTAAGCAAATACTCTCCCTATTTGTACAGTAAATACTTTTCTAAGTCTGCTGGAATATGTATTATCTATTAGTGCTCTCACCTTCTTTGGGAATATCATTCTCATTGATCTTCTCCCCTTTAGTCATACCTTCCCAGACAGGGATTCAGCTTAATCCAATTCTGTTTAGGGCTGCATTCTATGAGATTTGTTACTGCCTTTTCTGAATAAACACTCAGGTTTCCTTATCCCTACAGCCAAGTTTCAAGAATTCTTCTGTTCACTGTCCAACCTTACACCAAACAAGAGTCTTCTCTCTTGGTATATTCTCATTTGGGGCCCAATTCGATGGCATGAAAATTCTGTATGTATGATACCTTTTCCTAATCACACGTTAGAGCTAAGGTACATTTTGGAGCTATAAATAATATAACCCAATACCAGTGAAGCCTTCAGCTGTTATGGAAGCCTCATGTGTTCTAAGGTTTCAGAATATCAGTATAGTTTAGTGGAAAGAGTTGGAGCCTGAGTCAGAAGACCTGTTTCTAATCCAGGCTCTATGACTAACTGGCTGTGTGTCCTTATTCAGGCAAGGTAAAACCTCTGTGACTCCATTTCCTGAACTGTAAAATGGGTATAATGATAATGATGCTTGTCTTGTCTTTTTCACAAGTAGATTTAGGAATAACATTAAGAAATAAGTGTGAAAAGTTTAAAATACTGATATTAAATCATAATTATTCACATTAATAATGACTAGCAATTGTATAGTGCTTTGAGATCTGCAAAAAACTTTACAAATATTATTTCATTGAATTGTCACAACAATCCTAGGAAGTAAGTGTTATTATTATCCAGTTTTATAGATGAGAAGAGAGAGGCACATAATGACATTAAATGACTTGTCTAGGGTTCCACATCTGTTTACTGTCTAAGACCAGATTTGAATTCAGGTCTTTGTGATTCCAGGCTCAGCACTCTATCCAGCCTGAAATTTTTTATTAGTCATCTAAAGGGAAAGAATATGGTGTAGTAGCTACAGTATTGGACCTTGAGTCAAGAGGACATGGGTTCAAATCCCACCTCATAAATTCACTAGCTATGTAATCCTGGGCAAGGTGCTTGATCCCAGTTGCTCACCTGTAGAGTGATGGGTTTGGACTCAATGACCTGTAAGGTGACTCCTAGTTCTAACTATATGATTCTATAATAAGAGTTGGCATTAATAATGTGATCTAGGATTTATAAAGTGTTTTCAATGCATCTCATTTGAGCCTCACAGCAGCACTAGGAGGTAGGTGCTTTAGATCCTTCCATCATCACCATTTTATAAATGTGAAAACTTAATCCCTGAAAAGAAATTACTTTTTCGAGGTAACACCACAAGTTCATAGGCTTTTGTGGAGGTATAGGGAAGGAAGAGGATTGTCTTAACTGTGATTTTCAGTGTGGTTGTTGATCAATAATTGGAATTAATTTATATAATTTCACACAGTTGATTGGGAGCATGGAGAGGTATAAAGTGACTTACCTATGCTCCCATGGCTAATGTGTGACTGAGACAAGATTTGAATCTTTGTCTTTTAAAAACCAAAACTATTACCTATTCGATGCTGCACAGTGGTTAGAATTGACCTGGAGTCAGGAAAATTTGAGTTCAAATCTGGCCTCAAATAGTTAATACCTATGTGACCCTTGGGTAAATCACTTAACTTCTGTCTCCCTCAGTTTCCTAAACTGTGGAATGAGCATAATAATAGCCCCTACCTACCAGGGTTGTTGTGAAGATCAAATACGATGATATAAAGTGCTTAGCACAATGCCTGATGCCAGTGGGTACTATATCAATGTTAGCTGATACTAGTAATAGTCATTACTGATGCCATTTTCCATAATGAAGCCACAAAAATTGTGTGGTTTAAAGAAATTGCAGTATCATAGGATTTGGAACTAGAAAGGGCCTCGGAGATTACCTAGCTAAAACTCTTGAGTAACTCAGGTCTCTCAATCCTCCATGCCCACAACTTAGGTGTCACCCTCCAGTCCATATTCTCACCTTCTCCCCATATACAAATTTTTTTGTCAATCTTTTGAATTTTATATCTTTTGAATTTTCTGCCTTTTCTCCTCTGATATTGTCACCCGGTATAGGTCCTCATCACCTCACACCCGGACTATGGCAAATAGCCTGTTTGTTGGTCTGCTTGCCATAAGTTTCTCCCCACACCAGTCCACTTACCTGTCAAAGTGATCTTCTGGAGGTCTGGTTCTGACTATGTTAACCTTATCCCTGCATTTAATAAACTTTTTTGACTCCCTATTGCCTCTAGGATCAAATATAAAATACTGTCTGGCTTTTAAAACTCTCGATAACCTGTTCCAGGGCAGCTTGGTGGCATGGTAGATAGAACACTGAACTTAGAATCAGGAAAACTCATCTTCATGAGTTCAAATCCAGCCTCAGACACTTCCTAGCTATGTGATCCTGGGCAAGTCACTTAACCTTATTTGCCTCAGTTTCCTCATCTGTAAAAATGAGCTGGAGAAGGAAACGGCACACTACTCTAGTATCTTTGCCAAGAAAACCCCAAAATGGAGTCTCAGAGAGTTGAGCATGACTAAAACAACCCAACAACAACATAACCTGCTCTTCTTACTTTTCCAGTCCTCTTATACTTTATTCATCCTCACATACTTTATGATCCAGTAACACTAGACTCCTTGCTGTTTTTCACCTAAGACTCTCCAGCTCTCAACTCATGGCATTCTTACTGGCTGTATCCACATCATTTTCACCTCCAGCCCTCCTTCGTGTCTTAGCTAAAACTCCACCTATCATAGGAAGCCTCTGTCTATCCTCTTTAATACTAATGCCTGCCGTCTGCTGATTTAACATTTAACCTGAATAGGTCCTGTTTGTACATAGTTGTTTACGTGTCTCCTCCACCATCAGAGTGGAACTCTTTGAGAGGAGGGACTGCATTTGACCTTTTTTTGTATCCTCAGTGCTTAGCACAAAGTAGGTACTTGATAAATATTCACTGGGTGATTGATTTTAAAGGTCACACATGTGATGGGTAACAGAACTTCTATTGAAAACCAAGACCTCAAATTCCCCATACATACTCTTTTCCCTGCATCTCACTGTGAGTTTATGTAAAGGTAAGATTTTGAATGCCAGATAAAGGTAGTCTACAGCATTGATATGACACTTCCTTAGGCTCTCTCACTCACCACTGTCAAGTGCGTCACTGTGTGACACTGGTAAAAGTGGGAAGTGGCGAAGAAAATTCCACAGGTAGAAAGACTTTTGCCTACTATTTTTAGGTCCCTGGGTTGATTTTTAACCTCTGTGCTTATGTGAGATTGCCTTTCTTAGGGAGAAGAAAAGAGAGACAGAGAGAGACAGAGAAACAGGGAGACAGAAACAGAGACAGAGAAAGAGAGAGACAGAGAGAGAGAGAGAGAGAGACAGAGACAGAGAGATAGGGAAAGAGAGAAAGAGAGAGAGAGAGAGAGAGAGAGAGAGAGAGAGAGAGAGAGAGAGAGAGAGGAGCTCTTTCCCTCCATCACAAGAGCAAGAGTAATTAATTAGTGCTACATGTGAATATTTTTAGAAACCAGAGAACACATATAAACTGAGTACAAAGTGAGCAGAACATTGAAGATTGTTTTCTCCAATTAGCTAGATATTTTAGGTGATTGTGGGTCATTTTTTTCAGTTGTTTATAATTCTAACTTTAGTCTTTAACTTTGGATATCTAAAAATTATAATTTATAACCCGCTGATGGGGCCAAAGAGACCACCAAGTGAAATCTCTGTTCTGCACCGAAGCATGCAGTGTATGGGTTTAGTCCTGAGGAAATTTGGTCCCTAAGGAGAGATGTTAGGCCCATTTTCTTACACTTATTACTCACCAATGAAAAACTCCAAGGGACTATGTACTTAAAACTTAGGTTTGACTCATGTCTGTCATCTCCCCAAAGTGTGGGGGGAGGGGGGAGGAGAGAGAGGAGGAAGCAGGTAGAAGGGTACTTGATTTATAATGTAAATCAGATGCAGAACAAATATTTCTTTCCCCCACACAAAAGGAGAGGTAAACACAAATGGTTCATACAAGCATTCTATTTAGTAGGCCCAGTATAAATGAGGTTTAGTCCAACAACTCAGGTTTGAGGTTTTATTATGCAATAAACACTTGTGGGCTATAAAATACAATTTAAAAACCAGTTTGCTAATTAGAAGATAAAATAATATACTAAAGAAGATTCTGTAAAAACATATTATTCAGCTCTTCCTAAAGAATCAGCATTGCAGACAGTCTGGGAAACATTCTTAGGAGGATAACAATAAGCAATATAAAGTTTCTGAACCCCAAATTCCCGATGCTCCTTAGGCAGCAAGGAAGTAAAATGACTTCACTGTCCCCTTAAAGTGCCCACCCAGCTTACACAAAATGAGCATTGTTCCTATCACAACCCACTTTTTCAAGGCAAAGTTTCTAAAATTTTCCAGGAGATTTTCTACAATCGAAATAATCTTAAATACAGCCCTAGCAGAAGCAACACTGGAGGAAGAGCTTAATACAAACATAAAAATATAAAGTAATAAAACAACAAAGAGTTTTCTTAAAATAGTAGGGGAATGATGTCAAGGATTGTTTCTGAAAGTCGCTGGGGATAAAACTATTCTGATGATCATCAGGAAGGGGAAGCACCAGCAGATCAGCTTCAACAAATAAATAATGAAACTTTTGACACCATAAGTGGTTCCTATCACATTCTGGATCATTTTATTTAAAATAATTAAGTGGTCATACCTCTCTTGAATACAACTTTTCCCAATGTTGGTATAGGAAATTACCAGCTGTGGAAATTTTACCAAAGTACATTGGCACTTATGGTCTTAAAAAATTACTGAGAGGCCTGTGAGGTAGGGCAGTGAATAGAGCACTGGCCCTGGAGTCAGAAGGACCTGAGTTCAAATTCAGCCTCAGGCACTTAACACACTTACTAGCTGTGTGACCTTGGGCAAGTCACTTAGCCCCAATTGCCTTGCTCACCCCCCTCAAAAAAAAAAAAAGAATTACGGAGAGCACGGACAGGTAAAGTATAGGGTCACTCAGCCAATATGCATCAGAAGTAGGACTTGAAGTTGGATCTTCCCAGCTTCAAAGTCAGTTCTTTGTGTACTATGTCATGAAGCCTTTCCTCAAAGAATCAAAGTTAAAATAAAGTACAATTCCCTAATTGATAAAAGATCAAAGCATATGAGTTTTCAGAGGAAGAAATTCAAGTTATCAGTAGCCTTACGAAAAAATGTTCAAAATCACTAAAAATTAGAGAAATGCATATTAGAATAACTGAGTTATTGCCTCAAAATTGACAAAAAGGGAAAATATGAAAGGAAAAAAATGGAACTCTGGGAAAACAGGTACATTAATGCAATCTTGATGATGTAACTGTGAACTGGTCCAGTCATTCTTGAAAGCTATCTGGAACTAGACTAAAAAAGCTATGAAATTGTGTATAGCCTTTGATTCAGTAATGGCCACCACTAGGTATATACCAAAAGGGAATAGAAAAGGAATTTATATGTATTTTTTTAAAAAGTATGCATAACGGCTCTTTTCATGGTGGCAAAAAATTAGAAACAAAGGGGATACCCATCAATAAGAGAATGGCTCAACAAGGAAGGCTATTAGACGATTATGCTATAAGAAATGATGAAGAGAATGATTTTAGGAAAACCTGGAAAAATGTATATTAATTGATACAAAGTGAGATGGACAGAGCCAGGAGAACAATTTATCCAATATTGTAAAATAAACAGCTTTGAATGATACTGTACAACATAATGGAACATGGTGTAACATACCACCCACATACAGATAGAGTAGTGATAGACTCAGAGAACAGACTGAAGCATAATTGGGGGTGGGGGGCTGGCTAATGTGAGAATTTTTTTTATTGCTTTATTATACATACATTATATATATGTATATATGTATTATGTATGTATTGGAGGGGGAAAGCAAGGCAATTGGGTTTAAGTGACTTGCCCAGGTCACACAGCTATTTAAGTGTCAAGTCTCTGAGTCTTGATTTGAACTCAGGTCCTCCTGACTTCAGGGCCAGTGCCACCGAGCTGCCCTGACTATGCATATTTGTAATAGATTTTGTTTTTCTTGCTTTCTCAAAAGGTGGGGGAGGTGGGAGGGAGAGAATTTGGAAAAATTAAATTAAATTTAAGAAATAAAATTTTTAAAAGTATACTTTAGCAAGTCCTGTAAAATCTGAAGAGCCAACAGCCTATAGAGCATTCCTAGAAGCACAACAAGAGGCATGGTGAAGCTTTAGATCCAACTTCTCTTGTGCTGAACCTTTGGTGCCTTAGTCAGCAAGAGAACAACGACCTCCCTGCCACACTAAATCTACCCTAAAAAGGGGTCGTTCCTACCACATTTGCATTGACAGAAATTTAAATAATCACCAGTTAATAAACTACTTTTATATTCTCCCAGGAGGATGCAACTTGTTTTTATCTCCTAAGACTTTTATAAACTATCTCTGGCATAATTCTATTTTAAGAAGGGTCTTTGTTGTTTTATTGCTTTATCTTTTTATGTTTCTATTAAGTTTCTCCTCTAGTGCTGCTTGTGTTAAGGTTGGTTTTAAGATTATTTTAATTGTAGAAAATCTCCAGATAAGTTGTAAAGACTTTGCCCTTAAAGAACATGGAACAGTGTGTAGAAAACTGTGTGAATTTAAAAAGTTTTAGAGACATAATTTCTGGGTAACTATAATTGTATTAATAATGCTATTTTGTTAATAAGTCAGCAGCATTCTCAAGTGCCAAAGATGGGCTCATGGTTTATATACCCTATACAAAATGAGACAGGAACAACTCAGAAATTTGTTTTATTTAATGCATATTATAACGGCGGTTGTATTTTTCTCTTTTTTTTTCCAATGGTGAGAGAAGTGGGGAGAAAAAAAAACAGATTTTTATTTAAAAATTAAATAGAGCAAAAGAAAAGGAAAGAAAAAAAATCTCATTGTCTCTATTAGTCATAGAGGATATAAAGTTAGACATACATAGGGCCTGAAGCTGGTTTCATACTATTTTGTTGGTATTAAGGAAAGAAATGGAAAGGAAAGGTGGATATAATAGGAAAGAAGTATGGAAGAAAAGGAGGAACTTTTAAAAATGTTTTATTTATTTCATTAAATATTTCCCAATTACATGTTAAAAGTTTTCTGCAATTTTTTTTATTACAATTTTAAGTCCCAAATTTTCTCCTTCCCTCCCTCCTTGAGAAAACAAGCAATTTGATATCAATTATAATGTGAAGTCATGCAAAACATATTTCCATATAGGCCATGTTGCAAAAGAAAACACAAACAAAATAAAACAATGAAAATAGAGAGAGAAAAAAAGTATGCTTCAATCTGCATTCAGAGTTCATCAGTTTTCCCTCTGAAGGTGGATAGCATTTTTCATTACAAGTCCTTCAAAATTGTCCTAGGTCATTTTCTTAATCAGAGAAGTTAATTCTTTCACAGTTGATCATCCTTACAATATTGCTGTTACTGAGTACAATGTCCTTCTGGTTCTGCTCACTTAACTTTGCATCAGTTCATGTAAGTCTTTCCAGATTTTTCTGAAACCATACAACTCTTCATTTCTTATAGCACAATAGTGTTCCATCACAATAGTATAACATAACTTGTTCAGCCATGCTCTAATTGATGGGAATCCCCTTCATTTCTAATTCTTTGCCACCACCAAAACAGCTACTATACATATTTTTGTACAACTAAGTCTTTTCCCCTTTTCTTTTATCTCTTTGGGATACAGACCTGGTAGCAGTATTACTAGGTCAAAAGGTATGTACAGTTTTAAATCCTTTGGACAATCTTTTTTTATTACAATTTTAATGTTGGACTAGTTTGCAACTTCACCAA
This sequence comes from Pseudochirops cupreus, assembly GCA_028627135.1. NCBI lineage: Eukaryota > Metazoa > Chordata > Mammalia > Diprotodontia > Pseudocheiridae > Pseudochirops > Pseudochirops cupreus. Next base: position 137,281,048 of record CM053580.1, on the reverse strand, counting down.
CAGTGCATTAGTGTTCCAATTTTTTACATCTCTTTCAGCATTTGTCATTTTCCTTTTCTGTCATGTGAGTCAATATGATAGGTATGAGGTGGTATTTCAGAGTTGCTTTAAATTACATTCTCTAATCAATAATGATTTAGAATATTTTTCATGTGACAATTGGTTGCTTTGATATTTTCTTCTGAAAATTGCATGTTCATATCTTTTGACCATTTATCGATTGGGGAATGGTTCTTTTTTTTTTTTTTGTAAATTTGACTCAGTTGTTTATAAATGAGAAATAAGGCTTTTATCAGGGAAACTTGTAAAATTGTCCCCAGTTTTCTGTTTTCCTTTTAATTTTTGCAGCATTATTTATTTATATAAAAACTTTATAATTTTGAAAGATGAACTTATGATTGAGTTGGGACATCCCTGAAAAAGAGTATATGGTAGACTCTTTGGTAGACTAATGGGGGTAGAGGTAGAGGAAAAAAGTATCTCATCAACCCCACTCTGAACCAGACAAAAAACAATTGAAAAATACATATAGCTACATAGAGAGTTTGGTATAGAAATACAATGAATTAAAATACATAAGTTCAATAGGAAAAGAGACAGGGACATGGAGGGGGAGAGGATCTTTAAGAGAAAGGAGAGAATAATCACAATCAAATGTTTATAAATTGGGATGGCAAGTCATAAGCAAAACAAACTTTACTAGTGAATATCATCAAAGTCAGGATTTAAAGACAAAAAAAACATATAATTAGTGATCAGTCTCTGGGCTGGGTGAAGACAGAAGAGGCAGAAGAGAGGATTAAAACATTTCAGTTATTTGTTAGTAGTATTGATTCCAGTTCCTTTCTTAACACTCTCTCCACATGTTCTTTTTATCTGTAACTGTGGAATTGTGAGCAAAAAAAGGGAGGAAATTATGAAAGGATATGATAACTGAAAAAAATGAGCAATCACAACCACAAATGTGAATTTGATTAATTAAACCATAAAAGAAATAGGTATAGAAGAATGTATTGGAAAATACAGTGCAATATGTCAATAACAAGAAACACACTTGAAAAATAAAGATTTATGCCAATTTAAAATGAGGGACTGAAGCAGAACATATTATTTCTTAAATGAACCCCCACAAAAAAGTGTAGCAATCATAATGTCTGGCAAAACAACAATAATTTAGACATGATCTAAAGAGATCGGCAGGAAAATTATACCATGTTTAATAACATTGTAGATAATGAACAACAAAAATAATATTTATATAGTGCTTTGCTTTACATATATTATTTCCATTGATGCTCACAACAATCCTGTATGCTAGATGCTAGTATTTTCCCCATTTGTATGTACCAAATAGGATAGCATCCAAGTCCTTAAGAAAGTGCTTTAGTACTAGGTACTAAAGGAAAATCTAACTGAAAGAAATAGAGAAATAGACACCAAAAATTTAACAGAGAACTCAATATAATCTTTTGAGACCTAGGGAAATCTAGCATTAAGGTAAACAAGAAAGGACGTGAGGATCCAAATAGAATTTTAGAAAAGGTAGATGCAATCCATTGCTGTAAATAACAATGGTAAATGAAAGAATTATACATATTTCTCAGCTTTGCTTGGTACTTTTACAAAGAGTGACCACATACTAGGGCTCAAGAAAATCCACATAAACAAATTCAGCAAAGCAAGACTATTAAACCCATCCTTTACTGATCACAATGCAATATAATCAATAAAGGAATCTGAAGACAGAATTCAAATTTAAAAGGAGACTAAACAGCATAATCTTAAGAATGTGTGACTCAAGGAACAAATTATAGAAACAACAAATGATTGTATCAGAGAAAATAACAATGAGACAACATATCAGGACTTTTGGTATCCAGCCAAAGCAGTCATTTGGGGAAGAATTAAATTTCTAAAAAATTTCAACAACAGAAGAATTAACTGAGCATACAACTTTAAAAAAATCTAGAAATTAGATATCAAATATGACAAGAATGTTTTCAATTCCATTGAACAATATCCCAAAAACGATATTAGATAGAATGTATACTAAAAACAGAGATTAAATTCCTCAATTTTTTAAAAAAAGTATTTGACACGGGGTTGTTCCCTGGCAACTAGGCTACCATTGGGAGAAAGAAACCATATGCACTTTTTTTAGGGCAGTAAAAAAAGCACTCAAAAGATTGACTGGATCCCCCCAGTCAAAACCGGGCAGCCTAATGTGAAATAATAACTAATCACTGCTATTTACTACTTTATAATTTTTGTTAACTACAAAATTAATGTTTTAGTCACTGCTCCCTTAGGAATCACATCTCTTGACTTATATCGTTTATAGAAAACTTTTCTCACAATTCTGTGACTGTAGTTCTTTCAAAGATTGTTCCCCAAGAATAGTATAAGCCCCCTTACAAGCAGGAAAACTTTTTGTTTTATTTTGTCTTTGAATCTCTAGCATCTGGAATTGTGCCTAGCTTCATCTGCTTAATAAATGCTTGAATGAATAAATGAAGGAAGGAAAGAATGAAGGAATGAATGAATCCCTATTTTGATATGAAGAAACTGAGGTTCACAGAGAGGACTTGCCCATGGTTACACAAGCAGTAAATATATCAGTCTGGTGATCAAATCCAAGTCTTCTGATTCCAAATCAGTTCTTCCTACTGTACTGTCCTCCCCTCTTAAAAATATTCAACTTTGCCATATTCAATGATTTTGATGAGTTTCTAGGATAGAACCACTTTATTGGAATTCAGAACTACGACCGCGTAATGATATTTTGAAATCTGAGTGAACTTACCCTTAAATGGCAAGCAAACAAAAATCCCCAAAACTCTCCCTCATCCAAGCAAGAAGCACGATGCCATACAAAGAAAGCAAGGCATGGAATTAGGAGAAACCTGAGTTCAAATCCTAGCTCTGTTACTCACTAGTTGTGTGACCATAGGTAAGTCACTTAATCTCACTGAACCTCAGTTTCTTAACAAGTAATATGGAGATAGTAATGCCCTCCTCGAGCTACTGCAAGGTCAGCACTTTATAAAATTGAAAGTGTTTAATAAAGTTCAATTGTTTCTTCACCTATCTGGATTCGTTGCAAAGACAAGCCCTAGAAGGATAGGGACAACACCCAGACACAACCACACAGATACACACACACACACACACACACACACACCTATCGTGAATTCTGTTAGACATGCCCATCCATGATGCTACCAAAACCTTTTCTTTTAGTCCTTTATTTGAACACCCTCAATCCCCACCTTTTGATGAACACATTCTTGTAATGCTTCTTTAAACTCTCTAAGTCAGTGTTGCTATTTTCATCACTTGGCCATAAGAAACTCCTTGTGGTTGTAGAGCGAAACTTCAGAAATTCCAGCTGTATTGTCTGGCTTCAAAAGTTAACAGTCATCTCTCAGGAAGTAGGCTGGAATAGCACACCGTGTTGCTAAACCCCATGCACAGTGAGACTGCCAGGCTTTGCACTGCCCCACTTTGCATGTTGTACCCTGTGGGAGTATCCTGGGTCCTGGATCTCTCTTTTCATTCCTTCCTTTTGTGACTAACCTCCTTTTCACTGTATATCCCCATCCCCCTTTCCTGTAAAAGCTTAGCCTGAGAGGTAGTCTCTTTTACTTTAGATCTTTAAAAGACTTTTTCAGCTCCCTTTTTGAAGATAATACAGTTAGATAACACAGGAGCAACCTGAAACATTTCCAGTAGAAGAAACACACTGAACACAAGGGCAACCTTGACTTTGGAAACAGTATACCAGTGAAACTACAAGTCAGAGTTTCACTAGCTATTAATTACTCAGGAAAGATTCTTATAAATAAACAAAATAAATGAAGCTCTGTGGTGCTTCCTTCCTTTTAACTGGTCCAAGATCCTGCTGATGAGGGATACCTGTCATTTTTCTGAGCTTGTAAAGCAATGCCATGCATTTTTGGTATCTCCATGAGGCTAAACAAAAAACTCAAGGCAAAAATGAGATTCAGTATATAGACAAAATCACCAGACCCTAGCATGGTTTTTAGCCATTGTAACAGATGCAGCTCACTATGAGACTGACCTGGTAACAGCTATGACAATTACTCAGATTTTAGAAGCTTTCCTGAAGTCATCACTTGATTATCTTTTCTTTTTTTTTTTTTGGAGGGGGGAAGGCAAGGAAATTGGGGTTAAGTAACTTGCCCAACATCACACAGCTAATTGTGTCAAATGTCTGAGGTAATATTTGAACTCAGGTCCTCCTGACTTCAGGGCTAGTGCTCTATTCACTGTGCCACCTAGCTGCCCTTTGATTATCTTTTAATAACTGGTTGGCATCTCAGGTATTTAAGGGAGGTGGGAGAGAAGCACCAATCTAAGTCAATTCAACAAACATTGTTAAGCATATTTATTGTGAGTAAGGCACTCTGCTCAGCACTATGGATACAAAGACAACAGTGGGTATAGTGTTGGATTTGAAGGCAAAATAATCTGAGTTTGAATTTTGTCTCAGACACTAGTTCTATGATCTCAAATGAGTCACTTAACTTCTGAACCTCCATTTCTTTATCTACAAAATTGGAAGAAAATAATATTTGTAACATTAACTTACAGTGTTCTTGTGAGGACTAATTATACATACTATACACATACCCATAATGTTTGTGTATATATATAAAAAATATATATATATATGTATGTATATGTATATACACACACAAAAATATGCAAATATTGATGGACAGGCACAGTAGGTAGTTTGCCAGGCCTGGATTCAGGAAGATCTGAATTCAAATGTGACCTCAAACATTTACTAGCTGTATGACCCTGGGTAAGTCACTTAACCCACTTTACTTCTGTTTCTTCTTCTGTAAAATGAACTGGAGAAGGAAATGGCAAACTATTCCACTACCTTTGCCAAGGAAATCTGAAATGGGGTCACAAAGAGTCAAACAAGACTGAAATGATTGAACAACAAAATATATATATATATATACATACATACATATTATATGTTATTAACATATATTAACATAATAACATATTATATATGTTACCTATATAGAAGCACATACATATACATAGGTATTGAGCATGTATAGATTTCAATTTTTATACTTACATCTATAGTCTATTTCTACCTATCATTATAAACATATTTATATTTAATATTCTTGTTAGGTCTTCACAAAAACTCTGTGAGTTAATGCTACAATTATTATTCCCCCAATTTACTGTTTACTAGGTGTCAGTCACAATACTAAGGAGTGGGGATACAAGCGTAAGCAAAAAAAAAAAAAAGACAATCCCAGCCTTAAAAAGCCTATAAAAAGCATATGTTCTAACCAGAGAGGACATTTACAAAAGGTAGCTGATGGGGGTGGGGGTGGGGAATGGATATGAAAGACATTGTGCTGAAATCTAGAAAGTCAGAATCATAGCTGGAGAGGAATGAAGGGTGACTGACTTGGGCCTCTCTCCACAATGCAAAGAAGTTCACCCTGAGAGAAACTCACCAATGAGAGAAGAGAACTGGAATGGCAGATGAATGTTTCAGGGGGAAGAAGCCCTAAGTGCAGAGGGAGCTTCCAGGTCCCAGGTCCCAGGTAAGACTACAATAGAAGCTTATATACAATATGTGTGTAAATGCCCTCATGTATATACAATATGCTTATGTGTATGCATGTGTGTATATTTGTGTACATGTATGCAGACATTCAAATATAGATAGAATTAAATATATGCATATATAGATCTACAAATATGTATGCATGTGACCTAACTATGCATATGCTCATATTCATACATGAGGTGTATATATATATTTATAGATCGCATGTGTATATCTAAATGCACATGCACACACATGCATATAAAGCACTTTACAAACCTTTAAGCCCAATATCAGTGTCAGATTTTTTAAAAAGACAGAAATACTAAGATACTTGCTCTCATATAGCATAATTCTGCCTCTGAGAAATAGCCTGATCAAGAGTGTAAGGTGAAACAAAAGCAGTATTTATAAAGTGCGACTTGGATGTCTTTCTGCGTGGTGAAGAGCAGGTTTCCTCTAGTCTCAGCTAATTCTAGTCCTTGAGGTAGAACAATAATCCTCTCAACTAAAATGTTGCTGTGCACATTGCCATGGGATGCAGAGAAGCATGATCTAACCCCATGCTCCTCCCCACCCCACCCCCACCCTCACACACACCAACAAGTTTTAAGGAACTGGAGTACAAGTACAGGTGTACAGGGCTTAAGAGGAGTGGAAAAACACCTTTGACTTTGTGTTTGTGACCTTGGACACAGAGCATAGCTTTTGAAAAAGAAGAAAGACTAAAAGCCCAAACCAGCCTGCTTCTTTCATTTTTCTTCACTTCTGTCCATCTGAGGTGAAGGACCCTTTCAGCTGGGGGTGGTTAGACCCCTGTGGGGTGGTGTAACCTTGATTTCAGAGAACCTATAATCTAAACATTAGGACTGGGGGGGAAGTAGCTATAATTTGCTTCCATCCTCCTTGTGTATGTGAATATATAGAAAATGGATTTTCAATATCATACTAGGGAGGAAAAAAAATACCAATAAAAAATTTTCCCCTTTCCCCAGAGAAAACAGACATTTCTGTAATGCACTTTTAACCCTGGCTTTTCAAGTTATCTCTGTATGTATGTGTATGATTTACAGCAGGGGCAGAAAGGGGAGGAGGCATAGGAAGGAGTGACAGGCAATGAAAATTTCCTATTGCCACTGCCCAGATTCCAGGATTTAGAAGACTAGTTCCATAGAGATATTTGAGAAGGAAATCAGAGTCACTACTCATAGCCAGTACAATCTTCAGAGGAAAAGAATGGGAGGAATGAACTTACCTGAGGTGCCTGTCACTTCTTCACCTAGACTTCTACCAGCCAGCAGTGGTGATTTATTAGGTTTATCCTTAGGGCAAGGAGGGGAAAGCCTCGCAGAAGGAGTTTTTCTTTGCTTTGCAGATTTTATCAAATTTTAGTAAATCAAATTAATTATATCATTTAGTTCAAGCTCCCAACCAGAATAAAGCTGGTCCTTCAGACAGAGGTTCAAACCTCTGTACTCTCTTTTACTTCTGTATACTACAAGACATGTTTTGTGAAATGTCTTTTGAAAGACTCCATTTGCAAATAAGGAAACACAGATAAAAAGAATTTATGATTTTATATTCATAGTGAGCAGGCTTTAAAGTAGTTTAAATTATGAACCATCTTAAAGAAGAGAGGGAACTCTGTAATAAATCTCTGCCCTCTGGCAGAAGGGGAAATAGGAAAATAGATTAAAGCATGTCACCATCTTTCTTAGATCTCCTGAGGAGAAACATTTGAGCAAGCTTCTCTTCAGGGTCCTGGAAGGTATAATCAGTGACTAATAGATCCAACCTGCCTTCAACACTCAGTCTCTCTTCTCTTGATTCAATTTGCATTTCCCCTCTTTACTCCCACTCATATAACTCCATTTAAATCAGGTACCCAGATTCTTTCTCTCTTCCCTAAACATCAAGGCAACCAGTCCTAACCCTTTTTTCCTGTTCTACAGGCTTGCCTGACTCAGAGGTCAAGATAGTCTCAGCTTCTCCTATGATAAGAATAAAGGACACTGTTCATCTGGACTATATTTCCCAAAAGCTCACACCACTACTCTCTGAAAACCTCTCTATCTGTAGAGGTCTGCCTTCAAAAGCCTGCTGCTATGAATGACATCCTAGTGCAATTTGACATCATAACTACTGCTGAAACTTAGTGATATAGAAAACAATAATTTGTGGTATGGTTCTGGAAAGGTATTTTTTAATTCCAAAGAAGCAGGAAAGTTGAAAGAGAAGGGAGAAGAATAATAGCATATTATATTAAGAAGATATACTTATGTAATGCCTTCTTAGGGCTCATTCCCCCAACTCACATTACCATTGGTAGTTTGGGTCTCCAGAGGAGTAGCTACTATTATAGGTTTCTAGGAGTAATCTTTTGGGTAACTGTCCTCATAAACAAACTCATGAGCCCCCGTCGGTGTGCTTCTTCTTCATCAGCCCGTAGATTCAGTTAGTTCATTCATAGCAGCAGGCTTTTGAAGGCAGACCTCTACAGATAGAGAGGTTTTCAGAGAGTAGTGGTGTGAGCTTTTGGGAAATATAGTCCAGATGAACAGTGTCCTTTATTCTTATCATAGGAGGTATTTACTAAGTGGTACAGTAAATAGAGTATTGAATCCAGAGTCAGGAGGGTCTGAGCTCAAATCCAACCTTAGACACTTAATACCTGTGTGACCTGGGCAAGTCAATTAATCCTGCTTGCCTCACTTCCCTCATTTTTAGAATGATCTGGAGAAAGAAATGGCAAACCACTCCAGTATCTGCCATGAAAATTCTAAAAGGGGTCATAGAGAGTCAGACATGACTGAAAAATGAATAAACAACCACAGTAAGGTATTTAATCACATAGCATGGTAAGAATAGTAGTTACAAAACATTCTCCTTAAACAACAGGGACGAATTCTCTCACAAACACACTCGGAATCCAAGAGGGGAAAGGAGTGGGCAGGACCTCCTCACTCTCCGTTTCCATGTCCCCATTCCATTTGGTGGCCATGGGCCTCCTGCTGAAGCTCGAGATCTTGCTCTAGTCTACAACGTCAATACTTTGCTGCGCAAGCCGTGCTACCACACCACACTGGCCGTGCTCAAGAGCTTCTGCAATGGAGCTGTCTAATGGAGCTAAAATCTGTGGATCCCATGCTCTGGTCATGACATTTCTCTTTAGAAGTAGAAGCCTAAAGGAGAAGCTCAAGGCAATTTGTTCAGACCACACACACGCATTCCCAAAACCTGGCTTACTTTGTTTTTGCCTACAAGGGCTTGTGTGCCTTGCAGTCCCTTGTCCAGGGACAGACCTTCCAGTTTCATTCCTTCCTGGCTGCCTGTATCGGTGGCTGGCTGATTTTTGGAGAAAATAATCAGTAGTCAGATTAACACCTACCTGCTATCTCGAACCCTTTTTGGACTGGCCCGGCTAGCAGTTGAGAAAGGCTTCATTCTGGAGCCAAAAGAGGATCCCTTTCCTTTATTTTCTGCTATCATCTGGGGACTCATCCTCTGGCTCTTTCAATACCACAGACACACCCTTCAGCCATCTCTGCAGTCCTCCATAACATACTCTATGATGACAGCAATGTGTGGCATGACATTTCTGATTTCCTTACTTATAATAAAAGCAGCTCTGGGAAGTAAGCCATAGGCTTCGGGAAACATGGATAGTGGTATGCTCTGGTGTGGTCCGGCTAAAAGTAGATGACTTTTGTTGTTCTATCACAAACCTAAAGGTTTTCAGATTGGCTTTTGCCATCCCTGGAATTAATTTCTTGGTAATTAAAAAACAAAACAAAACACTGTGCAATCTCCTGCTATTTTTTTCTATTAGGGGTTTTGTGTTGGTTTTGGTTTTTGTTTTTGTCAACAGAAATTTCCTATAGAGACTAGAGATGATTTATTCCACCCTCTAGGGTTTATTCATGTTTAATTTCATTGCTAACAGAGGTCCCATTTTACAAAGTAAAAAAAGAAAAAAAAAGAGTGGGCCAGAACATGAAGTAGAACGGTAGCAGGGCACACAAGTAGGAAATGCGTGTGGCTAAAGTAAGTCACAAGTCCAGAAGAGCCAATGTGTGATGTCCTTTGTTTCTCCAGCGGGTGCTTGCAAAGTTCACCCTAAATCGCTGGGCTGACTTTTTGCAAGAATGGTTCTTTGCGAGGTTCAGTGTCTCTACCCGAAAAGTCGGTAGGCTTTTGGCAATCTTGGCTGCCCCCTCCAGCACTCAGTATTTCAGTTGTAACATCCAAGAGACTGCGTTAAGCAGGTCATTTGTGGCTGTGCTTGCTCTTCATGAGGTTCTGCTGCTGCTGGACTGGGTCGATCAGACACTCAGAGATTGTGCATCAGCAAGGGGTCAGGCAAGGCACTCTGTCAGATAGAATGTTACTGTATTTTTTTTTTCAGTGGGAGTGTTAGGTAGCTCTTTTATTCCACAATGTCAGTGGTCCTTAGCTTAAGGATGAGGGTAACCTTTTTCGCTTTGATTCCTAGAGGCCCAACTCTGGTGTCATTTGTTAATTCCAGGTAGCTCATGGTGTTTGCCTTTCCTTTGACATGATGAAATTCTTCTGTTCTGTCCCTTCTATACATTACTCTATGTTGCTTTAGGGTGTTTAGTTTTAGTTCAGCCATTTTCATATCCCATGCTCCTTTGGGGATCTAATGTAAATGAGTAGCTAAAAGCAAAAATGTGAATGTAGTCTAGTTCCCTGTAGGAACGTTCATTCTCTTACTGGCTTCTTCATATGCAATTAACATATGTCTGTTTAATATCTCAGAAAGGTGCTCTATTTTCAATCTGAATGCTTTCCCCTTTCTTTTCTTTTCTTTTTTTGCTTTTTTTTTGGAGGAGGAAAGTAGGGCAATTGGGGTTAAATGACTTACCCAAGGTCACACAGCCAGTTTTTTTGTCTTAGGTGTCTGACGTCTGGATTTGAACTCAGATCCTCCTAACTCCAGGGCCCCTGCTCTATTTACTGCACCACCTGGCCGCCCCACCCTTTTACTTTCAATATCTCTGCCTTTTGTCCTCTATAGACCATCGGGTTTTGCTGACTTTTTTTGGGGAAGCTTCCTTATACTCATGTGAGGAAATCCAGGATTCAGAAAGAGAAAACCTCTTTACGAACATCTAGCTAAAGATCAGTGGAGGCAAAAATAAGGAGAGAGTGTATTTAGAATATACTACAGATCACCTAGATAGAAAGAAGAAATAGTTGACAAGTTTGGAAAAAGTCACAAGTTTAGTTTACTAGAAAGTATGATTTAGTAGTTAAGAACATCAATAATATAATCTTCTGATAAAACTCTCTTTATACCCAAAACAGAGCAACTAATAATTTCTCAATATGTCTTAATAATTTCATTCTCCAAAAGGAGGAAAAACCGAAGAAATTTTATATTATCAGTCAGTGATTAAATATTTATTAAGTGTCTATGTTCCAAGCTGTGATAACCCTGGGAATACAAAAAGAGGAGAAAGAAAGTCCCTGTTCTCAAGGACCTCACAATCTAATGGAGGAAACAGTGAGAAAATATGTACAAACAAGCTATCTACAAATTAATAGGAAATAATGAGAAAGGAGACCTAGAATTAAGAGAGGGTGAGAAAGGCTTTTAGTTGAAGCATAAAAAAAAAAAAGCCAGGGAAACCAATAGGTAGAGATGAGGAGGGAGTGCATTCCAGGCATGGGGAAGAACCAGAGAAAAGGTCTGGAACCAAGAGACAGAGTGCCTTGTTCATGGAGCATCAATTAGGCCAAATATATATACAAAGAGTATATGTGTGTGTGTGTATTGTGTGCATGTGTATACATACGTACGCACAATCATGCATACATACATACACACATATACACACACATATATACATATACATACATACATACGGAGAGAGAGAGAGAGAGAAAGAGAAAGAGAGAGAGAGAGAGTGCAAGGGGTAAGGTATAAAAAGACTGCAAAGGTAGGAGGAGACTATGCTATGAAGGGCTTTGAATGTCATCCTGGAGGTGACAGGGAGTCACTGAAGTTTATTGAACCAGGAGATGACATGATCAGGCTGGAGCTTCAGGAAAATCACTTGGGTGTCTGAATAGAGGGTGAATTGGAAGGGACAAAGACTTGAGAGAGTCAGACTCACCAGCAGGCTATAGCAATATTCCAGGCATGAAGTGATGATGGTATAGTAATTGGTGATAATGCCAAAGGAGAGAAGGAAAAAATATGTGAGAAATATTTCAAAGGGGAACTTAACAGGCCTGGACACCAGATTGAATAGGGGTTGTGAGAAATAGTAAACAGCCTAGGATGACATCTAGGTTTTGAGCTTGAGGGAATGGGAATATTGTTGCATTCTATAGGAATACCAAGGAGGGGGGTGGAGGAGCAGGTAAGGGGGAAAGACAAGAAGCCCCATTTTGAACTTGTTGAATTTAAACTGTCTTCTGGACATCCAGCTTGAGATTTGTGAAAGGCAGCTGGTGATGGAGGATTGAAGGTCAGTGGAGAGGTTGATGCAGGATATGTAAATTTGAGAATCATGAATAAAGAGATGATAATTAAATGAGATGATTAAGTAACATAGCATGGAGAAAACAACAGGAAACAGAACAGGACACTGTGGGCCATCTACAGGATGTAGATATGACATTGATGAGTATATGGGAAAGAGCACTGAGAAGGAGCAGTCAGATAAGTAGGAGAAGAACCAGGAGAAGAGTGTCCTGAAACCTAGAGAGAAGACAGTATCAAGAAAGAAAGAGTGATCAACAGTGTCAATGGCTGCAGAGAGCTCAAGGAGAATGATAATTGAGAAAAGGTCATTGGATTTGGTTAAAAGGCTAGTAAGAAGAGAACTAGAGGCATGTATTGTAGTTGACCTTTTCAAGGAATTTATACACAAATGGTATTCTGGGTCAGATTTACACTGACAAGAAAAAATTGGTTGTTGGTAGAGATGGAGGGCAGTTGGTATAAATGATGGAAACTGTATAGAGAAACTGACCAATACATCTTAAATTTGTGATAGAAAATAAGAGAAAAGCTCAAGTTGTTTTACAACATACCCTAGATTCTTGGAGAGAAAATTTCAAAAGGTTCAAAGAGAAGACAAAATGAATCTAATGGACGGAAGTTCTATGGAGAAAGTTGACCCAAGAGGATAGGAAACTCTGAAGAATTAAATTCTGAACATCTTAAGAGAAAAAATTTTGGTCAGGAGAGAAAATGGGCATTGTCTAAAAAGTTGCATATGGATGCATAGGAAACTATGTGTATATATACATACATAAAAAACTATATATATGATATACATACATACACACATAAATATATATATGTAAATATATTTTAAAATAAACATTATTAATTACACCATATATACAAGTTATACTAAAATACACTATTTGCCATATAATATTTAATATCTTTATTAATTAATATTGATATATTATATATTTAAGATATGATGGATGATATTTCTGTATAGACACTGGTATAAATATAGATATAGATATATACAGGAAATAAAAGCAAGGGCAGCAATGCAAGATGGATAAAAAGTGAAAAACAACGCCGTAGCCATAGATTCAGGGTGCTACAACTCAGGATGGGCTGAGGCTGGCCTTGGGGTGCTAAAGATTGCAAAAATAGTTTTTAAAGCTATATTGGGGGAAAGAGGTGGATCAATAAAGGAATCCAACTGTTAGATAGGGAAAGTGGGACATTGATAATAGGTGGTGGAAAGAATGAATGCTGAGTTGCTGCACTTTTATTTCCCTTTTTTTCTACCAAGAATGATCTTTGAACAGGAAAGGAGAAAACAAAACAAAATATCTAATAGTTAATATCCAAGATGAGTAAGGAAAACACGAGAGAGAGAGAGAGAGAGAGAGAGAGAGAGAGAGAGAGAGCCCCTAGCCGCCATTGTGGAGTCCAAGTCACTTAACTCATGTCAATAACCTCCTACAATGCTAGAAGTGCTAGCAGATATGATCCCTGAAACACTGTTAGTGATCTTTGGAGGGAGACAAAGAATGAGACAGATAATGAAAGACTGGAAAGAGACAGGTGTACCAAAAAGGAAGCGAATGCAATCTACTAAATATAAGCCATTAAGTTTGACTTCAACTACTGGCAAAATTCTAGGACATGTTATTAAAAGATAGTAAACATCTAGACAAGGAAGTGGTGAGCATGAAGAGCCAGCATTACTTCATCAAGAACAAGTCATGCTAGACTAACCTCATTTTCTTTTTTGGCAGGTTTAAAAGGCTGGTAAAACTGAGGAATGTTACAAATGTAATTTACTTAGATTTTAATGACATTTGTTAAAGTATTTCATGCTATTCTTTTGGAAAAGATGGGGAAAAAATGCAGTCTAAATGACAGTTCAAGTGTGGTCATTTGGAACTGGTAGAATGACCAAACCCAACAAGGAATTATTAATGTTTTGAAGTCACCTTGGAAGGAGGCCTTCAGTAAAATGATCCAGGGATCTGTGCTTGTCCCTATGCCATGTGAATGTTTTTTTTTTTTGATGATTGGAGTGAAGGCATAGACAACTTGCTATCACCAAGTAGTGTAGAATAATGAATAGAGCACTGAAATCAGAGTCAGGAAGACTTAAGTTCCGATCTTATCTCAGACAATAGGAATGGTGTGATGTGGTAAAGTCATTTTATCTCTATGGGCCTCAGTTTCTTTCTGCAAAGTACAAGGATTTGACTCAGTGACCTTTAAGATCCTTTCAAATGAGATATTTGTAAAGTGCTTAATACAATGGCATACAGCAGGTACTTAGTAAGTGCTTATTTACTTTTCTTATTTCCCTTCCAGTTCTCAAACTATCATTCTTTGAAATTTGTCAATGATGTGACATTTAATCAGGATCAATGTAAAATCTTATAAAGTACTTGAATGAATCCATGACACAATAAGATAGATTTTCTGAAAAATATTTGGGGGTTTATTAGACTACAAACAGTAATCTGTCATTCAATAATCAAATCTATTCTAATGAGGAGAGACACAACTTCCACATTAGGAGTGTTGTTTCAAATTCTGGATGGATAATACAGTTGAGGAAGAGCATTGGTAAGTTGAGCAATGTCCAGACAAGGACAACTAGAATGGTAAAGGGTTTTGAGTCCAATCTGTATGAGCTCTAGCATGATGGAGAGAAAATGCAGGGAGAAGGGCATAATTGCCTTCAAGTATTTGAAGGGCTTTTTTATTTGCAAGGGGTAACTCCAAAAGGTCACATTAGGAAGAAAGGGTGGTAGCTGAAAAGAGGAAAGAGTAGATTTGATATTAGATAAAATCTTTGTAACAATTGATTTTATTTAAAAATGGAATAAGTAACCTTGTGCAGTAGTAGATACTACCTCATTGGAGTCTTCAAGCAAGGTCTGGGAGATCACTTGTTGGGTTTATTGTAGGGGTGAATGTTGTTAGGACATGGGTTGAATTAGGTGGCATTTGGGACTTTTTCCCTTTCTGAATTTCCATGCCTCTTTCACTTACAAGATGATATCCCAATAATTTGAAATGCTGCTCCCAGTTAACAAGTTTACTCACTTCCAAAAAAACCATATAATTTTCATTCAATTTATTTTCATAATACTTTAATTTAAAATCAGGGTCACACCCCCTGCCTCTTCCTCATCTGTTCACTGAGGAATGGCTAATTAAAAAGAACAAAACCCACAGAGCAATTACCATTGAAAAGAAAATCCAATTCAAAAAACATACAGTGCCTTCCTTGCTTACATGAGTCATCAGAGAAATAATTTTAGTAATTCCAATGAATGGACTAGTTGTGTTCTCATCTACTTTCTATATCTCCTACATATTTTGTGAAAACAGAACTTCCAAATCTCCCCTGCTCCCAAGGAAGGTCGTTTAGTCATTTTTAAGAAGAGGTCCTATGCACAAGTATGAATACATTGTGACATTTTGGAGTCCCTCTGTTTTCTGCTGCTAAGTCTTTTGCATTAGAGAAAGGGACATTGGTGTAAAAGTACTTAGTTG
The DNA here is from genome assembly GCA_028627135.1 of Pseudochirops cupreus. Taxonomy (NCBI): domain Eukaryota; kingdom Metazoa; phylum Chordata; class Mammalia; order Diprotodontia; family Pseudocheiridae; genus Pseudochirops; species Pseudochirops cupreus. The sequence continues at coordinate 137,265,407 of CM053580.1, read as the reverse complement.
TTAAGTTCTTCATTCCTCAAGATTGATTTTTGAGAATGTGGAGTAAACATTGAGATTTCATACTTTGATTTGCCTTTTGTGCCACCTTGTACTAGAACTGGAGATCATAGTCCCCTTATTTTGTTATTAACTTATATTTAGATGGTGTTTTAGAGGTTGCAAGGTATGTTCTTCCCAATCCTTCTGCATGGTAGTTAATGCCAATATGATTAGCCCTATTACAAAATAGGGCGTCCAAGGCTCAGAGAGTGTGTGATTTGCTCGTGATTATGCAGCTAGTATTTGTAGCAAGATTCTACCTTGTAGTCCTTTATCCACTTTATCACATGATCTCCCATTCCATCTGCCTAGCAGAGCTTTGATGGGTTTGCTAAGTGCCTACATCTTGAATATAAGCTTGAGCAATGGAAAATTTGATTTCTCCTCCATCACACTTGCTGGGGCACCCATAGAACTCATTAAGGTCTCAGTGTGAAAGATGAAAATTTATTAAATCAATTACCAGGTACAGATGAAACAACAAAACACTTTCTAACTGCAAGATTGGCTGGCATTGATACAAGTATCTTTGAGTTTCTCTTGGATTTTTACCCAATTAGCAATTAGCAGTGACTGATGGCCCCAGAGAAAGCTTTCTATTCACACTGTTGTTTCTCAGAGGAAATTAGAAATAAGACAATTGACAGAGTAGAGTTAGAAGAAGAAAAAAAAAACACCCTTAACTCTTTTATTTGTATATGAAATACCCTTGCAAAATCCTTGAAGAATGTGAATTTTTTTGTTTTTTAAAAGGAAAGAAGTATTTTACCTTTTCTAATTTTGGGTAAGTATGAAGGTAACATTTTCCCGTATTTAAAATCTTGCACTTTCTTATAGAATTTCTGCTCTACTTTAAAATCTTACACTTTCTCATAGACTTTCTTCTCTACTATTAAAGAAATAATTTTAGGAGGAAAATTAGCCCTGCATAAGCCTAGGAACTAGGCTTCCCACCTCCAGCCTCTTCCCTCCATAGTCTTTTCAGATGATCCCAAGTCAATCCAGATCCAGGTCATCTGCCTCTGACTTCTGTGTTCCTGAGCCTTCTGTAGTTCTCCAGAGGCCAGTCTCCAAACCAGATCCAACTCTCACTGGTACTTCTTGACCACACATTTCCCTATTCTTGCCTGCTTTGAGGCTTCCCAGGATATAACATCAATCTTCCACGACTTTGGAATTCAAGGGAGAGTTGATCTAATTACCTGCCTACCTTATCATACTGCTCCCCAACCATTAGTATTTTGCCTGAACTCATATCCTTCTATCTTCTGGCTCTCATTGACTTCCTCCTGATGACCCTGAATCCCTGGGCACCCTTTCTAGTAATGAGTGAATTTTCATACCTCCCTCACCCACTGGTCATAGTGGTCATATTCCTTGATCACCATTTCATCTTCCAGATTCTCCCTCTACCAGTAACAATCTCTCCTTTGAAGTTCAAGATATTTAACTTTATCTAGATCCCTGGTGACTATTGTCTCTCTATCCTCAAGTCATTCTTTTACTCAGTAATCTCAGTGCAGAACCAAGAGCCTTTCACTCCGTTCCAACTCTTGTCTTCTTACCAGGGAAATATAATATACATATTTTGAAACCCTCAAGTATCCTAACTTCCTTGTTCTCATTCTTCTCAATTCCTATTGCCTGCTCTTCCACTCCACTTCAGTTACAGAGTTGTTTATAGCTTTGATCTTACCAACACTGACAAATGTTCCACTTCCATGCTAAATTCCTTGATCTAATCACAGTTATTATTCCATCTAACCTTCTGTCTTACAACTCCTAACCCTATTCTTCATCTTTGCTTTTGCTTCTAATGCCTCCACTTCTCAGCTTTTTTCCCAGGCCATCACCCTTGTACTGTTTACACTTTTCTTCTTAGATGTTTCCATTCCTTGGTAAACCAATTTGACTTACATTATCCTCTTTCCTGAAGTCCTTTGGTCCCTTGTCCTATATTGCCAATCATATCTTGCAAACCACAGTACTGGGTTATTCCCTCCACATGCTGCTTTTGCCCCTACTCACATGCTGCCCAGTGGAGATGGAGAAATCACAAAATCATGCTGACCAGATATACTACAAATTTATTGTTACACAATCTCACCTCCCTCTCCCAGCATCAAGGTGATACTTTTATACTCTCTTGGTTAACTGTCCCACTTACCATAGTGGCTGTTTCAAACACTTTCATCTTTCCTCAAGCCTTCCGTGGCACACCTCTTCCCATTATCTCAGTTGAGGACATTGCCTCATATTTCATTGAAAAAATATAGGCTATTCACTGAGAGCTCCCTCTCCCCCTACCCACTTCATCTCACATTGCTCATATTATCTTCCCCTTTTATCACCTCCTTCACCCTTGTCTCACATGATGAATTGAAACTTCTTAGAAGGTGAACACATACATGTACTTTCTTAAAAGGTGAACACATACATGTATCTTTTCCCCACTATCTTTATTCTCTTTCATCTTTAATTTCTCTCTGTTAGGCTCCTTTACTGCTGCCTACAAATATTCCAATGTTTCCCTCATCCTTCGAAAAAAAAAAAAGACCAATAACAGAAGAAAAAATACCTTACCTGACACTAACATCCTAGATAAATACTGTCGTTTATTTCTCCTTCTCTTCCTGGCTAAATTCCTTGAGAAAATTACCTATACTCATTGCCTATACTTCCTTTCCTCTCTATTGCAAACCTGCAATCTGGCTTCAAGCATCATCATTCAACCGAAACTACACTCTCCAAAGTTATCAATGATCTCCTAACTGCTAAATTTAATGAATTTTTCCTAATCCTTATCCTTCTTGACCTCTCTTGTAATCTGACACTATTTATTGTACCCTTCTTCTACTAGATACTCTTTCTTCTCTAAATTTTTATGATGCTGCTCCTCCTTGGTTCTTCTCATAGTTTCATTTATTGATTCTTCATCCATGTCACACCCATTAATCATGGTTGTACCCCACAGCTCTGCCCTGTGTCTTCTTTCTGCTTTATATTCTTGCCTTGTGATTTCATCAGCTTTCATGGGTTCAACTGTCTCTATGTAGACGATACTCAGCTATCCAGCCCTAACCTCTCTCCCAAGCTCTGGTAACCAACCGTCTTTTGAATATATTGTGCTAGATGTCCTATAACCATTTCAAACTCAACATGTCCAAAACAGATATGATTTTCTCTCCCACCACCACCCCTGGGTTCCCCTTTTCTGAACTCTTTTATTATTCTCTAGCAATATTATTACTCTTTATTACTCTATTACTCTACCATCATGAGTGACCCAGACTCACAACCTTACTCTCTTGAACTCACTTTACATATGCCAATCTGTTATCAAGTCTTATCATTTCTATCTTCACAACATTTCCTGTATACATCCCCTTCTCTATACTCACTGTGCTATACTGCCCTGGTCCAAGCTCTTATCCCACTATTGGATATTGCAATGGACTATTGCAATATCCTTGTAGTTGGCCCCCCTGATACAAGGCTCTCTTCACTTCAATCCACCCTCCACTCAGCTGTGCAAGGATTATTTTTTCTGAAGTGTAGATTATGCCATTCTACCTACCCCTGCTAAATAAACTCCAGTGGCTCCCTATTATCTTCAGAATCAAATACAAAATCCTCTGACTTTTAAAACCCTTCATCATCTGGCCCCTTCGTAAGACCTTTCTAGTCTTCTTAAACTTTGTTTACTTCCATGTACTCTATGATGCAGGGACATTGGGCCTCTTATTCTTCCTTATACATGACACTCTATCTCCTGGCTCCATGTCTTTTCATGTCCTTCATGTCTATGGTGCTCTCCTTCCTGAGCTCTGCCTCCTGGTTTCTCTGGATTCTTTAAAGACTCATCTCATACTCTATCTTCTGCAGAAGACTTTTCCCACCCTCCATTACTGAAGTCTCTCCTCAGAGATGATCTCCATTTACACTGCTACTACAAACAGCACTTTGCATACTGTTTCCCCTATTTGAGAGTGAATCTCTGGAAAGCAGAGATGGGTTTTGTTGTTGATGCTATTGTTTTGTTGTTTATCTTTCTTTGTGTCCTTAGGGATTAGCACAGTGTCTGGCACAAAATTCACAAGAAATGCTCATTGACTGACAATAGGATTATCAGAAGCATTAGATTTAAAAGTCTTTTGAATTTCCTCCCTACTCCCCAATCTGGAGATTTCATTCTCTGGACCAGTTACAATTTTCTCACATTCTAGGTCCCATCAGAATGAATGTCAACTGCATCTTGTCAAATGGAAGGCCTAGATTTCATGCAAAAATGCCTGTGTTGGAATTAAAGCATAATTGAAGTTGAAAATTAGGTTAATTAGCTCACAGTTGGTGAAAAATTTTTGGTTAGCAATACTAAAGTCCCTGATATGAGATTATACTTCAGATCAGAAATATTAACTCAAATCTGTCTTTGTTCAATCATCAAAACCTTGCAGATGGCAAGATCAGAGAATAAGAGATGTTTGTCTTTAGTGCTTCTGGTCTCATTTTTCTGTACCCAGCTACTCTCCCCATAGTCACTTGGCTCATAGAAATAGTCCTAAAAGGGATGGAGACCATTTAGCCCACTCTCATCATTTTACATTTGAAGAAAATGAACATTCATTAGAAGATCTGCTTCTGGTGGGATTTAGCCTTCTTGATATTTTTACAGGATCTTGTACTCTTCCTCATTGCCTACTGTTAATTTAGGAACATGCTTGGTTTAGCTTGGCAGCTTGGTTTAGCTGCTCACTTTCAAAGCACCCCCCTCCACTTTAGAGGTACTCTGTGTGTTTTATTCTTACCCTCCTTCCTATTATCATATGCTCATAAAAATATCTAATATCCATTACTTACACCTTAAATGTCAATTTAGGTTTATATGCCACCAAGTTTTTTTGTTTTGTTTTTCATTTTAAGCCTTATTTCTAATCATATTGAGAAAGATTTTGTTCCAGTTAAAGGCAGGTATGGAAAGGAGGGTGAACTTCTTTGCTCCTATGATATCATACCAGTTCTCAAGATGGGTGGAAACCTCTTCTGGTTGGATATGAATTATATCAGTGAAGTCAACATTTTTTTAATCCTATCTGACATAACTCTTAGCCCTTCCTCATAAGTCTAGTATGAATTAGCTTCTCTGAGAAAGAAAATCCTGAAGAAAGAGCAATAAAGAGGTCATAAATCTAATTTCTGAATTTATTCCTTCAAGGTACCTAAGGTGTGACAAAATGGCATAGTAGAAAGTTAGAGCAAGAACTTGGAAGTCCTGGTAGAAGTCCTAGCTTTGATACATACTGGTTGTGTGTCCCTGGGCAAGTTACTCTTACTATTCTAGGTAATACTTTAAGAGTCTAAATTGCAAGGTCACAACCTGCATTAAGAGAAGGAGTTCTGGAATTCCCTATATCAATGAAATCACAGTCCACTCCATATTCCTATTTTTTTTTTCAGAAAAAAAGATAGAAATGTGATGTAATTCTGAAAGAAGAGAGGGAGGGAGGAAAGAAAGAAAGAGAAAGAAAGGGAAAGAAAGAGAAAGGAAAGAAGGAAGGAAGGAAGGAAGGAAGAAAGGAAGGAAGCAAGGAAGGAAGGAAGGAAACAAGGAAGGAAGGAAGGAAGGAAGGAAGGAAGGAAGGAAGGAGGGAAGAAGGAAGGCTTGAAATAGGCTTGAAAAAACTTTAGGTAAATTCATATCTGGTAAATCTGTAAGCTACTAATGTAATTATGGTTCTTGTTGCCATTTTGAGTTTAAAAGTCAACCCACTCTCCTACGATAGACCCCTTGGTGCCACTGCCAAAGAGAAACTACTGAGTGGTATAACAATACTTCTGCCCTTTCATTTCCTTCCTTGAGGGAAGGAAGAAAAAAAGAGCAAGTCCTTTACTATCTAGCCATGAGGGAAACCATGCTGTTGACACTGCAGATTCACAATTGAGAGCTGGGCTCTTGATGCATGTTGGAAAGCACATTATGTAAAACTGATACTGAAGAGAATTACAGGAGTGCCCATTACACACTAGACCAATCTCAAGACTGCACTGCCAACAAGGAAAGCATGAAAGGGTGATTGCATTGTAGACTGAGACAATGTTGGGTGATTAAACAAAGAGGCTTTTATCATTTTTTAATTTTGAATTGAATGGGTGCCATTTTTTTTTTCTTCTCTGAACTCTTCAAGTCAACTGCAGCAATCAGGATCTCTAAAGAGGCCCTCTCTATTTCTTGTGCTTCCTTCAATCAGCAGCCAATGGTAAAAACTGCTCTGTTGAGAGATACCTTTATCCCTTTTTCATCAGCTTTCATAGCTGTTATGCCCAAGAAAGCTTTTCTAGATGGCCAAATGCCACCACAGCAAATGACTAAAAATGATAAAGGTCTCAGTTCTGGTGTATCCCATACCTTAATGAGATATAATTTCCAGTTTCTTGAAACTACCTGAAAAATGATACTAATATTTAATAGTAAAAGGTCACCATATCACCAAGCAGCACAATGGCTATACCAGAGGTCGGCAAGACCTGCATTCAAATCCATCCTCAGATATTTAGTAGCTTGGCAAGTCACCTGAGCCCTACCTACCTCAGTTTCTTCAGCTGTAAAGTGAAGAAGATAACAGAACCTGCCTTTCAGGGTTGTTGTGAGGATTACATGAGATATTTGTAAAGTTCTTTGGGAGCTTAAAGCACTATACAAAGGCTATTTTTTGTTATTACATAATGAAATTGATTCCCCTTGACTTAATCCCTGCTTGCCATTTTGTGCCAATTAATACATACACATATTTGAAGACTGATTTTCTGTTTAGTTTTGGCAGAGTGTAATAAACTTATAGATAAGTGAGATGAGTCATGTGCTCATTGATTTGCCCCATCGAAGTTTCTATGTGATATTGGACAGCTCATTTTGGATACCTTCCCTTTGCATTGGGTTATTGGGCCTATTATCTGATAATATTGCACTACTCCCCTGTTATGGTACTGTAAAGATCATGGTCATAAAAACAGTTTGAGAACTCTGGACTCAATGTGCAACTCAACATAGAAAGAGATCATTATTAATTTAGCGTTTATAAAAATCAAGCAAATTTTCATAGAGATTTTTCAATACAGCAATACTTTTCAGAATCAGTATTTGAGACATGATTAATGGGCTTAAAAAAAAATTAATGAAAAGCTGTACTGCTGTGACTGGAACATTGCCCTGAGTTGGATGCTTTTTATAAGACAAGAACTATTAGTGGGGCAAAAAAAAATAGATAAATCATGTTTTGTTATCCACTGATTGAATGATGACTGACATCTATGTCCAATATCAGATTAACAGCTCCTTGGAGACAGTGACTGCTTTGTAAGAGCACTGGACAGGAATTCAGGACATTTGGACTTTAGTTTTGGTTCTGCTACCAACTAGTCATTTGACCTTGGGCAAATATCTTCAACTTTCTAGGCCTCAGTTTCCTCATCTGTAAAATACAGTCATTGGACTAGATAATCTTCTGTCTCTCCAGTGCCTAGCTGAGATAACACTCAGTCAATGCTCTTGTTTCAATGATGACATTCAGGCATTCAGCTGGAATGATAATGAAATGGAAATTCTTGAAACATAAGATTTTGGTCACACTGTATGTTACAAATTCACTTCACAGAGATTAATCCTATGGTCTATGTATTACCTGTTACTAGTATTGAGTAAATCTTACAAAGTAATTACAACTTTTATAATTTTTGATTCTATGGATTTATCTACCCCAGAAATAGGAGACTATATAATGAATGTCCAAGTGGGAAATACACCAGAGCACAGTTAAAAGCTACACATTCATACGGCATGGCACGCACCCCTGATTTACCTGAATTATCTAGCATGGATTGGAGGCTCATGCTATACCACTTTATGGTAATTCTTAGTAGTTAACTGCCTTCAGAATAATTATCTTTCATCATCCATTAGGAGTTCTCCCACAAAATTGTGTCAGCTAAGAACGTGGTTCAACATGTTGCAAAACATGACTTCGCTGACCTTTCCGCAGATGGTTTTTCTTCTGTCTTCACAGATACCTATCTAATCTTTTCCTTAGCTTGGGAAATCAGATCCAACTTAATTGTCCTCCTCAAAACTTTGAAAAGTCTTTCAAAGAGACAAGTAAAATGCAGAAGACTAAGTTGCTGGAAAGGAAGGGAAAGTCTTATGGAGAATATTATTTTTTGGGGAGCAGAGGGCTATGGGATTTGTGGTATTCTTTGCCATTTCTGGGTTCTGCTGTCCATCTAGGCCCCACCACTCCTGCCCCTTCCTCTTCTTCTTCTCCTGACTCATATTCCTCATCCACTGCATGAAACTGTGGTTTTGGCATGAAAGGTGGTCTCACTCTGCTAATCTGGTCTCCTCGGGCAGTACTTCTTGGACCACCCAGGTTTAAAGATCTTCCCCCTCTACGCAGCCTCTCCATCGGAATCATCTCTGGCTGCTGTCGTCTTTCTTGAAGTGATCCTGTTCGAGCATGTGGTTTAAATGTAACAGGGAAGACTGAATCACTGTTGTCATCATCTGAAGAACAAAAACAACCAAACAAAAATTGAAAGGAGTAAGGAACAAAGAGCGAGGTGGTCTTCTCAGATGGTCAACAGGTCCTGATGTTCCTGGTTACGACATTTACATTAGGCAAGTTACTTGCAGTTTTCATCTCCCACAACTTTCTCTTCAGTATAATTATCTTCATTTTCAGTTCTCAAAGGGTAAAATCTAACACATTTGCAATTTTTAAAATAAATACCCCCCAAGTTTCCCATCCATTTTCTTTCCTTTTTTTTTTGTCTTGATTTTTGGAGGAGGGAAGGTAGGGCAATGGGGGTTAAGTGACTTGCCCAAGGTCACACGGCTAAGTTTTGTGTTAAATGTCTGAGGCCGGATTTGAACTCAGATCCTCCTGACTCCAGGGCCAGTGCTCTATTTACTGTGCCACCTAGCTGCCCTCCTGTCCATGTTCTACTAATCTACTCTCTCTTATGTTGGTACATTTCTCCTACAGAAATTCTTATGTCTCTGGATCAGTAGATGAGCAACTGGTTTAATTACCTAATTAATGCTTATAAAGTACTTTGTTTCTAAAAAAACAGTATAAACACTAGTGTCATCGTGTTAGGAAACTATTTATAACTCATCAAAAAGCATAATTGAAACCCAGAAAATTAAATGTGGTTGTGAACAGACAACTATTAGGATTCTGATAATATTTGTCTTTTTTAAAGCATTCAGTTATTTTTCACTCATGCCCAGCTCTTCAAGACTCCATTTGGGATTTTCTTAGCAAAGTACTGGAGTGGTTTGCCATTTCCCTCTCCAGTTCATTTTACAGAAGAGGAAAGTGAGACAAACAGGATTAAGTGACTTGCCCAGGGTCACACAGCTAAGAAGTATCTGAGGCAGGATTTGAACTCAGGAAGACGAGTCTCCCTGACTCCAGACCCAACACTCTATCCACTATGCCATTATATGCCATTATATCCAGTATAAATTATATATATATAATATAAATATATAAATAATTTTATAGCTCAATTTTATGAATTTTACCACCCTTAGCTCCTAAAGACAGATAGGTGTTGCAGTGGACAGAACAATGAACCTTGATGCACAAAGATCTGAGTTTAAATCTAGCCTCAGAGACTTTCTAGCTGTGTGACCCCAGGAAAGTTACTTAACCTCTTTACCGTCATAGTTGATGATAGTGGCTACCTGCCAAAGTGTTATAAGAATAAAACAAAATAACGTATGTAAAGTGCTTTGCAAATCTTGGTTTTGTGTTGATGCAATAGTTAGCCTATTTGCAAACAAAAAGAGGAGATATAACTAAGAAGTCATTGAAGAGTTTGATATAAATCTTTCTATTGAAAAATATCATTGACATGTTTTCAGCATTCAGCTTTCAAGGTGATGAATGGAAACAGAGTACTTCATCATGAAATGAAGTGGGTGACATTACCCAGGTCTCATTCTTCTCATATTGTACTTACATTTGATATAGCCTGCTTCTCTATTTGCCGATTTAAGTTTATTTTAAAGGAAGTATCATTTAAAAATCCTTTTAATAGCCTCCTTTTAATGCCAATCTTCTATTGGTGTTACATGTTTCCCGAACATGGAACACAATACTTTCCAATGAATTGAGAATGAGTATTATACAGATAGCACATAGAGACATGTATAGTAGGTGAAAGCAAGCTGCCACTTGTGAGACAAGGGAAGAATTTAGAAGAAAAGCATGTGTAAAAGGTGTCATCAGGAATGTGTGATAGAAAAAGATCAATGATTGTTATGTGCCAAGGGTGAGGGATAACAAGGAAGATAACTTGAGCATTGCTTCAAATGGCACAGGAAGGAAATAGAAGGTTTCCATTATGATGAATGCACTCCCTGCGCCAAACTTGTGGGAAAACATGGACCAGAGGTCAGCATGGATAAGATTTGGTCTGTGTCATCAGAGGGAGTATCTGAATCAGTGACAGTATGGGTCCACTTGAGTATCATTATAAATGGTAACTTTCATATACCCTGAAGGTGCTACTTGAGGAAACAATTTGTAATCCAAAAATTCTTCTGAGGAATTTGGATCATTTGGGCTTTCTCTACCTGTATGACATTTTACCAGATAGAAATAATTACACACTTCCCAAAGATTTAATACTAAACTATGTTAAAAATGCTTTAAAATTCAGTTTCCTATATTCTTTGAAATCTTAGAATTAAAAAAATAAACAAATAAAAAAGAAACCAGGTCACAAAAAGCATTTCTACGAAGACTGCCAAACAATTTTACCTGGAACTGTCTCTAAGAACTTGAAAAAAATACGTTTCTATCAACTTTAGATTGAGGGGTGTGTGTGTGTGTGTGTGTGTGTGTGTGTGTGTGCGTCTGTGTGTGTCTGTGTTTGTGTGTGTGTGTGTGTCTGTGTTTGTTAGAAGAGCACCTATTGAAATTTGTAGATTTTAAGAGATTAAAAAAATAAAAAAAAAACCAATTGCTAAAATATTGTGATAGGAAGCCCATGAATTATTTTCATAAAAGTAAAACAACTTTTAAAAATTTCAGTAGTTTGAAATAGACAAAATTCCAGAGACCCCTGAGATGAGTCTTTTTCATTCTTTAGAGGAAGAAAAGCAAGCAGAAAAATTACCTGTAAAAACACCAGACCCTGCTTCTCTGTTTGCCGAATGAGGGTTGCTATAAGGGAAGGAGAGGTAGCGGATATTCTTGATGTCACTCTGTATGGAACAAGAGAAAATTAAACAATAAGTTAATTGGTAAAGATGGCGTTGCAGAAGGTAAGTTAAATTAGACAACACACATGCACATTATAATGGTTCCAATTTAATCCACTGACTTTTAGCCATTTTAAGCAGTTCAGCTTATATATCTATTGAGCACCTGTTTCGTACAAGGCACCATGATAGTTGCTGAGAGAGATTCAAATATGAATGAAAGAAATAATCATTTATTATGCATTAGGCACTGTGCTAAGCACTTAACAAATATTGTCTCATTCCATCTTCACAATCATCCTGAGAGATAGATGCTATTATTATCCCCATTTTACTAATGAGTAGACTGAGGCAAAGAGGTTAAGTGACTTGTCTAGGGCCACACAGCTTGTCTGTTTCTGAGGCCAGATTTGAGCTCAGATCTTCCTGATTCCAGGCTCATAAGTAAAGAACATGGGTTCAAATTCTACCCCCTCCTATTTCTTACCTGCGTGGCATTGGACAAGGGACTAACCTCTCAGGATCCTAATTTCCTATCTTTAAAATGAGGAGATTGGTGGAGTGACTAGGTGGTGCGATGAGTAGAGCACCGGCCCTGGAGTCAGGAGGACCTGAGTTCAGATCTGACCTCAGACACTTGACACATTTACTAGACATGTGACTTTGGGCACGTCACTTAACCCCAATTGCCCTCCAAAAAGCAAAAATAAAAGAGGAAATTGGCCTAGCTAGCATCTGTGGATCCTTTCAGATATAAATCGGTGATCTCATGGGTACTCAGATGAGGGAGAGATCACATCTTGTTGGGAGATCAAAGGTTTCATGGAAACAGTAAAATTTTATATGTGCCTTGAAATATGGATGGGATTTTGATGTCATTCCAGATGAAGGGAGCAAAATGGCAAAAATCATGGAAGCAGAAAAAAAGAGGGCACACTTGAAGAACATCAAATAGGTGAGTCTGGATGGAGTTTCATATATATGTAGAGCTCTAGTGAGAGATAGAGCAAAAAAAAAGTATTTGGAGACATATGACAGCCTTAAGTGCCAGTCAGGAGTCTGTCTTTAAATTAACAAGCAGTGGGGACCCACTGAACACTTGGAATTGTGGGAATGATTGATTAAAATTGTGCTTTGTTTAAGAAAGGTAAAAGTAAGAACGGTGAAAAAAAAAATTACATGCTTTTTTTCTTTCTAATTTTGTATTCAAGTTCCAAAGTTTAAGTTTATGATATGTTTTTGTTTCTTTTCTCTGTTCTGTGTTTGTGTTCTGGCATTTGAGTCTAAAAAATTTTTTTGAAGAAAAAAAAAAGAAAGGTAAAATGCTTGAGTCTTTAATATTACCCATTCCTAGTTTACCTGGTCACTCTAGCTTATGATGGTTCAAAGACCATTTACTTAAATGCCAAGAGTGCTGGAACCAAACTCAAAGCTCTCTGGAACCCCTCTAGCTATTTGGTAGTAGAATAGGGTCTACAGCAGATCATAACTCCACTCTGTGGTACAAGAATAGGGTCTACACCAGGTCATAACTCCACTCTGTGGTACAAGAATAGGGTCTACACCAGATCATAACTCCACTGTATGGTGCAAGAATAGGGTCTACACCAGATCATAACTCCACTCTGTGGTACAAGAATAGGATCTATACCAGATCAGACCTTGACCTTCTCTGGGAGAGACACTTAGGAAATTGGCTTGGGTGTAATTTTGTATGAAGAATACAGATTCACTATGAGAGAACTGACAAGAAAGATGCAGCAGCTCATATATAAAACTAATTCTAATCCATTCTAACTTGGGGTGAGTATAAGCCTATTTAAGACTCATGCCCTCATGTTGTGTCTACCACATAGAAGGAGCCAAAGGCAGTCTCCTAACTCCAAGGCATGATAATAATTATAGCAAAACCAGTTTTTGCCTAATTAGTTAATATATATTCCTACTAGGGCCTAATATTCTGCTTTATAGGTGACTGTCACCCAGTTTCATGTTAAGGGCTTAAATCATTGGTAATTTTCATGGGTATTAAATGCAGTGAATGAAAAAACTAATAATTCACATAATCCTCAAGTAGAAAAACTTGCCTGTGCCTATCCTAAGGAGTCACTGGTATCAGCCTAGCCCAGTGGGTTGGTAGGACTTCAATAGGGTCTTTGGGAAAACTGAATCAATTCCAGAATGCAATAGGCCTCCCAGAAGAATCTTGACTTGGAATGTAATGTGTTGGTTAAAAAATTCTTTGGCAAATGCAACTTTTGGTCTGGGTCAACATGCTCCGGAAGCCTAGAGGAAGGGAGAGGAGACTGCTATGATACGCAGTACCCTTTTTTTTTTTTTTAGAAGTTCCAGACCAAAAGAATAAAAATAAAATTAATGATTTATGTGAAGGTAAAAATTAATTTCAAGGGGCTTTAATTTTATAATTTACAGAAAAAGGTTTATAATAATAGGTGCTCAATAAATATTGGCAGATCAATGAATAAAAATATGAATGAATTTCTCTGTTCCGAGTAAGTAAATGACAACTTGTACCGGCTTTCCCCAAGGCAGGCTGTTGCCTTTCCTTAGACTTTCTCTGAAGGTATGTTGGCGACGAATTAGAATTTCCTTTGCTTGTTTCTCACTTGTTTCTGTTCTCAGGTTGTACTTATTGTAGGACAGGGTCTGAAATGAGAATGGAATTATAGACACATGCTCACTGTGTAAGCATTTTCAGTGTAGCTTTCAACTATAGGCAAAATCATGAATTTGACTAGGTTCATTTTTCTTGGCTGTCCTTTTCCCCTTTTCAATAAACTCACCCAGATGTCTGGTGCATATGTTGCCTCCTGGCTACCTAACATCTCATCTAAATATACTTTCCTTAAATAGAGACCCACATACTTGAGATCTTTTCTTCTCCCTTCAACCTAACCTACCGTACGTTCCAGTTCCTCAGAGATTTTCTGGTGACCATATAACTAATCCGATAAACAGCTCAGTATCAATGTGATCTTAGGTGATAGCAACTTACTGCCTGTCATTCTCAGCATAACTTCACTGCATTGCATTTTAATAGATACTATCTATCAAAGCCTCAAACTAAAAGTAAATTCTTTTAGTCCTTTTCAATCATGTCTGACTCTGCATGACCCCATTTGGGGTTTTTTTGGCAGAGATACTGTAGTAATTTGCCACTTCCAGCTCATTTTACAGATGAGAAAATTGAAGCAAACAGTGTTAAGTGACCTACCCAGGGTCACACAGCTAGTAATTGTCTGGCGCCTGAATTGAACTCAGGAAGAGAAATTTTGTCTGGCGCCTGATTTGAAGTCAGGAAGACAAATCTTCCTGGCTCCAGGCTCGATTCTCTATCCACTGCATCATCTAGCTGCCCTAAAAGAAAACTACTGTTTGGAATTTCTCGTTTTAGGGTCTTCTGGGAAAGATAATTGAGTAAGGGTGGAGGGAAGGGCAGAAATGCCTTTCAGTGTTCCTCTGATCTATCTCATACAAGCTTCGATAGTCCTCACTTCCTGTACTGATATACCAGAAATATATTTCTTCCTGATTTCTGGTCTCATAAATTTATAGTGCACACTCAAAGTTTTGGAACTGACTTTATATGATGTTATAGAGACATCAGGCATTTTGATTAAACAAAATATCTACATTTCAGTCACACACAATGAATTTTTTTTTATCACTGTCTTTGGAGTTATAGCATAATGCAGCTACAACACCAAGGTCATATTGGCCCACAATCCAAGAGAAACATTTGAGACATGAATTATCTACCACAGTCTAAGGGTCCAGCATACAGAGCCATAAGGACAAGACTTTTTTTTTTTACTAAGACTTTCTCTTTCTCCCATTCCAGCCTTTTGAAGCTGAAAAATTCATCTGAGGAAATGACTATGAAAATGCTGGGATTGACCCAACTATTCAAAATCACACCAGTGATTGAACAAGTCAACCATTGATTCACTTCTAAAGGCTTAACTAATGTCAGAGGCCAGTGGCTCCACCTGGAGGACAAGGTACTTCTTGTAAATATAGTACTATTCAGATCTGCCATGTTTTTTAGAGCAGTGGGGCATCACTCTAATCTGATCTCTCCTGAGACCCAGGACTTCCCCTATTCCACACAGAAATAAAAGCAAAAAGAGGGATAATAATGCCTTCTCACCCTCCAGAGACTAGTTGTGTTCCATTCTATCCCTTGCAATTCCCCATCACATTGAAAACACAGAATAGGATAGGCTAAGGAAGAATCTACCCCAAATCCCTACACAGAGCAAGTCTGATTGTAGCTTCTTTGGTTCAGCAAACTTTGGGAGGAGAGTTCAGTTTCAGAAGGATCCATAGAACTAACATACAGTAGAATGGCCCTCAGGGATTTAATGAGAACCCTGAGCTTACCTCAGTGTGTGTGACTTTGAAGTCTTAAACAAAATCAGCCACTCCTAAATGAAGAACTCCTTGGATTCTTAGAATTTCTTTTTCCTTGAAAATAACATGAGTCTAAGCTAGACTTTCAGGTCCTGGAGAGAGACAACGATAGACCATTCTCTGGCCGTCCTAGCTGTGACTTTTACCTTTTGGTTTGGCTCAAAACTGAACCACCCTCCACATACAGAAAGAAATCAAGAGATATTATGATGATTATAACTACAGTAACTACTATAAGCATTTGTATGATGCTACAAGATTTTAAAAATGCTTTGCCAATATTTTCTCATTTTATTCTCCACAAAATTAGCAGACTATCATCTGACCCAAGAGTACTTATCTACTCATTGGAGATTAGCTACGAAGTTTATTTCTCTTATGCCTGGCTCAGTCCACCTACTATCAATTACTTTATGCAAACAACACAAACAGGGGCCCAATACACTGCCTGGCACATCAGACTGGGCCTCTGATTTCCAGCACTTAGCAGTGCCTAGCAGATAGAAGACATTTAATTCATTGATTAATGACTGATTGTCATTGGTGCAGGGGACTTTCGATGAGGAATTTTTTTCTATTGATGCTGATCAGCACTTCCTCTTCAACTTACAGCCTTAAAAAGTTGCTTGGAGAGAATTAATATGACTTAGGGAGAATGTAGCTGAGGAGGATTTGAACCTACATCTTCTTGACCTTGAGGCCAGCTCTTTAGTTACTATACCATGCTGACTCTCACACAGTGGGCACTAATACATGTTTACTGACTGATTTATTAATTATAGACATAAAGACTGGAGCTGTGATTTCACTGGTAAAAGGAATTCATAGGAGAAGACATTCATTCTGCCAAGGCAGGTCAGCCCTTTCTCTGCACCCTATAGCTTTAGAGACGCTGAAAACTTAAGTGACTTGTTCAGGGTCAAACAACCAGATTGTGTTAAAAGGCCTAGAACCAAGACCTTCCTGGTTCTGAGGTTATCTCTCTACACCTTTGGCTAAAACATAGTAAAAAACAAAACAAAACAAAACAAGACCCCCCAAAAAACCACTACCACTTATTCTTTTGGTAGGTACAGACTCCTTCGCAGGCATATACCCCTTAATCAGCTATTTTTGTGAAGCATTATTACTCTTCATTTGAGCATTTATCCTTATATAATTGGAAAAAAGAATAGGAGTAGGAAACTGAACAACAGAATTCTAGGCACAGCTCAGCCACTCAAGAATTGTGAGATCTTGGTCAAGTCATTTAAAGTCTTTTGGCCTCAGTTTCTTCATCTGTGAAATGAGAGGGTTAGACCAGAGCATCTCTCATATTCTGTCCAGAACTAGGAACTTAGGCACAAATTGCTAAGTGGCAAACACTGTATCAGCCTGAAGTCTGTCCCAAGGAAGACAAGGAGAATCAGTGATGAGGAAAGCTGGGAGTTTTCTAAGCTGTACTTAGGCTAACCAAAAGAACAATTTGTTAGTCTTGAGCATCTTTATTTATGTATTTTGTGGGTCCGTGGATATAAGCGTGAGGAAGGCCTGATCGTTCCATACAGAGGGAATGAAGCTCTCAGGCTAGGGTAGCCTGACCCCTAGAGTAAGATATAGGATCTGCCTTTTTCTTTTATGTCATAGAGTTCGTCTCCCTGGCAAAACAAACCAAAACCAAAAAAACCAGCCCCAACAACCCAGCAACAACAACAAAAACCCCGCCACAGATTTCTAGCTCTGGGCACTGCCCTTTCCTCTGTGGATCTCACTTTCTTACCTAAGGGGAACAAAATGGTTTAGCTGAGCTTGGATGAAGAGGAAATAAGCCAACCAAATGCAATGACTCAATTGACAAGCCTGAAGCCTTGTCGCAAGCACCCAGAAGGACTGGTACACACCCTTTGTCGAACTTGGTACATGTTGTGTGTCAGAATGTCCCGCATGGATTCCACATCCTCAGGGGAAAGCCTTTTGGTTCCTTGAATTCTCTGTGCCCTGCACGTATCGGGGGAGGAAAGGCAGGCATTATTCTGCTAAGTAAAAACAACAGCTGGAAAAATGGTTCACCACTTTACCAAGATTGGTATCTCCAAAAAAGTCGTGTAGGAAAAACCGCTGCAAAACCCTAGATTCATACAGTATTAGAACAATGCTGGCATTCTCCCGAGCTTAAAGCTGACCACTTAAGAAGGAGTCAGATTTAATTCAATTTATCTTGATGGCTTGAGGGAATATTACAGTAATTCCTGAGTTACCTCCTCTCATGTCTAATAAGATGTGTCTGATGCTGCATACAGGAAAGATGATACGAAACAAAACTTAAATGAAATGAAATGAAAAGTAGCTAACATGTCTAGTGCAACTTAACTGAATGACAATTTATGCTATTAAAAATAACAACAAAACAGTTAACCAGGAGTTTTAGCAAAGCTGTTACTTTAACATGCATTTCTTATCCAAAGGGAATTATAGCTATCTTAAGTAAGTCATGAATGTTGTATGAAATGCAATTCATGCACTGAGAAAATCTGACTCAAAGCGCATTAATAGTAAAGGTTTATATGTTGCTTTCTTTGCTTCTTTTCATTTATACTCCCAACTTATAATAGAAAGTTAATCTATGTTTCTAATCACATCTACGTACAAATTTACTTCCAAACGATTTTTGGTTTGACCTGCAGTTTTATTGGTGTAGGAAACTGTTAGAGTGACGACCACCCCACCAATCCCCATCAGCAACAATTCAGCAGCCTACAGACCTGGAGACTGTCCAGAGTCTTAAGAGATTTAGTCACTTGCCCATAGTCGGTGGGTGACAAAGTCAAAACCTGAACTCAAATCTTCCTGACTCAAAAGTCATCTCTTTTTCCTCTACAGCACTTTATCTACTCACCACTAATTTTACTATCTGGAGCATTCATTTCTCATGTGGGTATTCTATAAAATAGTATGTGTGATATTTTATTTTTAAGTATGATTTATTTCTGTGTGATCAGGAAGCAGAATTTTGATCCCTGATTCATAGGGGAGATTTCTTGTTCCACTTTCAGACAAAGAACTCAGTGAGAGTCCTCCAGAAAGTATGGCTGCAGAACACACACACAATAGAGAGAATGCTAGTGCCTAACAGATATACAGTGTGATTTAGGTTGGGTTGGGTGGGGAAGGACATTTTGCTCACGATCTATTGAAAAAGGTCTCACCTAGTGAGCAGCCATGTGAAACAAATAAAAAGCTAGTGGTTTACATGGTGCTGGCCCTATCTTTCCCCATATCACGCTATCTCCCTCTTCTAATGGGAAAATTATACTGGTACCAAATGATTTATTTCTAGTTTGGGGAATCTTATCAGAATGAGAGGTATTAGGGGGAAGCGAAAGTTATTTTATGCTGATAGTAGTTAGATGTACAATCAATTCTAAGTAAGTTACCCCTGAAATTAATTATTGATCAAATTTATATAAAATGGTTCAGTTACTAGAAGTTTAAAAGATATAATGTTTTAACATTTCAGACAGTAAAAATGTATTTTTCATATCCTTTCAATACTACTAATAATATGACAATAAACAAGGGGGAAAATTTTATCAATATAGTCCTTACTACTTCAGAGATTCATTTAGGGTCCTGCGTCCCACACTAATATCCAGTACTAATATACACACCCAACCCTTGCCCAAAGAAAGACTCACACAGCAAAAATCAAACTTAGTAACTTCCTCCTTTTTACCTCCAACATACAATAATTTTAAAACTGTGGCTGCAAGCCCTACAAATGTTAGTACTAACAATGCAGAAAACAGCCACATCCACCATTTACTAATCCTTTGAGTTCAAAGGAGTCTCTTAGCCCCCTCGACTTCCTCATTGGAAAATGGGAAAGAGAATACCCGTCCTGTTTATCTTAGAGAATTATCAGGTTACAATGAGATAATAGTAGAAGGCTGCAAAGTACTTGATATGCTTCTAATTTGATGCACGTGAAAGTGCATTGTCAACTATAGTACACTATAGAAACGCAAAGAATCATTATTACTATTAATGTTATTGTTCTCTGGTGTCTCTAGGCATCGACCTCTTACTAAGAGTACTGGAAACTAGAACATTAAACAAGTTCTTGGGGGAAAATACCACTCTGAAGAAAGCTTACGGGAAGAGTGGCGTGTGCAAGTTAGTGTTCGGCATTGTGAGGCCATAGAGCGCTAGCATTCAAGAAGAGGCTTCAGTCCACACGCTTCTTTCCTAACATTGTATAAAGGTTTGTTTGTTCAGAGCTCAGCTGCCTTGATCTCAACAGAGGAATTCCTTTTCACTAGTCTTCTTAGGAGTTTCCATAAGATCAAACAGTTGCCATCTAAATACAGAAACTGTCATCATAGGGTAATTTCTACTTACTCTCTTTTTCTATTACATCTAAATTTTGTTTTTTAAGTTCCACAGGTGGATTAGTTCAGAAAAGAAAGTGAAAAAAAAGTAAAAAGAAAACCTTTACCTGGTAGACTCTTGCTGACCCTGAATCATTGCCTAAGGGGGCTGTAATAGAAATAATTGACTTCACCAGACAGATCTTTTGAACACAAAGGAAGTTTATATTTTGCCTTGAGGGAAGAAAGTCTGGGGATTGAGAGCTGTGCCTTTAAATAGTCAAGCTCCAAAATATTTTAACCACGTGACAGACTGATTTTCATTGCGATAAGTGAGACACACACACCCAAAACAAGTTCTGAGGGAGTAATAAGGGAAAGCCAAGGAAATTCCTCACTCTCCAACTCAAACACACTTCCATTAAGCATTTCCAAAACTATGATTAGAAGCCATGTAACTGCTGGCAGTAATAATTCAGACTAATCCACACACATGTTTATGCATAAAGTGATGATTTCTTCCACAGCACAGCTTAATCCTTGTTCAAGACTATGGAAGATTCACCTTCACTAAAACCTTATTCTTCTCTTTCTTGGTGCTTGGTCATGGTGTGGGGGTGACCTGATTCCTTAAAGTTCGCCTAACCTTTAGTGGGCTCTTACAAGATGGAAAGGCTTTGATAATAGGCCCAATGATAAACTATAGACCCGTCATTCAAAGACTACCTTAAGTTTGGAGTGGTTCATCACTAGAAGCTTAGCCTTCAGTTCAACAGCAGGCAATGTGCTGTAGTGGATAGAGAGCTGTCCTCAGAATTAGGAAGTCCCAGATTCAAATCTTGCCTCTGACCCAAACTTGCTGTGGGATTAATGTCACCGTGTGCAGGACAATTCTTTAATGAGACTATAAATTGCAGAGCAATGGCTGATCTACATTGGTAGAGGGAGTTACCTTCCTGAAGTTCCTTAAGCCAGTGAAATTACAGATCCAGAACAAAAACAAAAAACAAACAACCCTCCTCTCCCCCCCCCCAAAAAAAACCCAAACTCATAAAACCACTGAAAGTATAAAAGAGTGGAATTATTCACACTGCTGAAATGATAGATATTTCAAAATAATGAAAAACTCATAGGATCATCTACTGGCTTTAAAACTGGAAAGGACCTTTATTAGTTTTAACTAATTCAGTCCCCTCATTTTACAAATGATTAACCTGGGGCTTCTAAGAGGTTTGCTTAAAGTCACCCAAGAAATAAGTGGCACATAATATATTCAAGCCCAGATCTTCTGAATCCAAAGTCAGTCCTATCTCCATTACACAAAACATGCAAGAATGGTGGTGATGGTATCATGTTTTCTAAACGGAAGGGAGTTATCCCAGGGTTAGCTGATGGCAGACTTCGGTGTCATTTTTTTGCTTTTCATTGCTAATTCTTCTCTCCAGTGGCTTTCTTAATCTAATGGTGATCTCTAGCTTCCAAAGAAGCCATGATGAGGGGGGCATGCTTTTAATCCTACCCTTCCAGCTTCATCTGTCACTATTTCTCACCAATCCATGCACCAGCCTAACAAGACTACTTTCTGTGATTTGCTGTGTACCTAGGCTTCCTCAGCTTTGCATACTGGCCCATACTATTCCCCATTCCTGGAATGCCTTCACCTTTGATTTCCTCCATCTTTGATCTTTGAAATCCAATTCGTCTTTCCAGACACCCTGCAAAGGGAACATCTCCTAAAAATTCCTCCTTGATCACTTTCTTTTGGACTTCCAGGTCAGAAATTATCTTTTCTTACTTGGAAACATCATAGCATTTTATTCCTATTTCCTTTATGTACTTTCCATGCTCTATTTTACACTCTAGTTACTTATGTGTGTCATATCATCACTACTAAATTATCAACTCCAAGTAGGGGCAGAGATACATACTTGATATCTCCTCCCAGGGAGAACCTAGAAGAGCACTCTGCACAAAGCAGGTACTTAAACAAGAATGTTGAATTAAATGGACCCATAAATAATTGTTATATCAACCTAAGTAATCTCTGAGTCCATAAGCTAGTAAGTAAATCAAGCACCTTTGGGAGTTTCATTGCCTCTTAGAGAGAATTGATGCAGTAATTTATTAATTGGTAGGATAATGGCCCAAAATAAAAGTTAATGTCACTTTAAAATCTTTCTAGCTCACTCTTAGTTAGTCACATATACTGGAAAAATGAGATTAAAGAAGCCCCATAAGAAAAGATCTTTCTTTAATGAGGAATTGGAAAGTTTATATTGATTTGTTTCACATTCCCATATTCTTTTTCATTCATATTCCAGTCTTCCCTTATGATACAATGGAAAATAATGCTGGATTTAGAATGAGACAGTCTGGTTCCAAGCCCACCTCTGACACTTAGTATACCCTTGGCAAATCAGTTAAACTCAGTGGAGTGAAAAGGAGAACTCTTTTTACCTATCTGAGAGTGTTAGACTAAATGGTTTCTGAGGTCCCTTCCATTCCTAAATTAGTTATCTTGTGGTCTTTAATGCCCTCTTACCATATTTCCTCAATACTTTATACTCACCAGAAATACTGCACATGGCCCCAAACTTCCCTATAGACTCATATAGAATATGCCTTTAAACACAATTCTAATTGTGCTTGGAATCACATGATTTTCCATACATGACCCACCAAGCATTATATCTTTCCCACTTCCTCATTATTTTATTCCAACCCCATGAAGGGGCTCCATCCATTTTATTTCATAGTACCTTGGTCAGCACCGGTGGAAGAGGGTCAGTGGGTATACATTAGAGGCAAAGAAGCAATGAGTAGAAACTACAGGAGCAACCACTGGCTGACAAGAGCACGAAGCCTAAGACCAGGCTTGAGGTGCTTTCAGAGAAAACAGATCAATAGGAAGAGGAACACAGATACTTGTGTAAAATAGACATTGTAATTTTACCAAGATGTCATGGATCTTCATATAGGTTAACTTCTGCTTAGCAGGTATTTGCAGAAAGAAGATAAAAGATGATATGCACAGGTGAACTTCTAAATGGAAAAGCTAATAGTAACACATAGGAAGTTTGTTCCTCAAGCTTGCATCTCAGAGGTGGCATGGCACAAAGGATAACTACTGATGTTGGGATCAACTCCTGCCTCCAACACTTATTATCAGTTGTATCACCCCCAGGCTCCTAACTTAACCTCTCTGCGTTTGTTTCCTCATTTGTCACACAAAGGAGCAGGCTTTGGTCTCTAAGGTCTCTAAGGTCTCTTCCAGCTCCAAAGCTGTGGAATGAATTATCACTATTAATATTATTACTATTGACAAATTATTATCTTTAATTGAAATTCAATGATTCAGTCACCATTGAATTCTGGTATACATTTCCTAGATTGAGAAATGGAATTTACTTACTGGAGGGGAATCATAAAGGCTGTGGTACTTAGAATCCCAGTCTCCACCATCTCAATAGCTTGTTTCATTTCCAGCTTCTTATACAATGAAACAATGCTCGATTTGGGTTGATTCTCTCGGATCAAAATTTTCCGTAAGTATTTATGGTCAAACTTCTTAAACCTGAAAATGAAAAACAACTTTTCAGAAACCAGTGAGGAGAGAGAGAGAGAGAGAGAGAGAGAGAGAGAGAGAGAGAGAGAGAGAAGGCACCATCAGCATCACTTATTCCTACTTTTTAAAACACTGAGAAAAGACCTGGAATCATAGCTGTCTTAGCCTTTCCATCCCCCACAAATGGTGCATTTCTAAATGAAGAAAAGAAAGAAGGAAATGATGGCCCACTGGCCTGCATATATTGGAAATCAACTAGACAAAGGGAAGGGACAAGCTGCAATCAGGGCAAAAACTGGGAGTGAGTGAGAAATGGGGGAGGCATAGCATAGCTCAGCTCCAATTGTAAGAAAAGAAATGAGGGTGGGTTGAAGCTTTTGAAAAATGTTCTATTCTAATAGTACATAACAGCAGCAGCTGCACTTACAGTAATACTGGCCTATTCAGCCAGACACCAATAAGTTTAAATGGCCCAGTAGTTACAGTAGTTTTGCCCCATTATGTTGCAGATAATTTTGAATCCTGCCAATTAAGAAAAAAAACAAAACAAAACAAAAATTCCGAAAACATATGTCCTGACAGTCTGAATGACAGAGAGATTGAATAGGCTGCATGCTGATTGGGTGCCGATTATTATACTGCGCCCCTTGCCCATTATAGACTGAGCCCCACATCAAGCATGTGGTCCAGTTTGTACTCTGGTATGTTTTAAGTGGTAGTTATCAATCTTTCTGATAATTTTCTATTCAAAGGGCAGTGTATATGCCTCCTTTCTTTTCCAGAAGAGGGTCCAACTTTATGTGATTATAGGGTTACAGAATTAAAACTCAAAGGAACCTCAGACACCATCTGCTATCCCCCACCACCACAGTTTTATCAATGAAGAAACTGAGACACAGAAAGATTAAATGATTACTTAAGGTCATACAGGCAGTCAGAGACAGGATTTCAAGCTAGATCCTCTGACTCCAGAACCAGTCTTCTTGAAGATTTCTAATGCAGATGGACCCATTACCCACTGAGGCAGTTCACTCTGTCTCTGCAGAGTCTAATTATTAGGAAGTTTCTCTTAATATCAAGCTTAAGTTTCCCTTTTAGCAATTTCTAGCCATTGCTCCTAGGTCCACTCTCTGGGACCAAACAGACTAGATTAATCACCCTAAATCAGTGACCCACAAAGAAGGTTTTCATCCAGAAATCCCTAGGAGGCCTACCACAATCAACCCCAAAACATTACCCACCCAAAAGACTAGAAATTTCTATGCATGTGCCACCACCACACCACAGCTATTCATAGCTAAAGTTGTGGTCTCCCACTTGGCATCCCAGGAGGGAAAGAGGTCACAGGAAAGGCCTGAAAAGTTGACAAAGTGACTCACTCCATTCATTTGAGCCTACATTTTGCTACAGCCATCACCAAATGGCTATTTTTTTAAACTCCACAACTCTTAAGTTTCATCCTGTCATCTAGGAAATAGTATTCTGAAGTGAGTTTATTCAAATAATGAGATCTGAAAATGGGATAGTGCGGAGAAAAGGGAATCTGAAATTATGTGCCTCAGAGGTTACCTAGGCCAGCATTCCAGCCCCTACAAAAACCTCTTCTACTATTCCTGGCAGATGGGCAACTTGCTTCTGGTGCCCCACAGGACAAATGGTTCCATTGCTGGACCTTTTAATCAAAACTTTCTTATGTTTTCCTTTTCCCTTTCACTTTTTTGCAGGGAGAGTCTGGATCTGTTATTTCCCCAGAGAACCTGAACAGCAAAAACTCCTTCCATGGTGAAGATTAGCACCAGCTTTGTAACTTCTATTCTTTTTCTTTTTTCTTTTTGGAGGGAGGAGGGCAGGGCAATTGGGGTTAACTGACTTGCCCAAGGTCACACAGCTAGTAAATGTTAAGTGTCTGAGGCTGGATTTGAACTCAGGTCCTCCTCACTCTAGGGCTGGTGCTCTATTCACTGCACCACCTAGCCACCCCCTGTAACTTCTATTCTTAAAGGGTGACCAGGGATATTGAAGGTTAAGTGACTGGTCCATGGTCACAGAGGTAGTTCTTGAAAACTGGTCTACCCAACAACTCTAAATACTTATCCATTTACTATACTATGCTTCATTTTTTCCCCTCCCAGTTATGTTAAGTTAAAATCTTATTGGGATTTGGGGAGAAGGTAGTTCCCGACTCCTCTCAACCAGTTTATCCCACTAACCCCCTAGGTTCATTTGCAGTTGACTAACAAGACACAATTAATGGATCGAGCCATGTGAATTTCCTTGGAAGTACAAATGACCCAGATCTAGAAGGCATAAGAAACTTCAAGAAATTTCTACTGCTTTACAATCTTGTAGACTTTATCAGAGACAAGGTATTTAAGTCAAGTATGTGACCTTTAACAACAGTCCTAATGAAGTAGACAAACATTCCTGAAAGGAAAGATGAAAAAAGATGATAAAGTGGGCAGGACTTCTTCCCCACCCTACTGAACTGACATTAGGGCATGGGGACTAACAGATTAAAACACAATCATAAAGAAAGTAGGATCAGCCAGGAAAGCTGAGGAGATAAGGATGGAAATCATAGAGGTGTGTGATTAGACCCTCTGCGTCTGTCCCCTAAAATGACCACCACGAAGCACATGCAGAGCTAATAATATTGAAGAGATTATGCTCCCGTGGTTAGTCAATGTAGAAGAGTAAGAAGAAGGAGAAAATAAGAGAGAGGAGAAAAAAGAGAGAGGAATATAACTATTTTCAAAGAGAAAAAGAAGAAAAAAGAGTGATGAAGTCCTCACAGAGAGAAAAAGGTGTCAGAGAAGAGTGTGTTCCACTTTAGACTTCTAAGAATGAAGGAGGAAAGTCTGCCTGAGTGTGATCTATATTCTTCCAACTATTTTCTGGTGAAGCCAGAGGCATGTGACAAAGATAGACACTCGTCCCCTTGTGCCAGGACTCCCAGGAAATGTATAGTTTCATTGATCAAATTATATCTAGGAAGCACAGGACAACAGAAAGCAGAAAAAATCCCATCTTTCCTCATAAGGATGATAACAAGTGTAAACAGTAGTTGGAGTTGGTGTAAAAGGATCTGGGTTCAAAATCCACCAATATTCACTCTGGCAGCTATGTGACATAGGGCAAATCATCCCAACTCCTTATGCCTTAGTTTTTTCACTGATAATATTATAGTGTTGAATGAGATGGCTTTTAAGTTTCTTTCTAAGCTCAAACCTATCAACTAGAAATAAAAATATAGACTAAAGTGTGGGTTTTGATATGTCTTCCTCTTAGTGTGACTCAATCAATTACATCTGATTCTGCTCCATTCCAATAGAAATGAGTCCCGGAAGTGCAGGCATGATATAGTACATGGAAAAGTGATCTCAGAGCCAGGAAAAAACTACCTTTATGTCCTGTGTCTGATGCATACTGGCTGTGAGACCCTAGTCTAGGCAACATTTTAAGATGTTAAGTTGCAGAGAAGGTGCTGACCAATGCAGGTGAAAGGAGTTTCCTCACTTGGGAGTCCCCTACAGTAATGAAATCATAGGTTCAATCCCTATTTCTATACAAATTGAATACAAAATAACCTTGGAGAAGAAGGTACTAGTCATTAATGGGATCAGGAAAAGTTTCATTTACAAAGTGGCACTCAAGTTCACTTTTTTGGGGGGGGAGGGCAACGTAATCAGGGTTAAGGGACTTGCCCAGGGTCACACATCTGGTATGTGTCAAGTTTCTGAGGTCAAATTTGAACTCAGGCCCTCCTGACTCCAGGGCTGGTGCTCTATCCACTGAACCACCTACCTCTGCCTCAGATTAAATCTTTAAAGACAACAGGGATTCCAGGAGGCAGAGAGATAGATGAAGAGTATTCCAGGCATGGGGAACAGAGTGAAAAGGTCTGAACAGGGCAGATAGAGTGTCATGTGTGAGCCATGGAGGGAAAACCAGAGTAGCTGGACTAGAGAGACTGGACAAGAGTACGCCACTAGGTCTGGCTTAGTTTGTGAATAACGAATCCTGTAAAAACGGTAGCATTATTTAAATTCTCACTTCATATTTCCACGGGGATAGAACCAGTTGCTACATTTTGTATACTTTGAATTCTGCAAACTGGAAAGCTGGGAATGGACTAGTTTGTGAAGGGCATTAAATGTCAAATAGAAGAGTTTGTGTTTGATCCCAGACATAATAGAGAGACACTGGGATTTATTGAGTTGGGGGGGGGGTGTCACATGATCAGACCTGCACTTTAGAAGAATCAGTTTAGCAATTGTGTAGAGGAAGGACTGGAAAGGCTAGGAAGTTGAAATGAGATCAAATAGAAAGCTAATTCAATAGTCTCAGCAAGAGGCGATGAGAATCTGAACTGGGATGGCACCTGTGTGAGTGGAGAGAAGATGGCACGTGCCAGAGATGCTATGTGGAGAGAGAAGCAACAATGTTTGGCCACTGTTTAATATGTGGGATGAATGAGGAGGTTATACCAAGGATGCTATCAAGGTTTTGAACCTGGGTGCCTGGAAGGACAGTGATTTTCTCAACAATTATAGGGAAGTTCAGGAGAGGGATGTGTTCCTTAGGAAAGTTACTAATTAATTACTACATTGGTGTCATTCAGCCTCCCAAAGGTGCCTGATTTCCTTGCTAGTTTAAGCCCTGTGAGATTACATATATTGGCATAATATATTGTTAGGAATATTGTAAATTTGTTTTGGACCCATGGAGCCTTAGATGTCTATGGGACATGCAGTTTCAAGTATCTGATTGATGATCCAAGACTGAAGTCCAAAGAGAATGACTAGGGTTGGGTATATAGAATTGGGAGGTTACCTGCATGGAAAGGACTATGTGGTCTTTGGTTAGGGGGAGGGTAGAGAGTATATAGAGACTAGAGGAAATTTGGGAAGATCCTGGCCTTGCTTTGAACTAAGAACTTAGCTCCACACTTCTCTTAACCCATAAAGAGTCCTTGATTTAGATCTGTTGTTCTAATGAAAGCTTGTACAGGCACCTCAATAATAAGCAGGAGAGTAAGGAAATGTGGTATATCTCTATGGTTTGGGGCACTGGAACAGATAATTATGCAGATTTCTGAATAATATCATTTTCCTTTGACTTTCATCCAGTGGCCTTAGCTCTGCCCATTGGAATGGGAACTCCTTGAGGGCAAAGACTTTCTTTATATCCATAGTGCTTAAAACAGTGCCTGGAACATGGTAAGCGCCCAGCGTTTTCTGATTGGATTGTTGACTGACTGGAGCAACACAGAATAAGTTCAGTCTCTTTTCCTTCCATCACCTTTTCAAACATTTGAAAAATAGTCATCGCATATCCCCATAGTCATAACCTGGGGAAAAATTCAGTTTTTTCACCATGACTTTCAGATTTACTTATTACTTCTCCTAGATGTATTTTATTTTTGTGCCTTCACTTCTTTATCACTTAATCTCTTCACTAGGATGTTTTTCTTTACCAGGTATCGTCTGCCCACAAAATGCCCAGCTTCCTTACTTGTCTCTCACTTGGTAGTGGCTCCACTGTCCACATACATCTTCAATTCCAGCTTTCAAATGGTCCATCAGCTACCAAAATTGAACACAAGGACATGATAGTCTGTAAGATGTTGATTCTGACAAATACAGAAACAAAGGTCATTCATGGAGAAAATTAGGCACCTGGCAGAATGGGCCTTTAATATCCTGAAACTCTCAGCATCTTCACTTGTCTTTTTAAGTACTTTACCTCCATAGCACTCAAAATTATCTTATCACTTAGTTTCATGGATTCAGAGATTATACATTAATTTTCTGATGATGACTGGAATTTCTAACAACAAATGCCATAAATACTGCAAAATGTTTTGTGTAATAACCCAGTTGAAATCTCACTAGAAATAGCTAAGAAGGCAATTAATGAAACCCAACTTAGACACATCCTAATAATTAAGAGTAAAGTCTGATCTCTCTAAAGAGAAAACAAAAACCACCATTGTTAGATTTAGCTTGTTTCTTCTATAGTAAGTAGAGTCAGCTATGTGATATAGTAGTTAGTGTTGTGGACAGGAAGTCCGAAAGACCCGATTTCAAAACTTGCCTCTGTTACTTACTAGCTGAATGACTCTGGACAAGTTGCTTAAAATCTCTCAGCCTTAGTTTTCTCATCTGAAAAATGGGGATGATAAAAACCCATATCTTACAAGGATTGTTATAAGGACCAAATGAGAAAATATATAGGAAGTGCTTTGAAACTCTTAAAGTGCTATATAAACATTAGGTATTGTTATAACTACCACAATAGGGCAAATACTATTGTAGGCAATATTAAAATTCTGTCCATAGCCACTTTCATTCTATCATTCAGGGTATAATATATTGTATGTGTTTATCTAAAATTGTTGTAATGGTAACAGAAATTGAACCCCACAATGGGATGGGCTTATTGACATGAGGAGAGGGGGCTGAACTGGGAGATGCTAGCATCATGTTTAGGGAAAGGCCCAAGTTGAGAGAGGCTAGAAGAACTTCTGGGAGCCAGCATCTGGAGGCTCAACTGAGAACTGAGAACTGAGAAGAGAGGAGAACTGGGAGGAAGCATGACTGTGGTGCCGGTACTTTGTCTGTCTGTTTTGATGTTACATTGTCAGATTCATCTGCTGATGGAGGACATCTCTGCCTGTTTACAGAAATCCTGGAGGAGGGTCTTGCTGATGTTTTCAGGGGCCCTGGGACTATGATTTGTGCTGATTCTTCAGACCTTGTTGTTGGGTCTAGGTTGATTTCGCAGGCAGAGAATGAATTGATGAGGACACTGGCAATGTGTATGTTTGTTGTTGTGTCTTTGTTAAGCTGTGTCTTCCCGGGAACAGAAACTGCTGAGAACTTGCCTTGGGTCAAGATGAAGAAAAGACCTCTCCTTGGGTATTGAATGCTGTGATGATATTGTAACCTAGTTGTAACCTAGGGATGGATGGCTGTTGTGCTTTCCACTGCCTCTTGAGAGGGTGCTTGGTGGTGATGGATGGTATTGTAATTCAGTTGTGATCGAGGGCTGGAAAACTTTTGGCCTGTACTTTGTGAATGACCAAATGAATGTACTTTGTTTATGATGGGAAACTAATCTCCTCTTTGAGAAGAGAGAAGATTTTTTAATTGATTAAATGAATGTGCTACCCAGGGGTGGAGTACTTTGACTTTTGTACTTTGTGATTGAACTGAGGACTTACTAAATGATTGAGTTATCCTGTATTTTGATTTTTCTCTTTTCTATGAATGTTTTGCCTTAATCTGTTACTGAATAAATGGAGAGTTACTATGCTTGTAATCTGAACCTGGAAGTTGCTTGTGCTTCGGCATTACAGCTGTTTAGGGAAAACAAAATGAGAAGTTTGGACTTGTGATTTCTTTGTAATAGCAAGGAAGGAAATACTCATTAGAAATAAAAATAATTGATATCTCTGAAATTTAGAATCTTAAAGTATGCTTGGGTCACTGAGGAGGGAAATGAATTGCCCAGAATCACCTGGACAATGAGTTAGAGGCAGAAATTTAAAATCCATGTGTTTCTGACCTCAAAGCCAGCTCTCTATCTAACATACTATAGGACCTCTCTTTTAGAAATTTAGCAACAGCACATTAGTCTGAAGGAAATACAGATCAGCCTCCAAATGGATTTATGGCAGGAAACTTCAAAGTGTTAGCTTCTGACTTGGTCACTAAATAAAATTACAGAATGAATTTAGACCTAAATACTACGTCAATTTACTGAATGAAATGAACTAACTGTTCTCTCTCAGAGAGAGAAAAAAATGACAAAAAATTTAATATCCCAGTTCCTTTGCCGTATACATAACCTTTGGTTTCTTGTAACAAATAATGCTTTTAAATTGTACATTTCCTCCTTCACTAGATATTTCCACATTTCCATCAAGTTCTAAATGTTTAGATTGGGATTTTTTTGAGTTTCTGCTGCTCTTCTCTCTCTCTCTCTCTCTCTCTCTCTCTCTCTCTCTCTCTCTCTCTCTCTCTCTCTCCCCTTCTCTCTTTCCCTCTGTCTCTTTTTGTTTCTGTATCACCACAAAAATATTTCCAGTCTTTCACCAAAATCCTACTCCCTTGTCTTATTGTACCTTGGGTTCTCAAAGGCCATTCTGATGGAGCACAAACTATGGCAGGTTTTACCAAGCTTAAAAGGCTTCAAATATGGACCTGATGATGGAGTGTGTTGTCTGAGGATTAGCCCTGGACAGGGCTAGCCAGGACAGCCTAAGTACATCTAAGTACAGCAATGTTTATCACAAGATGGCCAAATACCAGGTCACAAAATTTTTTGTTCATAACAATTATGAAACACTGAGATGAGGCAGCAACTTTCTTTAATGGAGAGCATGCCCACATCATTGAAACCACTGACTTTTTACAATAAAAAGTTCCTAATGCTAGAGAAGAACCTTAAAAAAGGGGGCCTTTGGTCAAGCTGATTTTCACTTTGGAGCAGGCCAGTATACTTTCAAACCACTACCACTATTTCTTCTCAGATTCCAGTGGCGGCTGCCCAGGATCTTGTGCTGAAAAGCCATGGAAAGAGCAACTCCCTCCAGGCCACCGGATCCACCCTCTGCAACCATCATCCAGGAGCAAAACCCTTATGGAAAAAGGACCTATCATTCCTGCCTCCACTGATACCATTATTACCAGGCAGCTATCAGTTACCACTAATGGGTGGGCAGTCTTTATAGTCAAAGAGCAAGAATGTGATGTGACCTGGCAATTGCCAAGACAGGTGATATAGTCCCCACTTCTTCAGCAGCTGTAGCTACTGGAAACTTTTAAAAAGAAGTCTTCACCTTGGTAATGTTAAATGATTCACTAATAGAAACTGATATGATCTTATTAATGTAAGTGACATTCAGCAAGATATATTATCATCTGCCTTGCTACCCTTAAGGAGTACTGGGTGTTACCATCTCACTTGCGGCCAAATTCTATGTGTACATGTATTCTATATGTCTCCCTCTCCTTGAGAGCAGGGATTGTCTTTCTTCTCGATCTGTGTCCCTGGCACTTAGTACTTTGCATATAGTAATTGTTTAATAAATGATTTCTTATTCATTCTACAAGGCTGGAAAAATTCCTGTAATAGGAGGCCACTGGACAGTAACTCTCTAACATCACTCTACCAAAACTTTGAAAAGAGCAGTTACTCTGAGAAAGAGATCACATGGTCAATGATGGATTGACCTGAGGCCTGATGTCCAATTTTCTTAGTCATTCTGACCCAGTATTCTAATAAAAACTGCATGACATATCACATCCCACTCTTACCACAGATGGATACAATTACTCCATTTGAGAAGGTTTGGTGATTTCTACTCAATCATTTCTCTAATTCTCTTTCTTAGTTAAATAGACAGCTTACACGGGTATGAAGCTCTTCATTGATGGATTCCTTTTTGTTGGTCTTTTTCACATCTAGGTATCTGACCAAAGGGCCAATGGTGATTCCCTGGAAAGAACAGCAATTTTTTTTTCATTTTATTATTCCTATTTAAAAACCAGAGATGAAAATTAGAAGGTAAATGAGATCATACAATTTGGAGTAGAAAGGGACATCAGAGACCATCTAGTCCTTTTACAGACAAAGAAACCAAAGCACCAAGAGATGAAATAAAATTTTCAAGGTCACATTACCAATAAATGGCAGCATTGGGACATGAGCCCAAGTCATCTGTAATGATTTCACTAACCTCCCCACTGTGCTAAATGAAGAAACCCCAGGGAAGCTCAAAGCACCTGAATAACCTTGTCAAATTAAGGTCAGTGATAATGGATAAAAACCCTCTTTCCCTTTTCCTTTTTATGAACTAGCTGCCATTCCCCAGGAGTCTTCCAACTCCCTTCCTCTCCTCTCTTCCCCTCCCAGGAGGAATCAGCACCAATCCCCAGCTCCAGGCTTGCTGTTCCAGTCTCCCAACACTTGTTTCTGCTCCACACTAATGACTCTATAAAATCCCATGAGACTACAGTTTTGGGGCAAGTAGGTGGTACAGTGAATAGAGCACTGGCTCTGGAGTCAGGAGGACCTGAGTTCATACCCATCCTCAGATACTTGACACACTAACTGTGTGACCTTGGACAAGTCACTTAACCCCAATTACCTTGCCTTCCCCCCTCAAAAAAAAAGAGACTTTACAGTTTTGAGATGCCCTATTCCGTCTGAGGCCCCAGAAGGGTATTCAGTTCTACCTGGGTCCTAGTGGACCTGATCTGTATTTGCCATTCTTCCTGTTTGTTCTTCATGTTGTAAGTGTGTCCTCTCAATAAAGCTGGCTTTTTTTTTCTTACTTGTAATGCTTCATGTTTCCTTACATTAAACTATTGTTATTCCAAATCTTCCAAAACCTGTATAGAGACATGATGCTTCCTAAAATCAGCGGTATTTCTACTTCATGAAATCTATGGATTTACTTAATACCCTAGTGTTCTTAGACTAGACTCTCAACTGGAAAACTATTCCTATGTTATAAAATACAAGAAGGACTGAAGAGGCCATTTGAGTCTAATCCCTCCTTTTATAGCTGAGGAAACTAAGACCTGGGAGAAGGACAGTCCTAGGGTCTGAAAACTATTTAGTAGCAAAACCAGAACTAGAATTTGGAACTCCAGTGTCCCTATGGAGCTAACTATCTGGTTATTATTATACTTTACTATAATCAGTAAGTCTTTTGTTATTATTAAATATCATAGCTAATCATTCTTTTGTTGTCATTATTTATATTATTTTATACATTATTAGAATTAATAATAACAACAAAATAATTAACTAATGCGCTCAAGCAGCCCAAATTCTAGTCTTGATTCTACCATTAATTACTTTTAATAATAATATACAATCTGAGCAAGGTAACTAGTATTTTATCTTTATTTTATAAAGAAGGTATAAAAGTTTTGAACTAATTTTGAATCAGTTCTGTAAGGAATAATTCTAAGTGAAACATAAACTAGCCAGGTACTGGCAACTCTCCTTTCTAGTATTAATTGGGATCTTAATATGAGGGCTCGAGTAGAAGCCACTTAGTTCTTAGTACTCGCTGTCTTCTCAGATTATCTTAGATTTTTATATTCTACACAGCTCTCTACAGCTGCACAGAAGATGCTAACCTGCATTGGTGGAGGGAGGTTCCTCAACTGGGAATTCCCCATACCAGTGAAATCATAGGCCCTGTTCCTATCCCTATGCATGGTTGTGTCCATGTTGTGTGTCCTCTCTCCTTAGAGTATAAGTTCCTTATGGAAATATACTCTTTGTAGTCACAATGCCTTAGATATAATACAAGTTTGATAAATTTGTTGAATTTGAATTTGTATACAGTGGGACTTGCTTAATACAAATTAAAGCAGTAATACAGTTAAAAGTCAACTTAGGGGCAGCTAGGTGGCACAGTGAATAGAGCACTGACCTTGGAGTTGGGAGGACTTGAGTTCAAATCTGACCTCAGACACTTAACACTTGCTAGCTGTGTGACCTTGGACAAGTCACTTAACCCCAATTGCCCTGCCTTCTCCCTCCAAAAAGCAAAAAACAAACAAACAAACAAAAAACCTCAACTTAAACCAAGACTTTTGGGGAGAATTTGAAGCCTCTGTTCTGATCTAGCTTTCCCTTGAGTTATTAAAGCAAAATTCTGAAAATTAAGTAGTGCTTTTTAAAGGGGAGGAGAGGAAGGATGTTGAAAATATGATAAAAATTATTTTCTTTATTCAAAAGAAACTCACCAACCTGAATGAATACAGTAAAATATATAATAACAAGAGTGGCTGTCACAAACATTTTCTTCCTAGGAAACAGAGACAAGGGCAGCAAAAATGCAAGTGAAAAACTCCCAGCTCCTCTGAGCCCACTGTAGAAGATAATACACTGGTCCTTGATGGTGAAGGGAAAAGTCCGAAACTGGTTACTGACGTAGAAGAGAGCAAATACACCTACCGAGGGAAAAGGAAATGTTAGAGAATCCAATCCAATAAAAGTCTATTAAGCACCTACAATATGTAAAGTTCTGTGCTAAGTGTTGAGGATACAATTAGTAAAAAGAAAGACAATCTTTGCCCTCAAGGGGCTTAGAATCTAAAAGGGGAGAGTACACAAAAGGAGGCGAAGAAAAGATTCATAGCGACGTCGGAATCAAGGTCCAATGAATGTCCCTGCAACACTGGGACTTTTCTACACAGACTAATCAAATCCAGACAAATCAAATAACGGAGTGGGCTCTTTTTAGTCAAAAAGATAAGTTCAGGGCCGGGTTGGTTTACAACAAGCAAAGAAAACCAGTATTATTGAACTGTTCACTTTGCATTCAGCTGCTCTGGCCTCATATTTACAGCTGAACTAACCATTGTGAACCAGTATGAATCTTGCCTTTTGGAAGAGTCATAACATTCTATACCAGAGAGTGTTCCTTGGTGAAACTTTTTAAGCATCTTCTAGAAGTGAGACATTGTGATAGGCCGAGCATATAGACCTCCAAAAAGCAATGCGCTCTGGTAGAGAGAGGGTAGCCATTGGAGTCAGGCCTTGATGAAGTCTTGTCTGACACATACTAAGTGGGTAATCATATCACTTAACCTCTGTCGGCTCCAGACACCTGCTTAAAACTATGAGATTCAGTTGAATTTCCTACAGAAATTAAATCACAGGTTATACTTTTCTTCATTTTCCTTCCTCCCAACCCTAAAATAAAAGTATAGTAAAAATCTAAGTTTCCAAATTGGCAGCAAGATGTGGGAAATTTTTTTAAAAGGTCTTCTTAATGTTGTATAACGTATAATACATAATTAATATTTACTACTTCTATATAAAATATAAAATAGTTAATATAATAATAGTCTTTTAATATATTTATAGGTATTTTAGAAGAGGATCTTCTGATCATTGATTTACAATTGGAAGGGACCTCAGAGACAAACTAATTCAAAGCTTCATTTTATAGATGAGGAAAATTAGGTCAGTGAGATCAAGTAGTTGTCCAAAGTCATAAAGTCTGCATCAGAACCAATATTTGAAGGTAGATTTTTTGATTGGAAAACCAAAGCTCCTTTCCCTTTAATACCCAGCCAGTCAAGATTTTTAGTTTCAAGCTTGTTTTATTTTTAAACACAGTGTAATAGCAAAACTTTGTTATTGCAGAAAAGTCTGCACATCCTTTTAAAACCATGAATTCATGAATATTGCTTTTAAAAATTGTCTATTCTGACCACTAAGATAAAAATTTCACCAGCCAGAATGGATGCCTAGGAGCCATAATTTCACCATGCAATCAGAATGATAGCCCATATGGAAGTCTTCCTTGCAGAGGTGACTGGAAGAGATAGACCCATCAGCAGAAGATGGAATTCCACTAGAAGTATTTATCAAAAAGATACCTAGGCGATATACTCCCAGGAATGGAGGTATATTTTAGCAGAGGACACAAGGGCAACATATTTCCTGTTTATGACAGGGCAAATAAAAAAGTCCTGAACAGGGATGTTATGGTGAGGCATGCCAAAGTACCAGGGACATCCAACTGTTGGAGAATGGAAGAAGCATGAAACATAGAGTCAAAGTTAAACAATCCAGACAGGAGCAGAATGCTTGAGTGTCTGAAACAGACAAGTGGAACTGCTTTGCTGACTGGTAATGTTTGACTTCTGTGTTCAATGTTCAATCATCCCCATTCCTGTTGTGAGGACCTGGAAATTCAATGTCAAAAATGGCTTTATTTTTTATGATAGTAATGAGTTCACTTTATGGAGATCCATCCTTACTACCTGCTGGCCTTTTCAGTGCCTGAAAAATTTGATATCTTTCATTTCCACTTTCAATTACCACTATTCTAATTCTGTATGGAGATGATGCTTATGAAGATAAATCAAGACCTCCAAGAAATGTGGGCATCATGTAATCAATAGATCCTAAGAATCACCAGAAATAAAGGTTATTTATCTGATTTATCTGATAATTTCAGAAGGCAGTGTTAGGCATTGTTTTTTCAGGTGAACTAGTGGAAAAGTGGTCGTATGAGTGTCTGGATCTCTCTGAAGATGTAGGCTTCTCTTTGATTTTACCAGTGCTACAGTAGCCTGTGGTGCAGCTAGATGGTGTAGTATATAGAGTACTGGGCCTAATATCAGGAAGACTCATCCTTCTGAGTTCAAATTAGGTGTCGGACACTTACTAGCTATGTGGCCCTGGGCAAGTCACTTAACCTTCTTTGCCTCAGTTTCTCATCTGTTAAATGAGCTGGAGAAGGAAATGGCAAATGACTATCATCTTTGCCAAGAAAACCCCGAATAGGGTCATGAAGAATTGGAAATGAATGAACAGCAACAATGGCCTGTGCCAATAAAAGCATGGGGCTGTCTAAGAAGAATTTTTTACCCTACTGAATTAAATTACAATCCACAAAGCTGCTACCAGCCTCAGGATCCACGAGGGCCCAATCCCAGAGGTCCCATTTATTTGTGTTTTCCAGTACCAGAGGCAAGGAGGCAAATGGCCATCCATGCCCCTGCTAGTGGAGGCCAGAGATGTGAAGATCTTCATTGATGGATGAAGCAGCCTCCTTACTGTGGGAATCCTTTTATAACCTACTTTCTTACATCTTGGGAACTTTTGTCTAAGTAAGCTGCAGTCAAATTCTGGGGCTGAGCACAATATAGAACAAGGTTATCAGTAAAAAAAAAAAAATCAGGAACATTCTGTTAAGGGTCAGTTGTAGCTGCCCTCTTCCTTTCCTATATGGATTCCTTGATAGTCAGAACTGCTCCTTGTAGCCTAAGTAGAATAGTAGCTTGCCCCTGGTCTAGGCCACAGATCCTTTTTGCTATAGGGAGGCAAGGAAGGTGATGGCTGGCTGTATTCAAACAACTCTATCCTTGAACAAATAAAACAACCCTCCACAAGTTGGCAATGACCGCTGCTTCATTCTAGAGACATCATAGGATAATAAATTTAAAGCTGAAAGGACCTTGGAGTACTGTTAAGTCTAATCACTTTACTTTACAGATATGGAAACTGATGTTCAGAAAAGGTGTTACTGGATCAGCAACCCACAGCTGGTAGGTATCTAAGGCAGGATTTGAACCCAGGTCTCCTTGACACTAGTCCAATGTCCTATCAATTATGCCTTACTTCCACTCCAAGGCCTTGGATGGACAATCAGAATATGTAAATAGTGATTATATCTCTTTTGGCCAGCAACCCCAAGGGTTTTTCCCTCTCAGTTTGATTTTTTTAAAATTAAGTTGCCTTCCCTTAACTCACTTCTTAAACAGGCCTAATCACAGAATGGATGTCACTTCATTCAAAGTGAGAACTCAAAAAGACCTTAGCTTAAAAAGGCCAAGGTCTTCCACTGCATCCTGGGCCATCTCCAGTTGCCCTGATCTATATCTGGTCATCGAACTCAAACAGCTCTGGAGGAGAAAGTGAGGCTGGTGACTTTGCACAGCGCTCCTTCTCTTAAATCCAATTCAATTATAAGTCATGGCATCTTCTTCCTGATTCCATGGTTCACTTTGGGAACAAAGGACAAACTACACAACAGCTTCAATAGATGATACACTTCTTGTCCTATTGAAAATCTCTTGTTTTGCTAATTCACAGTTTTAGCCTGGAGTAGATCATCAAAATCCTCAAAGGAAGCCAGTAGAAACCTGTTTTCAGTAACATATACTGGAAAATTCCCACTCCCATGCTTTACCATGTCATGAATGCATATAGGCTCTCAAAGTCTATTCTCTCTCTCTCTCTCTCTCTCTCTCTCTCTCTCTCTCTTTCTCTCTCTCTCTCTTTTCATCCTCCTCCTCTTCCTTCTCCTCCTCCTCCTACTCTCTCTGCATGTATATGTATAAAATAAATGACACACACATTCATAAGGAAGTGACCCAGACTAACAACTTTGTATCCACTAACTTCTAGTATCTCTGGGCACTGGAACCCCAAGGCTAACTTCCTTATTAGATTATTAAGCACTGGAAATTAGGGTCTCTAAACCAGAAGAGCTGGTTTAGAAGTATGTGATAGGAATGTGATATTTTTTACCCCATAGGATTGTAATCTTTGCTTTGGAAAAAAAAAATCACTGGAGGCAATGAAGGGAGTGTAAAGATACAGAGGAGTGGAGTGGGAGTAAGGAGTCTTTCTGACTCCTGAAGGCAGCTCTCTGGAGCTAGGAGTACTCCCAGGGATCCGAGGGAACTGTTTATACATTTTCTGCAGCTACAGTCTTTGGGTCTGGGGGCTTTCAGATTCGGGAGTGGGGGGGATTTTTATTTTCATTCTCTTCTCTTTCCTTCATGGGGCTATGGGATAAGACTGCTTCAAATATTCTCAGATTCCTGGTGGGACTCTTTTCTTCCTAAAGATATTATTAAACAGTCTATTTAGCTGCCCTGCAAAGATTCTATCGTTTTAGAACTGAAGAGGCCTTCATGAGCTTTGAGGGTAAAGCATTTCAAACTACATCTCCCAGTCTAAGGCGAAATAAAAATGCATCAGGATGTACAAAAGAACACTGATCTCTGAGTCATAGATTCTAGATCTTGGTTTGCAACTAACTAGCTCTGTAACCTTGGCCAAGGCACTTGTTCTCTGAGCCTGATTTCTACAGCTATAAAAACAAGGAGGATGACGCATTTATATTGCATGATTTCTAAGGTTTCTTCTTGCCCTGAAAGTTCATGTATATCCTACTTGGAAAAATATAACCCCCTTCCTTTTCCTTTCCATATGCATGAGTACGGGAAATTAGATGGGAAAATGATGAAACACTGGAAGACTCATCTTCATAAGTTCAAACCCAGCCTTGGACACTAGTTATGTGACCCTGAGCAAGTCACTTAACTCTGCTTGCCTTACTTTCCCATCTGTAAAATGATCTTGAGAACGAAACGGCAAACCATTCCAGTATCTTTGCTAACAAAACCCCAAATGGGGTCACAAAGGGTTGGACACAACTGAAACAACCCAACAACAACAAAGAACAAAATGCATGAATATTTAGCAAATTTTATATTATAGAGATAACGAGTTAGTGGATGAAGTACCAGGAATTGGCATCAGGAAAAAACAAGTTCAATTCCTGGATCAGATACTTGTTATACGTGCATGATAGTGGCCAAGACATTTTCCTTCTCTCAGGCTCAGGTTCCTCATCTGTAAAACAGGGATAATAATAGCACTTACTTCACAAGGTTGCTGTTGAGAATCAAGTGAATAATGTTTGCCAAGGTCTTGGTAAACCTCAAAGGCTATATATGTATGTAAGCTATTCTTATAAATCTAAAATTACCCATTCAATCAACAAGTACTTGTTAATGCTGTGCTATAGCTAGAGATACAAATTGAAAAGTGAGATAGTCCCTGACTTCAAACACTTACATGCTATTGGGAGGACATATGTTACACAAAGAATATATGTGGAAGGCAGACATATTTGAATTTGAGCTAAAATTTCATCAGAGATATCAATTTGGGTTTTGGTGCTCTGGGTCTGATAAAGCTATATCCCTGTTTTCAAGAAAGGATGTTGTTCATTTATTGGGCAGAATTTCTACCATTATTGAGATATCTCTAGATACATAGTTCTAGTTCTGGAGAATTTGGGGAGCAGCCTTATTAACAGTTTTGGTTGAGGCTTTAACATGTGCACATACCCCCTCCCCTCCACCTTTCCTATCCCCTGCCTCTCTGGTAGAATTTGAGCAGTTGTAGAAACAAGTGCTATGTTTCTACTCTTATAAATTACATTTATAGTTGAAGAAAGTGTGCTGACCTGCCCTAAGTTATACATCTAATTAGCTACCTTAATTTAGGTTATATATCCATCATCCATACTATTATTTAATATCAGCTTCCCACCCTTGCTGAAATTACTTAGAATTGTGTTCAGCCAGGTAGCAAAGTGAATAGAGCATGGGACTTGGTGACAAGAAGATCCAAGTTCAAATCTACCCCCCAAAAACTTCCTAGCTATGTGACCCTAGATAAGTCCCTTAAACTTGGTCTGCCTTAGTTTCCTTATCTGTAAAATAGAGGTAACAATGATGATAGCACCTACATCCCAGGGTTTTTGTGAGGATCAAATGAGATAATAATTGTAACATGCTTAGTCCAAGGCCTGGCACAGTAAGTGCTAAATAAATGTTATATAGTCTTACTATCATCATCACTACTGTTTTAGAACTGGAAGATCCCTTCCAGGTCATCTTATTTAACCCACACATTCTACAGTTAGGGAAACATCCCAGCTTTGGTCTTCTGACTCTTAGTTCAATGTTCTTTCCACTATAAAGTTTGCTTTCTTCCCTGATCATCTCTGATAGGTAGTCATATTGAATATTCATTCAGTAGTATAATCCTGAATTCTTGATTCTCTTTACCAAGTGGTAAAAGCAAGATGTGCACTAAAGGGGACTTCATGGCTGAACATTCCAACTATTCCAGAATTTTTTTTCTTCAATCTCGTAGCATCTCACAGTTGGAAGGAGCCTTGAGAGCCCATCTAGTCCAGTCCATATCAGAAAAGGAAGCCTCTCTAAAAACAACCTGACCATGGAATCATACAACCATTGCTTAAATATCTCTAGTGGGCAAGAAGCCAAGATGGCAGAGACAAGTCAGGAAGTTCCCTGAGTTCTCCCCAGTTTCCCTTAAATAAAACATTAAACCAAGCCTCCAAACATATTCCAGAGCAACAGAACCCACAAAAAGACAAAGAGAAACAATTTTCCATCTTAAGATGACTTAGAAGCACTTTAGGAAAGAGTGTTCTCACTTAGGTAAAAGGGGAGCGAAACTGATGACAGACAGCATCTGGGCAAAGCAGCAGGAGGCTCTTTGCCACAACACAGATCAGCAACTTGGGCCCCTCAGTCCTGGGTCAGGAGGCTAGTGGCACAGCAAGCCAGCTATGACACCTCCAGTTCAATGCAGAAGGCAAATATCAGCCCCAGAACTCTTGTACAACAGGCACAACTCAGTTGTGCTGCACCAGCACTGTGGGCAAGCTGACAGTAAGTAGGCCCTGGGGCAGAAAACCCTGGCCCCTCTCATAAGAAGCTCAGGACTTTTCTTCCTGTGCCACAGGAGCAGAGCTCAACTTTTAAAAATGAGCAAAAACAAAAAACAAAAAGAGCCCTGACCATACAGAGTTAGTATGAAGAGAGGGAAAATGAAAACAGAAACCCAGAGGAGGATAACAATGTCAAAATGCCCTACATGTGAACCCTCAAAGAGGAATGTGAATTAGTCTCAGGCCCAAAAATCCTCTTGGAAGAGCTCAAAAAGAATTTTAAAAATCAAGTAAGAGAGGTAGCAGGGAAACTGGAAAAAGAAATGGGAGTTATGTAGGAGAATTATTTAAAAAGAGCCAACAACTTGGAAAAGGAAGCATAAAAATTGACTGAAGAAAACAACTCCTTAAAAAATAGAATTGGCCAAACTGGGGAAAAAAAATTCACCAAAGAAAAGAATTCCTTTAAAAGTAGAATTGACCAAATAAAAAAAAGGAGGTACAAAAGGTAACTGAAGAAAGTAGTTCTTTAAAAATTAGAATTGGGCAAGTAAAAGTTATGACTCTATGATACATCAGGAATCAGTTAGACAAATTCAAAAGAATGAAAAAAATAGGAGAAAATGTAAAATACCTCATT
Organism: Pseudochirops cupreus; assembly: GCA_028627135.1. Taxonomy (NCBI): domain Eukaryota; kingdom Metazoa; phylum Chordata; class Mammalia; order Diprotodontia; family Pseudocheiridae; genus Pseudochirops; species Pseudochirops cupreus. The sequence goes on along the minus strand of CM053580.1, from coordinate 137,222,066 downwards.
GGAAAAACAACTGACCTGAAAAATAGATCCAAGAGAAATAACTGTCTGAAAGCCATGATAAGAAAAAAAAAAGGAAAAAAGAGCCTGGACAGCATCTTTCAAGAAATTATCAAGGAAAACTGCCCTGAGGTCATAGAACCAGAGGATTAAATAGTTATTGAAGAATTCATCAATCACCTTCTGAAAGAGATCTGAAAACAGAACTCTCAGGAATATTACAGCCCAATTCCAGAATTAACAGGACAAGGAGGAAATACTACAAGCAACCAAAAAGAAACAATTCAAATATCAAGAGGTCACAGTCAGAATTACACCAGATTTAGCAGCGCATCTACATTAAAGAATAGGAGGGCTTGGAACATGATAGGGCTTGGAACAAGGACCTTGGATTACAACCAAGAATCAACTACCCAGTAAAAGTGAGCATAATCTTTCAGAGGAAAAGATGGATATTCAATGAAATAAGGGACTTCCAAACTTTCCTGATGAAAAGACCAGACCTGAACAGAAAATTTGATCATCAAATACAAGATTCAAGAAAAGCATAAAAAGGCAAACAGGAAAGGAAAAAAAAAGTTATGCAATAAGGTTAAACTTTTTATATCCCTACACAGGAAGATAATTCTTGCAAATACTGAGAATTGTATCTCTGTCAGAAGGAGTATACATAGACAAAGGGTGTGGGTATTAAAATGACTTTGATGACATGATATAAAAAAAATTAAGGGGGTGATAAAAATGATAGTACTGGGAGAAGAGGAAAGAGGGAGGCAGAATAGGGTAAATCATGTTACATGAAGAGGTGCGGAAGACCTATTACAGTAGAGGGAAAGAAGAGAGTGGGTGAGTATTACTTGAACCTTACTCTTATTTGATTTGGGTCAAAGGGGGAATAACATGCACACTCAGTTGGAGTGAGTTCCCCTCTAGGGAAGTAGGAGGGGAAAGAGGAGAGAAAAGGGAACAGTGGGGACTGATAGAAGGGAAGGCAGATTGAGGGAGGTGGTGGTCATAAGCAAAATGCTGGTGATGAGGGAAAGGCTGAAAGAAAAGAGAAAAATATAAACAGGGAGAAAAATAGAATGGAAGGAAATACACAGTTAGTAATCCTAGTGAATGTGAATGGAATGAACTCCCCCATAAAATGAAAGCAGATAGCAGAGTGAGGTGAGCCAATTAGACCTGATCCAGGACTCAGGTAAGAGACCTTAATTATGTACCCTAATTCCTTTTGAGGTGATGTGGCTTGCAAAGGCTGGCTCTCCTGAAAAGAACCTCAGGGGTAAACTTAAAAGGACTTCTGTCTGATATCCTGACATTCAAACCTTTACTCCCAAACTTCAGGCACCAAAAAGGACATTTTCCTTATCTATTATGCTAAAGACTATTGTAAGTCGAAATACTTGTTTCTCAGGGATCTGGCTTCTATACAGATATCTTTGAGACTGGTTTCTATGCAAATGTCTTTGAGATTGTGGACTGTTCTCAGGGAACATACTGTGTCCTGTAAGACACATTTTGACAAAAGACAACTTACCTTCCCCATGACTTCCTGGGTCCTTGATAACAAGCCTTGTCTTATCCAAGCTACTTCCCAGACTATTCTATTAGTAATGATATTCCAGGATATGATTGGGAGAAGGATACTTGAATCTTTGTCATTTGGATCTTTAAAAACCTTGTCTGAGCATCAATAAATGGAGTTCATGGTTCTTCCCTGAACTACCCACATGGCCTGGTCCTTTTCGTATTCACATCTCTGATCATGCTTAGTGCTAGATACTGAGCACCCCAACAGCAGAGTGGATTACAAAACAGAAGCCTACAATATGTTCTTCACAAGAAATACATTTGAAGCACAGAGATACATCAAGAGTAGAGGCAAAAGGCAGGAGTAGAGTATATTATGCTTCAACTGAAGTAAAAAAGGAAGCATACCCATTCTAATCTCAGACAAAGCAAAAATAGACCTGGAGATAAGGAAGTAAATTAACTACATTTTGTTAAGAAGCACCAAAGAAAATGAACAGCAATACAAAGCATATATGTACCAAGTGGCATACCATTCACAACTGTGGGCATAGTTCTAAATCACTCTCCAGAATGGTTGGATCAGTACACAACTCCACCAATAATGCATTAGTATCCCAATTTTCAAATATCTTCTCTAACATTTATCATTTTCCTTTTCTGTCTTATTAGCCAATCTGATAGGTGTGAGGTGGTATGTCAGAATTTTAATTTTAATTTCAAATTCTTTTTTTTTTTTTGCTTTTTGGAGGGGGGAGGCAGGGCAATTGGGTTTAAGTGACTTGCCCAAGGTCACATGGCTAGCAAGGGTTAAGTATCTGGGGCTGGATTTGAATTCAGGTCCTATTGACTCCAGGGCCAATGCTCTATTTGCTGCATCACTTAGCCACCCTCCATTCACATTCTTTAAGGAGAAGTCAAGAGATTTACAAGAAGAAAGAGAGAGCAAAACTATACTAGTAGGGGACCCCAACCACCCCCTCTCGGAACTAGATATATCTAACCACAAAATAACCAACAAAGAAGTTAAGGAGGTGAAGAGAATTATAGAAAAATTAGATATGGTAGACCCCTGGAGAAAACAAAATGGAGATAGAAAGGAATATTCATTTTATCAGTGGTATAAGGCATATACACAACTTTGACTATGTATTAAGGCATAAAAACCTCACAATCAAATGCAGAAAGGCAGAAATAATAAATGGATAACTTTCAGATCATGATGCAATCAAAATTGTGTGTAATAAAGGGCCATGGAAAGATAGATTACAAATTAATTGAAAACTAATCTAATCGTAAGGAATGAGTGGGTCAAACAACAAATCATATAAACAATAACTTCATTAAAGAGAATAGCAATTATGAGACAATATAGCAAAACTTATGGGCTAAAGCCAAAGCAGTTCTTAGGGGAAATTTTATATCTCTTAATGCTTACATGAATAAAATGGAGAAAGAGGAGATTGATGAATTGGATATGCAACTAAATAAGCTAGAAAAGAAAAAAAAAATTCCCAATTAAATACCAAATTAGAAATCCTGAAAGTTAAAGGAGAGATCAATAAATTGAAATTATGAAAACTATTGAATAAATAAAAGCTAAAAACCAATTTTTATGAAAAAAAGATAAACCTTTGGTTAATTTGATTTTCAAAAGAAAAGAAAGAAAGAAAGAAAGAAAAGAAAACCAAATTACCAGTATCAAAAATCAAAAGTGTGAATTGACCACCAACAAAATTGGAAATTAAAGTAATAATTAAGAGTTGTTTTGCCAAACTATATGCTAATAAATCTGATAATCTAATTGAAATGGATGAATACTTACAAAACTATAAGTTGTTCAGATGAACAGAAGAGGAAATAAAATACTTAAATCATTGCATTTGGAAAAATAAATGGAACAAGCCATCAACGAATTCCCTAAATAAACAAACAAACAAACAAACAAAAAAAAAACACTTTAGGGGTGGCTAGGTAGTGCATTGAAAAGAGCACCAGCCCTGGAGTCAAGAAGACCTGAGTTCAAATCCGGCCTCAGACACTTAACACTTACTAGCTGTGTGACCTTTGGCAAGTCACTTAGCCCCAATTGCCCTGCCTTTCCCCCTCCAAAAAAAAAAAAAACAAAAAAACTTAAAAAAAAATAACAACAACAAAAAACGCTTCAGGGCCAAATGCATTTACAAGTGAATTCTATCAGACAGGTAAAGAATATTTAATTGCAATACTATATGAACTATTTGGAAAAAAATAGGCAAAGAAGGAATCCTACCAAATTCCTTTTATGACATAAATATGGTGCTGATACCTAAACCAGGAAGAGCCAAAACAGACCAATTTCCCTAATGAATGTTGATGCAAAATTTTAAAAAACATATTTGTAAGGAAATTATAGCACTTTATCACCAGGATAATACACTATGATCATGTGGGATTTATGCCAGAAATGCAGGGCTGGTTCAATATTAGGAAAACTATCACCCTAATTGATGATAATAATAACAAAATTAACAGAAATCATATGATTATTTCAACAGATACAGAGAAAGCTTTTGGAAAAATACAGCTCCCATTCCTATTAAAAAAAAAAAACAACAGAGCACAGGAATAAGCGGAGTTTTCATTAAAATGATAAGCAGTATCTATCTAAAACTATCAGCAAGCATTATATGGAATGATGATAAGCTAGAAGCATTTCCAATAAGATCAGAAGTGAAACAAGGATGCCCAATATCACTGTGGTTATTCAGTATTGTACTAGAAATGTTAGCTTTACCAGTAAGAGAAGAAAAAGAAATTGTAGGAATTAGAATAGACAATGAGGAAACAAAACTATCATTCTTTGCAGATGATATGATGGTATACCTAGAGAATCCTAGAAAATCAACTAAAAAACTACTTGAAATAATAAACGACTTTTGCAAAATTGCAGGATATAAAATAAGCCCATATTACCATTTTTTTTGGCTTTTTGAAGGGGGAGGGGAGGGCAATTGGGGTGAAGTGACTTGCTCAAGGTTGCATGGCTAGTTTTTGTGTAAAGTGTCTGAGGCCTGATTTGAACTCAGGTCCTCCTGACTCCAGAGCTGGTGCTCTATTCACTACACCACCTAATCACCCCCTCACGTTACCATTTTTATATATTACTAATAAATCCCAACAGAAAGAGAAATTCCATTTAAAATAACTGTAGACAGCATAAAATATTTGGCTGTCTACTTGCCAGGACAAACCCAAACACTAAATGAACACAATTACAAAACACTTCTCATACTAATAAAGTCAGATCTAAATAATTGGAAAAACATCAGTTGCTCATGATTAGGCCAAACTAATATAATAAAAATGACAATTCTACCTATATTAATTTACTTATTCAGTGCCATATAAATCAAACTACCAAAAATTATTTTACAGAGCTAGAAAAAATAATAATAGATTCATCTGGAAGAACAAAAGGTCGAGAATATCAAGGGAATTAATGAAAAAATGCAAAAGAAGGTGGCCTAGCCATACCAGATCTACAACTATATTATAAAGCAGCAATCATCAAAACTATTTGGTACTGGGTAAGAAATATAGTGGTGGGTCAGTTGAATTGGTTAGATACACAAAACATAGTAGCAAATGACTATAGAAATCTCTTGATAGATCCAACAACTCCAGCTTTTGGGATAAGAATTCACTATTTGACAAAAACTGCTGAGAAAACTGGAAAATAGTATGGTAGACACCCTATACAAAGATATACAAAGATATGAAAGTCAAAATGGGCGAATGATTTAGAGAAAGAGTGATACCATAAGCAAATTAGGAGAACAAGGAATCATTTACCTGTTAGATCTATGGAGAAAGTAAGAATTTATGCCAAAACAAGAGACAGAGAACATTACAAAATATAAAATGGATAATTTTGATTACATTAAATTAAAAAAGTGATTGCACAAAAAAGACCCATGCAATCAACAGTAGAAGGAAAACAGAAAGCTGGGAAACAATTTTATAGTCGGTATTTCTGATAAAATTCTCATTTCTCAAATTGATAGAGAACTGGGTCAAATTTATAAGAATATAAGTCATTCCCCAATTGATGAATGGTTAAAAGATATAAATAGGCGGTTTTCAGATGAGGAAGTTAAAGAAATACTCTAAATCACTATTGGTTAGAGAAATTCAAATTAAAACTCTGAAGTACCACCTCATACCTATCAGATTGCCTAATAAGATAGAAAAGGAAAATGATAAATAAAATTTCATCATCAAATATCGAGGCCTCATCAAATAAATGAAAATAAATAAAAATTAAAAGATGTTTGAAAATTGGGACACTAATGCATTATTGGTGGAGTTGTGAACTGATCCAACCATTCTGGAGAGCGATTTCAAACTATGTCCAAAGGGCTATAAAATTCTGTGTACGCATTGATCCTACAATACTTCTACTAGGTCTGTATCCCTAAGATATCATAAAAAAGAGAAAAGGACTCGCATGTACAAACGTATAGCCACTCTTTTTGTGATGGCCAAAAATTGGAAATTGAGAGGTGTCCATCAATTGTAGAATGACTGAACAAGTTGTGGTATATGAATGTAATGTGTTATAGGACCTCAGTATAGAAAGAAAACAGTGGCAGCTGTTTACAGTGTGTAGCTGTGCTATAAGAAATGAGAAGTAGGTATATTTTTTAAAAAATCTGGAAAGATTTATATGAACTGATTCTGAGTAAAGTAAGCAGAACCAGGAGAACATTGTACACAGTAACAGAACCATTATGCAACGATTAACCATGATAGACTTAGCTTTTCTTAGCAATATAATCATCCAAAACAATTCCAAAAGACTCATGATGGAAAATGCTATCCCACATATGGAGAAAGAATTACTGAGTTTGAATGCAAGTGAAAGCACATTATTTTCTTTTTTTTTTCTTTCTCATGGTTTTTCCCTTTTCTAATTCCTTCATGACATGACTAAAGTGGAACTTTGTTTAACATGATTGTATATGTGTAACCTATATCAGAGTATTTGTTATCTTGGAAGGGAGAAAGAATGGGGGGGAGAAAAATGTGGAACTCAAAATCTTCCAAAAATGAATGTTGAAAACTATCTTCACATGTAATTGGAAAAAAATAAAATACCATTAAGTGAAAAAAAGAAAAAAGAAGAAAAGAACTCTAGTGAAGGTGAATCTCCCCTGGCATAGCTCCATCTACTTTTTCCCATCTCTGTAAACAAATTGCTCCTTACATCAGGCCAAAACCTGCTTCTGCAGTGTTCACCCACTTACCCTTCACAGTGAGCAGAACCAGTAGAATTCCTCTGCCATGAAAAGTCTTTCTAGGCCTGGTGCCTGAGCTTTAGGGATGGGCTTATTTCTCATGCTCCCTTGTCTCTAATGGGGTTCCACTTCCTAGAGATAGTTTTTTTTTTTCAATCTTGGAATGCTTTGGGTAGGCAGCTGGTGGCACAGCGGGTAGAGTACTGATCCTGGAGTCAGGAAGACCTGAATTCAAATCTGGCCTCAGACACTTACTAGGATTGTGATCCTGGAAAAGTTACTTAACCTCTGTTTGCTCCACTTTCCTCAGTTCTAAAATGTGAATAATACTAGCACTCATCCTCAGGGTTATTATGCGAACCTAATGAGATAAAATTTGTAAAAATAAAGCACTTAGTTGGGGCAGCTAGGTGGCACAGTGAATAGAGCACTGGCCCTGGAGTCAGGAAAATCTGAGTTCAAATCCAGCCTCAGACACTTAACACTTACTAACTGTGTGACCTTGGGCAAGTCACTTGACCCTAATTGCCTTGCTTTGCTCCCTCCAAATTTTTTTTTTTGAAAAAAGCACTTAGTTGATGTGCTGTTGTCGTATAGTAGTTCATTTGTGTTTGACTCCTTGTGACCCTGTAAAGAGTTTTCTTGGCAAAGACACTGTAGTGGTTTGTCTGAGGCCAGACTTGAATTTCAGGTCTTTCTAGGTCTTGTATAAATGCTTATTCCTTTCCTCTTCCCTTTCAGCTGCCACTGTTTTCTTTCTATACTGAGGTCCTATAACTAAGTCCTGTAACTGTAATGGGCTTATGTTCCTTCTACTCCACACCGATCATCAGCCCCGGAATTGAAATGAATCAAATTGAACAACTGAACTGACAACACTGCTTAACTGTACAGGTGGGGAAACTGTGGTCCTCTAGATCCTTGGGCATGGCCTTTTGACTGAGTCCGAGCTTTACAGAGCAAATCTTTTTTATTAAATTTATACACACACACACACACACGCACATACATATATGTATACATATAAACACACATACATATGTATATGTACGTATATACACAGATATACATATGTATACACACACACACATATATATACATATATGTATATATACACTATATATACCAAATTTTACAGAACAAATCTTTTTTATTAATTTATTATATGTATTTATTATGATTATTTATTAACTTATTATCCAAACTGTGAAGTTTGGATTCAGTCAAAAGGCGTCACTTGAGGACCTAGAGGGTCACATGTGGCCTAGAGGCCACAGGTTCCCCACTCCTGGAAAAGCCTCAAACTATAGAACAAGTCATTTTAAGTTATTTTGATTTCAATTTAAAAGTGTTACAAATACAATATAATGCAAGCTCCTTAGTTAATTAGTAAAACCTTAACTTAGAAGACAGATGAAGCCACTGTTCAAATATATTTCATTTGTTTAAATGATTTAATATAGCATCATACAGCAGTTTTTCACAATAAAGCCTGGTAAGAGGAGAGCATTCTGGGAAGATATCAGAGTAAGTCAGAAAATTCCAAGCTCTCCAGATTTCCTCCATTAACAAGACAAACTAGTGCCTCAGGGTGATGGTAGAGTAGTAGAGTCAAAACAAATAGAAATGGGTACAGAACAGTGGTTATCCTGGGACAACCAGGAGAAGAGCCAAAGAAAAATCCCAGGACCAAGGTTTGGTACCTGTAATGAGTAAATATCTCCAGGCTAGTTCTGCTGAAACAGCAAGCAGCTGTGAGCCCTGGGTTCTAACTGGGTTGGGAGATAGTTTTGGCCTCAGTTACAGGAACTTTCACTTCACAGAAAGTGTTGGGAGTCTGTGTCTCAGCCAGGAAGATTAAAGGAACCTACCCTGCTGTGCTGCAGAGACACAGCCTTGGGAGAGAAAGAACCAGTTCACACCTGGTGGATGCAAAAGCAGTGGGGAGGGGATGCTACTGGCTGTGGCTACTTCAGGAAAGCAGAGTTCTTGGTTTTGGTTCTAGGCTAGAGGATAAAACAGAAGGAAGATCTGAGGTCAGAGGCACCATCCCCCATACCTCAGAACTAGAGGAATTACAAAAAATAAGCTGCTACAAACTTTTTAAAAAGCAGGCAAAGGAGAACGAATTCAACCTTGGAAAGTATCTATGGGAATAAAGAAGACCAGAGTTCATTATTAGAGGAGGATACTGAAGGAAAAAAAACTTTCCTACCCCAAAGAATAATGTCAAATTTTCAACCTGTCCAAAAAAAGAGTTCAAGAAGAAGTTTAAAAAGACTTTAAAAGTCAAATGAAAGAGATCGAGGAAAATTTTTTAAAAATAAGATCAATCCACAAAAATCAAGAAGATTATGAAGAGAAAATCAACCAACTAGAAAAGGAGATTCAGAATCTTAAGGAAAAAAAAAAACTCCTCAAAGATTAGAATTGGGCAAGGGGAAGCCAGTGAAGTTATAAAAGAGAAGGAAATAAAACAAAATATATAAGATCCAAGAGAAATGTAAGGTACATATCAAAGGGACTCAATAAGGACAAACCACTTACTTTTTATATGAAGAAATGTAAAACACGTATCTAAGACAATTATTAGTAATCAAGTAGTTCAAAAGAAAGATTGCGGGAGATCTTAGTATGAGAGGATT
>CM053580.1:137179865-137212112 GCA_028627135.1 Pseudochirops cupreus | reverse complement strand
GGGGGGGGGGGGGAGGAAGGCTGGTAGTTCTGGAATCCTACTTTTGTGGGGAATGGGTTCAGGAGAGAACAATGCATATATATTTAGAAGGGTATATGAGTATTCTAAATTCAGAAAGAAATAAAAGGCTAAGGGGATAGGGAGGGGAGAGAGGATAAAGAAGGGATTTTTAGAGAGAAGGATAAGGGAATAGGATAAAGGGAGGTATAGAAGAGTGTTTAGATCAGTGGTTCTCAACCTATGGGTCGCGACCCCTTTGGGGGTCGAATGACCCTTTCACAGGGGTCACCTAAGACCATCAGAAAATACATATTTCCAGTGGTCTTAGGAACTGAGACACTGCTCCTTTATCCATCTCCAGGTGGGTCCACCCACATGCAGATACACCCAGATACGCCCACAAACAAGTATTAAAGGGTCGCAGCATTAGGAAGGTTGAGAACCACTGGTTTAGATTAATGGCAATGGGAGGAAAAGAGAGGGATACTTGGAAAGAGGGTAGATTAAGTAATAGGAGGTCAAGGTGGTGGGTAGAAATAAAGTAGAGTAATCAGGAGGAATAGGAAATAAGAGATACACATGAACATAAAATAAAGATCAGTAGAATTTAATAGGAAAAAAAGCAGGAATAGTAGTCATGATCTTAGACAAAGTTAAAGCTAAAATAGATTTATTCAAAAAGAGAAAAATAGAGAAACTACACTATATGCCAGCCATACTAATCAATATTGTTTTAGACTATTTAAAATAACTAGACAGTTTAAGTTTGGTATATTGCTATGGTATAGGAAATGTTGAGTTGGTGGACTTAAAAAAAAGATGGAAAGACTCAGACTTATGAAGGAAGAGGTTATCCATCCTCTGTGAAACAGAACAAATAAGTATAGTATGGTCTTACATAAATGCAAATGAATGTATATGCCTACATATGAGTATCATTATAGATATCTAAGTTTATGTATAAGTGTATGTATGTGGATGTGTGTATATATATGTATGTTTAAATACGTATATGTGTATATATGCATATGTGTGTGTATTCACAATTAATTGTAGCCTTCTTAGGGTGGGGGAAGAAGGGAGAAAAAAGAACAACATAAAAAGTACACAGCAGAGAATAAAAGAAAACTTAACAAGAGAGCAAAGAAAAGATGGACAGCTCTGAACGCAATGTGTAGCATTTATTATATAGGCTTTCTTGAAATGGAAATTTATTGTATGTTTTGAATCTTTGTGCTGTACACACAACAATACTTTTTTTGTATTTAAGTTTACAGTATGTTTCTTTTTTTTCTTATTGTGTATTTAAGTCTTAGTATTTAAGTTTAAGACCAAAAAAATTATTTTGAAAAAAAAATAAAGCTTGTTAAGCTGTTTTTCCTCATGCCAGGTAAATATTCTCAAGATCTTTAACACTCATTCTAAATCAGGAGCTCCTGTCCTATTTTAAGGAAAAGTCTTCTAACAGTGTTAAGATTTGTTTGACCCAGGAAATAATTTGTGAGATCTCATCCTCACCACTCAAAAAAAGTGCAAACTTTATAATCTATAGCTGATTTAAAATGCTAGAATGTAGAAATGGGCAGATAGGTGAGAGGGAAGGAGACAGATTTATCAGGCTAAATATAAATGTGTTGATGTAAAATTTCTCTTAACATTTTTTTAAAGCCCATTCACTCTAGACCAGTGATCTTCACATAATTTGGCTGTGTAATGAGAAGACAGGACTCTTTGGAAAAGACCGTGATGTTGGAAAAAATTGAAGGCAAAAGGAAAGGGGATGGCAGAGGAGGAGATGGGTAGATAGTGTTGTGAAAACAATAAACCTGAACTTGGAGAGACTTTGAGAGATAATGGCTGTAGCGTGCTGTGGTCGATGGGATGATGAAGAGTTGGGCACTCAACAGTGACAACAACTATGACAACAAGGGATCTGCCAGGTGGGTTCTTTGCCTCTCAGGTCACAATCTGACCTACCTGGATAGAAACCACAGCATGACCCCAAGGACTATATCAGAGGGTGAATCTCATCCTTAAATGGGTTCATTTCCAATATAACTATAGTGATCCTTATCTCCTAACATTCCATTACTCCTACTCATCTTTCCCTACATACAAATTCCCAACCTCCCGCCTTCAGAATTGGGCTTGCCCTTCCCCTCCTTCCCCCAGACTGTAATAACTACTACTAGGGCACAGATGCCCCTGGGAAAGTCCACTTTCCCAGACCTTATTCTCCACCTCCCTCCACCTTATTCCCCAAGTCATCTTTCCAGAACATCTGTTGATTTTGGAAGGCACCCCTTCAGAAAAATCTCTGTGCTTCAGGGAAGTAATGATGAGTTCATTGGGTGAGTTCAAGGGTCAGTAAAACACCTTGCTCCTAATCTTTTTCATTTAGAGTAGGACAGAATTAACTGACATGGGTGAATTGGATAGCACAGATCTCACTTTATTATCTTTATCCCCAAACCAATCATCGTTCAAGACTTTTCTCTTACTGTCAAGAGCACCACCATTTTCTAAGATTGCAATTTTGGTGTCATCTTCAGCCCCTCACTCTTCCTTACCAACAACTTAATCAGTTTCCAAGTGTGACTGTTTCCAACTCTATAACATCCCTGGTATCTGTCTCATTCCTTTTATTCACACATCTACCATCTTAAGTCAGGCCCTCATCATATCTTTCCTGGTCTATTGCAATTGCCTTTTACCTGGTCCCCTTGCTTCAAGTCCCTCTTCAATCAATCCATCCTCTACTCAATTGCCAAATTGATTTTCCCAAAACTCAGGTCTGACCATGTCACTCTCCTCAATAATCTCCAGTGGTTCCCTATTTAATCTAGAATAATGCCATTTCATCTCCATCCCTTCTTTTAAAAATTTCACAACCCTTATCAATAAACTCCAATGAGCTTCCCATTACCTGGAGGATTAAATATAAAATCCTAAGACTTTTAAAGTCCTTCACAACTTTGCCCTTTCCTATCAACACTGGTCTTCTTGAGGCTCCTTGAACATGACACTCATTCTTTGGACCCTGTGTGTTTCCACTGGCTGTCCCCTATACATTGAATGTTCTTCCTCCTTCCATTTCCTGGATTCCTTGGCTTCCTTCAAATCTCAGTACAAATTCTACTTTCTTTAAGAGGCCATTTACACTGTATATATATCTTGCCTCTATTTAGTTTTTTTTTTAATATGTTTTCTCTCCCATTAGAATGTGATCTCTTTGAGAAAGGGACAGTTGTTTTTTTTTGGTTTCTTTTTTTTTTGCTTTTCTTTGTATGTCAGTACTTCCCACAGTCCCTGGCAGATACCAAGCTCTTTATTAATGCTTGTCCTTGATCGATTGATTTCTGTTTTTATGTAAATTTTATAATATACACTATTAATATAGCAGTACTATATTAATAAATAAATATGTACATATTGGGGTTCATGCCCAATTTTGATAAATATGTACATATTGGGGTTCATGCCCAGTTTAGAAACCACTGCTTTAGGCAATTGCGTATCGTGTTATCAAGTGAAAACTATTCTGATCTGTGTGTGTAGGTGAAAAATATTTCCTGGCTGTATAACTTGTTTATCCTTTCCTGACTGGTTAAACCAGTTATGTCAAGTTTTGACTTTATTTTCATATTGAGTCTATTTTTTTCCTTTAAGAAAAAAAAAGACACAGCATTGCAACTCCTCAGGGTTGTGACATTGAATGCTGGCTCCTTACTTATTGCTCTCCAAATCTGGCAGAAGATCAGGGTGAAGCAGACAAAGGCCCAGTTCCACTCATGGTCTTTTCCCACTGTTGATACTCCCATGAAGATGAAGATGAGGGTCTCACTGACACTGCTCAGCATTTTCATGAAGTACTTGATAGTGGTATAGGAGGTCTGTGACACATTTTCTTCCACATACTTTTTCATTGTCACGGCACAGGCTGTGATCCTATTGGAATGACAGAGTGTCCATTAAAGCTACAGATTCTTCAATGACAACTTCAAAAATCATCTTGCTGACAGGATAGCTAAACACTTATCCTAACTTTTAAGCCAAATGACCTCCTTTCTTCTTTGTTGCCATATAGTACCTTTTTAAAAAAAATATTTTTCTTACAGTCACCATCTCTTTAAGGAATGGACCTTTAACTTAGAATCCAGCTTTATATAACCAAATATATATTTATATATATATATATATATATATGTATGTATACATGTATATGACCATATTATATAAAGGCAAGGTTTTTATATTAAGTCTTGTCACATGTACATATATATACATATATGGGGCAGCTAGGTGATGCAGCAAATAGATCACTGGCCCTGGAGTCAGGAGGACTTGAGTTCAAATCCAGCTTCAGACACTTGACACTTAACTATGTAACCTTGGGCAAGTCACTTGACCCCAATTGCCTTGCCTTCCCCCCTCAAAAAAAATATATATATACACACACATATATACACACATGAATTATATGTAATAATTATATATATGTATATATATGTGTGTGTTTATATAAAACTATTTTGATCTAAATGGTTTCCATTGCAATGTTATGTATTTTAATTTATTCATTTAAAAATATTATGCTAGGGGTGGCTAGGTGGCACAGTGAATAGAGCACCAGCCCTGGAGTCAGGAGGATCTGAGTTAAAATCCGGCCTCAGACACTTAATATTTTAGCTGTGTGACCTTGGGCAAGCCACTTAACTTCAATTGCCTTGTCTTCTTCTCTCCAAAAATATCCCAGACAAACAAACAAAAAACGTTGTTCTAAGAGGGGGTCCATAGTCTTCACAAAACTGCTGAAGAGGTCCATGACACATGCAAAAAGCGTTAAGGATTTCCCCAAAGTTAAGAGATGGAAGCAACTTAATTGTTCAAAGTAGAGTAATTAATGCAATGCCAAATAGCCAGTATTTGCTTCTGCCAATTATGATATACTAACTTTGGAAGAGTTGGCATGGTATGACCTTTACATGATAAAATGTCAATAAGTCTATATGTAAACAGTGGAAAGGATAGTTTGCATCTTCCCCTTCAAGCTACCAGTTAAGCTTTTACCATAAATTTCTACATTCCCATTCTTTTCTCTCCATTTCAAAGAGTACTTTCTATGGCACAAATTCAACATCAATTGCCTGGGAGGCATAACTCTAGTCAGGCATGCTACCAGTCTTGTTCTTGCCACCTGGACAGCATTTCTTATGATTGTTTTTATGTATATAGTTCAATTAAAATGTGTGAGTTCCTGGGCACTGGTACAGAAAGATCCATAGAGAAAACTCAAGAGGTCAGATAAGATTTTAAAAAAACAGAAACAAAACCACTCTTAGGAACGAAAGGCTGAGACTTACATTGAAGAAGGCAAATTTAATATTTTTCACTTCAGAAAATACCCAAACATCTCCCTTTCTACAGTCACCTGTTCTCTCTCAGCACTGAAATAGATGAAAGATAATCCTTGCCATGCCAAAAGGAGAGTGAGAATGTAGTGGTTGGTGGTAGTAGCCAAGAATGAGCTATTTCAGTGCCTACCTTCCCTTGTAAATACAGGTGTACATATTTGTGTATACATTTATACACACATAAACACACACATATGCATATATATACACACATATGACATATATAATCCTATATATATAATTTTATATAACTAATATTGTAATTACATATATAATTTTGATTCAAAATAATTGAATTACTTTGGAGGCTTCAGCCCTTGTTTAATTAATTGAAAGATATGGTTAATTTGGTAATTTTCCATTACTGGTAGTTAGTAATGGGAAATTAACACTGAGATATTCTTCCTGCTCTTTCCTTTAGCATTTCTGAAGATTCTAAACTGATATTACAAAACCACAACTCTTCCCTGGGCAAATAATGGAGGGAATGGAAATGCTAATATTGAGGAAACATTTGTGCCACGCAAAGGGACTGAATTAAATTTTGTGAACATTCAGAACTATAAATCCGATAACACCTTTGAGGGTTATTTTCAAAAGTAATGCTTTTTTTTCTTTTTTCTCCTGATGGATGCCCCGATAGAACGTAAGCTACTTATGGGCAGGGACTGTTTACTTTCTGTCTTTGGATCTCCAGAGCCCGGCGCATATTAGATTCTCAGTAAGTGCTTGTGGAATGGCTTATTGATTAAAAATGGTCCCCATAAAGCTGTTGTGATTTCCTTTTCATTACTATGAGGGATGATTCTTAATTTGTACTCACGCCAGGATGCCAGAGAGGTAGAGTGTCTCAGCAGCTAAATAAGACAAGTAGCTGAACATGAAGACGATCAGTGGTTCAATTGCAGAAATGTTCTGTGTGAAACGTGTGATAAAGGCAGAAATGAAGCCGAAGATGATGCCAAAAAACACCCCCCCAACCCCTACCACGATAAACCGGGCAAATCCAGCCAAAATGTCAACAGGTTCTATGTCTTCAAACTTATGCATCTTCGTGAAGGCGATTAATATATTGTATAACACCTGGACAAAGAAACAATGAATACTAATTAGAAATATTTTAGACTCTCAAATTTCTAACTTATGTTTGAGCTATAATAGCAATTAATAACAACGATAGCTAACATTTATATATCACTTAACTACGTTCCAGATAAGTGCTTTACACTTATTGTCTCATTTGATCTTCATAACAACCCTGTGAAGGAGGTGCTATTATTATCCCCATTTTACAGATAATAAAACTCAGGCAAACCAAGGTTAGATGACTTACTCAGAATCACAAAGCTAGTTAGTGTCTGAGACTGGATCTGAATTCAGTTTTCCTGACTCCAGGCCTGGTGTGCTCTCCACTGCACCACCTTTGTTGTTGTCGAGGAGTTCAGTTGTGTCTGACTCTTTATGACCCTATTTGGGGTTTTCTTGGGTAAGGTATTGAAATGGTTTGCCATGTCCTTCTCCAGCTCATTTTACAGAAGAGGAAACTGAGGCAAACAAGGTTAAGTGACTTACCCAGGGTCATATAGCTAGTACCTGTCTGAGGCCAGATTTTTAACTTGGGTCCTTCTGACGCCAGGCATTCTCTCCATGATGCCACCTAGCTGCCCTCTAGTTCAGGACTTAGTTGTTTTCTTTTTTTAAATCTGCTACATAATCTCCTTTGTATTTATGGAAATATCAAGGAACCATAGTACAATAGAAAGAGCAGAATTAGATGATCTAATTAGCTATTAATACAGTTCATGGTATACCGTGTCAATAGTATACTCTACAGTTAATAAAACTGTAGGCAAGTCATATGACCCCTCTGAACCTCAGTTTCCTCATCTGTAAAGTGAGGAGGTTGGACTCAATGACTGGTAAACTTCTTTCCACTTCTAAATCTAAGATCTATTATGGTGTCAGTATCTATCATATAATAGTCTGAATACTAGATTTTGGGAAGGTTTTGGTTCAAGTCCCACATTTGACACTGAGCAGTAATGTGACCCTGAACAAAAAACTGATATCTGTGTGTATCAGGTAAATTTTCTTGGGATTTATCTATTTAGTAGAGGTTGGGATCTAAGTAGGTGGAGAGTGTTCACATACCAGGAGTTTCCTACAAGGAGGACAATCATTGATCTTTCAATTAGTCCCACTTGTTTCAGTCAATCTAGCTTTCCAAGGTAGGATTCCTGCAAGGAGGCTTGATGGACATTCATGAAGGTTGTCCCCCATGCCTCACAACTCTGTCTATTGGAATCCTAGCTCCCTTTGAGGACCAGCCCAAGAGCCGCCTTCTATGGAGTGTCCTGATTCATGCCAGTGGCAGCCGCCTCCTCCCCAACCCCTGAGCAAATTATTTTGGATTTACTTTGCGTATATTTTCTATTCACTTACTTTATTTGTATTCTCTAGTTTTTTTTTATCAATACCAAACTCTGCTTCTGGCTTCACCCTTAGTACTCATGTGGGAATTACATTATCTCCTTTCCATATTAAGTGGTCTTTAACTATAGCCCCCAACCTGTTTCTACTTTTGCCCTTGGTCCCAGAAATAACTGATGCCTATGTAAATTGAATCCCAAATTGTGGGGGGTTGGGTGAGAGGGAGGAGGGGAAACTTCATCAATTTGCAAGCCTTTCAGAAAATCTGGATTCAGTTAGTAGTAAATTGAGTTGGTAGTAGTCTCTTTTATTTAAACAAACTGAGGCTACATTTCTAGCAAACCTTGGCTGAGTTTTGAGAAGGAAAACAGTGATTTATGGTTACAAAAGAAATCCAAGAGAAATTCAGTGGTTTTACCGTTCCGCCCCCTGCATGACTCTACTCCTGGAGCAGCATAGATGAGGCCCTTGGAAATCACTGGGTGTTGCATATTCAAAGTTCAATTCAGATCAAGGAAGTGAGGAGCAAGATGAGAAGCTAGCATCTGCATCCCACAGCAACCAGAAATATCAACTTTGTATGAGCTTAACTGGGGTTTGTGGGGTGGGGGATTGGAGTTCCTGAAGTCAAACTCAAAGAAAACTCCAAGAATATGTTCTAACTGGAAGATTCGCATGCAGCTGCTGCAAACTGAAACTGTCTTACATCTGTTTGCCACACTGTTGGAAGCACTGGGCTAGAAAGGATCTTGAGAGGTCACCAAGCTCACTCATGCTATCTGGTTCATGCTTTCTGGAAGGAAGATGCCACAAACCAGTTCAAGAAATTGAAGTCCATGTATAATTAAGGAGGTTAACTTTACAGAGGCAGCATGGAATAATGATAGTGGTAGTCAAGATTGGGGTTCAACTCTTGGCCCTATACATAATATCTATGCTACCATGACTAAGTCACCTTAACTTTTCATTGCTCCCCAGACAACCCTCTAAGAAGGGAAGTTAGGAAGAAGCCCCAGGACTTCCCCACATTGATAATCACAAGTCTTCTCCCCCATACCCTACAGATCCCTTAAAAAACAAACAAAAAAAACTTTAGAAGTATTCCAAATATCTGTAGAGCTATGGAGTGGCATTCTGGTAGATGTTTAACTGACTCTTGGAGGGGAAAAATATATATACAACTCACTTTTAAGTTTAATCTGCATTATTAATTTTTTCTCCATTATTTCTTAAGTCCAGACAATCAACAAAACAATAAACCAAGCCCTGAATTGTGTTGTTGTTGTTGAGTTGTTTTGGTTGTGCCAACTCTTCATCACCCCTTTTGGGGTTTTCTTGGCAGAGATACTGGAACAACTTGCCATTTCCTTCTCCAGCTTGTGTTACAGATGAGGAAACTGAGGCAACTAGGGTGAAGTGACTTGCCCAAGGTCACACAGCTAGTAAGTATCTGAGGTTAGATTTTAACTCAGGAAGAGAAGTCTTTCTGACTCCAGGCCAAGCACTCCATCCACTGTACCACCCAATTTGTAGCATTTGCCCATTTCTTAGGTGCAAATGTTCACAATGAAAATTTATCAGTCAGATCTCAGAGCCAGTAAGAGTTGACTTGGCTTGATTCTACCCATGTAACAAAGCTCCACCAAGGCTGATGTTTTTTATAGGCTCCTGTCGATGTTAAAGCCTCTCTCTGCTTTCTGATGTCAGAAAGGGCCAGAGTTGAGGCGTTTTGGATTGGTTTTTGAATAGCTTGAGTTCACCAATGACATATTCACAGCTGTGGGTCTAGGCCACAAGTGGTATGAGTGTGCCATAACAGGCAGAATCTTTGCTCCCTGTTACATACAGGACAAGCCCAGAGAGTATCATCAAGGACTCTCTTCATTCGTCTTACAAAAGCATCAGATAACATAATGAAATCAGAAAACTGTTCTGCGGTAATAGATACTATCACTTTAAATTGTAACTGGAACAGTTCTGAGAGAACACAGTTGCTAAGTATGGTTGACTAAAATGCTCGAATTTATATTTAAGAAACTGAGAAAGGACGGGGATACCTTACTCCAATTAGAGAGGGGAACAAAAAACATAAGGCTTTTCTACTTGATTAGACAGACATAAATTTTGATAACTGGAAGTAGAGAGATGCTAGATTTGTTTTTCTTTCTACTTTTCTTCTACAGAAACTGGTAAAATGAGTAAACCAAAGGCTAAAGACTATAGCAAAAAAAAGCTTTAAAGACAGGATTTTGATAGACTGAAGAAACAGACAAGGGGAAAGATCCTTAAAGAAACCCAGAGCATTTTATTCAGTCAATAAACATTTATTAAGCACCTGCAATTTGCCAGACACTATGTTAAGTTCTAGGGATACAAAAAGAAGCAAAAGATAGTCCCTGCCCTCAAGAAGCTTACATTCTGATAAGGGAGTCAACATGCAAAGAAAGATTTATAATCGGATAGATGTTATTGGGTCGGTTTTCAGTCATATCCAACTCTTTTGTGACCCTATGTTGGGTTTTCTTGGCAAAAATACTGGAGTCGTCTGCCATTTCCTTCTGTGGCTCATTTTACAGATGAGGAGATGAGGCAGACAGGGTTAAGTGATTTGCCCAGGGTCACACAGCTAGTAAGTGTCAGAGATTAGGTTTGAACTCAGGAGGCTGAATCTGTCTAGAGCTGACACTGTCCACTGTGCCACTTAACTGCCACAGGATGTAGAGGAAATAATTAATAGAGGGAAGGCACTGAAATCAAGATGGGTTAAGAATGGCTTCCTTTAGAAAGTGGGTTTTTATATAAGCTAGAAGAGGCCCTGGAGATTACATAGTTGGATCATCTCATTTTACAGAAGAAGAAACAGGCCAAGAAAGATGAAGTGATTTTATTTTTTTTTAAATGAAAGATTACACAACTAGTAAGTACCAAATCTGAAGTAAGAATCCAGGTTTCCTGATTTCCTCTGTCAGCTAAAAAAAATAAGTAACCAAGAACTTTAAAGTTTCAAGCCAGAAAGCCCAATGATATTTATAATCAAATTAGGAAATGAATATAAAGAGGCATGAAACTGCTGAAAGTTTCGCAAAGTTTGCTTGAAGTAGCATAATTATGATAATAATAACATAGTACTTAAATGTCTGCAGAATGCTTGCTTTATAGCAACACTATGAGAAAGATAAATGAGATAAAAACTTAAATATTCACAAGTTTATTTGTTTTTAAAAGTGAGTTAGTCCAACCATTCTGGAAAACCATTTGGAACCATTCTAAAAAAGTGTGTATAGACTTAAATGCCTATACCTTTGACTCAGAGGTCCCATATCTGAGATCCCACAATCTTCAATTGTGAGAAAGTAAAAAGAGTAAAAGAAGGGCCTCTATGCCAAAATCCTCATGTCAGTACTTTTTATAGCAGCAAAGAGCAGGAAATAAGGTGCCTGAGAATGACTAAGTAGGGTGCAGTAAAATGTGATGGAATATCACTGTGCTAGAAAAAAACAACCAATATGAGGAACACAGAGAAGCATGAGAAAACTTCTATGAACTGATGCAAGATAAAGTAAACAGAACCAGGAAAAGCAACATACACAACAGCAGTGTAAATAGAAAGAACAAAGACAATGATAATAAATCAAAACTGAAGACTGTAATTAGAATGCATAGAGTGTAATTAGAAGGTATAATTGGAATGATCAGGTTTGGCCTTCAAGATGAGGTATGAGAATTTACCTCACTCTTTTTCTTAAAGGACTATAAGTGAAGAATATTGCATATATGGTTGGTTAGTCTTACAGAAGCATTTTTTCTTTTTTTTTAATTCTTTATCATAGATATTGAGTCTCTAAGTGATAGCAGAGGGGATGTATATAGAAATGAAGATGATATTAAAACAAAAAAATTAATGAGATATTTTAAATTTGTTCTAAAATGGGTTCTTAAACTAGAATCTATGAACTTTTAGTTTTAATATGTTGATTATTGTTTTTGAAGGTGATTGGTTTCCTTGGCAATCCTATGCATTTTATTTGATGCATTTAAAAACATTATTATGAAAAGAGATGCATAAGCTTTCCTAGACTACCAACAGGGTCCATGACACAAATATGAGTGAGAACACTTATTCTAGAGAAAGATCATCTTTTTATTAGTTAAAGTTTACTTAATTTTAGGTATTTTTTTTAAAAGAAATATAATTTGATAGAGTTTGAAAATTGTGTTCCATATTAAAGGTCCTAGTGGTATGGTACAGTTGAAGTAGCAATGGAATCAGAATCAGAGAACCTGGATTCAAATCCCATCTCTTCCAATCATTACCCATGAGACTTTCAGCAAGTCACTTGGCCTCATATATAAAATGAAGGAAGCTGAATTAGACTTTCCCTAAGGTCCCTTTGACCTGTAAATCTGTGATCTTGTGAAAGCCTCCTTGAGATCTGAAGTTGTACAATTTCAAGCTGAGATGAAGAGAAGCTGACTTTGTGTCACCCCCTGGTGGTAGCATGCCTAAATTGTGAGGGAAGTAACAACAACAAGAAGCCACTTATCTTCCTAAGTGCTGAAATGAGGGAGAAAATGTTGTAAAGGTGTGCATTATGATAAATGCTAAGTGGTACAGGGCAACTAGGTGGTGGAGAGGATAGAGTACTGGGCCTAGAGTCAGGAAATTGTTGTTAATCATTTGTTCTCGAAGAGGATCAATAACATTATAAGGTTGATGACTTGACTTGTGAATAAATTGGATTTAAGTAAGTCAGGACTTCACAAAGTCATCAGCCTTGTGAGTCATTGAAGTTCTGTGGCAAGACCTAAGTCAAGACAAATGGTGATGGCCCAGGATGTCGTTGGCCTTTCTAAATAAAGGTCTTTTCCAGGCCTCAGTTTGAAGACTTGAGTTCAAATTTGACCTCAGACACTTACTACCTGTGTGACCCTGGACAAGTCACTTGATCCTGTTTGTCTTTGCTTCTTCATCTGCAAAATGAACTAGAGAAGGAAATGCTAAACCACTCCAATATTTTTGCCAAGAAAACCCCAAATGGGGTCACAAAGAGTGGGACATGACTGAAACAATTGAACAGCAATGACAAAGTCCTGGGCTCAGAAACGCTGCTTAGCAAGTTTTTCCGGCTGGAGAGCTAAACACTGGAGGACTAGGGAGACTAGAATTCAAACTCCCTACTTAACTTAGGAGAGACTCTGGAAGGAGCCCTATGTTTAGAGTCCAGGGTTTGAACCCTGACTCCGCTTACTTCTACTTACATTGTCTTGGGCATCTCCCTTTACCTCTCTAAGTTTCAAGTTGCTTTTCCACTAAAGATCAGTGGATTATAAACTCTAAGGTATCTTCTGAGTCTCAATTCAATGATGTTATGATTCTAGCATTGCTAACTTGGGAATATTATTTCACCTCTCAGTCCTCAGTTTCTCCATCTGTAAAGATAAGGGGGTACTAAATGGTCTCTACAGTTCCTTCCAGCTCTAAAATCTTATATGATTCTGTATTAATATTATTAATAACTAAAAGAATGTGAGCTCCTTGAAGGTAAGCACTATTTTAAAATGAGACTATATGTAAAGCATTTTGCAAGCCTTAAAATGCTATATAAATGTTAGTTGGTGATGGTAGTTTTGTGTTGGTGTTTTTATTTGTCTATCTGAAACTTTGCAATTCGTCTCAAATAGTAGGTGCTTAACAAATGCTCATTGGTTAATTTTTAAAATATCTAAAGGTTATTCTATTGTGTTGCAGTTTTTTGATGGAATCAGTTAGAAGAGACTCAGAGAGCTCATTCTTAAGTTTTCAGTGTGAGCATATACAACTCAGAAATTGGGAAATGTATATATTGGCAGATTTATAAATCCGGACTTGATGTATTGTTTTGTTGACTAGACTTAAGTAAGGGATGGAAAAAATGTTAATAATATAGCTTAAGCTTAAAAGTATGTCCCACTTACTACTTTTTTTTTCCTGAAAAGTTGATTGTTAAATGTTTACCAGCATAACCACTAGACATAAAGTACCATATCCTTACATCAGAATCAGTGGTACACCATCTCACATACCATGGGGGCAGCAATGTAATGAAGCAGGGATGCATTATTCAAGCTTTTAAAATTTATTTATATAATAATACTTGGAAAAACTACATGGAGTCTTCCAACTGTATAGAGGACCACATAGTCCAAGAGAAAGAAGACTGAATCTAAAATCAGAAAATTTGTGTTCAGATCCAATCTCTTTGTCTAAAAACCCCAAAGGATTTCCTTGTTTCTTCCAAGGGCTCCTACTGATGCTGTATTCACCCTGCCTCTTGGCCCAGCCTCCATTCAGGCATTCGTCTCCACCTTGGAACTCTGCCTACTCATGAATTAGACTGAGATCTCCTATCTAGTTTTAATAGGTGATCCCCAAAGCTTCTAGATAAAAATGACTAGAAACTCTTCACAATGTGGGCTGCCCTGAAATCAAGTTGACCTCCTTGTTGCTCTGGGCAAGATGACCCTACTCTCTATGCCCTAGAGACCATCCTTCTATTACTTTTCACCTGAAAGAACCTTGGCATGTCATTGAACCCCCTCGAGTGTCAGTTTCCTCATCTATAAAATCAGAGTTTAAGGTGCATTCCAGCTCTTGATATATGATCCCATGAACTAATATTAGCCTATGACAATAGACTTCTGGGAAACACACAATATTCTACATGTACCATGGGGACTAAAAAGCCCTGGACATAATTGCTCAGGACCTAAGCAGTCCATAACCTTGGGCATGTTTTGGACAGACAATGACAGCATTTTTAAGAGTTAGAAGGTACTTGAGGGATCATTTAACCCAACCAGTTCATTTTACAGATAAGGAAACTACCGTCATGGATATATTTCCAAGAAGGCTATTTTTGCCAAGAACTGAATCAAAGCAAAACAGATTGGTCAGGTTGGATGTGTGGGGATGATAGCAGGGTAATGAAGTGGGTGCTATGCAATGAGCTGAGCTGAAAAGGGGGTGACTGAAGGCAGCAGGCTAAAAAGAGAAAGAATGACTGCTTATTAATCATGTCTGGTACTGCTCAGATTTAAAAAGGAACTGAAGACATACTGTGACAGGCTCCTAAAGGTCACAGCAGCTTCTCAGACAACATGAAGAAAATATTCAATTGTGTAGAATTGTTCCAGGAAGTAGCATATTTATATATCCACTATTTTGCTTCATTGATTATGTGGATATCAGAAGAATTCCAGTAACTTAAGAGACAGGCATTAAACAATCTACTGCAGTGAGTGATTTTGCTATATCAAGAACATGTCAAAGCCTATGGCACAGTATAAGGTCCTGAGTTCAAGTCCTGAGCCTCAGTTCCCTCATCTGTAAAATGAGGGTGTCAAACTAGATGGCCTCTGAGTTGTGCTTTAAGATAGAACATGTGGTGTGTATGTGTGTGTGTGTTTGTGTGTATATGTGTGTATGTGTGTGTGTGTGTTGTGTGTGTGTGTGTTTGTGTGTGTATGTGTGTGTGTTTGTGTGTTTGTGTGTGTGTGTTTGTGTTTGTGTGTGTGTGTTTGTGTGTGTTTGTGTGTTTGTGTATGTGTGTGTATGTGTGTGTATGTGTGTATGTGTGTGTGTGTGTGTGTGTGTGTGTGTGTGAATGTGCTGGGCTCCTAAGTTAATCTATTGAAGCCTATGAATCCCTTTGCAGAATAGTACTTTTAAATGCATAAAATAAAATATGTAGGATTACAAAGGAAATAAATTATACTGACATATAGTCTATCTCTCTATCTCTCTATCTATCTATCTTTAAGTCCATAGACTCTAGGTGCAAGCACTTGTCCTAGATGCACAATTATAAATACATATTGATTTATGTCTCTAAAGTTTAAAAAAAAGTGCAAACATTTCAGTTTTAAAATGTCACATCATACATGTGTGTATGTGTCTGTATATATGCTTGTGCTAATTTCACATACACCCATGGAAAATAACCCGACCATTTGAAATAGAGGCAACTTTTCTTCCCCAAAAGGTTTCCTTGTTTCTTCCAGGGGCTCCTACTGATGCTATATCCACCCTGCCTCTCGGACCAATCTCCATTCAGGCATTCGTCTCCACCTTGGAACTCTGCCTACTCATGAATTAGACTGAGATCTCCTATCTAGTTTTAATAGGTGATCCCCAAAGCTTCTAGATAAAAATGACTAGAAACTATTCACAATGTGGGCTGCTCTGAAATCAAGTTGACCTCCTTGTTGCTCTGGGCAAGATGACCTTGCTCTCTATGCCCTAGAGACCCTCCTTCTCTGACTCTCTAGGGACGATCCTATTCACTGGTTTTTCTGAATTCTCACTTTGCAGGGCTATTGTGAGAAATTAACCAAATTGTATTGAAGTTTTGTTTAAAAATCCTTCTCCTTCTTCACCTGCCCTCTATCTCCACAAAGACAATTCTATAAGGGAGGAGGAAGAGGAAAAGGAGAAATAGGAGGAAGAAGCAGAAGAGGAAGAGGAAAGAAAAAGTCATGGGTCCACATAGTCTTTGCAGAAAGGTCTCCCTCCCCCTACAGTGATTAGATACCAGACAGTTAGTTACTCAAAGGTAAAAATAGGCAGGGAGTCTTTTGTTTGGAAACTGCCTGGGCCTTTTTTTCACAAAGTACAACTGGAATTCAGAGAAGGGAGAGTTCAGTGTGGGCTGTAATAATCTGAGAATAATTCACTGAAGAAGTGAGTTACATTTTGCAGGGGAAAAAATAGGATTTTGAAGGAGGGGAGGGAGCAAAGTCATTCCAGACAGTTAGGAAATTCATGAGCAATGATATTTAGCCAGTGACAAGTATGACTTGTAAAAGAGACACTAAGGAGCCCAGGCCAAATGGGATGAAGTCTGCATGCTAGAAACAGCTTTAAATTTTATCTATATGTGAATAGTTGTGTTTGGATACATGTATATACACATGTATATACATAAACATACATATATATTTATAGTTTTGGTTAAGAATTATATATAATAATTCTCATGTTATATTAGACATTATGTATTATTAGATATATTAAATCTATATGCATATGTATATGTATGTATATGTATAGAAGACTTTACTTGGGTACACAGTGCTGACTGATGATATTGTCACCTACTGTGATCTAGGGGTGCATGGTGTTTGTACTTTCTGCTGCCCCTTCAGGATGATTGGCTTAAGGATGATTGAAAGCCTACCTCAAGTCAAGATGAAAGAAGACTTGCCTTGGGTCCTCTGTACTGACTGAGGAGATTGTGACTCACTGAATGCTGTCTTTTGTTTAAGAACATGTGACCATCTTAGTAAGAAGTTCTTATGTGACAGTGTTGTGGATGCTGTGCTTTAGTTTCTTGAATGTTTTTGCTTTACTTTATTGTTGAATAAATAGAGAGTTCACTATACTATGCGATTAGATCCTTAAAGTTATTCACAGTAGCAGTCCTCAGGAGAGCTGCTCGTGATTGGCTTTACGCAAAGGCACTGGAATGGTTTGCCATTTCATTCCCTACTCATTTTTCAGATAAGAAAACTGAGGCAAATAGGGTTGAGTGATTTGCTCAGGGTCACACAGCTAGTAAGTGTCTGAGAATGGATATAAATTCATATCTTTCTAACTCTAGGTCAAATGATTTGTCCACTGTACCACCTAGATGACAGGTAAGAGGTCAAGCATAAAGATATGGATTTAAGACTGTCTAGCAGAAAAGTAACACTTGAAGCAATGAACAGGAATAATTCCCTTCATCATGAAAAGGTCATTTTCCTCCACCAAAGGAAGTAGAATGGGAGGGAAGGAAGAGAAAATGTTCAGTAAAAAATGAAGATCTCATTTTGGCATCCACACCATCATGACTGGTCTTGCCATCAACTCTGCTACAGTTCCCTTTTGGTTGTACAGGCCTTTGAAACAAATTTCCTTTGAATCTTCCTATTGGTGCTATCTCCTCCAGTTAAAGTATGAGCTCTTTGATTAGTAGAGACTTTCTTCTTTTTTCTATTTTTTCTCTAGGTTTTTGCACATAGTAGTTCCCTGATAAATGCTTTTTCATTCATTTATTCATAACTATTCACTGAACACTGATATATTATATGGGGTCATGCACAGGCCAAAGATAATATGTTCTTGTGGATGACATGAAAATTAATGCATGCTCTGACACTTCTAAGGCATTACTTCCCAAAGTCCTGGAACTATATTGAAAAATCTGGAGACATAATGGAGATGGAACTATGGGCATCAAATATCAGAGTCTATCTTCTCTTCCAAGACTTTAGTATCTGTCTTAGACATGGTATGCTCTTAACTTCAAATGAGAATACTCCCAAATTGCTCTGCCTGTGGGATCTTCTATAGCCAAATTGATCTCCAGGTATAATTTGCACATTCACAAATTTGAACAGACCAGAAACTAAATTAGTATGGAACAAATGAACTCTCTCATATAGGATGCAGTACCCTCATCTGCCAAATAAAGGCTTTGTATCAGATTATCTCCATGTTCTTTTTTCAACTCTACTGTTCTACAACAGGTATTTCAGGACTTTTTTCCAGCACAGGACAGGTGTGACTTAAAACGAGAGCATCCTGATGCATCCTGACACATCATCATCATCATCATCTTCATCATCACAAATGAATTGAATTTATATAGTGCTTCAAGCTTTACAAAGCACTTTATAAATCTTATTTCATTTGATCTTCACAATAGCTCTGAGAGGTAGTTACCCTCACTTTGCAGATGAAAAAACCAAGGCAGACAGAGTTTTAGTGACTTTCCTAGCATCACAAGGCTAGTAAGGGTCTGAGGCCAATTTGAATTGCGGACTTTCAGACTCCAGGACTAGTGTTCTTTCCACTGAGACACCTAGCTGTCACATCAGACTTATCTAGAATGTAAATAATTTTAAAGTGATAAGACAAAAACTGTGATGAAGTTGTAGGATAAGTTCCCCTTGTAGTTTGCTTAGAAAAGTGATTCAAAGATATAAATATTATAAAACCTGGCTAGAAATAAGCTAGATACTATACAGCGTCAAATAAATGCATATCACTTGTAAGTATTTACTAAGTTCCAAGCACTATGCTGATGCTGGTGATAGAAATACAAAAGAAAGGTAACTCCTACCCTCAAGAAGCTTACATTCTAATTGAGTAGAAAATACATATGGAGGCTAGGCAGCATATTTTGGTTTGGGAAGCCACAATGATGCATAATAGCATAGATATTCAGTTTATATGTCCTTTCCAGAAGCAATGTTAGTGTTGCTTGGATAACTGCTGCCAGTGTCAAGTGGTATAAATATATAAAAGTTGGCTGGATGTAAGCAAGGTTGTCTTGTATTTTTTAAACTCATTACTTACCAACAGTGCACAGGTGGACATTATAGAAGGAAGTAGATGTCTCTTCCTGGCACCTAAGGAAGCAGAATGGCAAACATGCTGTAGGCAGTAAATTAAGGATCACAAGCTTTACGTTCTAATCCTGGTCCTGCCATTTAATAGCTATGTAATTGTATGCCAGTCACTTCATTTCTCCGGGCTCCAATTTCCTCATCTTTGAAATGAGGACTGGGATGAATAATCTCCAAATCTCTTTCTATCTCTAACATTCCATGAACAGCAGATGACATTTGTCTTTTTATCCCTGGTATCCATCATAGCACCTGGCACACAGTGGGTATTTCCTTGTTGATTGATCAACTGATTGGCACCAAATCTGAGTCAGCTCCAGTGCCAGTGCTACAGTGAATCATTCATCACAGTGAACTTATGAAGACTGTATAAAACCAGGGCACCAAACTCATTTGCCCTTTTCAGTTATAAGCACAAGTGATAGAGTCCCAGGGCCTGGATACTCGAACCATGTTGACCTTGGAGGCAAGATTTCAGGCTGGATGTTGCTTCCAAAAAAAAGAGGAGATTGGAGGGGAGCAGCTAGGTGGCACGGTGAATAGATCATTGGCCCTGGAGTCAGGAGGACCTGAGTTCAGATCTGGCCGCAGACACTTGACACACTTACTACTGTGTGATCTTGGGCAAGTCACTTAACTCCAATTGCCTTGCCTTCCCCCCTCCCAAAAAAAAAAAAAGACTAGGGGATCCAGAATACTGGGATATGGATACAAGTTCAGCGGGGCTTTGCACTTGGAACTTGGTGGTACCATGTTATATAGTCCCACCAACTAGTGCTCCATCCTTCCACTCCCCAGAGACTGAGTTGGTGTAAAGAATTATTATGCCCCAAGGTGTTGGAAATATGCCTATGTTTGTTCTTGCTGTACCTTGAAGTAAATACACCTTTGTAAAATTAATCTGATTTCTCTCACTAAATGGAACTGGGGGGGGGTCCCTAAAATCAGAGAAACACGAAATGATGGAGTATTGAGTCAATGGCAGAAAGACTAATCATCTGATTCTATTTATTTAGCTTTAAATTTCAAAGTCATCTATGTTTTATTATATTTTTATTTATTTTGTTTAATGGTTCCTAATTACATTTTAATTTGGTTCCAGTGGCACTAGGGAATATTGTGGGCCACATACGCATGTTTGACATCTCTGCTATCATGAATATTATCCTGCATATGGAATCTGAAAAGAATGGGTTCCAATTCCACTTTAGACACTTAATAGCTATATGATCCTAGAAGGAATTAAGAAATAAATAATGAATAAATGCTTATTTATTAAGCACCCACAGTGTGCCAAGCACTGTGCTAAGTGCTTTACAAATGCTATATTATTTGTCCTTCACAACAATCCAATAAGTGCCATTATCATTCCTATTTTATTATTGAGGAAACTGAAGCAGACAATGGTTAAGTGACTTGATCAAAGTCATGCAGCACTAGATTTGAATTCAGGTCTTCCTCACTTCAAGCCCAGTGTGCTATCCACTCTGCCTCAGTCTCCTCATCTGTAAAATGAGGGGGTGGGTTGATGTTCACCCTAGCTATAAATCTCTGATCCTATGAATTTTCAATTATATTTAGGAGTGGGGGAGAATTTAGCAGAGCTTTTACAGAATTTACAGATAATCTACAAAGCCCATTTTATTAATTAGTTTTAAATCTCTACTCTTCCCAACACATGTATATACATATACGTACATATAATATATACACACATATATACATACATATATATGTGTGTATATATAAATGTGCATATGCATATGTATATATACACATATATGAGTATATAGGTATACATTATATATATATGTATACACACATGTATATGTATATATATACATATATATGTATATATATATGTGTATGTATCCCAGTCTTAAAACAAACCTATTAATTACTGAAGATTCACCACGATTTGAGCTTCACTCCTGATCTCTTCCCTGTGATGGGAGGACTGACCAGCTGTGTAATGATAGAGACGTAGACTGCTGGAGGTGGAAGGGGAGAAGTAAGAGGCCCAGGAAATCAGACCCCACCTAATGAGGAGTTTGCACCATGTCAACGTGTTGAGCTGGCTTTGCTTTTCTCATTTTTTATATTGTATCAAAAACCTGAATCCTGAGCATCCTTACTATGGGAAGAAACCACAAAGGGAAATAAAGGCAGAGTTAAGACTAGAGGATAGGAAAGGTAGACCCAAGGTAAAGTTACAATGAGATGGGGATAGAGGTGGAGAAATAAGGCACAAGGGCCACTTTTTAATATACATCGTTTCTAAATACACATCATTTTAATGCTATAGGGCAGCCAAGTGGCACAGTGGATAGAGTGTAGGACCTGGAGTCAGGAAAACTCATCTTCTAGTTTAAAATCTGGCCTCAGATGCTTATTAGCTATGTGACCCTAGGTAAGTCACTTAACCCTGTTTGCCTCAGTTCCTCAACTGTGAAATGACCTGGAGAAGGAAACGACAAGCTTCTCTTGAATCTTGCCACAAAAACCCCAAGTGGGTTCACAAAGAGTCAGATATGACTGAAAAATTACTGAACAACACATTTTAATGCCAAGGAATTTGTTTCTACATGACCTTTAAGTCTTTGTTTGGCGATAAATCAAGTCACATAGTCAAATGAAATCATGGGTCCAGGCAGAATCGGCAACATGTCATACATGTCAGGTAAAGGCTCACACTCTCTGGTGGGTAGTGGCAAGAAGGGGAAATAAATTTCAAATGCATAGTGGAAAGATCATAGAATCTGGAAAGAAAAGATCCAGATTAAAACCCCAGCACCTATTAGCTGTGTGCTCATTAGCAAGTCACTCTCTAGGCATCAAATTTCCCATTTGTCTAAAAAAAAAAGTTTTGGGGCAGAGAGGGGGGAGTGAAGAACTAGAATACTTCTGAGGTTCCTTCCAACTCTAAGTCCATGATTCTAAAAAGCCTTATAAGTCTCAGTCTCTTCAATTATAAAACAAGAGGTGGGACTAGATTTATTTATAATGCAACTTTGCTATACATGCCCAAATCATTTGAGATGAAAGCATCCATGAGGATGATGGCAAGAATTTGATTCTGGGAGAAGACATCCTAATTCATTTCCCTACCACATAGGTAAAAGTAGCCTTTTCCCACTGTTTGTGTAGCCAGAATAGGCTACATTTTTAAAGCTACCAGACCCAGATAGTTTCATTCTTTTTTGGCAGCATCCAAGACATGAAGCTCCTGTTCATCTGAAATTGAGCTGGATGGGGGTGTGGGGGGGGGAGGAATGGCTATCTTCCTCTCTACCTTAGACCCTATGGCCCAAAGAATCAAGCTTGGGGCTTTGGTCTATCTCATTTGGACTTTTTAGTTACAGACACAGTGATGGAGTCCCTGAATCTGAATGTTCAAGCCATGGTGATTTTGGAAGCAGTATTCTAGGCTGGATATTGCTTGCACCTCAGAAGAGAAGATTGGAGAAGACAGAATGCTGGGATATGGATATAAGCCCAATGGGGCTTTGCACTTGGAACTTGGTGACACCATGTCATGTTATAGTTTCACCAACTAATGCTTCATCCCTCACTCCCCAGAGATTGAGGCGGTGTAAAGGGTTACTATGTCCCTAGATGTTAGGGGGTGAGAGGAATGTATATAGGTTTGTTCTTGCTGTACCTTGAAGTAAATATACCTTTGTAAAATTAATCTGATTGTTGTCATTAAATGGAACTGGGGGACCCCTAAAACTGAAAGGACACAAAATGGTGGCTCTTTAGTCAATAGCAGAAAGACTAGACACCCCAAATCTCATTAAGGGTACTGGAAAACTGTGCGGGAAGGATGCAATATAATGTATCTGGCTTTCAAGGAGTAAGGGCAAGGATAATCATTGTTGTATCTCTAAATTTCTTTTCATTTCTTGAGCCCATGAATTTCTGAACCTTGCCTACAGTCATCAAATGCCCTTTCCAATTTGGTAAAGATTTTCCTTTGTTCTGCTTCAGTGGTTTTGAGCCTGAGTCTACATAGTTGTACCATTTATCACCCGAAATGAGAATGCACTGCCTTTTCAATGGCTTTTGCTTTCTCTATTCCATCCCAAAGAGCAAAAGCAGTTCTTGTGATACTCAAAGAGGACCTTTTCCTTAATAGATATGACTCTTTAGTATGTTGACTTTTAAAACACAAATAGAGGGTTTGGTTTAGCCCTGACCACAAGAATATAGATTCTAAGCCTGATTCTGGGAGTAAGTTTGGTTTTGTTTAGTCAGGGCAATAGGAGTGGCCCAGTACACAATTAATGGTATCAGTTCTGTAAATTTACCACAGAGATAATGTATCAGTAGCTCCATAAAAGGCACCGTAAAACTATGGTTGGATACCATAGATACAAATCAGCTCTATGAATTAGTACAATTTTATAGTTATTACCTTATTCCATATATATATATATATATACATATGCATACATGCATATATGTGTGTGTGTGTGTGTGTGTGTGTGTGTGTGTGTATTTTTATATGTATTAGCTTATAATTGCACGTGGTAGGGGACCGCATATTTGTTTTCTGGAGATCAGTTATTGGAAAGGCTAACCATTAAGCTGACCTCAGGGTGAAAAATTTTTCAGGCACAGAAATTTGAATTTGACCAATTAAATCATTAAAAAGTTTCAATTTATGCTGGAGAGGATGCGGAAAAATTGGAACACTAATGCATTGTTGGTGGAGTTGTGAAATGATTCAACCATTCTGGAGAGCAATCTGGAACTATGCTCAAAGAGCTATAAATAAGTTCATACCCTTTGATCCAACAATACCACTACTAGGGTTGTATCCCAAAGAGATCATAGAAGTGGGAGGAAGACCCATATGTACAAAAATATTTATAACAGCTCTTTTTGTGGTGGCAAAGAACTGGAAATTAAGGGGATGTCAATTAATTGGGGAATGGCTAAACAAGGTGTGGTATATGAATGTAATGGAATACTACTGTGCTATAAGAAATGAGGAGCAGACAGACTTCATATTTACCTGGAGAGGCTTATACGAACTGATGCTGAGCGAGAAGAGCAGAACCAGGAGAAATTTGTACACAATTACAGTCACAACGTATGTGTGACGACCAACTTTGATAGACTGGACTCTTCTCAGCAACGCAGGGTTATAAGACAACTCCAAAAGACTCATGATGGAGAGAGGTGTCTATGTTCAGAGAAAGAACTAGAAAGAACAGAGTTTGAATGCAGATTGAAGCAAACTACCTGCTCTCCTTCTTTTTCTTGTTTGGTTTTATTTCCTTTTTCCCATGTTCATTCCATCTGTTACAATCCTTCTTTATAACCTGACTAATGTCTAATGTGAAAGTATTTGCAGATCCTATACTTGATTGCATACCACCATGGGGGGAGGGGAAGGGAGGAGAAAGAGGGGAAGAAAATTTGAAACTCAAGGGATTGTGGAACTGAATGTTGTAAACTAAAAGTAAACAAACAAATCAATAAAGACCAAAAAAAAATTTTTTTTAAAGTTTCAGTTTGCATCAGCAGGGGTGAAATAACTACAGAGCCTCAAAGGACTGAAATACAAGTCTTGGAAAGACAAAGTACTTCTTAAATGCTTGCTATGGGCTAGGAAGATAAGATAGGGCCTCCTCCATTTTGGCAGAGGTGGAACACTATGGGTATGGAACACTGTACCTACTACTATGAGGCTCAGTTGAACAGAGACTATTTTTTCTTGTTTATTCTTTGTAACAAAGGATGACTTACTGGGTAGAAGAGGGAAAATAAATATTTGGAAATTAAGGTGATAAAAAAATCAAAAAACGTCTTTTTTTTTAAGAAAAGAGATCTAGGCAATTCTTAAAGACATAGAATCCAGTTTTTTATTCAAATAGCTTTATGAAAGGGTCAACATATTTGCTTATTTTTAGAACTACATTAGAGAAGTCTTGGCTTAGAGGTTATCTAATCCATTCGCATAATTTTCTCTTTTTATTTTCTTCCTTCATTTCTTTCTTTTCTTTTACTCTTTTCTTTCCCTCCCTTCCTTCTTTCACATACACTCTCTCCTTATTTCCTTTCTTCCCTTCCTTTCCTTTCTCCCTCTTTCCTCTTTATTTCTTCCTTCCCTTCTTTTTTCTTCCTTCTTTCCTTTCTTCCTTCTGTATTTGGTCCTTATACCTCACCCAACTAGAAGTTCAACAGTTATTCAAGCATCTGATGCCAGTGCCAATCAGCACAGAAGCTTTGACCTCCTCCATTTCCAACCTGAACTAGTTTGCCACCCTTTAGTAGGCCTCTACTAATAGAGACTAACAATGTTGGTGTCAGATAGGTACCAGTTTGGGTATCCAATCACCTTGAACCCTACTGCAACTCAGGACTCCTGAACTCAAGCAGTCCACTAGCCCCAGCCTCCTCAGTAGCACGAATTACAGGCATCTGCCCACCACCCCCTGGCCACCTCATTTGACAGATAAGGGAACCAAAGTCTATAGAACTTTCATCATATGCCCAAGGTCACACAGATCCTTAGTGGCAAAAGCCAGGACCAGCCTCCAAGATTTGTGACTCCTGTCTTAATTTCTTTCCACTAACCACACTATCTCCCAGGTATTGTCAAAGCTAATAAAGAATAAATCTATGTTTGGTGAAATAACTGAGACCAGCCACAAGAGAGCTAGATGCACCAAGCAATGGACAGAGTTTCTGAAAGAATTCAAGAACAAAAAAGCATTTGTAAAGTAGTTCCCAAATAGCCTTGGTCACCCACTGAGAACAGATGAAATGAATAATAACAGAATGTGTGGAAAAAAAGCTCATGCTCAAGTGGTTGCGTATGAACGCTATAAACTGCACATGTTACAGGAACATAAATAGACCATGGATATTTTGGGGAGCCTGTGAGTTCATCAGTGGCTCCTACCACCAATGCAGATTGCACTGCCTTCATGCCATCTCATCTTGCATAATTCTTGCCCAAAGAATACCAGAGACTACAAAAACAACAAAACAAATAATGCCACCAAAATGTTTGCCAGCAATATTTCTCTCTAAATTTTTCTCGGATAAGGAGAAAAGTGTCTAGAGCCATTCCTGCGTGGTTATGAGGAGGCTTTGCTCTGATTAAATTAAATGAAGGTGGGCCTTTCTAGATGGCTCCAAATTCTCATGCGGAATTTGGACAATAAATTAATTGCATCGACTTGACTTTGAGTGAATTTCCTCCTCTTCTTTACGTAAGTGTAACTAACATAGGATAATAGGATTTAAACCTAGAAAGGGACCTGAGAGGTCATCTAGTCTAACCTTACAGATAGAATAAACTAAGGCCCACCGAGGTTAGGTGACTTGTGTAAGGTCATACGGGTAGAACACATCAGAACAAGAATTTTAACTCAGTATCTTTTGCTTCTAATCCAATATTCTTTCCCCAACATTAGTTTGTCTCTTATAAAAAGCTACATTTGTACCTATTCCCTGTTAGTCACCCAATTGGGAGTGATTTAAAAGCTATTATTTAAAAAAAAGACAATCTACTCCCCAGTCTTCTTCCATGAAAGCAATATTCATTTAACTCAATTCTTTTGGAAACAAGAAAGATAAAACAGGAGGATAAAAACCTTTAAGTATTGCTTCTTCCATGGTGTGAAAGCCCAGAAGAGCCCTTAGCAACAATTTATGCATGCTAAGGGGAAAATTGAATTTAACTACAGAGCTACTTGTTATGTCCCTCTGTTATTTTTTTTTAAAGAAGAGATTAGTCTACCAAATGACAAACAGAATTAGTAAGCTGTTACATAAGTAATGCAGATACTAATTAAAGTCACCATAATCTATCATACCCACTATTGAATCTAAAATCTGTCATGCTTCCCAGAATAGTCAATCAGGAGTATACTCTCTCAATTAGCCCCACAGATACCCAGTTATTGCTAACCTCTCACTTGATTTTTCCATCCCTTGCAACTTACCACACTTATTCCATCATTGAGCAGGGCCTCCCCAAAGATCATCATGTATAGTTGCTCATTCACATGAGCCTCCTCAAATACTGCCAGCACTGCCACAGGGTCCACCGCAGAGATCATACTCCCAAAGAGTAGATTCTGAAGCAAGTTGACATCACTGAGGCCAAAAGCCTTGACTTGGCATATCAGGTAGAGGGACAGGCCAATGCCAAAGGCATTCAAAAGAGCCCCCATTCCTGACCACCACAGGATGGAGCCAATGTTCTCAAAAAAAGGCCGGGTGGGCATGAAGTAGCCACCTTCAAGGACGATGGGTGGAAGGAGGTACAGGAAATAGATACTTGAATCCATTACAGGTGGAGATTTGTGATCAGTGCCAAAGATGATACCCCCTACAAGAGCACCAACAATGATCAGGAGGCAGCTCTCTGGCATAAGACCTGGAAGCTTGTGATAGAGATGGAAACCTAGGAGAAAGCAGAGAGAGGCAGGGTTTCCACTCATTCTTTCAATAAGCATTTAAATATGAAATACTGTATATGGCAGGCAGTGCTCTAGATGCTGAAAGATAAAGATAAAACAATTTTTTCCCTTGAGGAGTTTACATTTGATTAGGGGAAACCAATTTGTACACAGAAAAATAAATTTAGAATATATACAAGGTCATTTTTAAGAGACATGTGGAGGGAAGGGACTAGACTAGCAATTCCAGAATGAAGTTTTTGTTCAAATGTATCTTATTTTTAATTAATGAAAGAAAATAAGCATTTCCATAACATAGCATAATAAAGATGATTGCACATGAAACTGCAGATCTATTGTGTACAACTTGCTATTCCTTTTAAATATATAATAAAGTTATCATGTAAATTTCTTTTTTTTAGTTTCCCCTCCCACTCTAGAGATGGCAACCATTAGACACAAATATGTGTATACACATACATACACATATACACATACACACACATACATGCACACACACATACACGCATGCATACATACATATTTTGTGACACACACACATATCTCTGATGTGGGCATGCCATACTGAGTGATCCTGTGCCAGTGTCTCCCATGTCATACAATCAATTCCAAAGTTCTTGAGAGAGCCCTTGAGAATGTCCTTGTATCACTTCTTCTGACCACCATGTGAATGCTTGCCCTGTGTTAGTTCTCCATAAAAAAGTCTTTTTGTCAAGCATACATTTTGCATTTGAACAACATGGCCAATCCATTGGAGTTGTGCTCACTGAAGCAGAGATGGAATCCTTGGCAGTTTAGTTCCAGCAAGGACCACAATATCTGGTATCTTATCCTGTCAAGTGATCTTCAGAATCTTCCTAAGACAATTCAAACGGAAGTGATTCAGTCCAGGTTTAACAGGCATACAACAATGAGGTCAGTACAAAGGCTTTTTAATAGCAAGCAAAGAAGTAGTTAACACCTTGTTTCAGCTACTGAATTAATACTTTGTTTCATCTATTTAATTAACACAGAAGCAGTTAACACCTTCAGTTCATGATTGTATCAAGAATCAAGATCTAGAACTTGTGAATCCCACAATTTGTGAAGCCTAGAACTTGTGAACTCTTGCAACAGGAAGGGGAGGAGCTGATATACACACACACATACATACATACATACATATACATACATACCTACACATACATATAACTGTATATGTATGTATATATGTATGTATAAGGAGAGGCCCAGGATAGAGAGAGCAGAACTGAGAAGTGAGCTCTTATGGTGGAGAAGTAGAAAACTTGTGGTATCCCGGCACTCTATGTTCGTCTGTTCTGTCCGTGTTGATGTTTGTTTGTGATACTTTATACAGAAGCCCTAGGACCTTACTGGAAGCCCTGAAAGAGGATTTTCTGGTTGTCTGTTTACAGAAGTCCTGGAGGAGGGATTAGGAGGTCCTGGGACTATATTGATGATTTGTGTTGACTTCTTGGACTTTGTTTGTGGGTCTGTGTTGATTTTTATGTTGATGATTTGTGTTGACCTCTTGGACCTTGTTTGTGGGTCCCCATTGATTTCACAGGAAGATAGTGAATTGATGATTGTGCTGGCAATGTGCATGAGTGTTGTTTTGGCTCTGCTAAATTTTCTCTTCCCAGAAACAGAAACTGTGAAGGACTTGAGGTGGACTGGACACTGTGAGCTTCAATATGGAATGAGAACTGGACAAGGAGCTGGATGAAGAATTGGACAAGGAGCTGCACAAGGAACTGGGAGCTACCTGGCTTTGAACCCAGGTTATAGTTCGAGCAGGAGCAAGGACCATGGAAGAGGAACTGTGGAAGCCAAGAGCAAGCCTGGAGTCAAGATGAAAAGATCTCTTCTTGGGTACTTGATGCTGACTGAGAAGATTATGATTTACTGTGATCTAGTGGTAGAGAACTTTAACCTTTGTACGTTGTGTCCATTAAGGAGACATACCTCCTTAAGGATGATTGAATTAAGGACTTAGTAAATGATTGAGTTACTAAATGATTGTACTTTGTTTAAAACTATGTGACCACTTTGGTGAAAACTATGTGCCCATTTTAGTGATAAGTTGTTATGCCATAACATTAGGAAGGTTGTACTTTTATTTCTGTGAATGTTTTGTCTTAGTTTGTTACTGAATAAATAGACAGTTCATTATACTGTGTAATCAGAACCTTGAAGCTGTTCACAGCAGCAGTCCTCTAGAAAGCTGCTCATGCTTGGCTTTACATGGCTCTGTAGACATTCAGTTTAGTAGCCAGTCTAATTCATCTTCTCTCTCATACTTTCCTTTGGAGCTTCCAAAACACTCAACTAGCTCTGGAAATGTGTGTGTTAACCTCACTATAAATCCCTGGAAAGTATACTACCAAGGTAAATGAATTTATCCACAGCATTAGAAACTTCTCCATTTGTTGTAACCAATGGTTCCATGTATGGATGGTGTGGTGTTGACTGATGGAGCTGTGCTCTATGAGCAAAGCAGAATGGAAACAGCTCAAAGGAAATGCAGGATGCATAAATTTAGAGTACCCATTCCAAATGTTCACATGGACTATTTGTGCCCAACCTGTGGTAGAGCATTCCAAGCTTGTATTGGTCTGATCAGCCACAGCCGAAAAATTCAAAAATTTACTCTAGCAAAATGATGTCATTTTGGTCCTCTTTGAGAACTAAGGATAACAACAAACCAACCATACACACACACACACACACACACAGATAAATGTAAGATCATTCTATATATACTTCTATTTATCAGTTCTTTTTCTGGATACAGATAGTGTCTTCCTTCAGAGCAACTTTGTAGTTAATTTCTTATTTATAACAGTCAAAATGACTTAGTCATTCAAAGTTGTTTTTAAAACAATATTGTTCTTATTGTGTACAATATTCTCTTGGTTTTGCTCATTTAGTTTTTCTTTATTTTGTGCAAGTCTATCCATCAAGCTCATCATTTCTTATAGCATTGCAGTATTCCATCACAATCATATACTACAACTTGTTCAGTCATTCTCCAATTGGTGAGCATCCCTGTAATTTCCAGTTCTTTACCAGCACAAAGAGAGCTGCTATAAATATTTTAGAATATATAGGTTCTTTTTTCCTTTTTCCCTGATCACCTTGGGAAACATACATAATAATGGTATTGCTGGGTCAAAGGGTATAGGTACTTTAATAACTCTTTGAACATAATTCCAGATTGCTCTCCAAAATGGTTAGATCAGTTCACAATTCTACCAACAATGAATTAGTATCTCAATTTTTTGACATACCCTCCAACATTTGTCCCTTTCCTATTCAATCATTTTAGTCAATCTGATAGGTATAAAATGATGTCTCAAGTTTTTCATTTGTATTTCTCTAATCAATAATGATTTACAGCATTTTTATATTACTATAAATTGTTTTTATTTCTTAACTGAAAAACTACCTGTTCATATCACTTGATCATTTATCATTCGGGGAATGACTCATATTCTGATGTATTCTGACCTGAACAGACCACAGCTGGATTAGGTTTTAGGTATCACATTTTAGAAAAGACATTGTGTTCATACAAGCATGTTCAGAAGAGAGTGACCAGGATGTTATTCAAGAATCTGCTAGAGAGATTAAGGATGCACATCTTGAAAAAGAGAAAAATCAAGACATAAGAAGCATGATAACTGCTTTCAACTGTCTGAGGGGCTATCTTATGGGAGACAGATCCTGAAAGAAAAACTGAGAACAATGTGGAAAAATTGTAGAGAGACACATCTAGACTCCATCATAAGAAGGAAAATCCTAACAATTAGAGCCATAGAAAAGTGAAGTGAATGGACTGAGGAAATATTGGGTGACGCCTTGTAATGGTGATGGTCATTTTAAGTTCTTCCCTGTCCCTTAATAAGCTTAAGAGAATTTGAAGACCTTCCCTGATTTGAAGATCTTCCCTGCCCCCTAATAGGCCAAATGTAATAACATGGAGCCTGTGGTGGGAGGAGTTTTCCCAAGGCTGGATCAGAGCCCACAGGAAGCTGGGAGTTGGAGCAGTTAGAGCTGGAAGGAGGAGAGGACGCACCCAGGGAGACAGCAAGGCACTGTGGGTTTCCAGCACAGTGCCAGGAGAGTCCCCAGGATTACAAAAGCCTCAGATCATCATAGGCTTCTAGCTTGCGAACTGGCGCCATTCTACCCTTAAGCAAACAGCACCTCAGAAGACCTTTGGAATTATTTATTTTTCTTATTACTTTTAAAGCATTATTATTATTATTATTATTATTATTATTATTATTATTTGGTTGGTTTGTGGGAAAGTTAAAGAATGGTGTGGCTCTCTGGTGTATTATCTTCTATGTTGCTGTATTGGATTTGGTTTCCTAGTCTTAGGATTTGGTTTTCTGCTGTCTGAATAAATGTTGTGCTTCTATCTTCTATATGAAAAGTCTGCTATATTTTGTGATTGAGAACTATCTCAGTATATTTATAGTCGCCATTGGTATGGTGAATATTGTGTTGGTGCTGCACTCCTC
>CM053580.1:137150231-137179365 GCA_028627135.1 Pseudochirops cupreus | reverse complement strand
TCCTGCTCATTTCACTTTGCATTAGTTTGTACAAGTCTTTCTGGAATTTTATGAGATCTACCTGTTCATCATGTTTTATTGCACAATAGTATTCCATTACATTCATATACAACAACTCATTCAGCCATTCCCCATTTGATGGGCATCCCTTCAATTTCCAATATTTTGCTAACACAAAAATGGATGCTATAAAAAATTTTGCACATGCAGCTCCTTTTCCCTTTTTTATGATCTCTTTGGGATACAGACCTAATAATGGTAGTGCTAGCTCAAAGGGTATGCACAGTTTGGTTGTCCTTAGGGCCATAGTTCCAAATTGCTCTTCAAAATGTTTGGATCAGTTCACAACTATATGAACAGTGCATTAGTGTCCTAATTTTTCCACATCCTCTCCAACATTTTTCATTTTCCTTTTTTGTCATATTAGCCAATCTGATTGGATTAAGATAGTTTTTCAGAGTTGTTTTAATTTGCATTTCTCTCATGAAAAGTGATCTAGAGCACTTCTTCATATGCCTATAGATAACTTTGATTTCTTCATCTGAAAACTGCCTCTTCAGATCCTTTGACTGTTTACCAATTAGAGAATGGCTTGTATTCTCATAAATTTGACTCAGTTCTCTGTATGTTTGAGAAACGAGACCTTTTATGAAAGACATTTGCTGTAAAGATTGTTTCCCAGATTTCTGCTTTCCTTCTATGCTTGGTTGGATTGGTGTTGTTTGTATAAAAGCTTTTCAATTAACACAATCAAAATGATGTATTCTACATTTCATAATACTCTCTATCTCTTGTTTGGTCATGAGTTCTTCCCTTCCCCATAGATATGACAGGTAGACTCTTCGGTGCTCTTCCAACTTGATTGCTTCTTTGTCTATGGTTCCTTTTATCAAGGTGTAGATTCCTTCCTTATCTCTTTAATTAGGTCTATTTTTGCTTTTACTTTGTCTAAGATTAGAATCTCTACACCTGAATTTTCTTTTTTCTTTACATCAGGTGAAGCATAATAGATTCTGCTCCAGCCCATTACCTTTACTCTGTGTGTATCTTTCTGCTTCAAGTGTGCTTCATGCAAGCAACATATTGTAGAATTCTGGTTTTTGATCCACTCTATCTGCCTCTGTTTTATGGGAGAGTTCATTCCATTCAGATTCACAGTTATGATTACTAACCATTCTAATTTTCCTCCTGTTTATCCTCCTTCTCCTTTCACCCTTTCCCTCCTCACCAGAGTTTTGCTTCTGTCTATCACTTCCCTGGATCTTCCCTCCTTTCAATCAGTTCCTCCCTGTCTTTTATTTTATCTCCTCCCCTCCTACTTCCCTGTTGGGTAAAATAGATTTTATATTCAACTGATTGTGTATATTATTCCCTCTTTAAGCCAATTCTGATGAGAGTAAGGTTCAAGTAATGCCCATCACCCACTCTCCCATATTGCCCTCCACTATAAAAGGTCTTTCTTGCCTCTTCATTTGAGATAATTTATCCCATTCTATTTCTCCCTTCCTTCCACACCCATTATTCTCTTCTTTCTCTTCCCTTAATTTTTTTAACATGATTCCCTCAAATTCATCTTATACCCATGCCCTCTGTCTATGTACATTCCTTCTATCTATACTATAATACAATTTTTAAGAGTTACAAGTTATCATCTATCTGTGTAGGGATGTAAATAATATAATTCTACCGAATCCCTTATGTTTCTTTTTCCCTTTTTCATCCGTTTATGCTTCTCTTGGGGCTTGATATTGGAGGTCAAATTTTTTATTAATTTTTTATTAAATTCTGGTGTTCTCTTTATGAAATTGAAATCCTTCCTTTTCATTGAATGACCATTTTTCCCTTGGTGAATTAAGCTTAATTTTGCTTGACATGTCATGTGTAATTGAAACCAAAGTTTCAAACATGGGACACTAAGTGGCTGGTCCCACTGATAGAAATTGACCAGGCACAAGGAAGAGAAGAATTGGAGAAAAAAGATAATAATAATTTCAGTTTTATACATGTTGAGTTTGAAGTATCAATTGGACATCAATTTTGATGCCCTGTAGGAAGCTGGAGATGTGATTCTAGAGGTATAAATTTGGGAGTCATGGGTGTAGAAGTGGTACTTGAAGCCATATAAGTGAATAAGACAGAAACAGAGATAGAAGCATAAGCAAAAGGAGGAAGAGGAGGAGAAGGACTAGGAGGAGAGGAGAGGAAAGAAGAGGGGAA
The DNA here is from genome assembly GCA_028627135.1 of Pseudochirops cupreus. NCBI lineage: Eukaryota > Metazoa > Chordata > Mammalia > Diprotodontia > Pseudocheiridae > Pseudochirops > Pseudochirops cupreus. The sequence continues at coordinate 137,177,148 of CM053580.1, read as the reverse complement.
AGAGAGAGAGAGAGAGAATGTCACAGACAGAACAGTTGGAAACATCCACCTGAAGTAGTCAGGATGATGGCAAGGGACCAGTAAATAAGACAGAGAAGAAGCTGTTAAGATGTGAAAAGAGCACCAGAAGAATGTTGTATCTCATAAAAAAAGGGAAAAGAAATTAAAGAAATAAAAGAGTGGCCAATAGGGTCAAATTCTGTACAGGGAAGATGAGCATTAAAAAAGACAATGAATGAATTTGACTACTACAAGGTCATTACTGACCTCTCAGAAAGTGGTTTCAGCCCGTATGTACAAAAATATTTATAGCAGTTCCTTTTGTGATGGCAAAGAACTGGAAATCAAGGGGATGCCCATCAATTGGGGAATGGTTATACAAGTTGTGGTATATGAATGTGATGGAATAGTATTGTGCTATAAGAAATGAGGAGCAGACAGACTTCACAATAACCTGGAGACTTATATAAACTGATGCTGAGTGAGGAGAGCAGAACCAGGAGAACTTTGTACACAATTACAGACACAACATATGTGTGACGACTAACTTTGATAGACTGGACTCCTCTCAGCAATGCAAGATTAGAAGACAACTCCAAAAGACTCATGATGGAAAGGGATATCCCCATCCAGAGAAAGAACTACAGAGTCTAATGCAGACTGAAGCAAACTACCTGCTCCCTCTCTCTTTTGTGTTTTGTTTCGTTCTTCTTTCTCGTTGCTCAGTCCATTGGTTATAATTCTTCTTTACAACTTGACTAATGTTTAATGTGAAGGTATTTGTAGAACCTATATCGGATTACTTGACGCCATGTGGGGGGAAGGGAGAAGAGAAGGAAAGGGAGAGGGAGAAAATTTGGAACTCAAGGGATTGTGGAACTGAATGCTGTAAACTAAAAATAAATAGATATTTTTTTAAAAGTAGTTTCAGTAGGATAGAAGATAAAGGGCAGATTTCATCAGGCTGAAGTGAGAGAATTTTCTGGAAGAAGAGGTATCATATGTAAAAAGCTTTTTCAAAAAGTTTGATAATAAAAAGAAAAAAATGAAGGGTGAAAGAAAGGTGTTTTCTTTATATTTATTTAAGAATTGGGAAAACTGGAGAATATTTGTTGGCATATGGAAAAGAGGCAGTGGAAAGTGAGTGACTGAAGATAAATGAGGGCCAAGAGATAACTCCTAGGGCAAGATTCTGGAAGAGGAATGCTAGGATGTGATCAAGGGCACAGGGAGATGGAGTAGGTTCAGCAAGTATGAGAAATATCTTTTTCTGAAACATAAAGGAAGTAAAAAAAATAGATGATGCTGCTGAGAAATTTTGAAGAGTAGAAGAGGGAAGTTGAGGGATTTCTCAATATATCATCAGTAAAGACATGTTGTCTACTCTGAGTAGAAATGGGGTTATAGTTGGGAGGCAGGAAGAGAGATGAAAAAGGTTTGAAACAGTTACTATGGTGAATAGGAAAAAGAACCAATAAGAGCAGACAAAAGAATTGCTAAGCAACAGTGAGGGCTTTGCTGAGGTTATAACTCTAAATTTACAGCCAGTGAAATCAGCTCAATTTTTTACTTTCTTCAGATGCCTGGAATAAGAGAAGAGAAAACAGACAGTGGCTGTTACCCAAGGCTGAGGATTAACAGATCAGTAATGGCAGAAGGTCCTGGCAGTGAGGAATTTTAGGGTGGCAGCTAATAAATCATTAAGTAGCAGATCATGGGGTCAAGACTGGCTATGAGGCTGATGAATAGCGAGTGAGATGGATGGGGAGGAGAGGTAGGGGTCAAGGGACTGGAGGTGATGATGAGTTTGAAGAGCAAAGTGAGGAAGTGGAAATGATAGAAGGAATTAGAGGCGATGTGATCAGAGAGTACAGATGTAAACTTTGAGATCTGGAAGGTGGGGAGGAGGAAGAGACAAGCATTTATTAAGCAAACTTAGACAATATTCCAAGCATTGTGGTACATGTTTTACAAATATTATTTCATTTGATACTCAAAACAACCCTGGAGGGTAGGTCCTATTATTAACCACATTTTATAGTTGAAGAAAGATAAAGGTTAAATGACTTGCCCAAGGTCACATAGCTAATAAATGTCTGAGGTTGGATTTAAAGTCGTATCTATCCATTGTGCAATCTAGATGCCTCTGGCTCAGTTTCCTAGCAGCCTGAAATACTCAGCTATGACCATATGTTCTTGAAATGGGAGGGAAAGAGGTCACAGAGTGAGGAGTTTGAGTAATTGACTGGCTGTGGTGTTAGAAGAATTGTTAAGATGAATACCAAAGTTCTTGAGGATTATAATAAGAGAAGAGTATCATGGGGAGGAGGGGAGGGAGTGTTGGGCAGGGTCAATGCCAAAAATTGTGAGAATCTGATGGGAATGACCTAGAGGTCAATAGATGACTATAATAAGGATAGGGAGAAGGTGGCATATACAACTACCACAGATCACAAAGGAGGAAAGGTAACTGAGTGAATGTAATAGATGAATGGTTAAAGTAGCTCTGGAAATCAAGGAGCAGGCCAATATCTCCTCCTGACCCTGTTCAGTAGTGTCCAACTCTTCATCACCCCATTTGGGATTTTCTTGGCAAAGATACTAGACTAGTTTGTCATTTCCTTCTCTATTCATTTAATAGATAAAGAAACTGAGGTAAACAGGGTTAAGTAACTTGCTCAGGGTCACACAGTAGGTTCCTGAGATCAGATTTGAACTTAGAAAGATGAATCTTCATGAGTCCAAACCAGGCTCTCTACCCACTGTACCACTTAGCTACCATCTCCTAACTTCCTTCCGCAGATTTGGAGAAGCAATCACAGAAAGATTCAGGCATGTGGGGGTATTCACAGGGAAAGTAGAAGGGGAAGTAGGGGCTGTGTGGGGGACTTTGCTAAGAAGGAAGCTGGGATTTTCAAAGTCATAAAAACTTAGTTAAAAGGGACAAAGGCCACCTAGTTCAAATCTTACCTGAACAGAAATTCCTTTGACAGTATCCTTGACAAGGATTCAGGGCTCCTGTGAATAGCACAGGAGATTTACATGCATTTTTACGACTAATTTCCAATATACACAGGTCTCTGTTTTGATTTTCTCCTTTCATTTTTTTTTGACAATTAAAAAAACATTTTTTCAGATAAAGAAAATTTACTTTCTTTTCCTCCCATCTCCTCTACCTCCCCTCACTAAAACAGAAAGAAAAACAAAACTCCTATAAAAATATACATAGTCAAGGCAATAAATCCCTTCATTGACCATGTCTAAAATAAATGCCTATATAAATAAAAGTAGGTCAATATATACTATGCATGCAAGTGTGCATGACATGACCGTGCAGGGATTTGTTTTGCTTGACTATGCGTATGTTACAGGGATTTTTTTCTTTCTGTTTTAATAAGGGAGGTAGAGGACGAACAAGGGAAATATATGCACGTATATACTTGCGCCCTGATTCCATCACCTGTTAGGGGGTGGACAGCATGTTTCATCACGAAAAATGGAATTGCAGTTGGCCGTTGCATTGATTTGATCAGTCTTTACATTGTTTATACATATATATATATATACATACCTACATACATACACACACATCTGTGTATGTCTGTTTCTCCCAGTTCTCACATACTCTGTATCAATTTCAAAAAGTTTTCAAAGATTTTTCTGAAATCTTTTCTTTACTCTTTTTCCCTTCAATATATTTAACAGTATCTTTGCTAGCGGGGACACAGTCTCAGGGATTTGGGAGGTACACCAGGCATATCTTTAACGAGGTTTGTTCAGTGGGAGCTACATGGAGAGGGGGAGAGAGAGAGAGAGAGAGTGGGGGAGAGAGAGAGAGAGAGATTGAGGGAGAGAGAGAGAGAGAGAGAGAGAGAGAGAGAGAGAGAGAGAGAGAGAGAGTCTCCCAAATGTGTCTTTGGTTCCTGAGAGTACAGTAGGACCATCATTCCCTCATTTTGGACACTCTATTTATTTGAATGCTACCCAAGATTGCATTAGCTTTTTTTGACTGCCTTGTCATACTATTGACTCATATTGAGTTTGCATTTTCAAAGAGTTTAGAGTACAACCTTTCAACTTTGGTTTATCCTATTAGTAAAATAGAAACTATATAGTACCATATATTTCTTTTCTTCTAGAATCTAAGCAGACAGAACATTTTTTTTAAAAACCAGCATGTTTTTTGTTGATAAATCTATTTCTACATTCAGTATCTAAAGAGAAATTAATGACAAGAAAATAATCTGATGTCAGGGATTTATTCATGATTCATTTAGCAAGGTTTTTTTTTTAAAGTATTTGTTATTTGCATGGCAGTGTGGTAGGCCTGTGGAAGATATAAAAAAGTTTTTAAAGTTCCTGATTTTGAAAAACTTACAAACTCATTAGGGGATCAAGAATACATATAGCAAAAGTTAAATAATAGCATGACAGTATAATTCTAGTTTAATCCTGAATTTATTTTTTTAAACTACTACTATGTACAAAGCAATGTTAACAGATCTGAGGGTATAAGGAAAATGAAAAACATTCTCTGCTCTCAGTTCAGTTCAATAAACTTTTATTAAGTGCCAGGCCCTGTGGTAAGCACTAAGGATACAAAAAGAGGCAAAAAAACAGTCCCTGCCCTCAAAGAGTTTATAATCCAATGAGAGAGACAACATGCAAACAAATATATACAAAGAGACAACATACAAACACATGTGTGTGTGTGTGTGTGTGTGTGTGTGTATGACAAATAGGAAATAATTAGGAGAGGTGAAGCACTGGAATTAAGAGGGGTTGGGGAAGCCATACTGTAGAAAGTGAGATTTTAGTTGTATTTTAAAGGAAACCAAAGAGGTCAGTAGTTGGGGTGGAGGAGGGAAAGTGTTCCAGGCACATGGCATAGCCAGAGAAAAATGCCTGGAGCAGAGAGATAGAGTGTCTTGTTTATGTAACAGGTAGAAGGCTACTGTCACTGGATGGAACAGTCGATGCCAGGGAGTAAGATGTAAGAAGAAGGGAAATGTAAGAGCGGACTAGGTAACAAAGGGCTTTGAATGTCAAGTAGAGCATTTTGTATTTGCTCCCGGGGGCTATAGGAAATCACTGGAGTTTATTGAGTGGTGTGTGTGTGTGTGTGTGTGTGTGTGTGTGTGTATAAGAGAGAGAGACAGAGATAGAGAGAGAATGATCAGAACTGTGTTTTAGGAAAATCACTCTAGTAGCTGAATAGTAGATGGAGTAATCAAGGCATGAGCTTATTTATGAGGGATTGCACTAGAGTAGTGGCCACTTCAGAGGAGAGAAGGGGGTATATTTGGGAGACATTGTAAAGGTAAAATCAGCAAGCTTTAGCGACACCTTGTATATGATTGTGTGAGGGACAGTGAGGGGTCCTGAAGGATTCCTAGGTTGAAAGCCAAAGGAACTGGGGAGATGTTGTTGCCCTCTACAGTAATAGGGAAGGTTGGAGAGGAGGAGGGTTTAAGGGAAAATGAATTTTGTTTTTTACAGGTGGAGTTTAAGATGTCTACTGGAATCTAGTTCAAGGTTTCTGAAAGGCAATTAGAGATGTGAGATTGGAAGGCAGCAGAGACATTGGGGCAGGAAAGGGAGATTCGAGAATCATTAGCATGAAGATGGCGATTAAATCCTGGGAAGCTGATGAGATCACCAAATGAAGTAGTATAGAGGGAGAAGAGAAGACCAGGACAGAACCCTGAGGGACACCTGTGTTTAGAGGGCAGGATCTGGAGGAAGATCCAACAAAGGATAGGGGAAGAGTGGTAAGATATATATAAGGAAAATCAGGATAGAGTGGTATCCCAAAAACCTAAAGAGAAGAAAGTATTCAGGAGATAGAAATGACATATAAATTCACTTGATTTGAGAAAGGTGGGAACACTAAACATCTAAAGGGTTTAGGAAAAACTTCTCATAGAAAGATAAACCTGAGATGGACCTTAAAGTAAAATAAAGATTCTAAGAGGAAAAGGTGAGAAGGAAGTGCATTCCAGGCACAAGGAGCAGTCACACCAGTAGTCATGGAAGCAAAAGGAGGAACAACATGTTAAGAAAACAGCAAATAAGCTAGTTTAGCAAGAAAGCATATGGAGTGTGCTGGCTATAGAACCCTGGGCAGGTGACTTAACATCTCAGCACTTAGGGAAACCATCTATGACCTGGTATGCCTTGATGGAAAGAATCAGTTCTTTGTCAGGAATTTCTAACACCATTGAAATCATAGATCTATTTAAATTTTTAATTTTTTTTAAATATTGTGCTTAGGGGAGCAATATACAATAAATGAGTAATCATGAAGTGCTTTAAAAGTGAAGACGGTGAATTAGAGTTAATAGGGAGCCACCGATAGTTCTTTAAAGGGGAGGGAGGCAGAAATAGTCACTGGGAGAATCAACAAGATTTGACAACTGATGAGTTATAGGGGTGAGAGAGAGGGAAGAGTTGATGATGACATGGAGGTGGTGAATCCAGGTCACTGAAATGTAGTGACAATTATAATGGGAAAGTTTAGAGGAGTTGTAGGTTAAAGGAGGAATATGATGTTTTGAACACCATGAGTTTGAGATATATACACAACAAAGAAGTGGTCTCCAACAGGTAGCTGGAGATGTAGTACTGGAACTCAGGACAGAGCCTAAGAATAGATATATAGAATTGGAAATCACAGGCATAGAAATGATCAGTAAACCCATGAGAGATTATAGGTTCACCAAGAAAAAAGATACTGTAAAGAGGAAAGGCTGTAAGGACAATCTGTTATAAAAGACAGGGCACTGGATTCAAATCCTGCCTCAAACATTAGCTGTGTGACCCTAGCTAAGTCACTTAACCTCTCTTTGCCTCAGTTTTAGAAAAAATTAACTAGTAGAGTGGATTTAAGAGCAAAGAGAGAAGAGGTAGGGAGATGTGTGAGTAAGGTTAGTGCAATATTCCAAGTGAGACATAGCAAAAATTGTCCTAGGATGGTGACAATGGGACTGGAAAGGAGGGATTGGATATGAAAGATAAAGCTAAATCCTTGATGATTGTTCTTATTCCCTAAGCACTTCACCTGTTCTCAAATGGAAGAGTGACAACTTCTAGCCTGATCTGTTACCCCATGCAGAAATCTAGTTCTACAGCATATATAATAAATCGTTCAGGAGTTATCCTCATTGACTGTTTCATCCTCTTTAGTCAATAGCAGCTAGGGGGTGCATTGGATAGAGTCAGAAAGACTCCTCTTTATGAGTTCAAATTCGGCCTCAGACTCTTAGCTATATGACCCTGGGCAAGTCACTTAACCCTGTTTGCCTCAGTTCCTATCAGTAAAATAAGCTAGAGAAGGAAAAGGCAAACCATTCCAGGAGCCTTGCCAAGAAAACCTCAAAATGGGGCATGAAAAATTGAACACGGCTGAAATGACCAAACGATAACAACAAAGCCTGTGTTTGTTCCAGTTTCCTCAACTGAGAAATAGGGATAATAATAGCATCTTAATCACAAGGTTGTTGTGAGGGCCAAATGAGAGCATTTGTCAAGTGCTCAGCACAGTGCCTAACAAATGCTTAGTCTCTTCCCTTACCCTTACGGGTAAAGGCTTGATTAGGGCTCATGACTGGTAACAGGTTACTGGTCAATTTTGTGGGGAGGCTTGTGATGTGAGTGGGATAGAAGTGGAATTTTTTGCTTAATTACAAAGTCAGTAATAACAAAGTATTTCTAATTCCAAAGTCAGATCTACTTAGCTACTTTCCCCAACTTTTAACAAGATTGAGAAACATTAGAACTTTCCTCTAACCATTTTGAGTTAAATATCATATTTTCATAGTTCCTAGAGCTTTAAGGGGCCTCAGAGATCAATTGGCTCCATTTATCCATAATATCAATGTTATTGGATCTAGGTATCAATTTCAAGTCAAAACATCAAGTCAGAGTTGTCCTGAGTTATGGAAGATGACCCTATGTATCAACAGAAGGAGGGGAAGGAATCATAGAATTATATAATTTGAGGGTCAGAAAGGGTCTCAGTTGTCATCTAATCCACCCCATGAGGTTCTTAATATGGGGTAGATTAACTCATTTTAAAAATATTTTCATACCTGTATTTCAAAATAATTGGTTTCCTTTGTAATCCTCTGTGGGTCTAAAAACATTTTTCTGAGAAGAGATTCATATGTCTCACCAGATAGCCAAAAGGGTCTGCAACATATGAAAAGTTAAGGACCTCTGCTAATAGTATCCCCATCACAACGACAGGAAGATCACTGCATTTATCAAGAAATAATTGGATTGGATGGCCTCTAAAATGTAATTCTCGAGCTTGTGACTTGAACTGAATTTTAGTGGACATCTTTTTTTTTTTTTTTTTTGCTTTTTAGAGGGAGAATGGCAGGGCAATTTGGGTTAAGTGACTTACTCAAGGTCACACGGTCCAGTAGACATCTTAAACTCAATATGTATCCCTCCCACTGCTGTTGTCCTCTTTCCATTAGTCTGTACATGCCTCTATAATGTAGAATGTAAGCTCACTGAAGATTAAGACTATCTCTTTTTTTTCTCCTTTGCAATCCTAGTTTCCAACACAGTACATGGCACATAGCTGATTGATTTCCATTCTCTTCCTACTTTCATACGTATGTTTTCTTGCCTCCATTCAATCCAAACTTTCTTGTCCCAATAGTGCCATTATTTGTTCTGCCTAGATTCACCCAGTCCCAGTTCCAATAATAAAAATCCCCACATAAGGTCCAAAGTGAATCCATGCTATGCTAAATTCTTCTGTATGGCAGATAGGTCTGTAACATGGCTACAAAATCATTAATGGATCACTATAAAAACATACACACAAAGTTGATGATAATACCATCTGCTATATGTCACCACAGTGAAAAGATATTACACTATTTCTCATTTTAAAACTGTGCCTTTGATACACACATCGTGAAGGTTACTCCTTTGTGTTGTGTGTCCAATTCTGACTTAACATTTTTGCGAGTCTAGAGTTTCTATGAACAGCTCAGCAGTCAAACACCAGACCTGTATAAATCTAAAAAGGTACCAGGCAACCATCAATGAGCTGAAACAACATGAAACGGGTGATTAAATTAAACATCTGGCTTGCTCTCATTTGCTTTTCTTGGTAAAATTTAAATGTGAGATTTTATACTCCAGATTTTTCTGCAATTAATTTGACTGTGACATTAAAAAAGTGGGGGAGGAAGCTGCAGAGGAAAAAAACGGAATTCAATCTAAAACATAATGAACAAACATATTTTAAGTTACTGCCCATCAAATTCTAGATCTGAGATGGATTGGGGGAGGGGGAAAGGAGGGAAGGGCAGGTCCCAACCAGGGGATACAGTTTAGTTACAAATGCCAGGAAGGTAAATATTTCAATAAGCACAAATAATATGGCTTAACAGGGTAAGAAAGAGGCTTTTTGTGTCTCTTCAATAGTACTATAGTACTTAAAGTGTTATGGGATATTTTCTTTCCCAAATCCTAATATACTGGAAGTGTTACTGTCATGCTCATTTTAGGAATGATAAAGTAAAGCTTCAGAGAAGTTAAATCCCCTTAACTTTAGACAAGTGAAATAATTTACCTACCATCACATAACTAGCAAGTGTTACAGCCAGGAATTGAACCTATGTCTATCCACACCAGGCCTCACATTTTTTCTATAATAGGGTGCTCCCTCTCTTTCATTTAGCCCAGTGATTCAACAAGTGTTGTTTAAAATTCTGTAATATTAAGATGTAGGGCAGCCCAGTGACACAGTGGAGTTAGGAAGACTCTACTGCCTGAGTTCAAATCTGGCCTCAGACACTAAGCTGTGTGACCCTAGGCAAGTCACTTAACCCTGTTTGCCTCTGTTTCCTCATCTGTAAAATGAGCTGGAGGAGGAAATGACAAATCATTTCAGTATCTCTGCCAAGAATATCCCAAATGGGGTGGCAAAGACTCAGACATGACTGAAAAATGACTGAACACCAAATATTAAGATGTAATAGACATGAGCTAGTTAGATTGAAAATTCAAAAAGGAGAGTTAGCAATTAACTTGTTCTGTAAAGTGTCTTGCCTGGGGCAAACTTCCTTTATTTCTTTAGGACAGAAATAATGATGAAGAAAAACCGGTGACTGCCAGGTTTGCAAAGTCTTTTGCATATATTGTATCATTTTGATCCCCTACACCATCCTAGGAGACAAATGTTACAAGTCCCATTTTATAGATAAAGAAACTGAAGTTGAAAAAGGTTAGTGTTTAAGGCAAGATTTGAACACTAATGTCAAGCCTGTCACTCTATGCAGTATGACAGAATAAGGGATAGGTTTTTTTTTCTTTTTTAATAATTTAGCTTATTCTAGAAGTAGCATATATGGGCTCCGTGAATTTGCAGTCTTTAAATTCATCATTTTCCTTCGCTTCAGATACAAAACTTGGCTAAGTTAATTTAACACAATGAAAATGAATGTTCCTTTATTATTATTCAGTCATTTTAGTTGTGTTTGACTCTTTGTGAAAGAGTAATTTCAATTGCTGTAAAATTTCCCTGAAAGCATGGCATCCCTTCACCTCTATAGATCTCAGTTTCTACATCTGTAAAATAAGGAAATCTTTATTTTAATACACATTTGGCTTTGAAATTGAATGATTCTATGCTATTGACACATCACAGACTTAATGAGAATTAAGGAAGCTGTAATTAAGAAGCTCCAATTTGCAATTCTGTTCCTTTGCACCCGTTGTAATTAGTGTTCAAATCATTCCTCAGAGCTACAAATTATGAATGAAGATAAGGTATGACCATGATGAAGTATAAAATTTCCAACCTGGCATCCTTCTTAATATTTCTCATTTCTTTCCAGTGGAATATGTAAATTTATATATAGAGTCCCCAAATAGCTGCTGGGTAAAGAGGTAAGTAGATCATAAGAGATGAGCTTATGATACACTTAAGTTTTAAAATTATCTGTCAGGTTTTCTAATGGAATAAAGTTTTCTAAAGTGAACACAAGCATTGGAGATTGAATGGTCTCCATTGTCATTTCAGAATTCAAGTAAGAGCATCCTGGTGATTTGTGTTCAGCAAATAGCATAAGAGGCCCAGAAGCTTACAATTCTTGTTCATCCTCCATTCTTTAGTAATCCCAAAGCAACAGAAGAAATAAATTATCCCTGTAATATATAAGATAGACGTCTCTACAATCACTAAAGATGGCTAGATGTTGACAAAGATTCCTCCCCCAATAGCAACAAAGTATGATTGAGCACCAATTTCCATTAATAATATTCCATTCCAATATTTCCAATATTTCAATCCACTCCCTGAATATTTCAATCCACTCCATAAAAAATGACTCAGAGAGCCCATTGCTTGGCATTTGCTTCAAGGAGTTCAATGGTAAAAAGAATGGTCCCCCAGACACCAAAATAGTTATAGCAATGTGTCTTATAGTAGCAAAGAACTGGGAACAATGTAGATGCCCACTGATTTGAGGAATGGATGAACAAATGGTAGTATATGAATGTAATGGAATACTACTATATGGTAAGAAATATCATGAAGACAGAGAAGCATGAGAAGATTTCTATGAACTGATACAAAGCGAAGCGAAACAATATACCAATGACTACAACAACGTAAAATGAAAGAACAACAAGAAAACATTAGAAACACAATGCTTTCAACTTATAAGGACGAAGTTTGTTCCCAAAGAAGAGATTTCAAAATGTATTTCCTTCCCTTTGCTGACACGGGAGGCTTATTTGCAATTAATACAGAACGTGGTTGATTAGTTTTGGTTAGTTTTGCAGAACTGCTCTTTTCTTCCTATTTTTAATTTTTTTTGTTTTAATGGGTGGTGCTCTCAGAAGGCAAAGGTTAAGGGTGCACTGGAAGATATACCATATTTTTTTAAAAGATATCAAAAAATTTTTATTAAAAAATTGACCAGAGGGAAGAAAGAAAGAAAAATCATTACCAAAGTCATTTTGTCCACAAACTCAGTGAGAGGATCTAGCTATGAGATCCAAAGTGGGAAATGCAAATTGACACAAATAGGACTCACAGCTTGAGATATCTGGATACATAACTTTGTTCCCCACTTTCCTTCATATGTGCTCACATGTATTCATTAGCAAAAGCACTGTCTCTGAAGTCAGAGAATATAGGTTCAAATTCAATCTATGATATTTAATACCTTAGTAACTTTGGGCAAATCCCTAAACCTTCCTGGGCCTCAGTTTCCTCATGGATAAAATCAGGGAGTGTGTGGCCTATATGCCCTCTGAGGTTCTCTCTACTGTAAATCTATACCCCTAAGTAACTTTTTAGGATTATTTAAACCACTTGACACAACATATCAGCATGGATTCTCACAGAGGCCTTCTCAATTAGAATTTAGGCCTTGAGCCCAGATTGGCTTTCTTTCATAAAAAGAAAGCAGAGACCAACTGTGCCCACGAATTCCCTTCCCTTTTGGCTTAGCATTGAACCAGTAATTTAGAGATTAACATCCTATAGTCTCTTTAAAAAAAAGAAAACTGTGATGCTCAAATGATATGTAAGTTGCCTTTTAAAAGAAATTCCTCTTCCTACAAATCAATAGTGACTACTGTCACCATCTGAAGTTATAGGTGCCCATGAGAGAAGAGCACTTTCTAAAAGTAGAGTTGGACCCTGACTTACATTTCTGGCATGTAGCAAGTACATTGTGATCTGTGACTGGTGCTGCTCATGCTCGTCCCTAGAGAATCTGAAATTTTTTTTTCCCATGGCAAATAATTAGTCACATGGCATCACCCCCAAACTAGGAAGGAAGCAGCCACCCCAGAGGCTAAAATAGCCGTCTGTGCAAAATTTGGCTTTCCAATACCAGAGCATGACTCAGAAGTGCTAATGGTTTTAAATGGTTTGAGACCTATGGATGAGCTTGTAAATTTCCTCTTATCTTAGTTGAGTAGAACAAAATTTCAGAAAACACAGAAACCCACAAACAGGCACGCACATGTGAGGATACGTGCATTCATACACACACACACACACACACACACACACACACACACAGACCACAATATGCTTTTTACCCACCTATTTTTGCAAGGGATGCAAGAAGTATCCAAAGGGTCACTTCATATGGAATTTGCACATAATCATAATCCAGGGAAAAAACAGGCAGCCTCTCATCCTGCTCAGAACTAGCAGTGGTAGCAGCAGCAGCAGCAGCAGCAAAATGAGCCTTAGGTTCAGAGTGAGAAGTGGAATTGCTAGATACATTCAGATCACCAGCAGCACCAGGAAACTTAAAGACCACCAGCAGCAGCAGCAGTAGTAATGGCAACCAGTTCGAAGCATTAGGAGGCACAAAGAGATGAGAAGCCATGGTGTGGGCTTCTGCCTCTCACCTATGTCCCAGTATGCTTAAGTATGCAACCCTCCACAGGGCTTCTATATTCTCCTAGGAAGATGCTGCATACACCTTTGCCACAGGTAGCCTCCCCTCCTGAGGCCAGTCTCGTAGGTCATTCCCAGCAGTGAGCCGTCATGTCAGCAAAGACCCTGTCCTGGGTGTTCTCCGACCTTCTCTGACGCACAGGCATCCAGACAGCTCAGCCTCAGTGTCAAATGCAGGTATGGGGTAGACTGAATGAAATCCAGGTAAGATTCTTCATCAGCTTCAGTTTGGCCATGATCTGAAAAGGATCTGATGTAGGGCGTAAAAACAAAACAAAACAGTCACTTCTCTCAAATCTGATCCCAAGCTTCACAGTGCAAGGAGTCTCCTTCATGTGGGAAAATTAAGGAGGATGCAAAGCCCATTCCACATCCAAATGAAGTTCCTTCTAAAAAGAAGAAAATAAACCCTTTCTTCTTGACTCAGAGCCCAGAGAATGTCGTGTTTTGTTGTACGTGTGTGTGTGTTTCAGGTGCTTTCCTCCTCCTCCTTTTCTCCTCCTCTCGTTCTTTCATTTATTCTGTGCGGCCAGGAGAGCAGGTAGCTTCTGAACCATTCTTCATTAAGCACACTCCTTTGACTTTTGTAATGAAATGCTTCCCCCGCTTGTGCCCTCCAAAGCTTACACTGGTGGCACCTAGTGGGCAGTCACTACAACTACACCTTTGCATCACTACACCTGGGGCATTTTACTGATGAGACCTCTGCTAGGTTCCCAGTAGGTGCCAAGTACTATGCTCCCTACTGTGGGTAATGCACACAGGAAGAAAACACAGTGCCTACTGTCAAGGGGCTTTTGCAGTCATAAAGAAGAGATTATGTGGCAGAGTATAGGATGTCAGAAAAAACTGCATTTTAATTTCTCTTTTACTAGATCACTAACCCTAACAAGTTACTTCCTCTTTGGGGTCTTAATATTTTAAAAATGAAAGGAGTAGATTAGACATCTAAAGTCAGTTCAAGGGGCGGCTAGGTGGTGTAGTGAATAGAACACCAGCCCTGGAGTCAGTAGGACCTGAGTTCAAATCTTAGGCAAGTCACTTAACCCCAATTGCCCTGCCTTTCTCCACCAAAAAGCAAACAAACAAACAAACAATAAGGTCATTTCAAGCTCTAAAATTCTTATGATTCTAAGAGTTTATATGATCACAAAACCAAATACAATTTAATTTAACAAACATTTATTAAGTACCTACTGCGTGCAGGGCACAGATTGTTTTTTTACCTACGAGTGCTATGTTCTCATAGAAAGCAATTGCATCAATCTTGGTCATAGATACCCCGGAATCAGCATTAGGATCAGATGATACAGAGCCAAAATAAATGAGTCCCTGCCCTCAAGGAGCTTAAATTTGCTAAATATGAGCAAGGTATATACAACTGTTTAGCAATCAGAGGTCACGTAATATAGCCAGTACTGACAGAAAGGGCAGGTGGGAAATGTAGCTTTTTTTGTGTTTGTTTTTTAACTAACTAGAAGGAGGGTACGAGTTTAACTCCAAAGTTTCCAAATTTTCTTGTGTCTCTCCTCATAATCCTTCAGTTTCATGTTCATCTAGTAAAAACTACTCTTCCCAACAGTCTTTGCTACTAGTACAGAGTTATCATAGCATAAGAGGGAATTTGAGTTATTGAGGCATTGTAAGGTTAGTTGGAGCTAAGTGGGCTTCCTAAAGACATTCAAACATTCAGATAAGGTCTGAAGGAAAAGAGAGACAGGTTGGGCTGAAGAGGGAGAGAACATTCATTCAATCAGTCTTTCTGACAAGTATTTACCGAGCACCTCATATGTTCAAAGAATTATGCTAAGGGATTACGGAGTTATAAAGATGAATACGATATAATCCCTGCCCTCAAGAAGAGGTTTTTATATATGAAAGAGAAGTCTTATGTAGGGAAGGACATGACTTTTTTTTTATTAAAAATAAATTTTTTGGATATTATTCTTTTTTTGAATAGAGTAGAAATTGGAGTATGATGAGGAATAAGGGTAGTTTTAAAAAGGTAGGTACTATTCATAGAGATCCTTAAAGTATAAGAAAACTTAAAAATCCCCAGATTATAATTGAAACCCATGTAAAAGTTCTATCCTTAGCGGCAAGACTTGGAATTAGGAAGACTTGAGTTCAAATCCTACCTGATACATTGACTAGCTTTGTGATCCTAAACAAATCACCATAATAATAATAATAATAATAATAATAATAATAATTAGTACTTATAAAATGCTTTAAGATTTACAAAGAACTTTACAAATATGATCACATTTTATCCTCACAACAACCTTGGGAGATAGATACTATTATTATAAACATTCTTACAAAGGAGGAAACTGAGGCTAAGAGTAAGGAAGTAACTTGCTCAGGATCACACAACTATTAAGTGTCTAAGGCTGAATTTGAACGCGGATCTTCCTGATTCCAGGCCCTATGCTCTATCCACTGTGCCAAAGTAAGGCACACTGTGTCTGTGCTGGTGCCTTATTTTCTTAGCTGTCAAATAGGGGTAGGGGTGTGTGAAATAGATGGCTCCTAAGGTCCTTTCTAGCCCTAAATCTAAGAACCTAAATCTAAGAACTCTTGGTGAGTAATTACATTAACGAGAGAGAGAGAGACAGAGAGACAGAGAGACAGAGACAGAGACAGAGACAGAGAGACAGAGAGAGAGAGAGAGAGAGAGAGAGAGAGAGAGAGAGAGAGAGAGAGAAAGAAAGAGAAGGGGAGAGAGAGAGAGAGAGAACGAGAGAGAGACAAACAGAGAGAGACAAACAGAGAGACAGAGACAGAGAGAGAAAAGAGAGACAGAGAGAGAGCTGAGAATGGAAAAATCATTAGGATATATAATGCATATATGCAGATATATGATATATATTCATTTAATATATAAATATGTATGCATATATACATGAAGTAATGAACTAAATTTTACATATTTTTATTTTGGGTGAGACCTATGATTTCATCAATGTAGGAAACTCCCAGATACAGATTAGCCTAGTTCTGAAATTTATGGTAATCCAAAATAGAATTGTTGTCTGAGGCACAGAAAAGCTAAGTGATTTTTCCAGATTCTCTTTCCACTCACTACACCATGTCTCAGATTTGAACTATGATGTGTGTATGCGTGTGTATGTGTGTATGTGTATGAGGGTGTGTGTATTTAGAGAAGATCCAAAGTGAAAATAAGAAATATGAAAAGTAAAGTTTATTCTCTATTAATAATTATCTACGGAGAATTAAGGTAACAATCCAGACACTTTCAGCTAGCTGGGACCAACTGAATTATCTGTAGATCTTTTCAGAGTTACCCTAGATAATTACCACAGTTAGATAAAAGTCTCGATTTCTGTTAGCATTGAAAACCTGACCCAAAAGCCCGGGATGTTCCCATGTCTGTCCTATTCCCATAACTAAAGAGTCTTCTTCTGTCTTCCTCATTTGGAAGCCTTCCAGCTCAAAAGGTGAGACGTAGCCCTGAAGGAATGGAACTAGCCAAGTGAATCATTAGCCATTTAAGTGACAGTAACAGACCCACCCTCAGAGCAATAAATCGAGAATGGTTGTTCTGTGGCAGCATCACTGGCAACACCGCCTACAACTGTATACATCTGGAAACATGGCCCGTTAGGGTTTTCTTACCCTTCTACTTCTAGATTCCTAGAAATTGGCTTTGTTTTAGACATTCCCACAATAGTTAATGCAAAGGGAACCCCAGAGAGAAAGTTAACCAACTAACAAATTCTTTAGCTGTATGTGGTCAACCAGTGGTCCCATCTCTCCACGCTCACACATTAAAATGTTTAAATAAATTAAAAGCTGTCAATGTTATGTTTCTTCCCATAGCGTATGGAAGAGTTTGACTTTGGCTGGAGTTCCCTCACTCTAGCTTGCTCAGCCCTTTGGGGAGTGAATATCTGCTGCATGTCCTGCTATTCTGACAGGGCTCAAATTTTCTATTCTTTTTTTAGGAAAGCAGCAGAGATACAGAATTGGTCCCAGGTTGTTCAGAAAGACAACTTGCTTTCCAAGTTTGTAGCTACTAATTAAGCTGGGATGGTCTTGAATCTCATCTTGGCACTTCCAAACCTTGAATTGAGGGCCCGCATCCTGAGCTGGAGGACACTCAAAAGTTTTGACCCAGCTTTAGGGACACAGACCTGGCCTTGTCTCTACCTTCCAAAGCCAAACATTCCCACAGTCTTTGACATATATGACCAATGAAGAGATTCTTGGAGTAGCTCAGAACTGGGATAGGAGAAAAAAAAAATTGTTTGCCCTATGAAGGCAATCAAAACCTCTCTGAGACTCTGTTTTCTCTGCAATAATAAAAACAATGACATTATGCTTTTACATATATTATCTCATTTAAGCTCTACAATGGTGCTGCCAAGTAGTACTGTAGCTATCATTATCCCCATTTCACAGATGAGGGAACTGAAGCTGTGAGGGGTAAACTGACTTCCCTAAACTTGCATCGTAAGTGTAAGAGGTAGGCTTTGAGTAAAGGTCTTCCTGACTTTAAATCTAGTGCTCTAACCATTAAGCAATGCTGCCTCTCAAATGGATTAGACAGTCTCTTAAGGTCTCTTCCAGGTATGACATTCTATGACTATGACATGTGCAAGTCACCCTTGACCCAGGACTTTCAGGCCTAGTTCCTTTTCCTGAAGAAAATTCATCTGCTGGTTACTAAGGTTGCTTTGACCTTTAGATGTAATGTGGATTTTTTATGCTTTGCTTAGATTAACTCAATGGCTCCATTCTCTTTGGAAGTCATGAGTTCTTCATTGCTATTTCTGAGCACTCTCCCCAATTTTAGACTCAGTAAAGGCCCCCAAACCAACTTTCCTGTTCAAAATTAATGGCCTCTTTGGACTTTCCATCACATTCTTCTTTCTGGTTAGAAATTGATAGTACTTAGACAGCAGACACACCTTGAAAACAGTGAATATGTCACACTTTTCTGGACACAACTACCAGGTCGACCCATTGCTCTCTGCTTTCAGATTAGTAACTCTTCTTAAACCTCCTGACATCTTCTTCTTCCTCTTCTCCCCAAGAAAGTAGAGTCTCTAGAATCCAGCTTACCAAGAAAACTATTTTTCACCCACAGTCATTCAGGCCATCATCATTCCTACTATCAGGAAGACTAGGTCTCAGCACCATCTACTTCCTCAGAGAGCTTCAGTACCAGTCACAGGACTCCTTGTGATCCCCGAAGATATGACTCTCTCAGAGGTAAAATAATTTCTCTCTTTCCTGGCTCTCTTTTGAGCAGAGAAAAGAAGGAAAGGGAAGGCAAAGGAAAAGAAAGTGAAAGGAATAACAGAGAAAAGGAAAGGAAGAAAAAAGAGAAAAGAAAAGAAGGGAAGGAACAAGCATTTACACAGAGCCTGCTATGTGCTAAGTACTTTGCAACGTTTTCTCATTTTATTCTCATAACAACCCTGGGAGGTAGGTGCTATTACTATACCCATTTCACATTTGAGAAAACTGAGGCAAGCAGGGATTAAGTGATTTGTCCAGGATCATACAGCCTGTAAGTGTCCGAGGCTGGATTTGAACTCAGATCTTCTTGACTCCAAACCCAGTGCTCTATGCACTGCAACACCTAGTCAAGAACAAAGCTGCCAAATGGCAGGGAGGTGGTCCATTGGATACAATGATTGACTTGGAATCAAGAGGATGTAAATGCAAACCCTGCCTCAAATATTTGCTAGCTGATATGAGTCTGAGTAAGTCATTTCTCTACTCTAAGTATTTGTTTCCTTATAATAGTACCTGCTCCCGAGGGATGTTGTAAGGACCTAGCGAGAGAGTAAACACAAGGAATGTTATAAATTCTGGCTATTATTATAATCTGGTGGTTGTTATGAGGATCAGATGAGGTAACATGAATGAAGAGCTTGGCAAACATGAAAGCTCTATGTCAATGTTAACTACTATCAAAATCCTGAGGTGTATTAGAGTTTCAGGGTGACTCATGAATGAAAGAAACCTGGTTTTCTGATGGGAAGGTCACCAGAGAGCAAAGGCTTTTCTATTCTGAGTTACTGTTCTTGGGAAGGCTGGAAAGCCTTGAGCCATACTACGAACTCAGATAACTTTTAAGAGACAACTCCAATGGTACTTCCAAGCACTTTTGTTATTAAATCAAAAAGACTCACATCCACAGAATCCCATTTGCTCTGAAATGCTTTGACACAGACCCCCCCAAATTGTTTTGCATAAGAACCTAGTGCAATGTTTGGAGCACTGGCTAAAGAGTAAATAAATCTACCCAGGTAAATTTTGGATGCCAGAGAATTACCTATTAAAAATCAGATCTTATTTTTCTTCAGTTGGTGAGCTATTACTTTATCTTCCCTTCTATATCCTGAAAAAAAAGAAAAGATAAATAAAGCCCTTGCAACAGGTCACATGGTCAAGAAAACAAATCCCCACATTAGCTACGTATAAAAATGTGTGTTTCGTTCCATATTGAGTCCGTCACCTTTCTGTCAGGAGGCTGGTGACAATCTTCACCATCAGGACTCTGGAGTCACGTTTGATCATTATGTTGGTCATTGTTCTTAAGTCTTTCAAAATTGCTCCTTTTTAAAATGTTGTTATTGTATAAATTGTTCTTTGGGTTCTGCTCACTTAATTCTGCATCATTTCACACAAGGCTCCCTAAGTTTCCCTAAAGCTTTATCATTTTTTACAACACGATAATATTACATTATACTTATATAGTATAATTGGTTCAGCCATTTCCCAATTGATAGGCACCTTCAGTTTCCAATTCTTTGATACCACAAAAAGAGTCACTATGAATATTTTTGTTCATATGGTTTTTTGCCTCTTTCTTTGATAACCATAGATTTGAACTGAAAAGGAACTTAGAAGTAACCAAGTCTAGCCACCTCCGTTTTCAGAGTTGAAAAGATAGGCCCAGAAAGTTTAAGTGACTTGTCTGTGGTCATATAAGTAGTTAGCAATAGAGTTAGGGTTTTGACCCACTTCCTCTGACTCCAAAGCCAATATCCTCTTCATTGTACCATGAGGTAAGAAGATCATTTTTCAAAAGTAGATTTTTAGGGTGTGGCTAACATAGTAAAGTTGCTATGAGATCAGCAGCAATCAGGGTTCACTTATTGCATGAGCAGAATAGAAATTCATCTATGTTAAGGGAAATAGGAAGAGTCTTGTGTCCGCCTCTAAATTTCTCCTGCCACACTTGACACAGTGGACATGATTCCACTGTTAAGTAGTTATTTATTTGAATTAAAGTACTGTCATCATAATTTTTAAAGAATGAAATGCTATAATGCTATAACAATGGTTTGAATGAAATGCTGTAATAAGCAATCATCAATCCTTAACATCTTAGTATGAATTTACATACCCCTCGCTTTCCTCCAATACAGCTAGCTGAGACTAAAACACTGAAGGAAGAATATTGGTGTGGAAGGAAGAAGAGAAGATAGTTTGTGCACAGGAGATATGCTCAGGGAAAGCAGGAATATTTGACCTTAGAGAATTTTATATATAATATATATATGTATGCACACATACATACACATATGTGTGTATATATAGAAAAAGAATATATGCACATATGTGTATATGTCTGATTATATATGCATATGTTTACATATACACACATATACATTGTGTGTGCACGCACACACACGCACACACACACACACACTCACAGTAGTCAAAGGGTGGGGACAGGGCTTCTGTGATTCCACTGGAGCATAAATCTTTCTTTAGGATCTTTGCCATTGGCCTCATGTAGCAAGTGGCATTTGATTTGAAATTAGAAGTCTGATGCAGGTTTGCTTTGTACAGTCTGATAGCTGCTCTTCTTTAAATTGTCATAGAAATATTTTATGGCAGTTTATTTAATTTAAGAAGTTGTCTGCATTCCCACACCACTGCCACACTTGCCGTGAAGGAGAACTAAACCAATGGGAAATAAGTGAAAAGAATGCCTGGTGATAATATTTTCAGTCATAAAAACAAACGAAGAAGGTTATAGATTTGAAACTGTAAGGGACATTAATTAGATCATTTAAACCAATATTCTCCTTTAATAGATGAGGAAACTTGGGCCTAATGACTTGCCCAATGTCATAGAGGTAGAAGTAGCAGAGCCAAGGGTTGAACCCAGGTCCTCTGACTCCAAAGCCCACACTTCCCACTGTTGGATATTCAGGGGTAATTCAATAGTGGGGTGCACCCACATTAATAAGACCACTGAATCTTAAGGGAATAGAAACTTTTTCCATAGCAAATTATCAATGAACTCCTAGGTGACTACCAGTAGAAGCAATTTAGCACAAAATCGTATCATGTTAGTGCTGCAAAGGGACTTTGAGATAATCTAGCAAAGTTCCTTTATTTTACAGATAAATGATCGCCCAGTCTCACAGCTGGTTGGTGATAGAAACAGGCTTCTGCTCCAGGACTCAAGACTCCCAATTTGGGGCTCTTTCCATTACACCGTGGCTTGTCCTTAACCTCTTCATTGTGCTTTCCAACTGGGATATCCACTCAGTGCCAGTTCTTCAGTGGTTTTTATGATGTGGGTGCCTTTGGGATGTGAAAAGAGACCTGAAATTTTCTTCACACAGGCCACCAGGCAGCAACTGAATGCTAGTAATTTCTAGCCACTTCCAAATTGGAACACATTCAGACCACAGAAGATGACATGCCCCAAAAGACCAATTCTACAAGTTGGTTCGCTTCTTTGTCTAAAATATCAGGTCATTCCACTCCAGCGGAGGTCTTAGGGGATAAAGTTCCTATAGCAGTTATCAATATGTGATAAGGAGGTTGCTTTAGCACCACCAGGCATATTGAATACAGCTCAGATGATTGAACATAGAGAATAAAATAACCTCAATATTTCAGTGGAGTAATTTCATTTTTTGAAGAGACCTGTGGTCTCATCTATATGTATATTCCCTTCGATGATAAAGCTCACAGCATGCATATGCATATGTGTATTATAAGTACATGTACATGTATGTGCACACATACATGTATGTGCATATGTGTGTAATGTATGTATACAATGTGCATGTGTATATATTTATTTATGTATGTGTGCATGTATACACACACTCAATATTACTAGAAGAGTGATGAATTTAAGACAGATCTTTGTTTTAGGGAGAAACTTGGAGTCATTAAAAGAACCATGCAATTTCCTAAACCCATAACAGCTTGCTGTCTACCTGGTCAATTCTAGACTCAACTTAGTGTCTGTTTGCACTGTGTCTCCAAATGAGCTCTCTGGACAACTTATTCAACTGTGTAATAGTCTAAATAATCAGTTTTCTTTCTTTATTCACTTGTTTTTTTCCTCTGTGGATTGCAGAGGGAGACTGAACTCCTTTCAGTGATTAGAGACCTCATTTAGGAGGCCCTACAGTGTTGTGGGGCTTAAAGCAGTAAGAAATACGTCACCCCCGAAGATCGTCTGAACAACCTCATTATTTACAGAGTCTCCATCTTTGATTTTAGCTCTACACTAGACATCAGCCAGGACAGTAGCAAACTCCTTGGAAAAGCACCCACCTCCTTATTTTAGGTTTGATGCCAATACTCAGAGGGTGTTGAACAAAGACCATGCATTTGCTTTATCTTTCAAAGGCATTTGTATAATCCTGACATAGGCATAGGAACCAGTCTTTTGGAGGACGGTCTTCAAGGTGACATTTAACTCTACGAAGCCAGATGCTTTTTAATAGTTAACCAACACAGTAATTATATTCACTCAACCTTTCAGTCAGTCATGTGACTATAAAAGTGGTCAATCATAGGATAACATCTACAAAAACCTCCCTCTCTCCTTTCTCATACCTTGTTCAAGTATGGCCTTGATGTTATATGTAGGTTATTCCCTTAACAGTTTTGTGGAGAGGTGAGAAAATAGAGATATGGGTCAGTAATTATTATATTCTCTCTAGTATCTTTTTAATAATAATGTTATAAGATTTATTTTATGCTTTTGGTGTAGTCCTTTCTTAGAAACCCTGAAATTTGATTTCTTAACATCTTTAAAATTTTAGTATTTCATCACAGACCTTATCAGTGGTTGGTCCAGAGTTGTGTCCTGTGTTTGTTTTCTTAAGGGTCATAGACATTTCTTCATGCAGTACATCAGGACTGTGATGTTAGAATCCAAATACGGATTCTCACCTCTCTCCAAAACTGTTAAGATAATAGCGTACGTATACATGAAGGTCATCCTTAAACACAGTATGAGAAAGGGGAGAGGGAGTTTTTTGTAGATGTTATTCTATGGCTGACTGCTTTTATAGTCACATGACTGACTGAAAGGCTTAGTGAGTATAAGACTGTGTTGGTTACCATAGTTTTTGATGATGAAAAGAGTCTATAAAATCTTTACATATCTTTGAATTTTTCATCAGTTTGTTGGCTTCCTTCGGTTTCATCTTTAAATACCCTAGAGATAGATAACTTTACTTGGTTGGATTTCTTACTAAATTTTAACTAAATTTGTTTTTACCTCCAACAGTTCTTGCTGTTTTATGAGGTGACACTTCATGATTTCTACCTTCTGTTTTCTTTAAAATTCCATAAATGAGTTTACTAAAGATTAAATTTAAAGTGTTACTTTTGGCTACTATATTCTCCACCTGGAAAAGATCAAGTATTTGTTGTTTAATGGGGAATTTCTAGATCTTTTGCTCTCTTTCTTTTTGCAATTAATTTATATATCAGTTAAAATTCTTTGGAAATTGATGTTCAACCATCTCTCACTTTTCACCCGCATTTAAATGGGCCAGGTTGGAGTTGTTTCAATTGTATACCATATGCTTCCCTCATTTTTATTAGAATCACAAGTATACAACTTGAAAGGACTTAGAGAATACATAGTTTAGCACATTAATTTCATGGATGAGGAAACTGGGGCCCAGAGAGCTTAAATTATCCAAGATTACACAAGCAACAAATGGCAGAGTCACAATTTGAATTCAAGTCTTTGAATTGATTTTAATCTTTGTTCTAATAATTTGATAGCCTGACTGTATATAGACAGCTGATTTCTTAATGACACCCACACTAGTAAAAGAGACATTTCCTAAAAAATATTATCAGTTTTGTTTTTGGTTGCTATTTGGTGTCCAGACCCTTCTGCATTTCTGGAAGAAAGTATTCATGATATATTAATGTGAAACTTCTTTGCAGAATTCAGTCCCTCTTGTTTCTTATTCCTGAATCATATTTACCAATGCATTTTCCCATTCTTCCCTATACCCACCTTTGCATTCAAATTGTGAGATATCAAAATAGAGGTTGATATAGCTTGGGAGGAGAGGGGGGAAGCAAGCCAAGATGGTGGAGTAAAAGCAGGAACTTACTTGAGCTCATCCCCAATGACCTCAAATACCTGTAAAGAATGACTCTAAGGAAACTGTAGAGCTACAGAACCCACAAAAAGAGAGTGAAATGATAGGAAGGGTCTATTACACTGGGCTGGGAGCAGAGAACAGTCCTGTCTATGCAGGCACAGACTAGACCAGAGCAGACTTCAGGGGACTGAATCACTGGCAGTTGTGACAGTTTCCAGACTTCTCAACCCATACATGCCAAAAAGAAAGAAAAGAGTTGGTGGAGAATCTCTTTTGGAACTGGGTGAGAGAAGAGTGTTGTCCCACCCCTTCCCCAGAGGCGACAGCTGCAGCTGCTTCTGAAGCCCACAGGTGATGGGAGGACCAAGCTGACTGACCAGAAGGCAATTGCATGAATCTCTTTGCTGACTCTGAGGCAGGATTGTCTTGCTTTGCCCTGCTTGGATCTGGGTAACAGTCTTGGGTAGCAGTCCTGGGGTAAGGAGCACTGGCTTGGCAGAGCTTGTTGAGGCCGTGAAAAGGCAGTCCTCCTTATAGTTCTGAGGCAGGTGGCTAGAAGAAGCTCTGACAACAGCTGCACAAAACCCCAGAAATTTGGGACACAGTACTCTCCACTCTGAAAGCACAGTTCTACTGTGGCAAAGACCTCAAAACTCCTATGTTTGGCTGGAAAGATGAGCAAACAGAGGAAGAGAAAACAAACTACAGAATATTTTTTGGAGACAAAGAGAGTCAAAACATGGAACCAGAAGAAGACAACAAAGTCAAAACTCTTACATCAAAAGCCTCCAAGAAAAATATGAATTGGTCTCAGGCCATGAGGAGCTCAAGACTGATTTTTGAAAATCAAGTAAGAGAAGTAGTGGAAAGCGGGGGCGGAGCCAAGATGGTGACATAGGAGCAGCAAGAAATTGTGGCTCTGACACAGCCACATCAAATACCCAAAAAAATATGGCTCTAAACAAATTCTAGGGCTCTAAAATGCACACAGATGTATTTCCTGCTGAAGGCTGCTCGGCTCAAAGCAAACATTTCAACTCTGAGAGCAGAAACCAGCCCAGCCTGAAACGGCGCCTTTTGCCCCGGGGCAGCTAGACGAGCCGAGCCTGCTGCAGCTAGAGCTTCAGGAGAGCAGATCTGCAGCAGGTGTGGCAGGATCCAGAATTTTCAAGCCATAAGATAAAAAGACTCAGGTTTGTGGAACTTGGCTAAAAACCGGGGAAGAAAAGTGGGTCCGGCCAAGCCACCCACTGGGCAAAGAAGCGGAAAGTGGAGGTTCTGCACCCACCTCCACATTGCCACTTCAGAGCTCCCAGCCTGCAGAGAGCAGGGGGGCCAAGCAATTGTTGAGAGGCCAAGTGCTCTGGCATTGAGCAGCCTGGATCTGGATCATGGTCTTAGGTGGTGGTCCTGAGGTTTTTTTTTTTTCAGTGAGCCGGAGCTAGGGAGGGACCCAGCAGCCTCCTAACAGTCCCGGCAGCTGGGAA
Organism: Pseudochirops cupreus; assembly: GCA_028627135.1. Lineage (NCBI taxonomy): Eukaryota > Metazoa > Chordata > Mammalia > Diprotodontia > Pseudocheiridae > Pseudochirops > Pseudochirops cupreus. The sequence goes on along the minus strand of CM053580.1, from coordinate 137,150,839 downwards.
AACCCCAGAGATTTGGCACAGAGTTGTTCCTTCTGGAAGCAGAGTTCCACAGAACTAAAACAAACAAACAAACAAACAAACCATTGAATGGTGACCATGAATAAGCATAGGAAGCAAAGTAGGAACAGCAACCAAACCCTAGATTCCTTCTTCGGGGAAAAGAAGGAACAAAGCAGGGAAAGGGAAGACGACAATGCAGTCAGAACTACCACCTCAAAAGCTTCCAAGAAACATGAAGATTGCCAAAAAGCCAGAGATCAGCTGAAGAAAGATTTTGAAAACCAAATGAGAGAAGTAGAAGAAAAATTGGGAAAAGAAATAAGAATGATGCAAGAAAATCATGAAAAGAGAGTCAACAATCTGAATGAAGAAATTAACACCTTAAAAAATAGATTAGCTCAAATGGCAAAAGAGGCCCAAAAAGCCAATGAAGAGAAGGATGCCTTAAAAAGTCGACTTTGCCAGATGGAAAAGGAATCTCAAAAGCATTCTGAAGAGAATAACTCCTTCAAAATTAGAGTGGAGCAAATGGAAGCAAATGACTTTATGAGAAATCAAGATACTATCAAACAGACCCAAACAAATGAAAAAATAGAAGGCAATGTGAA
>CM053580.1:137121087-137149731 GCA_028627135.1 Pseudochirops cupreus | reverse complement strand
ATTTGTAACTCAAAATCTCGTGGAAATGAATGGTGTGAACTAAAATAAATAAAAGAAAATATAAAAGAAAAAAAAAGAGAAGTAGTGGAAAAATTGGGAAGAGAAATGAGAATGTTGCAAGAAAATAATGAAAAATGAGTCAACAGCTTGCTAAAGGAGACCCAAAAAAATACTAAAGAAAAGAAAACCTTAAAAATATACTAACTCAAATGGCAAAAGAGGTCCAAAAAGCCAATGAGGAGAAGAATGCCTTAAAATGCAGAATTGGCCAGATGGAAAACAAACTTCAAAAGCTCACTGAAGAAAATGATTCTTTCAGAATTAGATTGGAGCAGATGGAAGCTAATGACTTTATGAGAAATCAAGATATTATAAAACAGATCCAAATGAATGAAACCGTAGAAGACAATGTGAAATATGACTTGGAGGGCATTCTTGACTTCTCCATAGAATTTTCCTCACTCCTCAACTTTTGAAATAGATGTTAGTTCATAAGCTGGAATTATTGTCAGTGTTCTATTTGCAAATTTTTATCTTGAACATTGAAATATGAGATATGAGATATGAGAAATATGAAATAACCACATGTCCAATTAAGTTTCATACTGCTTTCACTGCAAGGAAAAACCAATCTCTCCTGTTTCTTTATTTACCTTTCCAAGGAGGACCTGTGAGCCATTCTAAAATTTAGTTGCACTTTCTTTTTTGTCTTTTGGTTTTGTTTGTGACAAGAACGTCAAGATGATTCAATACAGTTCAGACAAAGATCTCACATTTATAATACCAACAATTAATTTAATGTTTGTATATAAACTATTAGAGAATAGGCTGTGATGTTTTTTTACTAGTAGGAAGTATGACAAGGGCCAAAAATCTGCTGAAATTTCCCACATAGCATAGCCATTTCTTTTAGTATAGAAGTGAGGAACATGATGGGTGGGGTGAGAATGAAGGAATAGTATGGAGGGGGAGGTTAGATAAGTCTCCTCAATATGGCATCACAGCTTTTTTATTTTTTCATTTTGGGGTAATTTACGTAGTCATGTATACATTTAAAGAAAAAAACCTTTAGAACTAAAATAGGTTTATGATAATATATTAGATTAATTGAATTGAGAAACTCAGGAAAGATTGTGATGAATCAAGTACAGTTATCCCTTTCACATGGTGACTTTTCCTGTTTTGATATATCACAGGTTGGCATAAAAAAATTAAATGGGAATTTGAGGGGAGTTTTGTGGAAGCCACAGACAACACAGAAAAATATTTAGAAACTCAGAAATGCACAAAATATATTTATAGTATTGTATATTAGCAGCATATTTTATATTTTAATATCCTAATAATTCAGACTTCTTCTCTGGTACAAAGATAGGACCAAAAACTTTTACTTGGATTTTCAGACTGCAGGGGAACTGCACCCTGAACCCCCAAGATGGAAGGAATAAGTGTTGTTCAGTTCATTGAAGAATACACCAAAGATGAGTGCAATCATATTATTAGAAGACATTGAAGCTTTGTAACACTGAGTGTGAATTTCCCTTCCATGAACGTGTTCCTTATATCTGTACCTTTCCATACGGCTTTGACCACATGTGTTCCTTTGTGTGAATAATCCACATATTATACCTATGTAGGTCCACTCTTAACACTAAGCAAATGTTTAATTGAGGGCATGGACTCAAGGTTTATAGAGAGAGTCATCTGTCATTATTTCTTTTTACGTTGCTATTTCCTTAAATGGCTTTGTTTTGAACTGTGTTTGTCTCCTGGCTGATTAATACAAGTGAGTAAATCGGAGCTTTGCCAAAGATTTTTGCCTACAAACCATACAGTATGAAGTATATATTATATATAAAATGTATTTATATGATATATATGTATAGTATAAAGTATATATGTGTGTTTGTGTGTATAAAGTATAGCATATAGTAGCCGACTAGAGAATTGTTGGAGTGGAGTGAGCAACGTGCAGGTAATCCAGATAGTCTAAAAATGCTTAGCATACCACCAGTCAGCCTCCATGCCTGGAGAAGCAGAGGAGAGTTTCATAAGATAGAAGACTATTAGCCAAAGAATTCATCACCAAGTAGCCAGGTGACTGGTGATGAGCTTTTCTGTACTTAGCAGTTATAGTCTATTGCCAGGAACATACTAGAAGTCTTCTCAGCAAGGCAGGACATGTCAGCACTTGTGGTCTATAAGCAAAACCAGCAAGAACCCAGTAACACTTCCACACCTTTATGAGTCACCAAAGAGGAACTTTGTGTAGAATGAAATTAATCTCAACTATATCAGGCTAGTTATCCTCTCATCTATGACTCTAGTCATTCAATAAATATTTAATGTGCCTTACTACAAGGAGAACAATGCATTAAGTTATTCATGCCTAGACTCTCTCTCTTTCTCTCTCTCTTCTCTCTCTCTCTTTCTCTCTTTCCCCTCTCTCTCTTCTCTCTCTCTTCTCTCTCCCCTCTCTCTCTTTCTCTTCTCTCTCTCTCTCTCTCTCTCTCTCTCTTTCTCTCTCTCTCTCTCTCTCTCTCTCTCTCTCTCTCTCTCTCTCTCCCTCCTCTTTCTCTTCCCTTGCCACATGGCCACCTGGAGAATCCTCTACCCTGAGACCCTTCCTACCTCATTTATGACTTCTTCCCCAGAAACACATTTTAAGAAGAACCCCAGCCTTCTAAATTGTAAGTTCCTTGAGGGCAGGAACTATCTTTTGTCTCTTTTTCATACCCAGTGCTTAACACAGTGCCTGGAACATTGTCAGTGCTAAGTTGTTGTTGTTCGGTCGTGGTCGACTCTTTGCAGTCCCATTTGGGATTTTATTGGCAAAGATACTGGAGCACTGTGCCATTTCCTTCTCCAGTCTCTTTTACACATAAGGAACTAAGGCCAACAAGGTAAAATGACTTGTCCAGGATCACACAGCTAGTAAATATCTGAGGTCAAATCTGAGCTCAAGAAAGGAGTCTTCCTGATTCTAGGCCCAGTGCTCCATCCTCTGTGCCATCTAACGGCCCTGATCAATATATAATAGGTGCTTCATAAGTGTTTCTTGATTGCTTTATTGCTCTCACATCCAGGCTTTCCTGGCTCCTCCTTTTCTTTTTCTACTACATTCTCCCTCTCAACTCCCCCTTCCCCTTTCTGGCTCTCTTTTTGGGGAATATGGCAAGGCCTCTCTTGCTTGCTTGTATCTGTATCCCCAGTGATTAGCAAAGTGCCTGGGACATAATCAATACTTAAATATTTACAATCCTTAAATGCTTTCTCTCTCTCTCTCTCTCTCTCTCTCTCTCTCTCTCTCTCTCTCTCTCTCTCATTCTCTCTCCCAGTGCTGTGTACTTATTCCAACCATTCTCTAAGACCAGTTTGGGAACAATGTGATGCAAAGAGCTCCTGTCTCAGAAAGCAGTTCTCCCAGCACAAAGCTTTATTTGTTTGTTTCCTGATGGTATAGCCAAAAGAATTCTGTTCTAGAACTGGGTTCTAGTGCCTGGCTTTCCATGTACTAGCCCAATGACGTTACGCAAGTCAATCACTTAAAAACTTTGTGAGCCTGATTTATAAAATTGGAATCACACAATCTTAGAGCTCTAAGAGGCTTTGGGGACCAGCACATGATGGAACAAGAATTCCCTCTGTAATCATTGGTTATCCATCCTGCATTTGCTGGAAGAGTTCTGGTGAATAAGAATCCACCAACTCCTCAGGCAGCCCATTTTACTCTAATTATAAGACTGATTTTTTTTTCTTCTTGCATCAAACAAATGTTTTTCTTTAAACTTCTGTACTCTTTTTTTGTCCTCTGGGGAAAGAGATTTTAAGTCTAATCCTTCTTGTCACATTATACCACTTCAAATATTTGAATGATTTTTATGTTGGTTTTTTTTTTCCTCCAGGCTGAACACCCCAGCTCTTTCAACTCAATGTGGTCTAGTTTCTATTCATTTGTGTGTTCTATCTCTCTCACTCACTGGATAGAATGGAAACTCCTTGAAGGTAAATATTGCTTCATTTTTGTCCTTGTATCTCCAGCAGTTAACACACAATCTAGAACATGGTAGGTACCTATTAGATGTTTGTTGATTGACAGATGAGCTCCCTTCCGTGAAACCCATGCTTACTTTGCAGTGTTATTCTGAGGACCTTAATGATGAGAAAGTTCTGTGTAAACTAGATAGTGTCATTTAAGTGAAATTAATTCTTATTGCTACTGTTGGACAAACTCTTTGCCTAGCATCTGTTTATACATTCCTTTTTTTAAAAAACACATTCTTATCTGAGTCCCAGAGCCAGCAGTAATTAACAACTAGATCTCTTTTTTTTTTAAAGCAGACAGGACACACTTTTAAGTTTAATTTGCAATATTAACATTTTCCCCATTACTTTCTTAAATCTACAAAATCAACAAAATAATAAATCAAGTCCTGATGTGTATAGCATTTCCCAATTTCCAAGGTTTAAATACCCACACTTAAAATTTAATAATCAGTTCTCCCAAACTGTTGAGAGTTGGGAATTCCTCTGTTCTTCATTTCTGACTCCTGGTCTCCCCACTCAAGAAATCAGCAAATCTCCGATAGTGCTACTTTCATTTTACAGATGAAGAGGTCTAGAGATGTATAGCAGCTTGCTTAAAGTAACTAACTTTTAAAATGGACTTAGTGGCCAACTTGAGACTACAACCTCTGTCTTTCTACCCATAGTCCAGTGTCCTTTCCACTCCATCATGATGTCTCCCTATTATTCATACCTGTCCTCCTGGCAGCTTATCTTCTTAGTCACTGGCTTGGGTATTTAAGACCATCCCGGTTCCTACGCTGCCCCATTTGCTTCAGATCCATCTGCTTCCCCATCTGCAACCCCTCCTTCCCAATACCCCAGATCTGTCACTGAAGCAGTGAGCCATAACTCTGCCAAGAAACCTTCAGCTAGGGTCATAATCATTTAAAATACAAAGCCTTTATTTGATTTTGTTAACAGATAAAAAAAAAAGTCATGAATACAATACATCCACTAATCATTGAAATGGCAATATATGCTCATGAAGCACATAGATGAGCTTTTGTAATCTCTTTTTCTGTTATTAAATTCACTGCCATATCAGAAGGGAAAAAAAGTCAAGAACCCTTGGATGATGGGCAACATGGGGCTTCCTTCCAATGAAGGAAGCCTAAAGTTGCACAGTGCTGTTCTCAGTTTGTTGCTGTGCCCACAGGTCTGGCACTGACTAAAAGGAAAACTTCCAGTGTATTCCCCGCAGTCCCTTGGGAAGGCAGGAGGCAGCAACTCTAACTTTATCATTCCTTGAGCCAGTAGCACCTCCCAGTGGCTTCTCTCATGGTGAATAATTTTCTTCTTCATTTTTGTAATGAAAAAATTCTTGGAAAAATCTTGAACCCTTTCTCTCCTAATCTCTGATGCTTTTTCACAGGCATATGGTAGCGAACACAGTTCCAGAATCGGGAATCTGAAGGAGCTGAATTCAAACTTCTCCAAGTGATGGTGGGAAGTACAGTAAGGGCTTTCTTCACTCGGTGAGGTAAAGAATCTGGCTCTTTGAAGGGAGAGAATTTAATTAAAATGAGCTTCAATGTTTGGTCTTCCAAGGCAAGATTGACTGCAGCTTGCAATTCAAAGACAGCGGGGCTGCTTACGTAGCTGGGGCTTAGGACACAGATGACTCTCCGACTCTGCTTGATGATTTTCACAATATCTTCTGTGTAAGCTGAAGGGAAAGAAACAAGTATTTTGTTATGTGTACTCTGTGACACCCTGACTAGCACAAGCTTCAGAGGTCTTGGTGTCCTCCATGAAATCCAGACTGTGCTAACAGCACAGATGCCCAGGTAAGGAAGGAAATTTTACCTATACCCTCTTACCTCCTCCTGGGATCACATCCCTTTCAAACAAACACAAAGTGTATCCATATTTTTTTTCCAACACTCTAGGGAGTAAATCCAATGCAAAGTTTTCTTCATTCAGAGATGAAGGGTCCAGGTTATCAAAGGAGTCTTGTTTAGCATAGGACACAAAAGCATCAAATTCTTTTCTATCTGATGAGGAAAAAAAAAAGAGGTGGGGGGATTTAATCCATTTTCTATTTTAACATCATGTATAATTGACATGTTGTTTCAGTTGTGTCTGATATGTCATGATTCCATTTGGGGTTTTCTTGGCAAAGACAGTGAAGTAGCTTGCCATTTCCTTCTCCAGTTAGATGAGAAAACTGAGGCAAACAGGGTTAAATGACTTGTCCAGTCATCTAGTAAGTGTCTGAGGCCAGATTTGAACTCACAAAGATGAGTCTTCCTGACTCCAGGCACAGTATTCTATCCAGTGGGCTACCTGGCTGCTCAACATATAAAAAAGAAACATCCATATGCTTACATAAGGTACTTGAAAAAATGTGCATTTATATGCTGATTTCATTTATCAAATAAACAATATACATGAAATACTTTGCAAATCTCCAAGTACTGTATCAGTCACTAATTAACAATGAATTACAGTTATTATCCATAATTTATTAATGATGGGTGGGACAGCTAGGTGGTACAGTAGATAGAGTGCTAGACTTGGAGTCAGGAAGACGCATCTTCCTGAGTTCAAAACTAGCCTTAGACATTTATTAGCTGTGTGACCCTGGGCAAGTCACTTAACCCTATTTGCCTCTGTTTCCTTATCTATAAAAGAATATGGAAAAGGAAATGTATCCAAAATCTTTTCCGAGAGCACCCCAAATGTGGTCACAAAAAATTGGACACAACTGAAAAATGACTGAACAACAGATTAGTTGATAATATTTAAAAGACTGATATGCCCATTTAATGACCAATATTACTAACTTGGAGTTAGGAAGATCTGGGTTCAAGTTTTACCTTCAACATACACTGTCTATGTGACCCTAGGCCTGTCATTTAATCCTTTAGTGCTGCCTGTCCCTGGTGGAAAAGTTATTGGTTTGCTTTGGTAAAGGACATCGCTTGAAATGGCCCATCTAGTCTCTCTCCCAGAAAGAAATCATGAGACATACAAATCACCATGCCCAGGGCATAATAGAACAGGTACTTTTTAATTGCAGATGAATGCTTGGATTTGAGTGGGGTAAGTAAGTAATGTTTCAGGATTCTGTTGTAACACAAACCAATCATTCCAATTTGTTGGAAAACAGCAACTGAATTCATCAATGTTTATTAGAAGGAAAAGGCAAATATGTGAGAAGAGAGATGGTATTAAAACTGATTGTTTGCTTTCTGTTCAGATATAATAGTGGACTTCATTTTAGTGAACTTAAAAGTTCCCATAGCTTTTTATCTCACACTAACTCTGTGAAATACATTAGCTTTGATTTCCCCATTTTAGGGGTAAGGAAATTCTAAGAGGTAATGTGATTAGCCAGTAAGTGTTCACACTAGGGTTTGACCAGAAATTTCCATTATCTAATTACCTAGTCCATTAGATATATAACTATATTTATTATCTAATGATGCCCAGCACTCTTCTGTTGCCTCCAAACCCTCATAACAAACAGCAACTAAATATCTCACACAAATACTCCTTTTTTTCTATTAATAGAAAATAAAAACTGGGAATGTCCACTTACAGGTCTGATCCTACTATTGATCATCATGGGAGCTTCTTGACCTGCTCCATTTCCCTCCTTCCTAATTCAAACTGCCAGGGATTCACCATTTTGGTTCAGAATTTAGTGTGGTCAGCTTAGCCACCTATAGCTCAGAATTGCTGAGTTCAAGCGATCTATCAGCCTCGACTACCACTACCTGATCCTTCCAACACTTTACTTAATTTTGGAAGCTGTTGTTTGTTGTTGCTTAGTCATTTTTCCCATCATATCCAACTCTTTGTGACCTCTTTGAGGAGTTTTCTTGGCAAAGACACTGCAGTATTTTGCATTTCCTTCTCCAGCTCATTTTACAGATGAGAAGTTGAGTCAAACAGGACTAAATGACTTGCCCAGGATCACTTAGCAAGTATGTATATGTCTAAGGCCAGATCTGAAGAGGTCTTTCTGATTCTAGGCCCCAGCATTCCATCCACAGTGCCACCTTATTGATGAATTTTGTGGATAAGTATTGGTTTATAGTTATAAGGGGCTAATTACAGGCCATACCTCATTACAGGGAAATCCATTGTAACGCCAAAAAACAAAACAAAACAAAACAAAACAAAATAAAATAAAATAAAGTAAAATAAAATAAAATAAAATACTACTAACCACCACCACCACCAACTCTTTAAAATGAAGTTTCTATGAATGCCAGTCAAGATCCCACTTATTTGAAAGTGAAGTTTCACACAAGAAATTCCAGAAATCAAAATATCACATCTTGAATTCCTCCTGAAAGTTCATTGTAATGACATTTTTGGTAGCAATAATAGTAATTACCTATAATTATATGGCTTTTATTACACCTACACTTTACTCTCCCATAAAATTCTTTATTTTTAATAGTAACTTCCATCTTCAAAGCTCTATGGAAAAAGTGTGTTAGTAAAACTAACATACAATTAAAGTAGTGTTGTCTGGATTTTAATCTTGGCCTTGTCCCTAGCTTGCCTTGGGGGACAAGTCACTTAGCCTCTTGGAATCTCAGTACACATGTTTGTAAAATGAGGATAATACAGCTCTACCTACGTCACAGGAATATTTTGATATGTAAATGACAGAACAGATGTGAAAGTGCTTTGAATGCATGAAACAATAATATTGGATTTGGCATCAGAGAAGAAAGACTTATTTTCTTACTCTAGCCTTCATGAGCTTTATGGCCATGCTAAGTCACCTAGCAATAGTGATTGTGAAAATGATGATGAAATTGATGAGGGTGATGAGTAAGAGTAAACAAGAGGTCAAAGCCTCAGTTTCTTATCTGTAAAATGGGAATTATATTTGTAGTGGCAACCTCCCCATGTTAACATGTGGAAAATGCTAGATTACAGCATATTACATAAACATGAAACTATAATTATATTAAGTAGGCATATATATATATATGATTATTCTTATTACAGCATTCTGAATGATTCACAAGGTATATTCATTTTCTTACCCAATTTTGGACATACATTAAATGGAGATAGAAAGGAGGCTCTGGAGTCAGAGAACCAGAGTTCAAATTCTGCATCTGATATTTATTACCTATGTGACTTTGGTGAAGTCATTGAGCCTTCCAAGGTCTCATTTTTCTCAGCCTTGGACTAGATGACTTCTAAGGTCCCTTCCAGCTCTAGGTCTGTGATTCAATAATGAGACTGTGATAATTATAATTATAAGGAGGATTATCATCATAATTTACTGTAGAGTCCAGGTTGCTCCGTCAGCAAGCATTTATTAAGCACACACGTACGTGCATATGTGTATATATGGTATGTATATGTATATATGTATGAAACACTGTACGAAGCATTGGGGATATAAAGAAAGATAAAAAAAAAACAGTCCTTACCCTCAAGGAGTTCACATTCTAATTGGGGGGAGACAAAATGCCAGCATTTAACTATGTATGAGATATATACGGAGTAAACTGGAAAAAATCTCAGGGGGAGACATTAACAGTGGTAGGGTAGGAAAAGGGGTTGGGAAAAATTTCCTTCAGAAAGTGAGATTTGGGCTAAGTCCTAAAAGAAATCAAGAAATAGAGATAAGAAGAGAGAACATTCCAGTCACAGGAGATAGCCAATGTTGAGAGAGGGAATATTGTATTCAAGGAACAGCAAGAAGGACAGTGTTGTTAGATCATAGAATACATGGATGGGAGTATAAAGTATAAGAGAACTGGAAATGCATAAAGGATCCTGGTTGGGAAGGGCTTTAAATGACAAATGATTTTACATTTGATCCTGAATATAATAGGGAGTTGCTGGAGTTCACTGTCACATTGGCAACTGGGTGGGGGGAAATTGAAGGCAGGGAAAAAAATTAGAAAGCTATTGCAATAGTCCAGGAGTGAAGGTTTTGTAGAAAGGCTATGTCAGAGGAGAGAAGGAGACATGTTTTGTAGGTAGAAATGACAGGATCCAGCCACAAATTGAATATATAGGGCAAATGTGAAGTGAGGAATAGAGGATGACACTGAGGTCAACAGCCTGGGACAATTAGGAGGATGATTGTGTTTTTGAGAGTAAAGAGAAAGTTGGGAAATGGAGAGAGCTTGAAAAGAAATATAATGAACTCTGTTTTGGACTTGTTGAGCTGAATGTCTATGGATGTCTAATTCAAGATGTCTAATAAGTAAGTTAGTGATGTGAGACTGGAGGTCAGGAGATGGCTAAAGTTGGATAAATAGATCTTAGAATTATCTGCATAGGAGTAATTGAGTATAGAAGAGCCGACAAGATCACCAAGCAAGGGAAAAGAGAAAAGGACAATAGCAGACCTTTAGGATCACAAGGTGAATGCGTTTTCACCTGGATGAAAAGCCAGCAAAGGAAGGTAGAGAAGACTCATCAGATAATTAGGACATAGGGCCAGGAGAGAGGAGTGCCACAAAACCCTGGTCAAGAGAAAAAAATCCAGGAGAAGAGAGACTATCTCTTCCTTTTTAAGCTACTTTGTCCACTTATATCTTATTGGTTCACTTTAGCATACTTCTTGATTTCTACTCATTCACAAGTATTATTATAGCTCAGCAGGTACTTACTCTATGGTATAACCTCAAAATAATGGAGTCCTAGTGTCACCAAGCTTTGCTTAGGTTTCAGTTGACCCAATTTGATAGCAATTTAAAATACTGTCACTAAAGTCCCACTCAAAGTCTTTATTAAGGAGTGGAGATGAGTTTGTCTTCTTCTAGCAACAGAATGAAATCTTTATCAAGTCCTTCCAAGCTAGAGAGGCCCCAAGCATAAACCTGAACATAGACTATGCAACTGGTGAAACCAGATAGAGTAGTGAGCCAGCTTAGTAAGAATAAAACTAGCTAAATTCAGAGACTCATCCCCAGATGGCTGGTCATGGAGTGATGGATTTGGTGGATTTTACCATGGCCATAGTAAATCATGGAGACTACTAAGGCTTAGAAATGGTATACTCTCTCACCCTGAGAGACTGTGATTTCCCTCTCTTTAAAAGTCTTCAAGAAAAGCTGAACAGCCACTTGTTATATATTATAGTGAGGTATGTTATTAGTAAGGATTCCTTTCATGTATGGGTTGAACTATATAGCCATCTGATTCTCAGATTCTGTGATTCTGTGACACAATTGTCCACAAGATTGAAATATTAGATCTTTTGAAGTATTAAAGTAATTAAAAAGTAAGATAAAACTTTACTGAGAAAATTGAGGCCATTTGCCAGGAGCTACTTCCTCTCTAATTCTCCATCTTAAAACCCGCTAACATTATCCCATATTCTTTCATCTATTTCAGTCTCTGAAGGAGAAGCCTTTCTCCTTAACAAAGCTCACCCTGCAATCTGGCCCTTTGTTCTTATCCCTCTAATCCTCTCTTGTACTTGCAATACTACCAATCATTACCTAGCTCTCTCAATTCCAGTCTCCCTCTATTCCGTGGTTCCTTTCCTCCTGTCCTCCATCCTTAAAAACCTTTACTTGACCCTGCCAGCCCTTCAAGATTAACATTCTTTACCACTGCTCCTTTTCATAACAAATTCTAGAAAAAGTCATTTACTCTGAACCATCTACACTGAGTTCACTTCTGCTCTCAGTCCCTTCTCACTCCCTTCTAATCTAGACTCTAACCTCATCACTCACCTGAAATTGCTCTATCCTGGACACTAAGACAATCTTTTCATTGGTCTGCCTTCCTCAAGACTTTCTCCGCTCCAACTCATCTTCCACACAGCTTCCAAAATGATTTTCCTAACAGAGAAGTCTGGCCATGTCATTCGTCAGTCAAAGCTCTTCACAACCTGGCACCTTCATATCTTTTCAGTCTTCTTAAACATCACTCCTTTCCTCATACTCTACAATCCAGCAATATCGGCCTCCTTCCTGTTCTGCAAACAGGACGCTCCCCTCACCACTGCCTTTGCCCTGGCTGTCTCCCAGGTTTAGAATATTATTCTTCTCCACTTCAGCCTCAAGCTAAAGGGGACCAGGATATTTCAGCAGGACATTTCCCTGGTACCCCCAGCTGATAGTTCCCTCCCCTCTATGATTACATTGTATCTGCTTTAGTTTTTTAATTCAATTTTATTTTATTTCTTTGTCCCTTGTATCTACTTTGCATTTAAATTGAATGTACCTACATATACATGTCTCTCCCATTAGAATGTAAGCCATTAAAGGCCATTTTGATTTTGTCTTTGTGCTCTTAGCTCTTGTTGTAGTTGTTTAATAAAGGCTTTTTGGTAGATAGACTGATTGAATTCCCAAAAATCCAATGATATTTTAATTGCAAGATCCAATGGCTTTTTTCCCCCAGTCTTCTTCCTTCTTGACCTTACTGTAGCATTTGATACTGTTTGCCACCCTGTGTCTTCCTACATATTCTTCCCTTTCTGGACTTTCCCCCTCTTTTTCTCCTCCTATCTGCATAACTGACCCTTCTCAATTCTTCTTCAGTGGGTCTTCATGTTTTATCTGCTAATTATGAATGTCTTCTGTTATTATTGTTCAGTTGCTTCAGTTGTGCCTGACCCTCCATGACCCCGTTGGGGTTTTCTTGGCAAAGATACTGGAGTGATTTGCTATTTCTTTCTCCAATTCATTTTTACAGATGAGGAATTAAAAGCAAATACGGTCACACAGCTAGTAAGTGTTGGAGGCCAGATCTGAACTCCGGAACATGAGTTTTTCTGACTTCAGGTCTGGCACTATATCCACTGCACCACCTAACCCTGGTAAATGGGAAGTACTTAATAAATACTGGAATAAATTAGCTGGAATTCAAAGAAAGTTTCTGAATTTTGCCGGCAGAGGGCACTATGTCACTGCTCTAAAAATGTAACATTGAAATTCAAGACTAGTTGGCAAAAAAAAAAAAAAAATCAAAGAATTTAAGAGCCGAAGAGACCTTTTGTCATTTGGTTTTTAATCTCCCTCCTTCATCTTATAGATAAGAAAATGAAGAGCAGCGAGGGAGAAATTTTCCTTAAGATTAAAAGTCAGTTACCTGGTCACTAAGCCACTATAAGTCTTATGATGAAAATATATACAAGCAATTTTAATGTTTTAGAGATGGCTTACTTATCTGTGAAAAATATAAAAGATTTTTTTGTGCTGTAGTTCTCTCTAGTAAGGAGCATGGATAGTTTCTACTAAGACAGATCCTGTGGTGCCTATTGAATTGAAAGAACATTTTAAAACCAATTATTAAAACTACAAAGCTCAGGTGTGATGGGGTGAAATTTGCTTTAGTCCAACTAGAAATTAAATCAGGGGAATCTAAGTGGTTCCCTGGATAGAGGACCTGACCTGGAGCCAGGAAGACCTGAGTTCAAATCTAGCCTCAGACACTCACTAACTATGTAATCCTAAACAAGTAATTTAACCCTGTTTGCTTCAGTTTCCTTATCTATAAAATGAACTGGGGGGGGGGGGGGAAAGCAAATCATTCCAGTATCTTTGCCAAGAAAACCCTAAATGGGGTCACAAAGAATCAAACACTACTGGCATGACCAAATAACAAAAAGAAACAAAATCTACATTCCTCTACCCCCAGGCCCATCTATATACCACAATGTCATATTTCTGACTACAGTTTCTGAAAGTTTGATTTTTTTCCATAATAAATCTAATCTAAGAAATAGCATGAAATGGTGGGGAAAAGGCTTGATCTAGAAATACGAGGAGCTAGGCTTCAAATCTTACTTCTGACACTTAACTAATTTTGTGACTCTAGGTAAGTCACTTAAACTCCCTGAACCTTTGGCATCTAAGAGATTAGAATAATTGTGTCTATGGGAGTTGTTGTTGTAGGGATCAAATAAGATAGTCAATGTGCAGTCATTTACGAAACTTTAAAGTATTGTATAAATAAAGGTTATTATTACCTTCCATTCATTCTTTTTCTTTAGGTTTTGTGAAGACTATATTTTATCTCATTACAAATTTTGGCTTTCAGCCTGGAGAATGGAAAGCACAAGGCAGTCAGGTGTTCAGCTCCCTAGACGCAGTCATTTCAAACTCAACCTAACTTACATTCTGCCCCCTCTGCTCCCCGAAGATCTCCTCTCTTCTAGACATCCCTCTGACTGACCAGGGCACCACCATCCTCCCAGTCACCTGGACTTCTAACTGTAATATTATCTCTGATTCCTCTCTCTTGACCACATATGTAGCTGATCAGGTGCCAGATCCCATCATTTCTTTCTCCGCAATATTTCTCACAAACTCTCCTTTCTCTTCACTCACACAAATGGCAGCTCATGCTTTTGTAACTTCTCATTTGGACTATCACAAGAAGTTCACCCTGTCTCAAATCCTCCCCTTCTCTATATCACCATCAGCGCAGCTACCAAAATGATTTTACCACCCTGTTTAAGAAACTCCAGCGGCTCTTGTTGTTAATATCAACTATGAAGTCCTTTGTCCTTAAAAGCTCTGTATAGCCTGGCCCCTTCCCACCTTTTCAATCTTTGTGCATTCTATCCTCCTCCACATATTCTACAATCTAGAAATGTTGGCCCACCTTGTCTATGACACTCCATCTCCTGCCTCCATGCTTTCATACAGGCTGTTTCTACTTGGACAAATCCTGGTTTTCTTTAAGATTCAGTTCAAGCACAAAATCCTCTAGGAGACCTTTCCTTGTCGCAGTTAACAGTGCAGTCTCCTCTAGGGTTACCTTCTATATTTTTGGTATTTATCTTGCATGTTCTCATTTATAGATCTCTGTCCCAATTCAGCATAAATTCTCTGACACTGGTTACTGTTTTTGCTTTCTCTTTGTTTCTCAAGTGCTTAGAGCAGCACCTGGCACGTATAAGCACTTAATAAATGCCTGTTGTTGGATTGACTGAGAGTACCCATGCTGGGATGGTGGCTGCATGTCTATAATCCCTGCTACCTGGGAGGCTGAGGCTGGTGCATTTCAAGCTTGGGAGTTCTGAGCTATCCATGTTAAATTCAGCATTAATTTGGTGAGCCTTTTGGAAAGGAGAACCACTGAGTTTCCTAAGGAGAGGCAAACTAGCCCAGGTCAGAAAACAGGGCAGGTCTTGGAATTTCTTAAGTTGAGTGGTGATGTGGACCCACTTACACTCTAGGAAATCATTTTGGTAGCTGAAATGATGATGGTGTAGAATGGGGAAGGATTTGAGATAGAGAGAGTTAATTTCTAATAGATTAGCTCTCAAGTTAATCAGAGTGGAATAGACCCTGTATTTCCAGCCTGCGTGAGAAAGTAAGAACCAGATTCAATTTAAAAAAAAAAAGGAAAGGCAAGAAGAAACATATTGACTCTCCTCTTTCAGGAATAAGAAAATCACAGAATCCAGCTCTGGGCAGGTCTGTAACACAAATAAATCTTAAAGACATCCAGAAACAAGAAAATAAAGAGCACATGATCTTCTGAAGGACCAGGAAAATTCAAATATGGGGCTTCAGTAAGGATAAGGGATCATGGGACAGGGTTAGTGCTGGAAGAGGTCCCTAGTGGTCATTTTACAGATAAGGAAAACAAAGACCAGAGAGATGAAACAACTTGAACAATGTCTTACAGAGAGTAAGTGACAGAGCCTGGAATCAAACTCGGCTTCTCTAACTTCAAATCTTTTCCTCTTTCTACTATACTATGCAGCCTTATTTCTGAATAAATGATTAGAGTATTTTATTAGTGAAAATACCTTATATCTACATAGCCCCTCTTCCTTTTTCAAAGTTGTTCGGCAACCATATTCTCAGTGTTCTCCACATTGCAGTCCTCAGTGAGCATTAATGGGAACGTGAAATCTATGGTTCACCTATGGATAATCCAACATTTTCCTACTGTATTGTCATTAGCCCACCCTATTGTCGGCAATTATGAACCTAACTTTCCTCCCCAAAGCCTGGGAGAACTTGTGTGGGCATATTGGAAAACCCCAATATTTTTCCTCCACTACTTTTCACAAGTACTTATTCAGTCATTCAGTCATGTCCTTTTGAGCCCGTGGGCCAATTGTCCATGGAGTTTTCTTGGAAGAAGATGCTGAGGTGGTTTGCCATTTCTTTCTCCAGTTTGGTGCAGGCAGGAGTTAAGTGACTTGCCCTGGGTCACACAGCTTTTATAAGTGTCTGAGGTCAGACTTGAACTCAGTCTGTTCTGACTCAGTCAGTCTGTTCTGACTCCTGGCCCAGTGTTCTATCCACTGTATTACCTAGCTGCCCCTTCACAAATATGAGAAATATTATCTATCTATAAATCTATCTATCTACTTAATGGTATGATTAGGAAACATGGTTGAAGTAAGAGAAAAGAAAGCAATAAATACATTGAGTCTACAACATGCCCTGTACCATGCCAGACATACCAGGTACACAGAGCAGATCTGGCAACTGTGTGCAGTCAGTGATTGTTTTATGCCAGGATGATCCTACTCAATTTTTGCCAATACTAGATGCTCTTGGTAGAGTTCTTGCTATACACACTCTGCTGTAGAACTAGATTTCATGTTGGACCAGCACCCACAAAGGCTGGAGTAATATGAAGGGCAATTTCCCCTCAAAAAAGCCCAAATCTTACCAATTCAAACAGCATGGTCCAGTGGTTAAGAGAACCTTTTTTTTAAACATCCATTTTTTAACTATGAATTTCAAATCCTCTTCTTCCCTCCAACTGTTCCCCTACCCACTGAGAAGGCGAGCAATATGATATCCATTATACTTGTAGAGTCATGCAAAACATACTTCCGTATTAATGATGTTGCAAATAAAAGGCAATAAGAATAAAGAAAATGGAAAAATATATGGTTTAACGTGAATTCAGACTTCATCAGTTCTAGGAGAACATTTGCAGGCGTCTACTCACTATTGACCATTTATTTCAGTTCCTTAAGAGAAAACCCAAGGCTGCAGAACTTACCCCCAAGAGTTTCATCCTTGGCTTGGTAAGTTCGGTACAGAAGGATCATTTCAACCCAGTAACGGTAGACAAAGGCGCTTGCCAGGAGGATCACCACCAGCGTGAAAGTGGTGCCAAACAGTATGTATGTGAAAAGCACTGGGAAGAAAAAAAATCACAGCTGTTTTTCTCAATTAATTCCCTTGCAAGCAACAGGTCTGGAGAAAAGACCACGTTTGCATAAGAATACATTGTAAAGGAACCCCTATTACCAAACAGAACCTTTTAGCTTACAATCACTTTCACAAAAACCCCTCCATTGAAAGCACTCCTCATACACATGCACTCTTCGGAGAAAACTAAATGAAAGGCAGTGTTATATATACAGAGAAGCCTGGATTTGGTATTGGATCTCAACTTGTCACTTGTGACCTAGAGCAAGTTATTTAATCTCTCTGGGCTTGTTTGCTCATTTTAAAAATTACTGGGATTAGGTTGGGATTAGATGATTTTCAAGGTTCCTTCCAGTTCTAAAATAATATGCTTATCATGTTTGGGCTGAGTGAGGAAGCCCAGGAACCCTGAGGACATTTATTCCTGAGAATTTGTCATATAGCATTAGATAGATTGCAAGCTCTCAGAGGATTGGCGCTTGTTCCAGAAAAGTCTAAATTGTTGCAAGAGCACTGTTGGTTTCTGGAGTCAGCATAGAGAGCGTTGGGCCTGGAGATGGGAAGACCTAAGTTCAAATTCAGCCTCAGACACTTCCTAGCTGAGTGACCCTGGACAAAATACTTAACCTCCGTCTGCCTCAGTTTCCTGAAATGTAAAATGGAGATAACGATAGCATCTACCTCGCAGGGTTATTGTGAGGATCAAATGAGATAATATTTATGACACACTTAGCACAATGCCTGGCATATAGTAGGTATTTAATAAATGTTTATTTCTTTTCTTTCTTCCTAAAGAATATGAGCAATGAGATTAGTCCCTAGGGGTTGGCAAGTTAGTTAGAAGTGAAGCTGAAACTAGAACTAGGTATCTCCTTAACAACAAAGCCTACCTCATACCCACTTCCCTGTAGACATAGATAGACCACATCTCTAACATGATACTTTGGGGTTTACCTCCTCTTTTCTGTTTCAGCTTGATAGTCCGTGTAGTATTCCCCACTGAATTCTGAGCAAAGCATATAAAATTACTTAGTAGATCCTTTCTAGTTACTTGCTTCAAGAAGGAAGTGTAATGCATAGTTTTCCTCTCCGGATGGTTGATGATACTAGGAAAGAAAGACATTGCCGTCATGTACCTGGGTCATCACCCATGCAAAGAACACATGTCGGCACCTCCTGTGAGTCTACTGGCAGCTCAGCTGTCACTTAATACTTATCTATAATTATAAGAATGAGAAATTTATTTTAGAAGTGGCATAAAGTAGAAGGAAGGTATTGAATTTAGAGTCAGAGAACTTGGGTTTGAATCCCTAGCTTTACTACTATCTATACAAAGTCACTCTCCCAAGGCATTTTCCTAAAGACAGAAGTTTTTGAGTCACAGTTTCATAGCTACAGAATGAGAGGTTTGGCCTATATAATTTCTAAAGACCCTTTTCTATCTAGATCTTATGATTCAATGTCTTTATGATTCAATTTAGTTGTATTTAATAGGAATAAGAAGTCAGAGCTGGACTATTATGCTGGATTCTCTTGTCCTGAAGCCTGATAGTAAGGATGTGGATTAGGAATCAAAGCAGTGAGTCCCTTTACCAGAGATAAACTTCATCTGTCAATCAATAGACATTTAATGAGTGCCTATGATGTGCCAGGGCAAGGTTACTGGGGCTTGGAGATTTAAGAGCATTGACAAGCTACTAAAGAAGGCAAGGTTGGGGGTAAGGAGGTGGGGTGGGTAGTTAGGAGTAAAGCCATGGTGATTTGTAGTTGGTGACAGGACAGTAAGAACAGAGAAGGGAGCAGTTTGATTGTCCCTCCCACAGAGTTTGAATTCTTGGTGCCATATATAGAAATTGAGAAAGAAGTTTAACCCTAGCCTAATGAACCCACACATTTTCCAGAAAACCCTTTCCCTCAGAGTAGAGGCCCAAAGCCGGCCTTGAAGCATATCTCATCACCTGGAAAGAGGGGTATCTGGAAGGACCACAGGGTTCTTCAACCTGATTCAGTTGCTTGCCCTGAGTCATAGGATAATGGAATAATGCTCTCGAAGAGAGAGTGGCCCTGGGGAAGGTGAAATTTCAATCATCTGGCTAAAAAAAAAGTACAGAACTGGGAGTTAGGAGCTTTAGCTTTGAATCCCCT
This sequence comes from Pseudochirops cupreus, assembly GCA_028627135.1. NCBI lineage: Eukaryota > Metazoa > Chordata > Mammalia > Diprotodontia > Pseudocheiridae > Pseudochirops > Pseudochirops cupreus. The sequence goes on along the minus strand of CM053580.1, from coordinate 137,130,439 downwards.
CTCTAACATTATGTTACAATTTTTTTTCCTGGCTTTGCACTAAGAATTTTGGGACACCGTGTGTGTGTGTGTGTGTGTGTGTGTGTGTGTGTGTGTGTGTATGTGTGTGTGTGTGTGTGTGTGAGTATGTATATGTATGCATGAATGAACAGGGTATATAAAGAAAGGACTATATATGGTTTGTGGTCATGTATGTTTACATGAGAAAGAGATGTACATATTATATATATGTCTACGTGACCTTGGAAGAGTCCCTTAATCTTCCTCTAGCTCAGCTTCCTCATCTATAAAGGAGATATGTGGGACTAGATGGTTTCCAAGTTCTTTCCATCTCTTGTGCTATGATCCCACGATCCCATTTCATCAATGTCGGAATTCCTAATGAAGCATCTCCTTCTACCAATGTAGATTGGTATCTGTTCTACAACTTACAATCACAGAAAGTTGTCTGGGGAACTGAAAAATTAAGTGATTTGCCCAGGGTCACATAGTATGTGTCAGAGGTAAGACTTGAGGCCTGGTCTTCTATCTCTGACTCTCTATCCATCCACCTATCATCTTTTTCTCTCTTTGTGAATGTATATATACATACACGTTTATGTGAATGTATGTGTATATGTAAAATCACACGTGCACAATGTGTATATACATATGTGCATGTACACACACACAGTTTTCCAAAATCTTATTAAATCTATTAAAGCTTAAATCTACACCAAGATTTTTCAGACACCTTATATAATTTATAGGATCAGAAATCCAGAGCTAAGAAGGATTTTAGGAGTCAACTGACCCATTTGTTTGATTTTGCAGATGATGATACTGATGTGAAAGAGGATAAAGCATTCGATAAAGTTGGAGCAGCATTTCATTGGATTTTCGTTTTACCTTATGTTTTCCTGTCTTAGTTCTTCCCTGTTGAGCTCAGCATCTTCGACATACCATTTTATCACAGGGGTGAAATTTCTTTCCGGGCCAAAATGTGCTTTGCATACAAGAATCAATGGCATTCCTGGAAATAGAGAATAGGAAGGAAGAATATGATCATTTTACAGCTGAGGAAACAGAGACTGCAGACCATACAAAAGGCAAAGGGACTTGTTCTCAAAGATGAGCACCGCTACACAGGGAAGGCAGTTTGTCCCTACACTTATGGCCCTTTAAAAGTAGAGAGATAGGTCCCAACTTACCAAGTTCCACTTCCAAAGTGGCCTTGTCATTTGGTGGATCAGCAATGATTGGTGTGAGTGAAGTATATTTCACTGGAAAAGAAAGCAAAGCATTATTCCTTGTACTACAAAAACTGATAAATTTGTTTATAATCTTTTAGAAGATGGTCTTGATTTGGAGACAAATATTTCAAATTTTCATTCTCCCTCATCAATTCCCACTCCATAATACTAGGACAGTAGGTTTTTTTGTTTTGTTATGTTGTGTTATGCTGTGTGTGTGTTGGGAGGCAGGGATAGGATTCTTATCTTAAAGCCTTCTAGATGAAAGTATATCCCCCAAAGATTCAGTAAGGGAGTACTACCACATCTTCACAAGTTGGGACAGACTTATGGAACAACAACTGTCATCTTTGAGGTTATGGCCCCTTCCTTGAAGAGCAATGACTTGCTTGAGATCACATGGGTGGTAGACACACACAGACACACAGACACACAGACACACACACACACACACACACACACACACACAGGCACAAGCACATGCATATTCACACATCCCTATATGGGGTGTTAAACAATCTTTTGCAGGGGCGGCTAGGTGGAGTGATGAATAGAGCACTGGCACTGGAGTCAGGAGGACCTGAGTTCAAATCTGGACTCAGACACTTAACACTTACTAGCCATGGGACCTTGGGCAAGTCACTTAACCCCAACTGCCCTGTCTTCCACCCTCCAAAAGGCAAAAAAAAGCCAAAAACCTCTTTTGCTATTTAATCTTCAAATGACACTAAGGCTTTTGGGACAGCTTGGATATATATATATATATACCTACCAATAAATGTGCTTCCCTTCTCTCACCTTAATATTGTAAATCTTTTGCTATGCTTATTGAATTCCATTATTATCTTATCTACCACTGAAAAGTATCTCTTTAGTATGTTTATTGGTATGGCATTAACATCAGTGATCATCCCATTGATATTACGTTGGCATGGTCCAGCTATGGACAATGAATATTCCTCCAGTTATTCAATTTGTTCCTTATATCTTTAAGAGGCACTTTAAAAATTTTGAATGATTTCCAAAATAGATAGATTTTGTACTGATTATAGGTCTTGTATGTACATAGTTGTTGTCATAATATCTCCCCAAATAGACAAAATGTGAGCTCCTTGAGGGCAGGAACTTTTTTTTTAATCTTCAGCACTTAGCACAATTCCTGGCATATACTAGATAAAGTATATATATACATATATATTTTTTTTATTTTTTTATTTTAAATTTATTTATTTTACTTATTTTAAAATATTATATATCAAGTAACTGCTTATTTTTCATGATAACATATGTAACAGCAGATTCAGGAAACCTTATCTAGAGATTAGGTATAAGGCTTTAATTAGTGTAAATAAGAATTTCTCCCCCTGATGCATTCATTGCAAGCTATGCCCTGGGCAATATGGAACCCAAAATTGGTGAGGACACTAGATTATGGAGGAAGACAGAAACCCTACAATACCACAAAGCTGCCCCTATCCTATCTCTTCTTCCCCTTCTTGCCAAGGAATCAAGTCATTTGATAACTTTCCATTTCAACTCATTTTCCTCGATGTTGTTGTTCAAATCTGACTCTCCGTGATCCTGTGGATCATACTGTTTACACGGTTTTCTTGGTAAAAGGTACTGGGATGGTTTCCATTTCCTTCTCCAGTGGATTGAGACAAACAGAGGTTGTGACTTGCTCAGGTTCACACAGATAATAAGCGGGTTTGAGACCATATTTGAATTCAAGTCTTCCTGACTCTAAGCCCAGAATTCTATCCACTGAGCCATATAGCTGCCTCCTTTCCACCTCCCCTTTATAAGTAACTGCTAAGGTCAATTGTTGTTCTTGTTGTTTTTCCATATTAGACAGCCAAAAAAAAAAAAACCAACAAAAAACAAACTTACTACTGGGGAGAGGAGAGATGTTGGAATGGAAACTACTATAGGGAGGCAGTTAGATAGCACAGAGGGATAGAACACTGAAACTGGAGTCAGGAAGACCTGAATTCAAATCTAGATCCAGAAACTTATTAACTGTGTGTCCTTAGGTAAGTCATTTAACCTCAGTTTTCTCATCTGTAAAAGCAGCATAATAATAGCACCTACCTCCCAGGATTGTTGTGAGGATAAAGAGATAATATAAAGATTAAGAAAAATAATATTTGTAAAGTCACTTATAAAAGTTATTAAAACAATTTATAAATGCTAGGTATTATTTTTATTATTATTGAAAACAAATACTTTGGGAGAGAGCTCTGAAGGAAACTGGGAAAATATTTGTTTTATTTTATTGATATAACCTTTACCAATAAAATGTGTTTTTTAAAATTCGACATATTTAATTTTTAAAGGCCAACGCATATTTAGACAATTTAAATATAGTTCCAACAGAAGTACTCTGATAAAAGCAGCAGCAGTCTCCTAATGTGTTCTCACATTCAGACACTCGCTGGGATCATCTTAGTTCTTTGATTAAAAAAAAGACTTTAGTGGTACACATCTTTCTTATCTGCAATGTAATCTACAATCTCTTGTGGACACATTAACTTTTTAGCATCTGTGTCAGGAATTTCAAACCCAAATTCATCTTCCATGGCCATTATAATTTCTACTTGGTCCAAACTATCCAAGCCCAGGTCTTTCATAAGGTGGGAAGATACTGAAAGCTTTTCTGCAATAATCTTATCATATAGTTTCAAGACATAGAGGACACGGTCCGTAATGCTCTACAGTGTCAGAGGGGGCAAGTCACTATATTGGCGGCTCAACCGTAGGAATATCCCTGAAACCGGCATGTGTGCAGGCGCAGGGACCGCCGCTACCGTCCTCCTCCTCCGCTCTCCAACGCTCACAGGACCGAGCCAAGCGGAGGATCAGGACGAGCGGGCGCCCGGGGCCGGGATGGCTCCGCCAAGATTGCGGGCAGGCGGCGGACACAAGCTGGGAGGACACGGGCCCCCATGGCTACGCGGACTCAGAGTGCAAAGCGCCCCCAGATAAAATGTTTTGAAAGCTTCCAGCTTAAAAAGTTAAAATTGCCCTAAAACTTTTGGGATACTGATTTTTAAAACTACATGGGCTTTGTAAATTTATAGGGAAAACTTCTCTACATAGAAAAATTAAATAAAGCTTTTTTACTGACTTGTACTTTAAAATGTAAATAGTGAGGCTTTTTAATTTTTTTTCCCCCATAACTAGGGCTTTTATCTAGTTTTTACTTATGCACAGAGTAATGACAGTAAGACTAACTAACTCAATGTGATGTGAGTCAGAATCTCAGTGGGACAGTTTGAAGAATTTCATTGAAAAAATCCTACTTACCAGAGGTATTCACTTCAACAACTGCTCTGACTATCCACCAAGTTGAGTTAATAGACTGGTTATAATCACACACATACACACCATTGTTATAAGTATAAATGTCATTGAATATTAAGTTAGTTTTTTTCCAGTCAGGGCACAGCATTCCATCCTAATCCAAGAGAAAAGAAAAATCAAATAATGAGACTTTTAATTTTGTCATTAATTCATAGTAGTGGTCCCATTCCCTGTGACAATGACACATTATAATAAAACCTTAATGATTTGACAGTTCAAATTATAGGAAGTCCCACCCTTGCAAACCATCTTTGCCTCAGAATTTATTTGTAAATTGCTTTGCATCTTGGAATGCATTTTCACATAGAAAGAATGTTATATGAGTTAATTGGACCCCCTGCTCTGTCATAAGTGAGTTTAAAAAAGCTCGTTATATTTCTGAGGTATTGTACCATTAGAATTTTAGTCAATAATAGTCAACGACAAGCAGGAAGCAATAAAGACCAACTATATGCCAGGCACTCTAAGCGCTAGAGATACAAAAACAGGCAAAAATCTCTTCCCTCGAGGAGTTTATAATCTAGAAGGTGAGAGAATATGAAAACAAACACATGCCAAGCAAGCTATAAACAGGATAAATAGGTAATATCAGATAGAAGGGGCTAAAGAAGGCTTTCTGTAGGAGGTGGGATTTTAGTTGGGACTTGAAGGATGACCGGAAAGTCAGTACTCAGAGCAGATGGGGGAGAACAAACATTCCAGACAGGAGGCACAGTCAGAGAAGATGTCTGGAGCTGAGAGCTTGAGTGTCTTGTGTGTGGATCAGCGTTAATGGCTCAAATAGTAGGTGTTGGGGTATGATGTGTAAGAGGATTGTAAAGGTAGGAGGGGGCTAGGTTACAAAGGGCTTTGACTACCAAAAAGAGCACTTTGTATTTAGTCCTGGATATAACAGGGAATCATTGGAGTTTATTGAGTAGGAGGTGGTGCCACAAGCAGGCTTGCACTTTATGAAAATCACTTTCGTGACTGAAGGGAGAATGGATTGGGATGGAGAAAAAGTTGAGGCAAATAGACTCATCAGAAGGCTATTGCAATCATAAAGGCATGAGGTGATAGAAGTCCTGCACCAGACTGGTGGCAATGTCAAAGGAGAGAAGGGGATGTATTCGAGAGATGTTGCAAAAAGTGAAAGTCATAAGTCTTGGCAACAGCTTGAATATGGAGGGTGAGAGATAGTAAGGAATCCAGGATGATTTCTGGGTTGCAAGTCTGAGGGACTGTGAGGGTGGTGTCGCCCTCTACAGTAATAGAAAAGGTAAGAGATGGAAAAGTTAGGTAGGTAAGTAGATAGATAGATAGATAGATAGACAAATGGATGAACGGATGGATACATATATACATAGATATAGATAGGAAAAGATAATGAGTTTCATTTTGGATATATCAATTTTAAGGTATTTACTGGACTTCTAAATCAAGACTCTGAAAGGAAGTTGGAGATGAGGGATTGGAGGTCAGCAGAGAGTTTGGGGCAGGAAAGGTAGATTTGACAATCAACAGCATAGAGATGATCATTAAACCCACAGGAACTGAGATCATCAAGTGAAAAAGTATAAAGGGAGAAGAAAAGAGTCTAGGCCAGAACACTGAAGGGACACCTACAGTTAGAGGGTGTGATTTTGAAGAATATTCTGCAGAGGAGACAGAGAAGTGATCAGATAGGTAGAAGGAGAAACAAGAGAGAGTGGTGCTCCCAAAACCTGGAGATTAAAGATTATCAAAGAGGAGAAAGTGATCAACAGTGTGGAAGGATGCAGAGGTCAAATGGAATAAGGCCATTGGATCTGGTGGCTAAGAGTTCATTAGTAACTTCAGAGAGAATAGCTTCAGTGGAATGATAAGATTGGAAGTAGGATTGTAAGGGGTTAAGGATAGAGTGAGAGGAAAGAAAGTAAAGGTACCTATTATAGACAGACTTTTCAATGAGTTTAGCTACAAAGGACAGAAGAGATATAGGGCAATAGTTAGTGGGGATGGAAGGATCAAGTGAAGATTTTTTTCAGTATAGGGGAGACAGGGCCATGTTTCTAGGCAACAGAAAATAAGCCAGTAAAAAAAGCTTGAAAATAAGTGAAAAAATGGGGATGACTGAGGGTGCAATATGTTACAGGAGGCAGAATGGAATGAGATCACCTTAACAAGTAGAGAAGTTAGCCTCAGTAAGGAGTAAGAGCAATTCATCATGTAAGATGGGAGGAGGACAGTGACAGAAGCACCTATTACGTGCTAGAAAATGTTCTAAGGACTAGGAAGACAAATATGCAAAACACAGACTCTTGTCCTCAAAAAGCTTACAAAAGACAACATGCAAAAAGAAAGCTGAAAAGTGGGTGAAGCCAAAGACATCTAAAATGAGAAATGTGTACAGCCAGAGAATTCAAGGATCAAAATGATCAAGTTTTTCTAAAACCTTGGGAACAATGTTTCTAAGGGAAAACTTGCTTAGGATTCAAGGCTAAGAATTTATTTCCCCTTTGAAGAAATCAAAATCATTAATAGTGATATGAATAAATGTTCTAAACCACTACTGATTAGAGAAATGAAAATAACTCAGAGTTGCCACCTCACAACTGTCAGATTAGCTACATGACAGAAAAGGAAAATTATGAATGTTTGAGAGGATGTGGGAAAATTGGGACAGTAATGCATTGCTAATGGGATTGTAAACTGACCCAACTATTCTGGAAAGCAATTTGGAACTATGCCCAAAGGGCAATCAAACTCTGTATACCCTTTGATCCAGCAATACTACTAGTAGGTCTGTATCCCAAAGAGATCATAAAAAAGGGAAAATGACCTACATATACAAAAATATTTATAGCAGTTCTTTTTGTGGTTGCAAAGAATTAGAAATTGAGGGAATGTCCATCAGTTGGGGAATGGCTGAACAAGTTAGAGTATATGGATGCAATGGAATGCTATTGTTCTAGAAGAAATGCCGAACAGGCAGATTTCAGAAAAACCCGGAAAGGCTTACATAAACTGATGCTGAGTGAAGTGAGCAGAACCAGGAAAACATACACAGCATCAGCAACATTGTGACTTAATTCTTCTCAGCAATACTATGATCCAAGACAAGTAGCAAGAACTCGTGAGGGAAAATACTAACCACTTCCAAAGAAAAAACTAAAGGAGTCCGAATGCAGATCAAAGCATACTATTTTCACTTTCTATTTTTTTGTGGTTCTTTTTTTTTTCCTGTGTCTTCTTTCACAACATAACTAACATGGAAATGTGTTTTACATGATTGAACAAACATAATCTATATCAAATTGCTCACTGTCTTAGAGAGGGGATAGTGAGGGAGGGAGGGAGGAAGTGTGGAACTCAAGTTTTTAGAAAAGAGAATGTTCATAATTGACTCTATATGTAATTGGAAAAAAATAAAAAGCTATTAAAAAAAGGAGCATGGGAGCCAGTTTAAACTGGCAGAGCTTATTGTTATGTTTCATCGTTTTGTTGATTGTTTCAACTTAAGAACTTGGTGGAGAAAATGTTAACAGTGAAGATTAAACTTAAAGGTGTGTCCTACATGTTTTATTATTTAGAAAACGAGTTATTAATTTTTATCAGCATATACCTACATAGGAGATCATCTAATTTAATTCGTTCTTGAAGGGAATGGGATTTGTATACAGTCACACTGGTAATAAGCAGATTGTAAGATTTGAAAATAGGTCCTTTGATTCCCATCCAATGTACATTCCACTGTACTATATTGCTGTTTTCAAAACAGATGGTACCAAAAGGTTTCACTAAGTGACACGAAGGCAGGGAGGTAGCAGGTTGGGGATCGAGAAGAGATAGAACTAGATATGCAGGAACTCTTGCAATAAAAGCAATGAAAATGGTGATAAAAGACAGGAAAAATCCAACTATGACAAAAATATGCCACTGATTATGAATCATTAATTTGTGTTTAGATTGATTCTCAAAATGAGTTTCATAACGATATCTGCTAAGGATGCTACAAATTCCAATTGTTCTTCTAGTAGCTCAACTAAAGTTTTGCTGTTCTCATGGTCTTTTCTTTTTTCCTTTGAGATTGAGTCTCTCTGTCTTACTTGGGCTACAAGTGCAGTAGCCACTCATGAGCACAGAAACTTTCACCTGTTGTGTTTTTCTAACATGGGCCAGTTTACCCCTCCTTATACAGCATGGTGGACCTTCTATTATTCAAAGTTCACAGTATTAGTCTCAGACTTATTGTGGACAGCCTTTCGGCTATTGCTCTGCTACATCTCAGAACTCAATGATTCATAAAACCTCAACAGTAGGTGTTATAGGCATGGACCATAATGCTGTTCTCTTAATTTGCTATCCTAATCAGAGGCATTATTCAGTTAGTAATCGTCATTCTCAGTCAACTCACTTTATAACCAGAAGCAAAAATGTACAATACTTAATTGCTGTCTATAGCTTTTTATTGTTTTATTAACTCAATAATGTAAGAAAATTCGTGTTTCCTTCTTTTCTCAAATTCCTAGAAAAAGCTTGCTTTCCCTTCCTCTCCTCTCATTCTCTCTTCAATACTTTGCAATATGGCTGCCCACCTCCTCACACAACTGAAACTGTTCTCTTCACAGTTAACCAATAATCTCTTATCTGGCAGATGTTATGGGAATCTGAAGATCTTCCCTGCCCCTAGGCCCTTTGCTAAAGTGGCTAAGTGACTCTGAGGATCTTTGGATATTTGAAAGTATACTCTGTTCCCTAATAGGCTGAATGTGGTCACGTGGAGCCTGTGGCACCAG
>CM053580.1:137099352-137120587 GCA_028627135.1 Pseudochirops cupreus | reverse complement strand
CACACACACACACACTCACACACACACACATACTCACACACATACTCACACACACACACACTCACACACACACACACACTCACACACACACTCACACACATACTCAGACACACACTCACACACACACTCACACACACACTCACACACATACTCAGACACACACACTCACACACACTCACACACATACTCAGACACACACACACACACTCACACACACACACACATACTCAGACACACACACTCACACACACACTCACACAGACACACTCACACACATTCTCAGACACACACACTCACACACACACCAGTATTTCAAAGATCTAGAATTCATTTCAGTCACCTTGTAATCACTACAACTAAAAAATTCATCATTTTGTAGTCAGTTGTATGATGAGCCTCTCCAAGAATTCATGAATAAAGATATAACAATCATTACTTATACTTATCCCCTACCAACTTGCCAATTTTCTTTATTTGTGTCAGCTGCGGCTTTGTCTTTGTCAAGACCAGTAAATAGTTTATGGAAGGATATCAGTTGTACTAATTGTGTAGTGGTTAATTTCTTAACAGTGGGAACCATTTCTGCCCACAAAGTGTTTCATCAAAATAGGTACAGGATTCTGGCTCTCTAGATCAAAGGAATTTGATTAAGTTGGTGTCAAAATTTTTCTTAAAAAACAGTATGCCCACCACGCAGTTTCAGAGAAATGTGTGAAGCACAGCAAATAAACAGGTTTTTAGAAAGGAAGTTACCAGGGCTACCACAATTAACATGTGTTTAACTGTTGGGTAAACTTAAAAGAAAAACACAGACACTGTTCCTTTTTTTAGAAAATACAAGAAAAAGTACTCATTTACAAGATTAAAATACTAAATCTCAACTACTTTTGTCCCTTTATCTTCTATTTAGACAGAAAACACCTTCACTGGTTTTCCACCTTATATTTTCTTTGCTTACCTCCTCCAGGAGTTATGTCCCTTTCAAATATGCATAATTTATAGCCAAAATGTTTTTCTAAGGCTCTGGGTAGAATCTCTAGAGCAAACTTATGCTCGTCTCCACTCTCTGGTTGGCAGTCTTTCAGGTAAGACACAAATGCATCATACTCTTTTCCATCTGTGGGGGGGAAAGTTTTCCTCTTAAGTTACTGGATGTGTAAATCAAATTTGATCAAGACCTTAATTTGAAGAAAATGCTCAATATTTTGCTAGCCACTAGACATCACTTGAATAAGACTAAATTATAACATCTGTTTAACAGATAAACAACTAAGAAATAAATAGATCACTCCCTATATAAATGCATTAAGGAAGCTCGAGTGGAATTTCATTTTAGGAGATTTTATCTGATGCACACACATACATATCAGATATGTATATGCACATTCACATTTATAATCTTTATTTATATACATACATATATAACATTATATATAATAAAAGATATTTTATGGCTAACTTTTTTTCTGAATTTAAATAACTATTATATAAAAATCACCAAAGATCACAATCAACAGGGAGGAAAATATTTGCTTTAACATACACCACACGTCTGTCATTTTCTCCTCTTAGAAGATGTATTTGTTGAATTTCAGTTATGAATTTTATCTGTAATCACCTAGCAACTATAATATCAAGTACAGATAAACCAACAAGTATTTAATGAATACCTGCTGCGCTATTAGTTAATTACTCAGTGCCTGTTCTTGTGCTGTGGCCTCGAGGGCACATATGGCCCTCTAGGTCCTCAAGTGTGACCCTTTTTTTCTGAAGGGTTCTAGAGGGTCACATGTGGTCTTAAGGCTGCAGGTTCCCCACCCCTGGATGGAAAGAAGTAGAAGTTACTCTGGGACTTGAAGAACTTAAAATCTAACTGCAGGGATGTCACACATAGAAGAAAAAGTGAAATCAAAGCAAAGGGCTGACAAACTAATATTCCCATGACTTGATAATGAAGGAAGGTAACCAATCATTTCTTTGTTACGTGATCGCAGGAATGCCAGACCTCGGATTTTATTTATTTCTATGACTGATCTAAATAACACCTTCAAGGGATGGACATACTCTAGGGATAGAAAAAATAGAGATACAGACTGAGGGAGTCTAGACTAGAAAGGGGGTATAAGACATTAATATAACACACTCCTTGATTTGTCGTTACCTTTTAATAAGAAAGCTTTTTCTGGCATAGAGAAAAGCATTACTCACTGACAGTAACAACTGCCCCCACTGGGTCCACGAGTATGTAATTGTTTGCTGCTCAAGGAACAAAGGGGAAAACTGAGGAGGTGTTAGTTAAAAAAAACACAACACTTATTGTATATTATTTAATAGGATACCCCTCCAAAATTAGAAGATGCTCCAGACTTCTAGGATCTTCCAATCTGGTTGAAGAGACAAAACGTACAACAATGAAACAATAAGGACAATCACAGAGCAACATAACAGCATGTGCAAAGTAACATGACATAAACTGAAGAGCCGTGAATGTTAAGGAGACACAGAAAGAAAACGTGTTCCGACTGGGAGGAATGTCTCTTAGGGGATGCTTCCTAGAAGACTTAAGCATTAAGTCATACCTTGAAGTACATGATGGATATAAATTAGTAGAAGGATTACAAGGGATGGGAATATGAGAATGGTCTAAACTTGATGGCTAATGGGATACATAATTGGCATAATGGACTTCTAGGAGAGAATTTAGTATTCTTTTAAGAGTTACACTTACTGGGGGGTGGCTAGGTGATGCAGTGAATAGAGCACCAGCCCTGGAGTCAGGAGGACCTAAGTTCAAATCCGACTGCAGACACTTAACACAAAACTAGCTGTGTGACCTTGGGCAAGTCACTTAATCCCAACTGCCCTACCTTCCCCCCTCCAAAACGGGGAGAAAAAAGTGATTTAGAGCATTAAAAAAAAAAAGAGTTACACTTACTAATCCATTAGTACTAATACATTTATCAAGTCACACCTGAAGGTGATTATACTTTTTGGTCAGATTTTTTAAATATAACATATTCTACTGGCTTAATTCATTAACTGTGCTTGAACTCATAAAATGTTGGAAGTAGAAAGGACCCTTTCATTTTACAGATAAGATGCATTATTTATACCTGTCAGCATGCTTATTTTCTTTCCCACCAACTCCTATCACACTAATTTTGAATATCTTTCAGTCTCACCAGCTTCAGGTTGAAATTGTTTCCTACCTGACCTTTATAATTTTGATTATATAGTAAAGATGCATAGTAAATTTTCTTTTATATAATATCCCACAATCCTTATTTTAACCAATATTAAGACCTTTGAACTAAAACAGGGAATCGCTATTGTGAACTGTTATCCTTTGTTAGAATAAGAATTGATTTTCCTATTGTGAAATATTATTTTTTGAATAAGATTCTAACTTTCTGAGAAGGGCCATGACATCAGACCATGGAGTAAAGGTGAACCTCAAAACCTAAGACATATATAAAAACACATGTAATTGTATAATTTAAGCACATTTTCAATAGAGGTAGATTATAATAAATAAACTAAGACAAGTTCCAACTAACAAATGACCACATTTGACATTAGTGAGTATATAACCACAATTTATCAATGTGTTAATAGTTCTTCCTGGAGCAAATACATAATGTTTTAAAAACTACTTTATGGACACTGAATTTTAGTCAAATCATATGATTTATAGGGATATTAGCAGATGAGTTATGTGTGCGTTTGTTATGGACTTATAAAATTTCCTAAAATAAATTAGGGATATTTCAGGCAATTCTGTTTAACAAGGTTTCATTTCTCCTTTCTTTCTCTTTATCTACTTCCCTACCTACCTACTCTAATTGGTTTATACTAAATAAGATGGAGCTGCTTTGGAAAACTACTGGTGTAGAGGACAGAATTATGAATTAACCAGAAATTTTCTACTCATCAGAATTGCTGAACTTTTCATTTTGGTGTATATGCCCCCTCTGTAATGCCCCCTCTCCCAAAGGAGTATCTGTTCCTAAGCCTATTTCAACTTTAAAAAATGAAATGGATCCATGTATTTCACTGGTTCTACTAGCAAAAATATCCCCAACCAAAAACCTAATATTTAAAAATGTGCAAATATTCCATGACGTAGTCTTACTTATCATTTAAAATAAACACCTAAAGAAGTATTTCTATGAACTGGCCAGCTTGAAAAAAATGAGCAGAAAGATTTACAATTAAGAATATTTCTAATTCAGGTCAAACATACCTAGAAAATACTTGCTTGAAAAACAAAGGAGGCTGTTGAAATTGGTATACTTTGTTTCTGTCCTTTATAAAAGCCAAATTATAAGTATAATAAATTCTTCACAGTTTACTACAGCTTCTCCAACAGAAAGTCAAAACCAAACCTATGAGCTTTTTTTGTTCTCACAGTGTCTTTTTTTATCTTCATGAATTTAACAGATGATAATTACCTTATCCCACATTAATTTTAAGGTCATAGAATCAAACTTTGGCATCTAGGTAGCACAGTGGATAGAGCGCCAGGTCAGGAGTCACAAAGACCTAAGTTTAAATTCAGCCTGCACTTACTAGCTGTGTGACCCTGGGCAAGTCACTTAACCCTGTTTGCCTCAATTTCCTCACCTGTGAAACAAGCTATAGAAGGAAAAATGGCAAACCACTCCAGTATCTTTGCCAGGAAAACTTCAAAATGGTGTCACAAAGAATTGGACATGGCTGAAAAAACTAAAAAACATAAAAATAATACTTTAAAGCTTACAAAGTGTTTTACAAATATTTCATTTTATCTTCACAAAAAATCCCTGGGCTATGATTATTCTTGTTTTACAGATGAGGAAACTGAAGCAGACAGAGTTTAAGTGACTTGACCAGGGTCACATGACTAGTAAATGTATGAATCTAGATTTGAACTCAGGTCTTCCTGTCTCCAGATCCAGCACCCTATCCTCCGTCAACCAACTCATTTAGTACTCATCCTTCATATTATAAATGAAGAAACTAAGGCTCAAAATGACAAATGATTCACTCAATGTCACCCACTAGGGGGGGAAAGAGCTAATACTAGAAATAACCCAGTTTTTGTCACTCTGTATACAATGTTCCTCCCATTACCCACTGTTGCTCCCTTGCTAGACCAAAACAATCAATAGCACTTAAGCTTAATTCAACAAATATTTATTAAGAATATAACATCATACAGCACATCCAGAACAAAAAGACCTTATTCTTGAGGAGGCTGCCACGTCTTTGAAGGGTACAAGACAGACAGACATACAAATATAAAACAACCAGAGAAGAATTTCTAGATAACATTTAGACAACTGGAAGAGAGCACAGTAAAAACTCATTTTTGAGTGCAAAGGTGTTAAGTGTAATTCAAAGTGTCACCGCAGATAATAGGAGGTTTGTTTATCCCTAGAACCCACTTTGTAGTTATATCTTACGACACATATTATGTCATAGCAATACAATTAAATGCATACTAACTTCTCATTTGAGAATGGAGTATATATATGAGACAAGAAAAGAAAGCCCAGTAAAGCGATAAATTTTACCTGTTAAAGTCTCATCTCTTCTAATTAGATCCCTGTAACATAAAAGTATATCAATTCTATAAATTACACACATAATCACTAGGAAGATGACTGCAGCTGAAGATACAAGGACAATAATGAAAATGTGTCTGGAAACATCAGCAGCACCTTCCAGGGAAAAAAGAGAAAGAAAAAATTATTTTTTATATTAGAAAAAAATTAATTATCCAGTCCTTTTAATGGCTTCCACTCCCATTACAGATTTACAAACATCTTGTGCTCAACTCAAGTTTTACTTTGGCTTATTTAGAATGTTCTTCCTTGAAGGCAAATTGGGATACATGTCACTTTCTTCAGCTCAAAATATGTGCAAATTTTTATTTTGAACCTTGAAGGAGTCATACAGAAGCATTTTAAATCATGACACCTTTATGGGCACTGACTCAATATGAAAGGAAAAAGAAAAAATAAAGGGAGAAGCATTTGGAAATAATCACCTGTAAACTCGGGAAGACAGCTATTATTCCCGTGCTAACAGCATGCTAAAAGTGGGGGAAAGTCCAGGATTCTTAATTATAGCCTTTCCTTTAAGAACTCTCATCAAAATAATTGATCATCACAGTTCCAGAGATTAAACAGACTACCCACCTTCTGTCATGGTGGTAACAGACTCAGGATGGGTATTGAAACAAATATTTTTTGGACATGACCAATGCGGGAATTTGTTTTGCTTGACTTCCTTATGTTTGTTACTAAGGTTTTGTTTTTCTTTTTCTTTCTTTTTTTCCTTCATTGTGTGTGGGGAGGTGGGAGGAAAATAAATTTTTGTTAATTGAAAAAAAAAGTAATTTTAAAAAGAAATGAATGTTTTTAAAAAAAGATGAAGGTGATATAAAAAAAAACAAGTTATCAATTAAAATAAGATTTTAAAAAGATGAAATAAAATAAATAACCACAGATGTTCTAATACAATTACCTATTAAAATAATACAGATATGACTGTAGTTAAGTAAGGGACCTGTCTAGTTAAGGTCATGCCAACGTATCTCTGGACCTTTTATAAGACTAAACATTTAGGTTTTACTCTATTTCTCATGCCCACCCCACTACCATCCAGGTCTCCTCCTTGGAGGAGAAGGCACTTCCCCTCTTGTCTTTCCTCGACCCTGCATTGAAGGAATCAGAACAGGAGGAAAACAGGTCGTGGTAGAAGCACTGATGGCAGTGGAGGTTGGGGGACTGGGAGAAAGAGGAAAGGCAGAAAAAGAAGTTAGGAAGAACAGTAGCAGCAGAAACACCCCCTCAGGCTCACTTCTTAGCGCCTCATATCTCCTGGCCCCTCGCCTAAGGTACTATGCATTTATGAGTCAAGCAAAAATCAAGAAAATGGTAAGGGACTTTCAGGTTTATAGCTAGGAAGAAAAAATGGTGTGTGTGTGTGTGTGTGTGTGTGTGTGTGTGTGTGTGTGTATGTATAGATCTCGATGTATATATGTGATTCATACATGTTGGGTACTCAACAAATACTGGAAGGACAGAAGAAAAGAAGGAAGGGAAGAAAGAGCAGAAACGCTCAAGGACTCTAAACTTACATTTCAAAGAGACCTGGGAGCCAGAAATTTATCTCTAATTTTTAATTTTCATGCTCCACCATTTGGCCCCAAGCCTTACTTTATTAATCTAAAGGTAAAGAGGAGCTGGGGAAGAAAGAGAGAAGAGGCCCCTTAATTCCCACACAAACTGATTTCAACCACATCCACACGCTACAATACGAGACTTTCAATTCTTAACTCTGGTCACAAATTTCTATATCTGAAATAGAAAACAGAGTGGAATGATCTACATCTTGCTTTCTCTTTCTTCATCTGATGTAGAGAATTATCTGCTTATTATCATGGAAAACAGTGAGACTTGAATTCTAGTATCAATTTTGGTATAATTAGTTGTATGGCAAGTGACTGTTTTTTCTGGTCTCAGTTTCTCCATTGGTAAAATGTGGTGGTTGAGACTGTATGATTTGCAAACACTCTTCCTGAGCTAAGATACTATCAAATCCCTGGAGTAAAATTGGGCTAACAAACCTTTCTTCTTCAAGAAGAATCCTATAGTCTCTAAGACTCCGGCAGATGCCAAAGTACAATTATACCAAACATTCAAATTTTCTTCTTTGACAAGTTTAATCTTCAATAGACTGGAAATATATGACTTGCCATCTGAACCACTGTAAGAAAAGTTCAAATTAAGAACTGTGTTGGCTTAACATTACCAAAATATTACTTGAATAAAATAACTTTTATGTGGTCAATTCTTCAACTGCACTGACTATATTTACCAGTGTAATTTCCCCCCCAACAACAGATATTTTTTACCAAAACAAACACAGGATTTATCAAATATAACTCTAAAATTCTCTTTACAGAAATAATAAAATACAAATAATGTGAGAGAGAGAGAGAGTCATTGCTCACAGTTAGGCTGTGCTGATATAGGAAAATGACAATAATATCAAAATTAATTTACAAACTTATTAAATTAAATTATTAATCAAAACCAAGAGATTAATGTGTAGAACTAGACAAAATAATGACTAAACTCATCTGAAAAAACAAAAAGTCTAGAATATCAAGAGAAATAATGAAAAAAAGTACAATTTAAGGGAGCAGACTTCAAATAATATAATAAAGCATTAGTCATCAAAACTATTTAGTACTGGCTAAAAATAGACAAATAAACAATGGGACACTTTTAAATGTCAATTGCTTCTGCTTCTTGCTTATCCAGTCTGAACAACAAATATTTTAAAAGGAATAATAGTGAAAGAGAATAATAGTCTCTTCTAATGACCTATCAAAGGATATCGGAGATTACTTGGGATCAGTACTAAAAAAGTGATTCAGAACTAAATTTCTTAAGAGATAATGGTGATAGAATAAAAATACAACAGGATCAAGTGGAAAAAAAAAGTAATTGTTCCCCGCTCTGCCAAAATAAGGTCTAGGTAGGGACAGAATTTGAAGCTACTTAGATCAGACCAACATAGAGTTGGAAGGACTTTTTTTGAAACATGCATTTCCTTTTCTTGAATTTGGAACTATTTCAGAAAATCTTAAATCTAGAGTCTCTCCTTCATATATGGTATATCCATAGCTTGGGCACCTGTAAGTCTGGGACCAATTAAAAGAAGAATTATACCACCATACCACATATGGAGATGCTTCCAATGAATTTTTCATGATGCAGAGAAGTAATCATAAGACTTAATGACAGAAAACAGGTCAAACTTTATGCAACATATATGCAATCAACGAAAGCAGGTATAACAAAGATTTCCAAACTCCAGCTGATAATCTTTTATGATTTTCTCTTTTGAAATAACCTGTGATTATATTGGTTTCAGAAACTCCCAATGAGGAAATTCCCTGTACAAAGGCTGATAAATAGGTACCTTCTCTGCAGCCCAAAGTCCTAAGAGATTTAGCTCATCTATTGCCCAGGATCATGAAACCAATGTGAGTCACAGGAAGACTTAAATTGAGGCCTTATGATTCCCTAAGGTGGACTATTTTGGGGCCTATATTATGAGGCCACAGGTTATGCAACATTGTACCTCCATCCAATATGTCAATTTAGTAAAAAAGACAATGCCCTGTCTTTGGGCAGCTATGTGACTCAGTGCCAGGCCTGGAGTTCAGAAGATTCAACTTCCTGGGTTCAATTCTGGCTTAAAATAATCACTAGTTGTGTGACCCTGGGTAAGTCACTTAATCTTGTTTACCTCAGTTTCCTCATCTTCAAATGAGCTGGAGAAGGAAATGACAAGTCATTCCAATATCTTTGCCAAGAAAACCTCTAAAGGGGTCAGGAAGAGTTGGACACAACTGAAAACAACTGAACAACTACGAAAACAACGCTGTCCTTTGGAGTGATTTGCAATGGGATTTGCCCTCTGTTGTGTGAACTTATTTAAAAGCCACTTTCATGTTAGGGGATAAAAGGGAATAAGCATTTACATAGTACCTAAGTTCAAGGCACAAATATTATCCTTTTTGACCCTTGCAACAGTCCTGAGAGACAGCTGCTATTATCCACATCTTACAGAAGGAGGAAATGGAAATAGACAGACATTAAATGACTTGCCCAAAGTCACATGGCTAGTATGTTGTCTGAGGCTGGATTTGAACTCAAGATTTCTTGATTCCAGGCCCAGCACTCTATGCACTACACTACCAGCTGTGGTAAGGTGGCTGGTGCTAAAATAACCTTATAAGGATTCGGGGTAATGAATGTCTCTTTTGTATGGGTGCTTCCAGCAATTTGTGGCTCTCTTTTTGCTTGACCCTGAACCCTTTGTTGATTGGCAGGAAGATCACCTGCCACTTGTACCTGATAAACAATAGATAGCATCACTGATATTATGTGGCTATTTCCAGAGTAGTTCCAGGTATTGGCAACTGGAAGGTGCAAGGGATAGAGTTATAGACTTGGAGTTGATGTTGGTGATGGTGGTAGTGATGGTGGTGGTGGTGATGGTGGTGATGGTGGTGGTAATGGTGGTGATGGTGGTGGTAGTGGTAATGGCGGTGGTGGTGGTGGTGGTTATAGTGATGGTGGTGATGGTAGAGGCCCAAATTCCATTTCTACCCAATATATGAAATATATGTGGAACCCGGGCAAGTAATTTAATCTCACCTAGCCTCAGTTTTCTCCTTTGTAAAATGGACATAATAATAGCACCTACCTCATAGGGCTGCTGTGAAGACCAAATGAGATAGCATATGGAACATGCTATATAACCCTAAGTGCTATAAGTATGGTGTTAATAGTTATTATTCAACATAGTGGAGATGATGATTAACCCACTGAATATATTTTTTCCTTTTTTATTTGAAAGGTTGACCTGAAGAACTCATTTTATTTCCATTCTTTTTATATGAGCATAGCAATTGGTATCATTCACTGTATTCCTTTATCAAAATATGGATCAGACTGTGGTAATAGGGTTGCAAATTAAAGAAAAAATTAACATTTAAATCTCGAGTTTGAAGTCTTTTTAGAAATATGTTTTTCATCACTGAAGTAATGTTTACACTTTGCTGACCAGATCCATCTAATTGTAGGAGAAATAATCTCTAGGAAACGGATTGTGACCTCATTCCATGTTAAAGTAATGACTTGAAAGAGCACAGTTGTTGATACATCATTTTCTTGGTAACAAGGGAGTTGGCAAATACAGGCTTGGGCAATATGAAATACAGTAAATGAATCCACTGGTTACACAATGTGCTGTTACCAGTAGCAAAATAAGAACATCAATTAGCAAATCCACATAAAGCTTTCAGTGAGAGGAAAGCAGTCAGATTTCCGACGACTAGGAAACTGGGTATTTGGTGGAGGAATCTGTGGGTACCGGGAAAGAAAGAAATAATAGGTTTTAAATCCTCTGAAGTTATGTGCTTAAATCACATGATTATTGAGTTAAATGTTTCTACAATAGGTGTTTGAAAAGACCAAACTCAGAGCCTAGGTTTCTTTATCTCTAAGATGAGGCAGTGGGACAAATGTCCTCTGAGGACTCTTCCATATCAAGATCCATGATTCCATTAACTGAATGTGCTAAACAGAAATTAAAGGCTACACCCTACAGTCAATCATTGTAAAGATTTGACTCCATTAGATAAAGCTCCTAGAAAATAACAGCTATATTCACGGACAACTCAAAAACTGTACCTAAAGGGCTATGTCTATTAAAAAAGTGAAATGGTCATTTAATTGATTAAGAAGAGTCCCTGGGGGTGGCTAGGTGGCACAGTGAATAGAGCACCAGCCATGGAATCAGGAGGACCTGAGTTCAGATCCAGCCTCAGACACTTGACACACTAGCTGTGTGATCTTGGGAAAGTCACTTAACCCCAATTGCCCTCCAAAAAGCAAAAAAAAGGAAGAACAGTCCCTTGTCTCTTATCCACCCATTCAATGTGGAATCCTGACCTGTTTATAGATATAGTCTAAAATATAGCAATGCAATTACAGACTGAAATTTCAGAGCTGAAAGGGATCATCTGACATTGTGATGAAGCTCTGGGCCTAGAGTCAGAAAGACCTGAGTTCTAATTCAGCCTCAGATACTTCCTAGCTATATGATCCTTCGGCAAGTTACTTACCTTTTGTCTACTTCTTTTTTGCCCAACCGTAAAACTGGGATTGTAATAGCACCCACCTCACAGGGTTTTGTGACAATGAGGGAGATTATATTTGCAAAAAATGCTTCACATAGGGGCAGCTAAGTGGCGCAGCAAATAGAGCACTGGCCCTGGAATCAGGAGGACCTGAGTTAAAATTCAGACACTTGACACTTAACTAGTTGTGTGACCTTGGTCAAGTCACTTAAACCCAACTGCCTTGCCTTCCCCTCTCAAAAAACGATTATTTTTAAAAAATGCTTAGCATAATGTGTGGTGCATACTAAGGATGTCATTCCTTTTTTTTTCCCTTCCCCATTTAGTCTAATCCCCTCGTTTTAGAGCCAAGGTAATTGAAGTCCTGGAGTACTTTCCTCAGTAATTCAGATAGTAAAGGTGAGACAAATGACTCACACCTGTTTCTTGATTCTCAGCTCAATGTTCATTTTATTATATCAATTTGTCTCCATTATGTTCACTAGAAAAAGGAATAATATTCAGCTAGAAGGCCCATGTAAAATTTGGGTGGGGATTTCTAGCTTGATTTGCATGTTCTCAGCATTTTCAGGAGTCCCTCTCTTTAAAGAATCTGACCAAAACCTCTTGTAGGCAGATGTCAATGTCTATGGTACACTAAAATAAAAATGCCAGAGTAAATACTTCTATGATTTTAATTTTCATCATCAGAAATCCTAGGATCACAAATTTTGAGCTGGAGGGGCCCTTACACCCTATCTGATTAAATTGCCTCATTTTACAAACTGAGATTTAAAACGATTTGCCTAACAACACATAGATAGTAAATAGAGGTGAGTGTTGAACCCAGGTCTATTGCACTTTCCACTCTACTACATCCTCTTATACATCATTTCTGTCAGTTCAGTTAATGAGATACCACGTGGAGTTGGGAGTTAGAAGACAAGGTATGTAAATGTTATCCCCATTCTCCGAACAAGAAGACTGATGCTCAAAAGAATAAGTTAAATGACCAGTGGTCACAAGATTAAGTGGGAGAGATTGGAAGTAACCTTAGTCTTCTGATTCTGAGGCCCTCATAGACCATTGAACAGTTAACACAAGTAGGTTTGCTCTGACTACCATGGAAGAATACACTTATATTTGGCTTGGGCAGAAGCCAGTACCCAAGGCTCTTTCCATGGAACCATACTATTGAAAAATAGAGTCCCTAATGGATTCCTCTACATTCAGAAGTAAGAAAATATTCACCTAATGCTCCCAAATCTGGACTACTATGTAGCTAATCAGATATCTGCTGGAAAAGCCAAGCTTTTAAGTGTCTTTTTCCTGCTGACCAACAGGAACTAAAAAGAAGTGAGTTAGATCTGTAAAGCCCCTTTCAGTTCTGAAATGTCTATAACTGTTTTTAGACTGTAATCTATAAACAGATCAAAATGAGCTGGGATAAGTGGGTGGCTAGGAAACCCTATTCACCATTTCCATTTTTTCCACATGAATATAGCTCTGTGTATGGTCCTGTTCATGTGGTCAATCTTCTACCTGCTCTTTATGGTTTGAAGGTCTGTAGTAATTTCCTGCACAATTAGACTAGTCAAGTACTTAATCTGATTTGGTGAATAAAATGGCATGCTACAAGTCACATTATCACATGAAAAATTAATTTGACATATTGTAAAGTGCACTCATATACCACCTGTATTTTAACTTCTCTTTATGTATAGTAGTATCATTATCATGCTCTTCATTCCAATAAATTATACCAGTGGGATCCCTCAATAAAGCAGTACAGTTGAGTGTTTTCTCTCTCCCTAGAAAAAAGATACACAACCTTAAGGAAAGATTTCCTCTTTAGCAGAACCCCAAAGCTACAGTTTCTCCTCAAACAACATTAAGAGATTAATACTACCCAAATCTTCATCATCACCAATATATACGAGGAATACAGAACTAGGCACTTAAAAAACATAAATATTCAAGTCTTGTTTTGAGAAACCTGATTTCTCACAGGAAATAGACAAATTAGTTGGTTATTTTTAGCCCCAAATTTTATAAACAGAGCATGATAGAAAATTTTATTTTTAAATTGATTGTTTAGAATGTAGAATACATTATCCCATAGTAATAATGCCATTAGGGTTGGTTTAGGTTCCTAGGATAGTATATAAAAGGATAGGCTATAGAATCATAGAATATCAGAGTGAGAAGAAATCTCAAAGGTCAACCATTACAGCTCATTAAATAAAGAATCGTGGATGAAGAACTGGCTTCAGAGTCTGAAGGACCTGAGTTCAAGTATGCTCTGATATACAATGGATGGGTGAACCTTCCAATCAAGTTACTTATCTAGTCAGTGGCCCCAAGCAGCTTTCTTAAGACTATAAATTACAGAAAAGGTGTCAAGCTGCACTGATTGAGAAAGTTGTTCAGAGAGAGTAAAATCAGTTCCAAGAATCATAGACCCAAGAATTTCAGAGCTAGACCAGACTTTACAGATAATGTAGTCTAGGAAATAGAGACCCTGAGCATTTAAGTAACTTTCTCAGGTCACGCAGCCGAAATTTATATATCATTTTAAAATTCACAAAGCATGTTATATTATTTTAGGCTCACCACCAATCCATGAGGTAGTTATTAATATTATTTCACAGATAAAGTAACTGAGGATCAGACAAGTTAAGTGACTTGCTCATGATTATGTAAGTAGTATCAGAAAATTTAAAGCCAGATCTTCCTAATTCCAAGTCCAGCACTCTAGCCAGTCCCTCATACTATGAATGCACTTTCCTCTGATTCAGAACCCAGAAATCAAGCAATTTTCCACATTCAAGCAGAAAGACCAAATGGAGTCATTTTTTTCATAGTGTTTCCCTTAGCTTTACAACCAAAAGGTCTGATTGTAATGGTACCACAAAGGTAGTCTCAAAACATTTGAATATTATATTCAATTCTTGACACCATAGTTGAAGGATATTGGTGGGCTACAGTGTATCTAGAGAAGCACAACTAAGATTGTGAAAGATTGTGACTGAAAGAATTGCTAATGTTTACCTTAAAAAAGAGAAGACATGAGATAAAAGAGGGAGCATAAGGGCTGTCTTTAAAAATATCCACAGGAATGTACTGTAGAAGAGGGATTGAGCTTGTTATATTTCACTCCAGAGGGAAGAACTAGGGACAATGGGTAGAAATTGAAGAAAGGCAAATTTAGGTATGATATTGGGAAAAACTCCCCGATAACTAAAGCTCTCCAAAACTAGAATAGGGTACTTTAAGAGATGGTGATTTCCCTATTACTGGAAATTTTCAAGCAGAGACTAAATGACCATTTTCAGATATATTAGCAAGGAGATTCCTTTTCGATACAGGTTGGGTTACAAAATAGTTAAGGTCCCTTTCATCTCTCAAATTCTATGAAGATGAGAAATTTTAACTCCCCCCATAGGATGGCATCATCAGCACAATGACAGACAGAACAAGGACCTGGGTATTTGACCACTTCATTACCACGTAGTTGACCTATTCAAATCCATTTGGCCAAAGGCTAATTATTCTTTGACACCCTATTTAACCCAATTTCCTCATCTGTAAAAGGAGCTGGAGAAGGAAACAGCAAACCACTTCAGTGTCTTTGCCAAGAAAACCCCAAATGGGGTCACAACGAGTTGGACGTGACTGAAACAACAGAACAACAATGATAACTTTGAAACCCAACTCTGTTCTTTTCCCTACTTTCAAATAAACTTACCACTTTCATAAAAACATAGGATAAAACCTCACCATGCCATATAATCTTACCACTTTCATATAAACATAGGATATATGTGTATTATAAATATACCTAATTCAGCTTCAACATAATTAATGCTGTTCCCATATAGTGTTGGCATCATATCTGTGTTATCTGTTTTTTTAAAGAGAAAAAAAAGTACATTATTCCTGTATGGTGCTTTTCTAATGCATATATTAAGGCATGTGAACTATTTAAAACACACTAGAAGTTCATATGTTTACCACATTTATGACATGTTTTCATTTAGCAATTATTTTATTCCATCCCATAATAACTAGAAAATGCTTAAGTTATCTAGGAGTTCAATTACCAAGGCACACTCAAAACATATAAAAAAGCAACAACAACTATAAAACTCCCTTTACATAAATTTTTTAAAAAAGACCTAAATAACTGATAGGATATTTGTTTCATATGACTGGGTCATATACATACAATAAAAATAATGATGCTACCTAAATTAACTTGTAATGTTATAGTAATGGAACCACCAAAGAGTCACTTTATAGAACTAGATAAAAAGAAACATTATTTGAACAAGAAAGGATCTAGTCTAGAATTTCAAAAGTAGAAATGAAGTGGAGATGGCACTCCAAAACTTCAGACCATATCATAAAACAACAATCATCTAATCCATTTAGTACAAGTTAAACAATAGAAAATTAGATCAGTGGTAAAGATTGGATAAACAAGAATCAGAAACAAACTCAACAGCCTAGTGCTCGATAAGTGCAAAAACATGAACTGTTTTTGAAAGGATTCCCCACTGAACAAGAAAAAAAAAACTGGAAAAAACTAGAAAGTAATTTTGCCAAAAAAAAAAAGAAAAAAGTTTAATCTGACTCTTACACTATATATCACAGCTAATCTCCTATAGATACTTTACCTAAATATGAAGCATATTTTTTAAATTAGAAAAAAGAGATAGAACAACTATTCAAAACTTTTCCTAAAAAGAGAATTCTTGGCCAAACCATAGATAAGAGTGGTCACAAAAGATAAAAGAAACTATTTCAGCTATGTGAAATTCAAAACCATTTGCAGGGACAAAATCATTACAGTGAAGATAATAAAGGGAAACTGTCAAGGGGGCAAGAACCAATATTTGGATCAAGTATCTTTGATAAGGGTCTGACATGCAATATAAAGAGACATGTACAGTCAGCATACACACATATATGATGTACATATCATATGAAATACTATGTAAACATAAATATAGGAGATCAAGAGCCATTCCCCAAGGCATAACTGGGCAACAGACACAATTCTCAAAAGAATTGCAGCTATTAACAACTGTACAAAAGATTTTTCTCAATCACTTATAATAGGAGAAATGCAAATTAAAACAATTCTGAGATTTGACCTCACAATCAGGAAATTGGCAAGGATGACAGTTTAGTCAATGTGAAATAGGCTCCAGGATGATAAGCACACTAATACACCACTGGTGGACCTGTAAGTGGGTCTAACCATTCTGGATAACAATTTGAAATTAAATGGGGGGAAAAAAAGTAACTAAAACATATACACTCTTCAACCCAGAGATGCTACTGTCAGGCATATCTCTCAAAGAGGTCAAAGACAAAAGGACCAAATATCTAAATATTTATTACCAACTTGTTGTGCTATCAAGTAACTGGAAATACACCAGATTACCCATTAATTAGGGCATAGATAAACAAATGCCAATATATAAATAGAGTAGAGTAGCATTATGCTGTATAAAATAATAAATAGGAGCAATAGTGAAAAATTTCATTAACTCATAAAGTACTTCAGTGTTAATTATATCTAAGGCTCTAACTTACTCAATTCACAAAAGGATCAGCAAGTAAAAATATTTTCAGGACAAAATAAATATCAACTCATAAAATTGTTTCTTTACGACTGAAAATGCCGTTCTTTCCTCCATGTAGTAAGAGTCGAAAATAAGGTTTGCTTCAGTCATTGGTTTTCTGTGCTCCCAGCCTCCGAGGTCCACTATGGCTCCTCTGATTACCATCAAACAAATATAAAACAAACTTCTTATTCAAAAGCCCTTCCGTCTTTTAGGTTTTCCAGAATTATTCTTACCTTTTATTTTTACGTTGAAAGTTCTAGTTACATTAAATGATTTTCCATTTTTGTAAAGGAAAAATATACAGGTATAATTTCCTGCATCTTTCAACACAGCATTCTTCAGAATGTATGATTTGTGATTCCCTGGAATCGGAGAACAGTCCTGTACGTTTGTAAAACAAAGAAGTTTAAATATTTTACATAAGCAAAAGGAACGTTAATATCAGGTTCAAATGTAATCTTGGGCAGCTGGGTGGAATAGAGGATAGAGTACTGGGCTTGGAATTGGGAAGAGCCATTTTATGAGTTCAAATATAGCCTCAGACAGCTACTAGCTATGTAACCCCGGGCAAGTCACTTTACCCTGTTTGCCTCCATTCCATTTCATCATCTATAAGACAAGGAAATGGCAAGCCAATGTTTTTTCCAAAAAAAACCCAAATGAGGTAACAAAGAGTCGGGCATGACTGAACAACAACAACAATCTATAATTTCATGATGAAAGATGTTTTTCCTTTTAAAAATTAAACCAAGTAAAAAGTAGTAAATGATCAATCAAAAAGTTCTAGTAGTCTATGATTATTTCTAGGGGTATAAGACTATTGGATCTCTGAAATAATAATTGGCATTATCATGAGTATTAGGAATCTTCATAGCCAGTAGTTTTAAGTATTTTGTTTTGCTTAATGGTATCATCATACTCCTTAGAGATTTTTCAAATATATCCTTTGCCATGCCAGTGTGGAGGATAGTGCAGGTTAAAGAAAGCACTATTTTTGTTAGTCATGAACCAAAAGTAGAAATAATCCTATGCCTTGAGTCAAGAAGATCTGAGTTCAAATTCAGCCTCAGATACTTACTAGCTTTATGACCCTGAGTGAGTCACTTAACCTAATCTCTGTCTGCTTCAGGATCCTCATTAGTAAAAAGGGGTAATAATAGTACCTACTTCAAAGGCTTATGGTGAGGATCAATTGAGATAATATTTGTAAAGTTTTTGGCATATAATTGATCCTTAGTAAATACTTGTTTCCACTCCCTTTTTTCTTTCCACATATTCACTTCTAATAATACTTTAGCAACGTTTAAGCAATTGTACCCTATTTAAGATCTGGGGAAAAGAAAACCCATGCCTCTGGTGAATGAATTTTTAGCAAATAAAACCAAAGTGTAGAAGATGAGGAAGCTGAAACCCACCCCCACTCCACCACACCTACCCCTCCCCTGCCTTTGGTCAGTGCTGACCAGCTTTGAAATGGCCATGATCCAATCCATCAAGGTGGAGTTTCCAACCACAGCTCATCAGGGATCCTCTTTTCACTTCTTCAGTGAATGAGGAGAAGTCTACAAGTCAAGTGTCTGAACCTACGGTAAGGAAAAGATGACGATTCTGCTTTGGAGGTTTGTTCCCCTCTGAGTTCTGGCACTCATCCCAGCTCCAGGTGTTGCTGGTTTGTGTGTGTTTTTTAAACACTTTTTGGAATGCCACACCATACCAAAAGAATGATCATCTTCACCAGGCTGTGAACTATTTGACAAGCAGTGTAGGATAGCATGTTGAGAGCTGGATTTGATTAATAAGCATAATAATAACAACAACTAACATTTATACAGTGTTCCAGCACTGTGCTAAGTGTTTTACAATTAATTCTTAGCTCATTTGTTCCTCACAACAACCCTGGGAGGTACTTGCTAGTTATATCGCCATTTTATAGATGAGGAAACTGAGGCAAAGAGCAGTGAATCTACTTGCCCAGGGTCACAGCTAGCAAGCACCTGAGGCTAGTTTTAATTCTGGTCTTCCCGACTCCAGGTTCAATGCTCTATCTATTGCACCACCTAACTGTCCCCAAGGACATCTGAAAAATTTGGACTTGAATCCCACCTAGATATTTAATAACTATATGACTCTGGGCAAGTCATTTATGCTCTCTGAGCATCAAATTCCCTAAATGTAGAATGGTAATGTCAAAAAGAACACCTACCTCTCAGAACTGTTGCAGAGGTCAAATATAAAATACATTAAGTGGTTTGTGGAACTTTAAATCATTACATAAATGTGTTATTTCTATTTTTCTTATTAATCTGAGCAAAAATTTAGAACTCCTGTGAAAACATGCCCATGGGCTGGACAAAAACAATGACATTGGAGGACATTCCATCAGATGGTATCTAGTGGCCATTTAAGCTCAGGAAGTTCACTGGATAAATAGTATCTGAATAAAGTATTCAAGATCCACAGCATTAGCAGAAAACACTTATCCCTCTTTCAAAAGATGGTACAGCAAGGCTGACAGTGGTCCTGTCTGGACCATTAATGTAAATATTTGAAAGTAATTTCATGCAGCTGCTCATACCTGCGGGGCTATTCTTCGTGTCTGTTACTATATTATAAGACAATATCACTCTATGTTTATAACATCATAGAAAATAAAATAGAGTGGAGCTTACTCTGCAGTAGATGATGTTTTATTAGCAAGAATGAATAGTGGGTATGTCTTAATAGGTTTATTAATAATGATAGCTTATAAATTGATGGAGTGTTTATGATTTATAAAGTTTCTGGACAACATTCATGTAATGTAGTTACTACAAGTACTCTCTTCCTTATTGACCTAATGAGGAAACTTGAGATTGAAAGATAGCAAATGAAGACACAAACTGAGACACATTGCTCGTCTCCCTAATGCCTTTCAATTGATAAGTTGATCAAGTTCACAAAACTAGATGAAACGGCAGAAAAAGATAAAATGGGGGTCAACATATTTAAAAGGCATTAAAATCATCACTGCTCTATAGTAAATACTTATTTTGATAAGTGCTTTTTAGTTTTTCATTTCAACAATGTTCTTAGATAAATTAGCTAAAAATACCTAAAATGCTGAAAAGCAAATAAAATTAAAAATAAAAAAATACCGATGCAATAATACAAAAATGCTTACCTAGCAGTATAAAACCATAAAAGTAATTTTTAAAAATCTCTCAGGTGGAAAAAATTAAAATACTGTAAAAATCCTTCCTAGTATTAGGCAAGCTGACCATTAAGCATGTTAGCTTAAACAAGCTGGCTTTCATCAAATCAAGCTGAAAAAATGGACTCACGGAAATTTCACTGTTTCTCACGGGAAGGATTAAAGTTAAAGGTGGAGCATGACTACACTTTGTGGACTTGTTCCCTTGGCCTGCCACAGACAACAGAGAAATCCAGAACTATCCGACAAAACTCAGGAGATGGTGCTCTAAATCAGAAAATTGTTTGCACCCATCAATACAAAATGATATGTCTCCATGTGTATCAGCAAGCACCCTAGCATACCTAGGGCGGCTACTAGCACAGGTTCTTAGATCTGCTTTTCTAAAGGAAAGCAACTCAAAGTGGGTTAACAATCTTACTTTAATCAATCAAATACCATTTACCTAGTTCAGGGGAAAAAGTCGGCACCCTGAACTTCAGAGAATACAAACAGAAGTTACAAACAAACAGAAAAATGGATCAGCAGACGGCTTCCAGCGTCTGACCATTACATCAGTTACCAATTCAGTTACCAGAGAGGGAAGCACCAACATCTGGGTTTTTCACAGCCGGGGGGGCTCAACGGCTGCCCAGAGTCTCATCTGGACAAATCACACAACTCTTCTCAAAGTGAGCCCCAAACTAAAACCTCACATCAGGGCGTATATATAGCCTTCTC
>CM053580.1:137065531-137092335 GCA_028627135.1 Pseudochirops cupreus | reverse complement strand
GTGCTGTGCTGATGGGGTGGTGTTGGGGAATGGTTGGAGCTGCTGGAGGCCATGGTGGTCTGGCAGGTTACCTGGTGTTAAGCAGTCCAGGACAGGAAGTGTCCCAGCAAACCAGCAGCAAGCCCCACCCCAGCAGACTGGTGAGATATCCTGAGCCCCAGTGTGGTAGAGCAGGCAAGCAACAACAGCAGGACCCCTCACATCTCAGCATAGCTGCAGACTCCAGCTCTGAGAACCACCATGTGCTTCAGTGTAGCCACTGGCAAGCAGGAATCCTCCAGTAGCCAGAACTCCATGGGCTTCATTATCGCTCTGGGAAAAAAGATAGATGCCACACCTATGGGTGCCTAAGCAAACAGGCAGCTACCAGCAGCCAGACCACTATGTGCTTCAGGGTATTCTTGGGGAAATGCAGAAATATCCCACCGGGATTCAGTTCTATATGGGACGGTGGGTAATGAGCATCACTTGAACCTTACTCTCATCAGTACTGGAATTAATATACACAATCAGTGGAATATAGAAATCTATCTTACTGGACCTAATCATTCAGCCTCTTCTCCTGATGAGATGATTTCTGAGACATCCCTTTCCAAGTATGGATAGTATTTGATGGGGTGCTGGGGTGCCTTTGTTTATAACATTCAGTTGTAACTTCAGTTTGTAAAATCACACTTGTGTTGGGGTACCTATGTTTGTAATATCAGTTTGTGAAATCAAGTTGTAAAGTTATAATTCCCCCAGCCATAAAGCATTAATTCTACGCCTCCCCTGAGCCAGCACTCTGCTTAGCTAGAATTCATGAACTGTTTATCCTTGCTTGGTACAATAACAAGATATACCTATGAATCCCTCACAAAAGCATTTATAAACAATCCCTTTAGTTTAGAGAAATGTGTAGCCCTTTGTTCTAGTGGCTAGCTACACCTATGAATTCTTTAATGCACTATCAGTAAGCTAACTCCTCTCCAATTAGGCACATCCTGGATCCCTAATTAGACTAGCTTCCCAACATCCATCTTGTTAAACAGGACATTGATGGGTAACAGACTGGACACCTCTCAGTCAGTGCTGACCCAAAAATGACCTAGTGACGTTTCAAGGCAAAAACCACACCTCCTGGCAGCTCCCCCCCTTCCTCCATGGGCTTTTGTCCGTTGAATTATGGGCAATATGCCTGCACAGTTGATATAAAAAGTGCATGTCCCTTTAAGCACTGATCACTCCTTAATTCCTCTCTAATCCCACCCTTACTCACCTTGTTAGCATAATTGATACCTGATTTATGGCTTTATAACCCCTATCTTTAGCTCCTGCCTTTGCAGGTCCCCCTACCACCTCTGTATAACAATAAACTTTTACAATCCTGACTGCCAAGATTGCTTGATTCTGGGAATTCTTTTCAACTAAAAGAACCCTCCAAGGATTTCTTAGAAATCCCTAAAACATCTATCTATGTCACCCTCTTCAGTATTCATTGGTAGGAGGTTGTTTCTTATAGGAAGCCAAATGTATTTAAATATAATACATATGAGACACTTAAGTGGTGTTGCAGACTCAAAAGTTAAGTGACTTATCCAAGGTTATATAGCTAGTGGGTGACAAAATCAACTAGGAGGCACAGTGGATAGAGTGCCAGGCCTGGTGTCAGAAGACTCCTCTTCCTGAGGTCAAATCAGGCTTCAGATGCTTACTAGCTGTGTCACTCTAGGCAAGGCACTTAACCCCATTTGCTTCATTTTCTCATCTGTAAAATGAGCTGAAGAAGGAAATGGAAAGTCATTCCAGTACCTTTGCCAAGAAAATCACAAATGGGGTCACTAAAAGTCAGACAAGACTGAAAATCACTGTACAAGGAGCATGATTGTGACTGAATATACTTTCCCTTCTATATTTTACTGGTTCTTTAGAAGAGAGTAAATTTCTTCATCAAATGATTTCTTGGGGAGCATGACTTAAGTCATCTGAGTCATCTTATTTCAGTTGTTCTTAATATTTAAATCTACTATTTAAACTTCAAAGGGATTTTTTTTAACTCAAGTGTCCTAATGTCACTTAGGAATTTGTGCCCATATAACCACACTCTTTTCCCCTCCCTGTGACTACTGGAGCCTTTTGTGAAAGACAGACTAGAGTGTGGGAGGTACCATCTGAGGGTTTCACCAGAAGCAGGTGACTTTTAACAAAGCAAGAGAAGGTGCAGTTAAGTGGTGCACTAGTCCTGGAGTCAGGAGGATCTGAGTTCAAATAAGGCTTCAGACACTTGACACACTTACTAGTTGTGTGACCTTGGACAAATCACTTAACCCCAACTGCCCTGACTTCCCCCCTCCAAAAAGCAAAACAGAAACAAAAACAACACACATACACACACCCCAAACAAACAAAGCAAGACTAACAGAACTGTACTGATAATTATACAGCCTTAAAGGGATAGACAGAAAACAGAGGAGAAAAAGAGGGAATAGCCTTATTTCCAAGATAAGGTCAAATGGGTCAATTACAGGCAGGGAAGGATGAAGTAATAATACAATGTAGGGCAAGTCTTAAAAGGTTTGAATTTAACTCAAAAACAAACAATAAAGCCTCTTTAGTTAGGAAGACACAAGTTGAGAGTGGTGCTTAAGGATTAATGACATCTACATAGTACTTTAAAGTTTACAAAACACATTTACATATATAATCTCATCTGATCTTTCAACACCCCTGTGAGGTAAGTACCATTATTATTCCCATCTTGCAGGTGAGGAATCTAAGATTAAATGAGTTCCCCAGGGTCACACTGTTCATACTGAAAGGGGAGTGGAACTCAGGTATTCCTTAGTCCAAGTCTAGCACTCCAACCCACCTATGTGTGTACTTATATTGCATGTATATATGTATATATACATATGTATATATGTATGCATGTATGTGTGTGTGCATGTGTGTGTATATATGTGTGTATGTATGTATGTACCTATGCCACCTAGGTACAGCTGAAAACCAATCTATCCATATTAGTAAGCAAATGAAGTTGGGAAGATGCAAACAGGAATGGGTTATATCTCTTTTGGAGTAAAGGAAGAGGACCTCCATGCATCCAAAAGTCCTTGAAATCTTGAAAGGTTTCCTTAGACCTACTTCTAAATGACTTTCAGATACTTCTTTAAAAACAAAGAAAGAAAACCTACCTTCAAAGAATGAAAGTTGTCATCATTGAGAACACTCACTCACACTCCATATGTAACTTGTGTGAACCTATTTATTAACATTGTTGCTTCTCCCATTAGAAAGTAAGATCGCTGATGTCTTTTGCCTTCCCTTTTTTTTAACCCCAGGACCTATTACAAAAGTGCTTCTTGATTGACTGAGCCTACATATTTCTTAATTTCTTTCTATGTTCTGCGATATTCCCTCCCAGTAGAATGTAAGCTCCATAAGGGCAAGAGCTGCTTTTATATCTCTAGCACCTAGTATAGAGCTTGGTGGTTGGTAAATCGTTATTGAATCAACATACCTCACTTGCATCTCAAAGGCAACATGCTTAAAACTTAATTCACCATTTTTTTTCTCTCTCAACCTATTCCTCTTTCTAACATCTCTATTTCTGTCAATGGCATTTTAAGATCAGAGTATTATTGATGTAAAGCTTGAAGTGACCTTTGAGACCACCTAGTTCAATCTCATCATTTAAGAGATAAGAAAATAGGGGATAATGTGGTGGTTAAGTGACTTACCCAAGGTCACATAGGCAGTAGGCATTATTTCCCTAACATTTTCTCCCTTTCTCCTAGCCACTTTCAGTTAGTAAGTCACCACATCCTGTCAATTCTATCAACAAAATTTCTTTCAAGTTTGTCTTCTCCTCACCATTCTGATGCCACCTCCCTAGATCAGGCCATGATTACTTAAATTTTACAAGATAATTAGTTTCACTGCCTTCAGCCTCTCCCCATTCCAGTCCTTCCTACACAGAAATGTAAAATTAATATTTCTAATGCATAGGTGTAAAATGTATTATTATGTTGCCCAACCAACTTTAGTATTCCCCTCATTGCCTAATGAATAAAACTTGAACACTTAAGCCTGATATTCAATGCTCTGCAAGATCTAATTCTAAACTACCTTTTAACTATATCTCCCATAATCCTTCCTCATATATTATCCTAGAACAACTCACCCTACTTATCACATGCTTTCTCATCTCTTTACTTTGGCGCATTCTATTTTTTTCCTTATGGGCAGCTAAGCATCACAGTGGATAGAGTGCTGGATATGAAATCAGGAAGATTCATCCTCCTGAGTTCAAATCTAGCTTCAAACGCTTACTAGCTGTGTGACTCTGAGCAAGTCACTTAACCCTGTTTACCTCAGTTTCTACAACTGTTAAAAAAATGGAAGAAGGAAATGGAAAACCACTCAAGTATCTTTGTCAAGAAAAGCCCAAATGGGGTCACAAAGAGTTAGACATGACTGGACAAAAATTCTTTCCTTATATTTGGCTCACTGCTCTCTCTCTAGAGCCCTAATCATCATCCAAGGCTAAGTGGTGTTGCAGCCTCAAAAGTTAAGTGACTTATCCAAGGTTACACAGCTAGCAGGTGACAAAATCAGCTAGGGGGCTGATTATTATTCCCATTTTGTAGCTATACTTCTTCATTAAGTCTTCCTTGAGGCTGTCCACCAATTGTTATTCCTCTCTTATCTGTACTGATAACCTGTGTGTATCCTATGTGCTTACATTCTAATTAATGTTGTGATAGTCATTCCTGTTTATACCTACTGAAGTATTCTTCTTGGCCTAGAGATGATCCTGAATTCTCAAAGGCTAGGCCTATAGAGTGCAAACCCTGATAGCTTCTGTCAAGCTGGAAAGCCTTCACATATCATTCTCTGAACTTGAGTTTAGAGAGCTTTGTTATCAGAGTGATTGATGTAACAGAAAAACTTTTTAAGATCATTTATTAAATCATAGAGAGGCTATCATCTGTGGCTATGGAAGCACTCACACTGGTAAAAGCATAGATCCTTTATGTATAAAAATGAATACATACATACTTTATTTCTTGTATTAGACTGTAAGCTTCCTGAGAGCAGGGATCTTATTTTATTTCTGTTTCCCTCTATCACCCAGCAAAGTATATTGTATATAGAAAATAATAAATGTTTGTTGAATGAATGAATGAAAGTCAAGAAGAATGAGTTGGGAGTGGGAAGGGAAAAGAAAAAAGATGATGAGTTCAGTGTTGGGTATTTTGAATTTTAGGTGTAAACAAGTCACTTAGTAGAGATGTAAAGAACACAATTAGAAACGGTAGAAAAAGGGTAGACCTGAAGTTAAAAATTTGGGAATCATGAAAAAGAAAGAGATGATGAAAGTGGAGGGCAGAGGACGGAGGTTCCTTGGAACCTCTGTATTAGAAGGGAGCATGATTCACTGGAAAAAACTTTGGACTGGGAATCAAGGTACTTGTGCCTCAGCTAACTTGTTAGATGACTGTAAGTTTAGATCTCTTTGGGCCTGAGGTTCATTATCTGGGAAAAGAGGAAATCAGACTAGGTAATATGATTCAGGGGCAGCTAGGTCACACAGTGGACAGAGCACTTGGCCTAGAGTCAGGAAGACCTGAGTTCAAAATTGACCTGGAGACACTTACTAGCTTAGTAACCAACAGTGGGCAAGTCATTTCACCCTGTTTGCCTCAGTTTCATCATCTGGAAAATGAGCTGGAGAAGGAAACGGTGAACCACTCTAGTATCTTTGCCAAGAAAACCTCAAAAGGGGTTTCAAAGTATCAGAAACAACTAAAAAAACAACTAAACAAAAGAAAATGATTCAGTAAGATGGGATGTTCCATCAATCATGGTAGCAGCATTCAAGTATCTGAAGAATTGTCATGTGGAGGAGAGATTAACTTTGTTTTGTTTGGTGCCAGAGAGTAGAACTGGGAGCAATGAGCTGGAAGTTAAAAAAAAAAACACAAAGCCAAAATGGAACAATCCCTGCCCTCAAGGAACTTGTGTTCCATAGTGAGAGACACATAGAAACGACATGATATTGTGAATAAGGCACCGCACCTGGAGTCAGGAAGACCTAGATTCAAATCCTGCTTTGGACACTCATAGCTAAATGACCTCGTGTAGTCATCCCTCAATTGCTCTGTGCCTCAGTTTCCTCACTTGTAAAATGAAGGGGTTGGACATGATGGTCTCGTGTACATGTACGTGTACATAAATGCACACTCACAATTTATTTTGCATACATATATATGGGTAAACATGTAATGCACTCATTGCTTACTTCCACCTTTTAAAATCCCCAGCATCTTTCAAAATTCAGCCTAAGTACCACCACATGAAACCTCTCCCTAGGATCCTGACACACACTGTTTACTAAGAACAGACGGAACCAGACCTGGTTTCAGTTCCCAGGCCAATTAATTGCCTGGGGCTAATTAGACATTGTCACTCTAGCCTCTGATTAATTTGTAAATTGGACTTTTGCTTGTTATGCAAAACAACTTACCTGGTGAAACTAAGAGATACCTAACCCCTCTCACCTGTAGCCTAGTCATTCTCTCTGCCTTACTACCCTATATAAAACCTGTTCTCAGCCCCCTCCTAAGTTACCCCAGCATTTACTGTGTGGCACTCCAAACTAACTCACTTGCCTGGATTAAAGACTTTCATTTTGTTTTATTGACTTTTCTCATTAAAATTCAGGTTGACACACCCATATGATAGTGCAATTACCTTCATTTATTTTGTGTACACACACACACACACACACACATATACACACACACACATATACACATCTGTTTTCATGTATTTATTTTGCACAGTGGTTGTCCTTTTGTCTTGTAGAGGACCAAAATGTCCTGACTGTGCTAGAGCCAAACTACAGTGTGTTCAACTATGGCTGATCAGACCAATATGAGCTCAGAATGTTCTACCACAGGTCAGGCACAAATAATTCATGTAAACATTTGGGGTGGATTCTGCAAATTTGCACACCTAGCTTTCTTTTGAGCCATTTCAACTGTGCTTTGCTCATAGAGCACAGCATCTTCTCCCATGAGGGCACACCATGCTAGGCAATCTTGTGCCAGTATCTCCCATGTCACACAATCAGATTCCATGAGAGTATCCTTGTATCACTTCATTGAACATATATAACATACATACATACATGTGCACACACATATATGTATATGTGTTTGTATATGTACACACATGTATACATGCATATATTTGCAAGGCCATCTATATATTGTGTTTATTTTGCATACATATATATACAAGGCCATCTATACATATGTGTGTATTTATTTTTCATAAACATATATGTGTTTGTATATATACACATATGTCTATATGTGTGTATACACATATAAGTAAATATATAAATACATATTTATGCATAAATATGTATTTATATATAAATATATGTATTTTGCGTAAGCATCTATATGTGTTTATGTATACACAGACAAATATATGCATATATGTGAGCAAAATACACATGCGTATATAGATGGCCATATATATGCCTATACACACACACACACACACACACACATACAAATATATGCATATACACACACACACACACACACACGCACACAAAGCCATACATATGTACAAGGAATTTGAAAGGAGAAGAGAGAGGAGGCATTAGCAGATGAGATCACAGGAATGGGTTTCGTGTGCTGGTGCTTGAGTAGAGTTTTTAATGATACTAGGGATTCTAAAAGTGACGTGGAAAGGGAATACATTTCAAGCATGGCTAACATTCCTGTATAAAGGCAGGATGATGGGAAATGTGGTACTGTGTTGAGGAACCGCAAAATGACCAGTTTGATTAGACCCTAGAATGTGTGCAGGAGAGAAATATGTAATGATACTCAGAAGTATTCAGAAACCAGAGCACGAAAAGCTATAAAGGACAAAAGGAGAAGATTCATTCTACCCTAGATGTAAGAGCGGATCACTGGAGTTTACTGGGCAGGTAAGTAACATGCTCAGACTTGTGCTTTGGAAAAATCACTTTGGCAATTGTGTGGAAGATGACTTGGAGAGGAAACAGACTTGAGACTGGTAGACCAGTTAGGACACCTTTGGAATAGTCTATGTAAGAGGTGTTAAGAGCTTAAACTAGGATGCTGGCTGTGCTAGAAGACAGAAGAGAGGTAGACGAGAGAGATATTATGGCGGAAGAATGGGCAAGGCTTCCCAACTGATTGACTATATGGAGTCAGGGACCAATTGCTTTTTAATTCAATATGTCTGCCAAAGTTGTCACCTCTATCTATGCTTAAATGACCCCTCAGCCATTAACTTCCTATTGCACTGTGGGTCAGAACTAAACACTTCATATTGTGATTTAAAATATTTCATCCAG
Source organism: Pseudochirops cupreus (assembly GCA_028627135.1). Taxonomy (NCBI): domain Eukaryota; kingdom Metazoa; phylum Chordata; class Mammalia; order Diprotodontia; family Pseudocheiridae; genus Pseudochirops; species Pseudochirops cupreus. The sequence goes on along the minus strand of CM053580.1, from coordinate 137,083,949 downwards.
ATCTAGATCACTTACCTTATCTTGTCCAACTGCCCAGCCCATCCACCTCCACAATTCCTCTCATACCTCACACCTTCACCTAATCTATCTACTTTATCTTCAAACCTACTCCCAGATTACACCTTGTTCCTTGGAACACCTTCCCCACTCCTACAGTCTTCTCCTTTTCTTCATCCAGTACCTATTAAAATCCTACCATAACTATGCAACTTTCCTTTAGTAGACGAAAAAGTGAATATTCTTGGCTACATCAATCTGAAAATGAAACCCTTGTGAGCTCCCTCTCCACCCATTACTATATGGTTTGCACTTTCTCCTTTGTTTTTTATTTTACAATATCAATTTTCAAGTTAAAGCTTGTAGTTACTAAATCAAGCCTCCTTTCTTTTTTGCCTGACGCCTCCATTGTTTCTTCCTCTCTTCTCCACACCCAAAAGTAGGGGAACAGGGAGGAAATTAATTATGGAGAAATGAGTCCGGGGAGTTTTTCCAGAGTTGTTCTCCCACTCAGCAGTAATGTAGTAATTAATACTTTGATAAAACAGTATAGTAATGAGGCCTACAAAAATGTTCATAACAGAAGATAGAACCCCATGTCTCCACTGCTAGGATTCTGTCTTGAAGAGTTCACTTATAGGGAGAAAAAAGAATATTCTATACAAAAAACATTCCAACAACACTAATTGTAATAGCTAGAAAGAAATTAGATGCCTAATGATAGTGAATGTTGATAAAGGATGCTGAGATATATGAAGAAAAAAAACCTATGGTATATGAATGTGGCAGAACATTATTGAATCTTAAGAAATTATAAAAGGCAGTATTACACAATGGATAGCAAGTCAGCTTTGGAGTGAAGAAGACCTAGGTTAAAATCCTGATATACACTAGCTATATGATTATGTGTAAGTCACAAGTCAGGGCCCCAAGAAACTTTATAAATTGCAGAAGAGTTGCTAATATGCAATGGTTGAGGGGTTTTTCCACATCTTCCAATTTGGATTTCCCAAAATGATGATAATCATAGAGAAAAAAGAAAGAAAGAAAAAGAAAGGAAGGGAGAAAAAGGAGAGAATAAGAGACAAATCGAGAAAATGAGAGAAAAAGAGAGAGGAACTAGGAAAAACGGAAGGAAAGAAGGAAGGAAGGAAGGAAGGAAGGAAGGAAGGAAGGAAGGAAGGAAGGAAGGAAGGAAAGAAGGAAGGAAAGAAGGAAGGACAAATATAGAGACTTCAAAAAATAAAGACATGTGAGATGATACAGTCTGAAGGAAACAGAACAATATACATACTCACTACAACTGTCCATCGATATTATATTCCATATATAGGTAGGCACCTTTTCTCCAACTTAAAGTTTTAGGGAGTTGCCTGGAGCACTGAAGTAACAAGTAACAGTGAAAGGGGGTTCCCAGGTTTCACTCTGTAGCTAGGTTCCAGTTAATCCATTTCTTAGATAGAAGTGATGTCTCCCTTCTTGCTTCTCTTATAGCTAAGAAATGAATTGTCTGGAACCCAGCTGTGGAGTGAGAACTGGGAACCCCCCCTCACTGTAGCCTGTTACTCGTGTGCCATTGATTGCAGTCAATTCAAGGAAGCACTTGTCAAAAACCTACTATGTTCTGGGCACTGGTGAAACAAGTCAAATCAACAAGCATTTATTGTATTGAGCATTTACGATGTGCCAGAAATTGTACTAAACACTGGAAATATAAATACAGAAAGAGAGACCCTCAAGTTTTCATCCTAAGGAAGGAAGCAGGACACAAAGGCTCCTGAGAGGCTGGGGGGAAGTGAGGAGGTACCTGTGTGAAAAGTGAGCAACAGAGTCATAGAGGAGAGAAGATCAAGCTTGTCTGGTCTGAGATACAAAAGTAAAAACAATCTCTGTCCTCCAGGAACTTACATTCTACTGGGGGAAGCAACATGCACACAGTTAAAAAAAAAATGTCAAGTGTCTCTTGTGTTGTTCTGTTCTGGGTGGTTTTGTTTTGAGGGAAGACTGTAAGCTAGGTCATTGTGAGGGAAGTGCCCAGAGGAAGACTGGGAGGATGATATGGAAAGTCATAGGTGGTGGCACTGATATTAACACACCTGATTGAAAGGAGGAAGGCAAAACTACCACACACACACACATACACACACACACACATCCTCTATCACAGAACCACACCTATGAAATTAGCCCTGACCTAATTCAGGAATGAATTCAGTCTGTGTCAATAACACTCTGAAACCATAGTTACTTCTTTTGGCTGAAGAGTAAATCTATACAACTGGGGACAGCTGAATCAGAATTCTTGATAATGACAGTCACCATAAATCCCTAGGAATAATTTCCTAAAATATCACATACTGTAGAATTATGCTTTTATTGGGGCAGCAAGGTGGTGCAGTGAATAGAGCACTGGGCCTGGAGTCAGGAGGACCTGAGTTCAAATCCAGCCTCAGATACTTAACACAAAAACCTAGCCGTGTGACCTTGGGCAAGTTACTTAACCCCAATCACCCTCCAAAAAAAAAAAAAGCAAAAAAACAAAGAATTATTAAAAAAAAAAAGAATTATACTTTTATTTTAGTTCACCAAGACTTGTTTCCAATTAAGCAAGACCACTCTGTTTAACTTGAATTTTAGATGGTGAGGAAATTTCATGTATGTTAATGGCAGACGTAATTAGGTGAGAGAAATAGTAATCATCTGGTTTAGTATGCATTTTGTTTGCTGATTGGCATAATAAGTAAGACTTCAAGGAACCTGTGAACACATTGATAGGCATGGAAAACAACAGCAGCAACCAAAAATAATCTAATCTTGAGAATGACTGAGACTGTTTTATTTCATCTCTATATTGGAAAACTGAGGCAGGAGTGTTTGGAAGACCTTCAGAGAAGGGAATTTCAGAAGTCAGGATCATGGAATTAGTACAATTATAGGTGGTACTGTGGTCTGAAGTATGACTATGTCTGTTGAGTAACTGAGTATAAATTACAGGGATGAAAGACTTTGATGAACTAAGAGACCAGAGTGTTTCAGGTGTCTTCATGGTCTACTGAAGTCCCTAAGTATGAAGAGAGAGTTTAGAGTGGAAAAGAAGATTTTGAACTAAGTACTGATCTCCTCAAGCAAGGGAAAAGATGACCTGAAGTCTGGGAGAAGACTTCCAAAAGTATATGTGCAGCAATAATATGGATAGAGTGAACCTCAGAAGTTGTTGAGAAACAGAAGAAAAAGAATAATCTGGAAGGAGTATCAAGAAACAAAGACCTTGTCTATCCATTGTCCTGACACAGAGTGTAGAGGGTCATGAGAAGAAAAAAAAGAACAAAATAAAATATCGAGTAATGAAAATAATGGCCAGGTGGACAATATGTTCTGGAAGGAGTTAAGCTTCCTAACTGCAAAATGCTGGAAAAGGGTATGAGAGGAAGAAATCTGAGATAAAGAGATTTTTTTTAATGATAAAATGTGAATTCCAGAGAGCACAATGCAAGAGGATGGCATAGGAGGAAAGAGGGATGAAGGAGAGGAGGTTTAGAATGGAGCTGGAGAGGGATGAGAAAGCAAAGAGTAATAGTAGGAAAAGTGACTTTTCTCCCCAGCAAATAGCAATTTTGAATCACAGGTTTATGATAGGAGAAAGAAATAGATTAATTTAACAACAGATAATATGTCAAAAAGTGAATTACTTACAAAAACTATGATATTTGGGGTCAGGAAAATGAATGACTCAAGGTATGGAATATGACCCTAATTTTTAAGATTGATTTTAAAAAGAATAACCATGTTCTTCCTTGGGCTTGAAGGACCATAAGGCATCGTGAAATATCAGAAAGAAAGCTAGACTTAGAATCAGAACACTGGGATTTGAATTCCGACTTATGAGCCATGTATACATACCTCTCTCTACTTTTAAAATGTTTTCCCCCTCCATTCACTAGCCTTAAGAGAAAAAAAATAAAGAATCATAATCTTTGTAGAAAACTAGTCAAGTAAAGCAGAAGTTAGATGACCAGTCAGGTATATTGTGAAACAACTTTCTATTTAGAGAGGTAGGCAACATAATGCAATGGAAAGAGCTCTAGATTTGAACTCAGGATTTGGGATTAAATTGGATTAAATCTTACTTTACTTAGCCTTTGTGATCTTGGATGTCATTTCATTTCCCTAGGCTTCAAATTCCTCATCTGTAAAATGTAGGGATTGAACTACATGACCCCCAAGTTCCTTTGTTATAAATTTCTCACCTTACAATCCTATGAACTGAAATGTCTTTAAATTCTGATTCTATGAAACTACAGAAGGAAATTAACAAGTATTTGTTGAATCACCCTGAATTCTTCTATTGTTTTTGCAGTACTTTCGTATATACTAAATCCTCACTAATAAACTTAAATTCATACTAAATTAATCAATATAAAAGAATAAATTTACTTACCCTACTGCACATGAGTACATTCCTTTATCTGTCATTTTAATTGGCCAAAATTCTACAACATCATCATTGAAAATTATTCTCTCACTTGAGTTCAGAGGCTCTGCTCTATTTAGTCCATAGCGTTTTGACCACCTGACAGTGTAGTTTCTATGATGATGATGAGGAGGAGGAGACAGGCAGCATTTCAAGTGATAAGGTTCACCTTCAAGTGCAGTGATGTGATCTCGGAAAACACACAAATCTTCACAAGAGAAGTAGAGGTAAAGGGGAAATGTGGTTAAAAAGTAAAACACCATCTTTAAAACAAAACAAAAAACAAACATGTAGTAGAAAAATTATATTAGCTAAACAAAGGAATTCTAAAAGGCAGGGCTATTTCTAGAAGTGTACTCCAAGGGGCTACTGGCCCCTCTAAATTGTATTATGTGCCTGTCTCCTTCTCCCCCAACATTCAGATGTAACTAAAATCAAGTTAAAATAAGCATCAAGGACAACCCCGAAAAAAGTCTCAAAATGGTAACAGAGCCAAACAGGTTTATCTTATAGGATCATAAGATTGTGGATTCATTTAGTCCAATCCTTTATTTTATAGATAAGGAATCTGAGGCAGAGGGATTGAGTGACTTTCCTAAATCACAAAAGTTATACATGCCTGAGTGAGAATAGGAACTCAGATGCTAGCATCCCATACCAGAGGTCTTTCCTGCTACCTTTGTAAAAGGGAAGAATCTTATCACCATGGGAGAGTATTTCCTCCCATTTGTTTTGCTGTTAGAGTGAGACAAGGGAAATTACAAGCAGCCATCTGGTTACTAAATTTCTTCCTTTCAGTCACCACCATCCTAAACCAGGCATGGAGAAAGGTGAATAACTATGGGAGTGTATGTTTATGTATGTGTATATTGGAGGGTGGAGAGGATTGTATAACTGAAAGTATGTATGAATTATCCCTTCTTCTAAATAAATTAGCCACTCCACAACTTCTATCCATTCCCATAGATAATAAAGAGTTAATTATATGAAAATGTGCTTTCTATGTCCTCTAATCACACCCTTAATCTTTCTGCTATCACCTGTCCTTTCTATGCTTGTCATCTTTTTTTTTCTTTTCCTAGGATGCAATGTTTTTCTAGTTCAGGTTGAAAAATAAAGGCTCACCCAAACACTGAAAATACAGGTTGTCCCAAAAGTCTTAGTGCAGCTTTAAAGTTAACTTAAAACTACACTAAGACTTTTAGGACATCTTGTATATCTCTCCCTCAGCTGAAACTGCTAAATTCTCTCAGATTACTACTATAAGATTCCTCTAAGAAGTACAGCTTCTTTCCTTTGAAAACTGATCTCAACCTGTTATCAAAAAGGGAAGAATGTTCGTGGTTTCCGGTCTAATTCTTGCAGATTGATGCAAGACCTCAACGTCTCAGCCTGAGGTTTTCAAGAGGTCATTCTATGCATCCTGTAGCTCCATCTGTCCTATTTATTCAGGAGGTTTGACTAAATTTGCCTAGATCCTAACTTACTAGGACTGGAAAATTCTTTAATAACCACAAGGAGTTACAGAGAAAACAGAAAAATAAAAATTGAGTAATTAGCAATAAGTTGTAATAAACTAAGTTAAAATAAACTAAGTAATAAATTTCTTCTTTGTGGTTAAGGAATGTCTATCATCAAAGCATTAAGGCATTAACTAACCATATTAATTAGTTACCATGGAGAAGGAGCTAAAATAAAATACACTGAAGATACTTCTTACCAATGCTCACAAACATTCATGTCCAAGGAAAGGGGTATTCTAATATTTATTCTAATAAAAACATGACCAAAGTGACCCCTAATTGCATCCTAATTGTAGGATCAATTTAATTGCATGTGAAAGTCTGTTCATTTGATGTCTGTGTGAAGACAGATTAAGTTCAATACTTAAATAGGAAAGTAAATCACTTTGGATGCAGAATAAAGGAAAACTTATAAATGGATTATGGACTCTGTGGGGAGAGTTTACTGAATATACGTTATGATGCCAGCACTTACCTGGGGTGCTTTGCTCCACAAATAACAAAAATAAAATGACCAGGACTCTCAAAGGCATTTTGGAGATTCAAGATTTTTCTACAAAGACAAAATAATAGTGACTCAGATACAGATCATCCTTACCTTGAGGACACATTAAAAAAAATTATTTTGACTTGTTATTCAGTAGTGTCCAACTCTTTGTGAGTCTATTTGGGGTTTTCTTGGCTGAGATACTGGAGTGCTTTGCTACTTCCTTCTCCAGCTCATTTTACAGAGGAGGAAACTGAGGCAAACAGAAGTTAAGTGATTTGCCCAGGGTCACACAGCTAGGAAATCTCTGAGATTGGTTTTGAAGAGGAGTCTTCCTGACTCCAGGCCCATCACTCTATCCACTGTGCCACCTAGTGGCCCTTTTGACTCATTACCAGTCTCCTATATTTTGAAGTTTTTCTGATAGCACCACTACACTGTTCTAAACACAGCAAGCAGTCAACAAAATGTTTATTAACTTGACTTTGCACCTGCCTGCCCTTGCTAGATGTTTTATATGTATAGTGGTAATTCATGCAATGTATGTTTAAAGTAATAATTGTATAGATGGAAAATTACCATTTCCATTAGTATTCCTACCCCTCTTCTCCCCACCCAAATTCATTTTAGGCTTACTCTAATACCTGCTAGGTCCTATGCAAAGGTGGCACTCAGACCCCTGCTAAGCTTGGAATCACCATCAGAGTAATGTGTGTCTATGTGTGTGTCAGGACAGGTCAAGATGAAAACAGTAACCAAAACTGGACTCTCCCAACTGTATTACCGATTTGGGCAGTGTTTCATTTGCTTTAAAAGTGACTTGAAGTAGAAGAAGGATTTTCATTCTTAGCCATTCAGCCAGACCTTATTTCTACACATGGCTCTGCCATTTTCAGACTTAGGGGGATATGATTCTCAAGTCAGTGACAGGTCAGGAAAGAGGAAGGTTATTTCTTAATCTATTTCCAAGCTTCCTTCCAAACCCCTCTCTTTTCTCATCCATCCAGCCATATAACCTTCCACTTGATCCCAGAGCTCTATTCAGTCAGCTAATCAATAAGATCCCATAAGCACTTTCTGTGTGTGTCAGGTTCTATGTTAATCATTGGGGATATAACACAGTTCCTGTCTTCAAGGGGCTCACATTCTAATGGGGAAGAAAACATTTAAACAATTACGTATGTATAAGATATATACAGTATCAGTGAGAGGAATTCTCAAAGAGAAGTCTCTAAGATGGGTTACGTGGGAGAGAGGTGACAGCAGGACAGTCATAACCAACATTTATAGAGCTTTCCATGTGCCAGGTGCTAAGTGCTTTACAATTATTATCTCATTTGATTCCTACAACCCATTTGACAGATGAGGAAACTGAAGCAAACAGTGATGAAATGACTTGCCCAGGATCACACAGCTAGTAAATGTCTGAGGCAAGTCTTGGACTCAAGTCTTCCTAACTTCAGGCCCAGCAATCTTATCCATTCACTGCAACACCTAGCTGCCCCTGAGAGACTTCTTGCAGCAGAGGGCATTGAAGTCTTAAAGGAAGCCAGTAGGTCAAAGTAAGAAGAGAGACAGTACTAACCATACAAAAGTCAGATGTGTGAGAAATCTCTGGATAGCAGAGTACAAAGAAGAGAATGAAATGCAACAAGACTGGAAAAGGCAGGAAGAGACCAGGTTGTGGAGGGTTTTAAAAAAACAAAATGGGAGTTCTACCTGTTCCTGTATTAATGTTAACCTAGCTCTGTAAACATATTACATTTAAGTACATGAGTTATGCCACCAAATGATAAAATAGAGTTAAAGAAAAAAACAAATGTACTTAATTCAATAACATAAAGACCGTTGGCAATTAAAAAAATACCTATGGAAAGCCTTTTTAGGTTCATTTTTAAATTTTTTTTAAAGAAGTAAATTGCAGTTCAGTTTAACACTTAGTCACACTATGATTTGGGAATTTTCCCCCACTCACATACGTTTTTCAAACCTCTTTCTTTGAACTCATCTCAGATTCATCATGCAGAAGAATTTCTTCTGTGATGCTCATCTGAATACTTTTGTTACAGCCTTCAAAAGGCCACTTATTTGTTTGCATAAGATACTGTAAGATAAGGTATTCAGAGATTATTCAGCATTTATGATGAGTTAATTCTTACTTTCAATATGAAATCTGCTGAAAGAAAAAAGGTTTTCATGTATACAAACTGTCCTTTGTGTACCTAATTAGGTTATGATACAACTTCAAAATCCTTGTAATAGTTTTCTTAAAATGGATGCCAGATGTTAGAAATGTTGAAAGGGATGGTTTTAGGGGAAAATAGGAAGACATATGAAATAAAATAGAATGACATGATAAAAATCAAAAGAATAGGGGCAGCTAAGTGGTGTAGTGAATAGAGTGATGGCCCGGGAGTCAAGAGGACCTGAGTTCAAATTTGACCTCAGACACTTAACACAAAAACTAGCCATGTGACCTTGGGCAAGTCACTTAACCCCAATTGCCCTCCAAAAAGCAAACAAAAAAATCAAAAGAATCATTGCTATAATAAAAATAACATTATAAATTCAAACAGCTTTGAAAGACTTAAGAACTCTGATCCACACAATGTCCAAAAATAATTTCAGAGGACCAATGGTGAAGGAAAGCAACCTCACCAGGGAGATGATGTTATCAGGGTTCAGAAGAAGACATATTTTTTAACATAGTCACGCAAGAATCTGTTTTTCTTGACTATGCACATTTGTTACAAGGATTTTCTCTTCCTCCCTCCCCCCTCCCCCCATGGGAAGGTAGAATATAGGATGGAGAGAAAATAAGTTTTTATTCACTGAAAAAATTAAATACTAAAAGTGAATGCCAAGACAAAGATGAATCTCTCTATTCCTTGATTGTGTAACCAAGTTATTATTTTTATAAGTCAACCTAGAAAATGCCATAAATTGTTGAAATTGGTCTTTTAGGTAAATTGGATGATATAGGCTGATCAACCTACTAGGGTTATAAGAGATCATAGAACCAATTCATTCAGAGCTGGAAGCAACCTCAGAAACCACTGAGTTCAACTTCATGTTAGAAAGGAGGAAACTGTTGCCCAGGTCACATCAGATATAGGATTTAAGTCTAATTCTTCTCACCCCAGAGCTAGCATTCTTTCCATTGTACCACACTCCTACAGTCTTTAGTGGTAAAGGCTTGAAGAGGAAAGAGAAAGCTACTTTTCCTTCCACCATGCTTAAAAGAAAAGGGCATCTATGTTTCTCTGCTTCCTGCCTGTAACCACCCCATAACCAAGTGAAAAGGGGAAAAAAAACATTCAACCTCTCTAATGATTTAATGTCACAGAAACATATTTACATATATTAAACTTTATAAACATGTTTTGGTGACAAGAAAGTGATATAATTACTACTAACAAAACCAAGCCATACACTTGGGAGCCTATGGGATGCTATCCTATTTATTTCTTTATCAACACCAAAAAGTCAAGTATTTTCTCCCTTCACTCTAGCAAAGCAGTAGTAATTGACCGCATACATACTTGAAGATTTTCACTCTGGATTCACCTTTGTCCCCTCCCCATGGGGAGGATTAGAGAAGGGAAGAGAAAGATAACAAAAGTGAAGAAAAAAAAGTTTGCCTCCTCATTTCAGAGGTGAGGAAACTTAGATCCACAATGGTTAAAGTAATATAGAAAACCACACAGTACTAACAAAACTGAGTAAGGATTTGAAACCCTCTGACCCCCCCCCAAAACAGTTCATTATACTACATTGCACTGTGAAGTAGATTCCAAAGGGATCAGAAGACTAATAAGTTTCCTGAGTCTGAATTCCAACTGATCCTGGCTCGATCCAATAATCATTTTACCAGGTGCGACTGAAGGAAATTCTAGCTGCAATCTCAACGTTGAATGCCAAATAACAAAGAACTTTCCTAACAGGTGCTAAGGACAAATGGGGACAAGGAGAGACTCCTGGTCTGGTATCCAACTCCTACGAAGGAAAGACGATGCCCTGGTGAGTAGAACGAGCAGGCAACGTGTCATTTTCCCTAGTGAAGCCTTTGTCTCCCTAGTATTAGGTACCTACTACCGTTTCCAGGGCAAAGTTGCATCACAGATCAGTCTCCCCCAAAGGGGGGCAAAGTAATAGTTATCTTTTGCTTACCTTAAAACAGGTGTCCTTGAAGGCTGAGGTGGGGGGCGAGGAGAAGGTGGAATGTGAGATGACCCTGAGTGACTTACCAAGGGTAAAATATTTGGGGATGAAAAAGTTCAAGGAGTTATCTGAATACTCCCAGAAAAAGTTGAGATAAGCACACGGAAAACATACGACCCTGGGAAAGAAGGGAGATTGTGATAAAAAGATAAAGACAAACCAGGAAAAAAAAATGAAGAAAAGAAAGAAGGGGGAGGGTAACTTCTCACTGCGGAAGAGAGTGAAAGTTCGATTGGACTGCAGGTACCGAGCCAGAGGAAGGAGCTGCAGGAAAGGCCTTTCCTGAGCTGCGAGAGGCAGAGTTGGGCTGTGCTGGGCGCTCGATCTAGCCCTCTCTCTCTGCTTCTCTCTTTGTCTGGGCACAAAATGAGCAGCTCTAACTTGCCAGCTTTGCCCGCAGGCCTGGGCTGTCGAATTTCCTGCTCCCAGTTTGGCTAACGCCACTGTGGGCTCCCTGCCCCGCCTCGAAAAGTCACCCCAGCCCAGGTGACTTCCCCGGCCGCCCTTGCCTGGCTGGGAGGTGGGGTGCGCCCAAGTTTTCTCTGCCTTTGCTTTATGTGTGCCCTCCACCTTCAGTCCAACAGAATGGGTGGGCTGGGGTGGCGTTTATGAATCTCTTACAGATGAGCGTTTTCATTTCTTTTTCTTTAAGAGATTGTTAAGCAGCGCGGAGACAGGTCTCGGGTTTGGTTTTTTTGTTGTTGTTTTGGGCGGAGGGGGTGGGGGTGGTTGGTTTGATTTGTTGTAAAAGGAAACTCAGAGTGATCATTGCAATGCTTAATAGTGAAAGTGGGCTGGAGTGGTCTTTAACAACTGTTTAAGAGGCAGACTAGTGAAGATACTGCTCCAGAAGTTGTGGAAGAAGCCGTCTTCTCAGGAAGCAGTTGTACATGTGCTTATGTGACATTAAATCATTAGAGAGGCAGAATGTTTTTTCACTTTTCACTTGGCTTTGGTTGAGCCCAAACTGGTTTTCAGAAGCATGTTTTTTGGTCAAAGTTTAAATGCAGCCTTCTTGTTAACAGAAGATTTACCTTATTCTGTCGTACAACTACAAGACCTTGCTTTCCATTTTTTTTTTGCCTTTTTGACTTCAAAGTAGTTTTTCAAAGGGTACCTTCAAAACAAAGGAAAAGAGTCAAAAGGGATAGAAAGTTAGAAAGTCGAGGACTTTCCTCTCTTCTTGACATGGAATTAAACTCCTAATTCAGAGCCCAAAGTGCATTTGCCTTGTCATTTGCTACCCCTCCTGCAAAGTGCTGAATATCAGTTATATGGTTTTCGAGGTGCATTTCTGGGTGGCTTGGGTAACTAGAACCTGGCATGCTGTCCTAGGCTTTATGCAATGTTAACATTCTGTTTCCTCCACAATGATGACTATGAAGCAAGGCTACCGAGTTATGGCAGCAACAGGGGCAGCAGCATCAGTAGTAGTAGTAGCAACAATTTAAGGTTTGCAAGATACTTTACATACATCATCTCATTTGAGCCTCTCAGAAACCCTATTAGTATGGGGCTAATATGATCTCCAATAAACAGAAACCCCCATTCCACTATTAGAGCACGTTCTGATAAACTTCTCTAAAACCACATGACCCAAAAGATACTTTATTCCAGTACAGCCCCCTTAGGCATTACACACCTCCATCCTGAGAGCATGGTTGGATTCCTAAGAATCCTAAAATCACTCTCCCCTGACCACTTCCTCTTCTTCTCAGTGTCAAATATCAGAATCCTCAACACAACCAATACCTCTTTCCAGACCGCATGTCATAGGCCATTCTGAGACCAAAATGCCCATTTCTGGATATGTGGAATATGTGTGGCTGTTATGTAATTGATTCTAATTGACTACATGGCTATGTAGCCAAAACTGTCAGCATCTTTTTTTTTTTGCTTTTTTTTTTGGATTGGGGAGGGGAGGGCAATTGGGATTAAGTGACTTGCCCAAGGTCACAGGGCTAGTAAGTGTTAAGTGTCTGAGGCCGAATTTGAGCTCAAGTCCTCCTGACTCCAGGGCCCGTGCTCTATTCACTTCGCCACCTAACCACCCCAAAACTGTCAGCATCTTCAGAAAGACCTGAGTTGATTTGGGGCCACCTCTTTGCTTCATTTCAGTCTGAGGAGAGGTTGGTGTCTCTTCTCATGCACCTTATTGAGAGATTATGTTGCAAGAGGAAAAATCTCAGAGAGGCTTTATCCCCTCTGAAAACATATTACCTTTCAAAACAAGCCTCTGACTTTGGATTTTGTGAGGAATGATTCATTTGGACCCCTGCTATATTCTAATCAGCATTAATCATATAGGGATAATTAGATAGGATTGGTTCTTATAGTAGGCCTTTATAGTAGGTTTCAAACTTTAATGTGAGGAATTTGATTCATTGAAGACTCCTACTCTATTCCTTATGATAATAAGTATCAATCAATTTGATGTGGTTATCATTTCTGTACATTTGGCCCCAGAGCTGCTGATACTAAACTCACTTGCATAATCATAGGTAGTTAGCTAGTGACCCTCCATCCTTGTTTTTTCTTGTCATGGTGGCCAAGCCCAGTGTGGCAGAGTTGATTCAACTATGTGGAAAATCCCCCAAAATTATTTTTGTACCTTTGGCATATTCTCTCTTGTCCAACATAAGCAGGGTCCATCTTATGGCCACCTAGTCAGTGGAGATGCCTTATGCTTCATCCATCTTATGACCACCTTGTAACCACCTAGTTAGCAGAAATATTTCCTTCCTTGCCCAACTCATGACCCTGCCAATATAGTGTTTTTGCTTATTTTAGTTCATGCATCATATGTCAACCAATGGAATTATTCCATCTTTGGTAAAGCTATTCTTGAATGCTTAGATATCTAACCCTATAAAAATAGGCCCCTGGAAGGAGGGGATATCTCAGACTTTGGCTTGTTCCTGCAAGGGAACCAAAGGGGAAGTACACCCAGGTTGAATTTCTGTGGGCGGCCCCCCACAGATACCAGCCCTGAGAGGTTGGACTCTCCTTTCTGTCTGCAACCAAATTCTCTGAACTTGAGGCAAGGGAACTAAAGGGGAAGTACACCCAGGTTGAATTTCTGTGGATGGCCCCCCACAGATGCCAGCCCTGAGAGGTTGGACCTCCTGCTCTGTCTGCACCCAAATTCTCCGAACCAGAGGCAAGTCTTTTCAAGATTAGTGAGTCTACCATGATTTACCCTAAATTCATTTTTCTTTAAGAAGGGTTGCCAACTGGGCTGAGGAACTGTATGAATTTATGATGAATCTGTTTAAATTTATAAGCTCCAGAGCACTCAAATTCTTTTTTTAAAAATTCTATTATATTAGTATGTCCATCCTATATGGGCATAATTTTAACTTTTTAAACATAGGCCACTGGTTGAGATTTTCTTTTTTTTTTTCCCACCATTTTTCTCACTTTCATTTTACTAAGACCAGGGAGATTCAGCAGTGAAATTGCTAGTTCCTCATTTTCAGCCATCTAGCAACCTAACTAATTTTAAAACTTTCTGTTGGCAAAGTTAAAACAGATTTTTTTTTGTTTTCAAATTCTTTTAACAAGGAGTAATTAAATAATTCTTGCCATCAGTAGAAAAATCTCTCAAATTGGTTGAAGGGGAACTTTTGGGGCCTCACTGGAGAGATTCCAGACTTCAACAATAAACAATTAAGGCTGTGACCATGGTAGGAGCAATCCTATCCTCTTTTGACCTGAGAAGTAAGCTTATTTTAGTTTTACAGATGTGGAGAAAGGAAAAGATTATTTTCATTTATGTTTTCTTAGGATTGTCAGAGCTAAATTTTCATGAAGTTTTAAAGGAAAATAGGCATAAATTTTGCTGAATGTTCGCTTATGAAGCACCTTTAGGCCCTAGTTGACAGGTCTTAGGGCTCTGGAGGTTAAAGGCAGAAATTAAGAATTGGAAGTAATTGGAGAAACTGCCAAAACAAACCCCTGAATATTACATTATTACCTATGAGGAAAGACATCCATACTGGTGGAACTCAGGTGGGTATGAAATTATTCCCCTCGCTTCATATTTGAGGGAGATAATCTCTAATGCCTTCAGTTGTATAGACCTTGGGAATCTAGTCCAATTCTCTCAAAGCAAGTTTCTCTGAAGATGCCATTCCTGGTCAGGGATGCCTGCAGGAGAAATGGGTCCCAGCATAAGAGAATGAATGCATCCTACAGAATCTCCATTAGGACAGGCTGGGAAAAGGGGGGACTCCCCATCCAGGGGGTTGAAGATGACTAAAGAAAGAGCTATTAAGCTGAGTAAAGTTTGCCTTGAGAATACAAAAGGTTTGGGGAATTGTTTTGGCCAAAGTATAGAACTTTGGATTACTAGAAAGTTATGGAATTTTATTCAATAACATCCTAAATTATCTTAGAACAAATGAACTATAGATATTGCTAAAATCTCCATCATTCTTGGTTTTTCTTGTTTTTCTTCCTGTGATTATACCTTGGCAAAAAGTCTAGAGGAAAGGAACTTTAATTAGCTCCTCTCTATTAGGGACTTGTTCTAAAAACAAAGTGCACTTTAAATGAGGGAGCCCAATTGACAAATTACCCTAACACAAATTGTATTGTTACTAAATGACATGTTCTATTGATAAGATTCTAAAAGAATTAATGTAATTAGGTTACAGACTATCTTAGGTTACTACTGTCTGTGACTGACAGCAGGACCTCAGTCACAAGAAAGTCATAAGCTCTATACTTCGTAGAGCAGACAGGTAAGATCTTGACTTCAAAATCTCCGAGAGAAAAACTTAGGAATAGTTCAGGCCTGATTTAATGTTGTCTTGCTATATGTTATATGTATGTCTGTTTGAAACTAAGTTTAGGAACAGTGGGTTTTTTAATTTCAGGTAGAAAAGGACCTTATACAATTAGGAAAATCTTTAAGAGAATGAGAAATGTGTATATTTTTTCTGTACACTTTTTGCTTTGAGCTAACCCATACCTTTTAGCGTTATCAACCAAAAGAAACAGGCTATTTTTTTTAAAAAAAGAGTCTTGAAAAAGGACAAATCTCTTTTTTTCCCCCTCTGTTCTCAACACTAGTCATGTTGGAGACTGATGAGATGAAAGACAGATACAGAAATTAATTGAAAACTAAGAGACAAAAAAAAATTCATTGGAAACAAAATTTGTGAGCATGGTATGGACAAGCTCTAAGTAACAGAAGTTTTTCACATCTCTTATTTCATTTGACCCTTGACAACCCTGTGGAATAGGTAAGACAGGTATAATAATAAATCCTATGAGAGGAGACAATTCTGAGAAGATAGTGGAGTAGGTCAGAAAATTCCAAGTTCTCCAGATTTCCTCCACAACCTAGACAAGACATGACCTCAGGGTGAACATAGAGCAGCCAAAATAAACAAGAATTAGGTCAGAGCTGTGGTTCTCTTGGGATACCCAGAGAAGATCTAACCCCAAGAGAGAGTTGAGGTCAGTAAAGTGTAAACACCTCCAGGCTCTCTCCCCTGAAACAAGGAGCAAACAAGAAAGAAACAATAAGGCCTGTGGGCAGCTGGCTTGGGAGGTAGCCTCGGCCTCAGCCTCCAGGTAAGATTAAAGCAACCTCGGCTACCAAAGTCAGGCCCAGCTATGCTGCCGAGATACAGTCTATGGTGAGAAGAAATCAGTGCATGACCGGTGAGTGCAGAAGCAGAGGAGCTCGGATGTTGCTGGCTGTGGGTACATAAAGGAGACTTGAGCTCTAGGTTTCAGTGACAGGCTAGAGGGGGGACCTGAAGGTCATAGTCACTGGAGGGTCCTCAAAGAGCAAGGGCATTTCCAGGACAGTGTGCCTGGGGGCCCTAGCTGTGGCTTAGAGAGGGAAAGGATTACAGAGGTTGGGCCTAGGACAAAGTTTAAAAAAATAACAACAAGAAGGACCTGAGGTCAGAGGCACCATCTTTCACACCCCAGGACTAGAGGTGATTATAATTATAAGTTGCTAAATATTAAAAAAGAAAATTAAAATTAAAAAAAAATGAGCAAGCAAAGGAGAAAGAACCCAATCATAGACAGTTACTGTAGGAACAGAGAAGACTGGGGTTGGTTTTTAGAGGAGGATACTGAAGCAAATAAAAGCCTTTCCTACCCCAAAGAGTAACATCAAATGGTCACTTGCCCAAAAATAATTCATAGAAAGACTCAAAAAAGACATTAAAAATGAAATGAGAGATTGAGGAAAAACTGTAAAAAAAAACAAACACAAGAACAATCCAAGAAAATCAAGAAAATTATGAAAAGAAATATTCCTTTCTTGGGGATCAAAGCATGGAATGGGAGGAAGACAATGAAGTTAGAATTCCTGCAACAAAAGTTTCCAAGAAAAATATTAACTAGTCACAGGCCATGGAGGAGCTCAAGAAGGATTTTGAAAATGAAGTAAGAGAAGT
This sequence comes from Pseudochirops cupreus, assembly GCA_028627135.1. NCBI lineage: Eukaryota > Metazoa > Chordata > Mammalia > Diprotodontia > Pseudocheiridae > Pseudochirops > Pseudochirops cupreus. The sequence goes on along the minus strand of CM053580.1, from coordinate 137,066,825 downwards.
AGAGGAAAAATTGGGAAGAGAAATGAGAATGATGCAAGAAATTCATGAAAAGAGAATCAATAACCTGACTGAAGAAAATAACACCTTAAAAAATAGATTAACTCAAATGGCAAAAGAGGCCCAAAAAGGCAATGAGGAGAAGAACGCCTTAAAAAACCAAATTTGCCAGATGGAAAAATAATTTCAAGAGCTCACTGAAGAGAATAATTCCTTCAGAATTAGACTGGAGCAAATGGAAGCTAATGACTTTATGAGAAATCAAGACACCATTAAACAGATCCAAATAAATGGAAAAATAGAAGGTAATGTGAAATATCTCATTGGAAAAATCACTGACCTAGAAAATAGATCCAGGAGAGATAATTTAAAAATTATTGGACTACCTGAAAGCCATGATCAAAAAAAAAAAACAAACAAACAAACCTAGAAATCATTCTTCAAGAAATTCTCAAGGAAAATTTCTCTGATGTTTTAGAACCAGAGGACAAAATAAAAATTGAAAGAATTCAACAATTACCTCTTGAAAAAGATCACAAAAAGAAAACTCCTAGGAATATTATAGCCAGGTTCCAGAGTTCCCAGATCCAGGAGAAAATATTATAAGTAGCCAAGAAGAAACAATTAGAATATTGTGAAAACACAATTCGAATAACACAGGATCTAGAGGCTTCTACATTAAGGGATCACAGGGTTTGGAATATGATATTCCAGAGACCAAAGGAGCTAGGATTAAAACCAAGAATCATGTACCTAGCAAAACTGAGTATAATGTTTCAGGGGAAAATATGGTCATTCAATGAAATAGAGGACTTTCAAGCATTCTTGAAGAAAAAACCAGAGTTGAATAGAAAATTTGACAATCAAATACAAGAAGCAAGAAAGGCATGAGAAGGTAAAGAGGGAAAAGAAATCATAAGGAATTTATCAAAGTTGAACTATTTACATGCCTACATGGAAAACAATGATTTTAACTTATGAACCTTTTCTCAGTATGAGGATAGTCGGAAGGAATATAAATGTGTGTGTAAATATATACACACATGCACACACACACACACATACGCATATATATATATATATGCGTGTGTGTGTGTATGTATATATATGTATACATACATATATATGTCTATATAGGAGGGTATGTGTGTATATAAATATATATGTGAGTGTGTGTGTATGTGTACAAGTATACATAGAGGGCACAGGATCAATTGAATAGGAAAGGATGTTATTTAAGGTGAAATTGAGAGGTGGGAGAGGAATATAATGAGAGGAGACAGAGAGAGACAGAATG
>CM053580.1:137042516-137065031 GCA_028627135.1 Pseudochirops cupreus | reverse complement strand
CTCTTGTTTTTAATAAGGATTGTGTCTCTACATTTTCCTTAACCCTAACTCCCACCTACCCTTTAGGTAAGAACAATGCATTAACAAAATACAAAGAGGCAATTCCCTTTATGAGTACAGATATAGAGACTCAAAAGAAAATAATAATCATCCCTTCAAAGCCCCAAAGACTTTTCTCACACAGTTGTCTTGGTGGGGGAGGGGAGGACACCATCTGATGGAAGTCCTCTGGTCCTTTGGGTGCTTGTTCCAGTTATCTTTGTCTTCCTCCTTCTTTTTGTCCACTCCTCTACAAAAGTCACCTTGGAACAATTTTAAATTACCATTCCTAAACCTCATACCCTTATCATTCTTACAAAATCAAAATTGGAAGCTCAGCCAATTGTCATGTTCAATAAACTCACATTAGAACCCAGTTTCTTATACTTTGCATTAATCCATTATTAATTCCTTCATCAGGAGGATGAGATTTTACCAAACAAATTACATTAAGTGATCACTTTTTCAAACAATAAAACAATTCCAACTTTTCTTAAAAACCTTAAAAATATTTGTAGAATAGTTCACAAAGCATTCTTCTTTTAACATTAACTAATTATAACAAAACTGAGACAAGTATGATATTAACTAGGTAACAGGATAATATCCTCACAAGCCCTTGACCTAATTGTCCCCATACTATTACAAAGAACTGAAGGACCCTGACTCATACTAGAATACTTATACTAACAACAAATACTAAGTCTAAATAACCATTTGTTGGGCCTAAAATCCTAAACCTAAAAGCTCAATTTTATGGTAACTTAAGATGTTCCAAAATCAATTGTTTAAAAACTTTTGATACTTTGCTTACAAAACCTTTGATTATAGAAATTTGCCATTAAGAGAGCAGGGACATGACTAAGGCAAGGGAATAACATCTGCCCAACTCCACGTCAATTCCAGACAGAAGGTATCTCAAACTGCAAACTGCATCATTGAGTCAGGCCTCTGCCAGATGTCCATGAGGAAAATAATCAAGAGACTTTTACCTCAGCACATATGGATATGTCCCTCCACCTCCTCATGAGATCACCCTCTGCAGTTCATAGATGCATTCTTGCTGGGCCACTGGCTTCATCAATCAGCAACTCAGATAGCCATTCTTGATATCCACACCTGGAATTAGCCTCAGGAAAATAGTCAGTTAACAGTCCCATCAAATCTTAAACAGCAAGCTCCAACAATCAGCTTCAGATATGACTATAATCTCACATTGTTTAAAGAACATCTTTAAAACGAGCCTTAAATAATCTGTGTTCTTTTCTACACTTATTTCTATTCATAAAAATCAAATTTCCCATTGAAATCATAAGTTATTGCTCTAATAGATCTGCATCTGCTTCCCAAGCTTCCTTTGACCATGCTTGATCTGAATTCATGCTAAAATTCTTTTCCCCAAACTGAAAATGTGAATCCCAACCTCAGTCTATGGGATAATGATTCAACGACGCATTTGTATCCTTATTTTCTTTCCTTCTCAGATTTGATAGAGCTGTTAATTAACATCTGTCTTCTTAAAATACTTCTTCACACTCTCCCCACATATTTAACCATCTGAAACTGACACACAAAGGTGTCCAGAGCAATTATCTAGAGCAGTGATTCTCAACCTTCCTAATGCCACAACCCTTTAATACTCATATGTGGGCATATCTGCATGTGGGTGGACCCACCTGGAGACATATAGAGGAGTGGTGTCTCAATTCCTAAGACCATCAGAAATATGTGTTTTCCAGTGATCTTAGGTGACCCCTGTGAAAGGATTGTTCGACTCCCAAAGGGGTTGCGACCCAGAGGTTGAGAACCACTGATCTAGAGACAGGTTGGGTTTGGATAACCCCCATTTGTCCCCAAACTTTCCTTATCTACCTTCCATATACTTAACCAAACCTTTATTTATCTTCCCAAACCTGTGATCCCCATTACTGACATAACTGTTCTGTACTGGAATCCTAGCTTAAACAAAATACATAGGTTAATAGCTAACCTCACAGGCTGATAGATTTATTTATCTAATCATTCCCATAATATTTAGAAAGAATGTCCTTACATTCCACATGACTATACAAGAGCACCAATTTGCCCAATTATTTGATTGAAAACAGCAAAATTTCATATACTTGCATTATGCCCAACTTTCCGTTGATTACAGAACTCCGCCTTAAAAATGAAAAGCAGAGACCTGATTGAACAAGGCATCCACATGCAGTATCACATTCCCCCTTATAGCAAGACGTAGGAATAGTCAGGTGGGAAACATTCCCTTCTGAAAGGCCAAGTGCAGACCTCCATCTGTTAACGATACCTGAGTAATTTGTGGCATTTCTCTCAGACACTGATTTAATGGAGACAACCATACCCAAATTCAAATTCAAAATAAAACTAGTTATGTTCCTAAGAGCTCTTTTACTTTAAACATCAAGTTTCACTAATTACAGCTTAGAGTTAGATATAGTTATTTTACTCTCATTGAATTGCAATAAGCAATAAAGGTTAACCAGGAATCACATATCTAAGGGATTCTATTTAACATCTTTCCCTTCTGAAAGTTAAACTTGCCCTGGTATAAAAGCCAATTGATAAAAGTCCTTTCTATCTATTGTATATGAATTTGCAAGTCCTTAGCAAATCAAGTTCATTGCTTAGGAATTTCATAATTAAAACAAATTCCTTTCCCAGGGCTGATGACCCTGCCCACAGAGATGGCTTCCAGGGACCTTGGTTAGTTTATAAAATAAGGAGAATGGACATGGACCCCAGGGAGGGGCTGATCCTAATGTCCCTGCCTACTGACCCCATACATACAGGAGAACTATTCTGAATGAACAGAACTAATCAGGATAATGTTTTCACCTAATCCCTCCTTTCCATACACATAAACAGCCTTAAGTTTTAGCAATAAAACAGTAACTCACAATTTCATCAAATCACTCTAATTATGACATAATCAACTACAGATGACAGCAAATGCATTTTCAGATCATATAAAAAAATATAAATCTAATGGGCAGGATACTCTCTACCTACAGTCTCTCGTCTGCTTCCTTTTTCCCTGGACTGAGTAGGAGGGAGTGGGGGAAGGGAATGGCAAGATTACTTCTCCCATCCTGGGTCATAAAACTTTCCCTATCTCTCCTAGTTTGTGTCTCCCATCCTATTCTCAGTCTTCCCCCATGAAACTTCTGCATAAGCATCACTTCCCAAATACCAGGGTCCCATTTAGCCTTCTCATCTGCTAGTCTTCATAAGAGTATTTCCCTTTCTCAAAAAACAGTTTACAATTTATCCTGATATTATTAATCATCACACAATTAAAACATTTCAAAATATCATAACACATGGTCAGAATGCCCCATTCATTGTTTTTCTGTTCCTCCAACAGTACAATTCTTAATTGCACAATATTTATACTGTAACAGAAACTGTTTCTCTTATAACACAGATAATAGAACTGTTTGCCCATAACAGTATCATAAACAATTATCTATCATATAAACTGAAGCCAATTAAATACCAATCTGGTGACTTTAATTTAGTCGGATCTTTTTCCAAATTGTTTTACACAGAATATATCATTTGTCTTGTGACCATTGGCATAAACTTCATACCTAAGGGGAAGTCCACATAAACTTAACAGGAAGCAATTGTTTTTAGCTCACACAGTTTACAATCAAATAATATTTGTTTTATGTCAAGCATTGTGCCAAGCACCTTTACAATTATGTTATTCCTGTAAAATCCCTAGGAAGGGGACTCCATCACTGCTGTGTTCAGAACAGTGGGTTCCTGAAAGTGAAACCTAGAAGGGGACAGGAGGGCATGTGGGAAAGAAAGGAGATGAGCACACAAGCTTAAGTCAACATAGCCTGGGCTGGCTCCAGAGGCAAGCGACTACACTGAGCCCCTCCAACAGGCTGTATTTTATTGAGGTTATTGATGATGTGACAACATTCCAAAGTGGTACAGATCAGAGCAATGTTGACTCCAAGGTTGCACAAAACATAAGTAGAGATAATGAAAAATATGTAAAGATTATATGGGTACATAACATTTAACTTTTATGGGCCTTTGTGCTGTCTTCATGATAAAGTGTCTTACAGAACTTGGTCAAGAAATTTCCCTGCCCAGCTGCATTCCCATAGAAACATACTTGACTCCATGGCCATCCCTCTACTTTTGCAGAGGATGTTTCCTCACATACAACTTTTGCTGTTTATGAGTTTAGTGGGGTCAAGCAATGGTCATCAGGTTTCCCACATACCACTACCCCCTTACTGAATAGTAGACTAAGGTAAATAAAACGTTCTTGGGGCCATATAATGAATCAATTTCTTAATGTCAAATAACATACACTTTTTGATCATGTAACTATACGTTTCTAAGTTCCAATACCCTTGGCCCTCTATAAGGAACTATTATCCACAAATTTATAGACTTCCCAAAAGACCCTCAGTTGTATATTCTCGGCTCTGAACGGTCTCACCAAATAACTGAAGTCTGGTCTCACTTCCGAGAACCCAGACAAATTGCACTAGGCATTTCAACTCCCCAATGCCCCTCCTTCTCTGTGAGGCTTACACAAAGTTCCTATCAGATTAGCCAAAGAGTTTGGCTCAGACAAAAGACCTAAGGAATCAAAATTCACAATAACCACTATCTTTACCATAGATGATATTTGTGTAGTGTTAAATTTCCTAATTTCCCATAACTTTGCCTGCTGGTTAACTGATCAGGCTACAAAATTTACTTTCCATCTCAGATCATAATATTCTTTTTAACATCCCCAATACCTTGAAGTGGGATGGAGGAAGGAGGTGGCTAAGGAGCAAATGGACCTGTAGGCATGTCTTATTCTCTTCCAAACACCTTTTTTCTCCCAGATTTTCACTTTTGCTTCTACCTCTCCCCTGTTAGAAATCTCCACTCAATATGCCCCAGATACTTTAAATTAGAGATTTTCCCCTTACCGGATCCTGCTCTCTCCTTATCAATTGTTTTTCAGTGAAATCTACTCAAATACTCTTTAAGAGTCTCAGACTCAGACCTCAACTCCTTTCACTCTCTCCCCAGGGTAGTGACTGTGCATTGCCTAATCTAACCTGAGATGAGAGACTTTAACAGAAAAACTTTGGGTCCTTTTGAAATCCAGCTCTGAGACACCCTCTTCACTAAGGGGCAGGAGACTGGGGGAAGGGAAAGAGGAAAATTGCAAGGAGGTAATTTCTTTTTTTTGTTTTTTGATTTTTGTTTTTTGTTTTTTGCTTTTTGGAGGGGGGAAGGTAGGGCAATTGGGGTTAAGTGACTTGCCTAAGGTCACGTGGCTAGTTTTTTTGTGTGTGTCTGAGGTCAGATTTGAACTCAGTTACTCCTTACTCCAGGGCTGGTGCTCTATTCACTGAGCCACCTAGCCACCCCCAAGGAGGTAAATTCAAAAACTCCTAAATGATCAATCTTAAAACTTCCAGGATCTGAATTCATTAAAACTAAACTGGTGTAAATGTCCTTAAGTAACACAAATAAATTTTCAAAGTATTAGAACAAATTTAATTCCCAGTTATTACAAGATCTCCTGATATTAATGTTTCTCAGTTTTAAATTAACCTTAATGACAATTTATCCAATGTCTTTCTTCTGTTATCCTTAGATATAAAACTATTACTTTTAAGAATCCCACATGAATGTGATAGTCCATAAACCTCCAAATTAATATACTTGAATTAACATTATCAACAATTAATTAATTAATTAAAATATAACAAAGTAACATATCTTGAAAATTGCACCCCTAAAATTTAAGGTTCCTCATTTCCTTAACAAGATTTTCCTTAGTGCCAAGTAATATAATAAATTTTGACCTATCTTAAACATCAATTGAGAATAACACATTTTACTTAAATACTACCTGGATTAAATTTAGTTACCTTTAATTGTATTCTGATATGCAAAAACTTTTCTCTTTAGGAGAGGGTGGAAACAGTTAAGTCAGCCTGTCTTAGATCCGAGGGGAAAAGTTTCCCCTTCTTTTCTTCCTTATCTCCCCTTTCTAAACTGCCTGCAGAAAATCAGTTTTGTTCTGCTAATTAACCCCGTCTCTGACCTGCGAGTGAGCTTTACAAAACCAGTTTTAAAAGTTTTTATTTGTTTTCATAGTTTCCTTTTAAACTCCCCACCACAAATATGAAACACTTCATAGACACACACAGACACAGACACAGACCAGACACTTAACAGCATTCCAGAATATGCTCCAACCAATCTAGAATTCAAATTTAGACCAGTCAAGAACCAAGAATTATGTTTTACTCTGACTCACTTCTAGTCAATTTCAAAAGGATCCTTCCTAGTTAGCCCTAGGGCCTGTTCCCCCCATTCATGGGTCCACCAGGACAGACTCCTGTAAGATGGGTCTTGCTAGCCTGGCCAAGGTTCCTGCAGGAGGGAACTAACCTTTTCAACAAAGATGTTTTTCTTACCTTTGTCCAGTACACTGATTTGCGTGTCCTGCCAGCTGATTTCTCAGTTCCTCAGGACCTCACCTGTAGTCCCATACCACGAGTTTGGTTTGGGCAGATTTAATCCACAGGGACACTGATTGGGCAGATTCAACCCACAGGGTGCCCTTCCCCTGGTATTTTGTCTTACCCTGCCCAATGTCTGCAAATCATGCTCCACGTTGGGCACCACTTGTTAGAAATACAAACACCTTTAATACAAAAATGTGGGTATCAAAAGAAAAAATTATTGAGTAGAAGTTCAGAGGAATTGAACATTTCTGGCCAGAAGTGTACTCCATCCTTCTTTAGGAAGGAGGAGTCCTGAATACAAAAGTAAGGAAAGCTTTATACCACTAGTCCAATGTGGACACTCCCTTCAGAGGATGGATTGGTTCATTCTCTTCAGGGTTTCAATTTTCTCATACACCCATTACATATGATTCCCGCCCTCCACCCCATCATCTACACTATCATGCATTCCATGTTCTGTTAATGAGGCTCTAATTCTATTCAAGGTGTGTCACACAACATGTATGAGGTTTATTAAGCAAGCACAGTAGTAAATTTGGAATACTTAGTCACTGATCCCTTACTAGTTTAAACCAGATCAATCCTTATCCTGGTCTGAGGGTCTCCCAAGGATGCTGTCTGCTTTCTGATTGGTCGGGTTCACCTACCATTTGCTAATCCCTTAATCTTATTTCAGTAATGTCTAGCAATGCTGTGGAAACTTAACTCCTTACTGTTTCCCATAATTTATTATCAGTAGTTTTTACTTCAGTAATTTTTTAATAGCTCTGTGAAAACTTAACTCTTTGCTGTCTGTCACAATAGCCAAATTCTAAAACCCCCAGGTTATGGAGAAAATATTGCAAGCAACAAGAAAAAAAAAACAACAACAATTCAAATACTACAGAGTCACAATTAGAATTACACAAGAGCTAGCAACAGCTACATTAAAGGACCATAGATCTTGGAGCACTTTGTATATCAAAGAGCAAACAAACAAACAAAAAAAGAAAACCTCCCCCAAAACCTGGAGTTGTTGGCAAAAATATCATACCCATCAAAGTTAAATATTATCCTGAAGGAAAAAAGGATATTCAATGAATTGATAGACTTACAGGATTCGGTTGTAAAAAGAACAGAGCTCAATAGAAAAATTGACATACAAGATCTAGGAGAACTATAAGGCAAATATCAAAGACCAGTAACAAGGGACTCAATAAGGACAAATCATTTACTTTTTACATGTGGAAATGTCAACTGCATGCATAAGACTGTTCTTAGTAACTGGGTAATTCAAAAGAAAGACTGAGGTAGAGCTGAGTATGATGTGATTCTAAGAAGGAAAGTAGGGTAGAGAAAGGTGAAAAAGATTAATCATCTTATACAAACAAGGCATGATAGGAAGAATTGCTATAGAGGAATCAGATGGGGAAGGAGAATTAGTAGTGCTGGAACCCTATTGACATCAGATCCTGGTAAGAGAAAATAACATTTACATTTAGAAGGGTACAAAAGTCATCTAAACTCATAAAGCTATAATAGAGTGAAGAAACAGGAGAAGGTGTATCAGCAAGCACCCTAGCATACCCAGGATGTCTGGTAGCACAGGTTCTTTGATGTGCTTTTCTAAAGAAAAGCAACTCAAAATGGGTTAACAATCTTACTTTACTCAAACATAGATATCATTCACTTAGTTCAGTACCCTGAACTTCAGAAAACACAAACAGAAATTGCAAGCAGACAAAAAATACATACAGAGAAAATAACACAATTCAACATACCAAGAGACAGGGCTTCTAACTGTTTGACCGTTACATACATACAGTGTTAGTTACCAGAGAGAGAAGCACCAACATCTCGGTTTTCAAAGTCGGGGGCTCAACAACTGCGCAGTCTCATCTGACCAAGTCACACAACTCTTCCCATGAGTGAGCCCCAAAGCAAATCCTCACTTCAGAGGTATAAATAGCCTTCTCCAGGGTCAGAGAACATCACAACCTTTGTGACTTGCTGCCTAATTACAAAGTAACAAAAGATGTGGGTCTTCTTGAAAAGCCAACCTCTCCTAAGCAAACTTCTCCTGTTGGGCTCCAAGTGAGGCACGTTAAGGAACAGGGAAGATCTTCAAATTCTCTTACCATTACATAAGGGGAGGAGTACAGAAGGGTACGTAGATTAATGGGAATGGGTTAAAGAGGGGATAACATATATATATGTATGTATAAAAGTTTTCTAAATTAAAAAAGAAACAAGAGGGCAATGGGATAGGGTGGGGAGAGATGATAAGGGAGAGATTCTTGGAGGAGGGGTAGGTTAAAGACTAGGAGGACAAGGTAGCAGGTAGAAGTAAAGCAGAAAAGTGAGGAGGCGTAGAGTAAATAGGGTGAGGATAATGAAAAATAAGGAGGAAAATATACGAGTAATTTTAGTTTAGAATGTGAATGGAATGAATTTACTCATAAAATGGAAATTGATAACAGATTAAAAATCTGAATTCAGCAATATGGTGCTTTCACAAAAGGCTATAAAAATGAGAGATACAAACAAACATAAAATAAAGATCAGGAATATAATTTATTATGTATAAAAAGCAGAGGTGCTAAACTTGATCTCAGACAAAGTGAAAGCTTTAGCTAGATTTAATAAAAAATGAAAAATAAACTACACTATATGTCAACCATATTATTCAACATTGTTTAGAACATTTAAAATAACTAGACAGTATAAAAAACCTGAGTGTATACCTGCCAAAACAGACACAGCAACTATATGAATATAAACACAAAACACCTTTTATAAAAATAAAGTTAGATCTAATTGGAGTAACATTTATTGTTCATGGGTAGGTAAAGTCAATATAATAAAAAACGACAATTTTACCTATGTACGTAATGCCAAACCAATTAAATTACAAAAAATTATCTGAGTTATAAAAAAAAAATTGTAGCAGGGTTCATTTGGAAGACCAGAAGGTCAGGAACTTGAAGGAAACCAGGGGGAAAAGATGTGAAGGAACCAGATTCATTAGTATCAGACCTTAAACTATATTATAAGATAAGAGCATTGTTGAAGTATAAAGTGGATAATTTTGATTATTTTAAAATTAAAATTTTCCTGTATAAATGAAACCTATGCAGCCAAGAATAGAAGGAATGCAGAAAATTGGGACAGGGGTAACTTTCATAGGTGATTTCTCAGATAGAACATGATTGGATTGGAGTATTGTGGTGGTGTAGGAAATGATGAACTGGGTGACTCAGAAAAACATGGAAAGACTTGGACATAGGAAGAAAGATGTTATCCACCTTCAGAGAAACAGATGACAAGTAAAAACAGACATAGTATGGTCTTTCCTATGTGTGTATGAGTGTATATGTGTGTATGTTTTTAATCTGTGTCTATATATTTATATGTATATATTCCCATACTTAATTGTAGCCTTCTTAGGGGTGGTGGTGAAATGGAACAAAAGTACACAGTAGAAAACAAAAGAAAACCTTACAAGGAAATGAAGAAAAGCTGGACAGCTTTGAAAACAACATGTAGTATTTATTATATAGGTTCTCTTGAAATGGAAATTTATTGCTTTATATTGAGTCCTCTCTTGTTCTGCTGTATACATGATATTTTTTTTTTGCTTTACTTATTTTGCATTTAAGTTTAAAATAAATTTTAAAATTAAATTAAACTTAAAGAGATATTGTTGTTCAATCTTTGACTCCTTGTGACCCTGCAGGGCAGTGGTTCCCAACCTGTGGGTTACGACCCCTTTAGGGGTCGAATGACCCTTTCACAGGGGTCACCTAAGACCATTGGAAAACACATATTTAAGATGGTCTTAGGAACCAAGACACGGTTCCTCTGTCTCCAAGTGGGTCCGCCCACATGCAGATATGCCCACATATGAGTATTGAAGGGTCAAGGCATTAAGAAGGTTGAGAACCACTGCTGTAGTGTTTTTTGTTTGTTTTAGAAGGCTACCTGAGTGGCTTGCCATAACCTTCTCAAGTGGATTAAGGCAACTGGAGGATAATGACTTGCCCAGGATTACAGTGGGTATCTGAGGCTGGATTTGAACTCAGGCCTATTCTGATTCCAGGTCCAGTGCTCTATCTAGTGAGCCACCTAACTATTAGGTATCATCTGGTTCAAGGTTCTTAATATTTTCTGTATGTTATGAACTCCTTTGGCAATCTTGTAATGCCTACAGACCCCTTCTCAGAATAATGCCTTTAAATGCATAAAATATGTAGGAATACAAAGGAAACCAATTATATTTAAATACAGTTACAATTTTTTTTCTTAAATTCCTAGGAGTCATAGGATCATAGATTGAGAACCGGAAGGGGCCTCAGAGTCTCTTTGATCTAATCTCCTCATTTTGTGAGTGCAGAAACTGGGAGACGCTGGCTTTATTGGAAAAATCATTGAACGAGGAGTCAAAAAAAGTCCTGGGCTCTAGTCCCAGTCCAGCCTTCATTCATCTGTATGACCTTGAGCAAGTAACAGACTCCATGGGACTAATTTCTCTCTTCTTGAGGATAGTAGTACTTGCTTTGCCTATGTCACAAGACTCAAATAAGAAAATATATTATGAAACTGCCTTTAAAATTATGAGCACATTATGTACATAGGAATTATTACACATATCATATTATTGTCTCTATTTTATGAGGGCATACTTTCTTTTCAAATGTGTGTCTAGGCAACTAGATAACACAATGGATAAAGCACTAGACCTAGAGCAAGAAGACCTAAGTATATATTATATTTCAGATGCTTACTAGCTCAGTGACCCTGAACAATATACTTAACCTCTGTCTACCTCAGTTTCGTAATCTATAACATGGGAATAATAATAGCATCCACCTATCAGAGTTGTTTCAAGGATGAAAGGAGATACTTTTTGTAAAGAGCTTTGCAAACTTTAAAGTGTTATTAAAAATACTAGCTATTATGGTTAAGTGTGGATTTTTTTTCCCAGCATCAGAATGGAAAAAGCAATATTTGTGCATGCAAATGCCTTGGGGGCTATTGGGGAGGGATAGATGCCCTTTTTTTTCATTGAAAAATATGAAAAGAGGTTTGATTTTAAAGGTGAAAAACCTGAGTTCTGTATTTGGATAAAATTTTCAATATGAAGAGTACCAAATAAAACACATATGGGATTTCTTTGAATTGGTTTCTTAGTTTGTATATTCTTCATGGAAATAAAATGTTCACTGAAGTTTTGTCATCTAGGTTGAGGCCAAATATTTATTAAGGCCTCTTTGAATGAAGATATTCTAGGAAGTATGCCTTGATCATTGATGACCCTCAACATATTACTCGAGTTTTTTAGGATGTGGATTGTGGTGACTAGGGATCTATGCAGCTAGAACAAGACTAGGAAGTGGGAAGTAGAGAAGGTTTCCCTCATATAAACAACTTGGGTTTTGGGGTATGACAAAAGAAGAAGGAAATGGAGCAGAAGCAGACAAAAAGTGGGAAACTTTCTGAGTCATTTGCACTGATGAGAAAATAAGACAGAGGAGTTAGAGCTACCAAAGGAAGAGTTCTTAAAGTATTTATTGCCTTTAAATTCTTGCTTACTCCCTTCTCTCTTTCCTTATCATCTCTAGGTCAAATACCAACTTACCCTGAAAATTAAAAAACAAACAAACAAACATCTAAAGACACATGAGATATGAAAGTGAAATTTTTTGTCAACAGGAGCTTGGAAAAGCCAACAATAATGTCTTGGTCCTCATATGCTGCTGTGAAGTGGATCTAAGGACTTGCTTTTTGCCGGCATCAAATATTGTAGACGTTTCCAGAAGTTGGAATGAAATGAATGTTTGTTGGTGACATGGTCTCCGTTCCATTTAATGGTACCTTGCTTTTTAATAATGTGCTTGAGAGAATCCTGCAGTTCTCTGGTGTCACTAGTTGTCTCCATTTCAATAATAATCACCTTGGAGTCATTCTGCATCAAAGCACAGTGTAAAGCAATCTCTTGCTCGTAGGCAAACTCCTCACTATGCTCCACCTGGGGATTCAATATGATAATTTGCCTTCGGCTCTTCTGTATGCATTTTACCATTTGACTGGCTGCATCTATTAACAAAGGAGAAGAATGATGTTTCTTATGCTTTTTGCTAATTTGATGATGTGGCATTTAAAAAGTTCAAAAGACACAATTTCTGAGTAATTTAATCATTTTATTAATAAGGCTAGCATGTTCATCAATAAAAAAAAAGGGGTCAGTGGCCCTCTCAAATGCCAAAGAACCCTCATGGTGGTAGGCTCACAGTTTATATGCCCCTGGAATTGTGGGTGTTTTTAAGGGTGGCAATCAACTCTGGTTAATAATTAATGAGAAAATTAATATTACAGTGAGATGTGGGCTCATTCTAATGAGAATCTTGAGGAAAATGATTTGCATTATCCAAGTTTTGGTAAAAAAGACATAAATTTCCATATCACATGTCTAGCAAAAGGTAGAATCAACATTTTCCCAGACATGTCTGAATAAACACAATAAGTAAGAATCCATCCATTAACCTAAACTTAGAATTTTTTTATTGTCTGATTAAATCTAAGCCTGAATGAGTCTTTGCCTAAGATTTCTCACACTGGTTGATTTTTGGATGAGGAAGTAGAAAAGGGGAAAAACCTTGGTCCTGATTAAATAACTAGTTTTTACAAGAATGAAATAATCATTTCTCTCAATGGCTGCTCTGAGCATAAGAACTTTGGAAATTTTCTTTATAGTATTTCTATGATTTGACAAAGACTTTACAACTATATGCTCAATTCATTAATCCTGAAGAATAAAGAATACAATTGAATTGAGAAGAATATCATCCTCCCAAACTTTTCTGCTTTCCTATTTTCCCTGCCCCTAAATTAGGGCACTCATATACTTGATTCCATTGACTTCATGAAAGACATATCAGTATCAATGGGATTTTCCTGACTCAATTTCCAATGCTCTATCAACTACGCCAAATAGCCTTTCTAGATCTTTTGTAAGATTCCTTTTAGCTCAAAAGCTATGATCCTATTATATGCCAACTCATTCTATGAACAATCACAGATAATCTTAAAATTCCCATATTTCTTCATGGCATACTGGATAGAGAGCTGAACTTGAAGCTAGGATACACCTGGGAACATTGAGAATAAGAGCTGACCTAATTCATGTCCGATAACCCTGAAGACTAATGCCAAGAACATTGAACTTTGATCCAGAGGATAAGTTCCCATTTCCATCACTCATTATATTGTGAGCTCCTTGCGGGCAGGGGCGTCTTTTGCTTCTTTTTGTATCCTCAGCACTTAGCACAGTGCATGGCACATGTTTATTGATTGAGTACTAGTCATGTGACTTTGGGATATTTTAGCCATTGTGTATGGCTTAAATTGGAGAAATCTTTTCAGGAAGGACTAAGGAACATATATTTTAAAGGACATTTTAAATTGTCCAGTATTTATTTTTTTTTGCAATATCTCAGAAGCTTTTAGTGCAGATATTTTTTTAATTATTTTATTTTCAATTCATGAAACAAAACAAACATTTCCATAACACAGAACAACAAAAAAGATGATTGCACATGAAATCTCAAATCTACCACGTACAACTTGCTATTCCCTCCAAATATACAACAAAGTTACCACGTAAATTTCTTCTTTTTCTCCCTTTTTTTCCTTTCGCCCATCCACCCCACTGTCCTAGAGATGGCTACCATTAGACACAAATAGGTATAGCTATCTCTCTGTATATGTATAGAGAGAGAGATATGGATTATATATATATGTAAAATTATTTTATACCTACTTCTATTTATTGGTCCCCCTCCCCCAATGCAGATAGCATCTTTCTTTAAATGTCCTTTATCTTTAGTTTGTGTTTTTTTATACTCAAAATGACTTAGTTACCCAAAATCATTCTTAAAACAATATTGCTGTTACTGTATACAACACAATACAAAAGATTCTGTTCAGATATTTAAAATTACTCTTATATTGAATCCACATACTGTCCTCCACTAAAATCCTACTTGGATGGCACAGTGGATAAGCACTGGCTCTGGAGTCAGGAAGACCTGAGTTAAAATCTGGCCTCAGATATTTACTAGTTGTATGAACCTGGGCATGAGACTTAACCCCAATTGCCTAAAAAAAAAAAATAGATAGACAGATATATATATATATATATATATATATATATATATATATATATATATATATATATATATACATATATACTTGGATAATTATTTAATTTTTTTTTAGAAGGGGGAAGGCAGGGCAGTTGGGGTTAAGTGACTTGCTCAAGGTCACACAGCTATTAAGTGTCAAGTGTCTGAGGCCAGATTTGAATTTAGGTCCTCCTGACTCCACGGCCAGTGTTTTATTCATTGTGTCACCTAGCTTCCCCAGGACAACTTTTATGATAAGTAGGTGACCTTGGGCTCTTAAAAGCTGTTAGTGTAGTACCAATTCTCCATTAGGTCCTTCCAAATTGAAAAAGGCTGCAAGTGCCAGATGATGATAGACTGTATGCCTGTCATGCAAAGACAAGCTTTATTAAGTTTGGATAGAATCATCACCAGAAGAATGACCACAACAACTGGAATTGAACAAGGATTATTTCATTTTTGTCTTGATATCTCCAGCACCTATTGCAATATCAAGCACACAGTTGATTTACTGGTTCATTCAAAGAAGAAACAATTACACCAATGAATCATAGATTGTCTAGTTATAAAGGCATACCATTTGGTGTATACCTAAAGTCTTAGTGCAGTTCTAAGTTATTAAAGCTTAAAATTGCACCAAAGACTTTAGAGACACCTTTATTATAATTTCTGGCAATCTTTTCACAAAAACAGATATAGCATTCTAGTTCACCTGCCTGCCAACAAATGTGTATTCCCCAATCCAAATTCCAAGTATCACTTCAACTCTGCAGGATAACACCAGGGAATTCCAGTGCTCTCTAAGTATTTGTGATAAAAAGAGTAAGGAGCAGAAAAGAAGGGAAAATGTGTGTAATCAAGTATTGTCAAAGTTCAAGTTTCAAGGGAGGCTTAACTTCCAGAATTTTCACCACTGATAGAGTTTCAACTTTGTGAGTGAGTTTTGAAGAGCAAGGTATAGAAGAAATTGTGCTCCAAGGTACAGAAAAAATCGTGGCATAGATCTAAGCTCTGAGCTTCAGGATCTGGGCTGTCTTATTCAGTTATCCATCAATAGTGAATGAGAAGAGATAAGCATTTCTAGTTGACATCCTATAATAATGAAAGTGAATTGTTGCAACAGAATTAAAAGTCTCACCTTCTCCAGGCAGAAGGTCTCTTCCATAGATACATAAACTATATCCACATTTCTTTTCAAGAACTTCAGGCAGAATCTGGTGAATAAAATATTCCATGGAATTAACACTCTCAGTCCTGTCCTTATAGTTTCTGGGATAGATGATATAAGCATCGTATACCTTTCCGTCTGAAAACAAAATCAAATCAAAGTTCTATTGATGTGTTTAAATGGTTATTTGACTCTCAGAGAGAGAAAGAGAAAGGCATTAGTGGATATGTGTGTACATGTATATACATATATATAAGTGTGTTCACCATTTGTTTTGTGGTTATACATGAATGTTTTCAACCCTGCAAAAATGTCAGGCATGTAAATATAACAGCTATTTGCTGCTCAAAATCTGTTTACCACAGATTTCTCTTTTTTTTTTTTAGTGTCACCAAATAGATAGAGTAGATGGAGAGTCAAGAGTGTGGTCTATTTGAGATAAGCCAGATTGTCATCTGATTAATTAATCGGAATTTTCTAATCAGTCTGAAAGTATTTTTCAATCAATGACTGACATGAATTCAGATCTTCCTGATTCAAAGTTTAGCTCTTTAGCTGCTGTACCACTTAGTTGCCTATGAGCATATGTACTTATATGCTTATATGTGTATACATCTGTGAAGTGGTTGTCAACAGATACGTTAAAACTGACAGTTCAGTGAGTTCCACCACATGCCCATCATTTTGTTAGGTCTATGGAGAATATTAAAAAAAAAAAAAAGAGGATAAAGATGTGATTTTTGCCTTCAAAGGATTTTAATCAATCAGTCAGATAACATGTAATATTCATAATGATATAATTTAAGATAGAAAAAGTAGCACAAAAAGTAGCAAATAATTAAGTATAAAACTGTATAGTACTGATTACTCTAGTTAATAGAAAATAATGAAAATTATGAATAAATAAATTCCAAGGGGAATCTTCTTAATCAATAAGATCAAACCATCCAATTTTGTAATTGAGTTCATAGAAAGTAATTAAAATTGCTCATGTAAATTTCTTCATTTTACTTCTGGTAGGTATACTGATGAAAATACTAAAACAAACCAAAAAAAAGAAAACAGCAAGAAAGAGGAGAAGGCTTGTAACAGTTGGGGAATAACCTGAAAACACTGTAATTATTTGCTAAATGAATAATTACGTGAATGCATCTAACATATAGCTAACCTAAATGAATTAACCTTAGTTGTTAAGTGGCCCAGGCTGTCGAGTGCTGGGCCTGGAGTCAGGGAGACTCATCTTCCTGAGTTCAAATCTGGTCTCAGACACTTACTAGCTGCATGAACCTTGGCAAGTCACTTAACCCTTACTTCAGTTCCTCACTTGTAGAATGAGCTGGAAAAGGAAATAGCAAGCCACTCCAGTATCTTTGCCAAGAAAACTCTAAATATAGTCGGAGAGTCAAACATGACTGAAAAGGCTGCACAACAACAATGCAAGAGGCTGGAGAGCACGCCTTACAAGAATCAGTCATAGGAACTGGGTCATGTTTGGTTCAGAGAAAAATAGAACTAAAGGATTCCTGTCCTCAAGTACTTGAAAGGCTGGCACATGGAAATAGGATATGATTTGTTCTGCTTGGTGAGGAAAGGGGAACAATGAGGAAATTGTTGAGAGAGATTTTAACTTGACATAAGGAAAAACTTCCCAACAATTAACGTTGGTCCAAAAATAAAATGCATCATCAAAAGCAAGAAATGCTAGGCTGGGGGTTGGATTTTATCCTATAGGCTCTAGGGTGGCTGTTGAAGGTGGTGTTGGCTGGTCGTGGGGAGCTGCTTGCTTTTTTGAGCAGGTCTTTCTCATCATTAAAGGTTTTTAACCATAGGCTGGATGGCTATTTGTTAAAGCGGGTATTCTTTTTCAGGTTCCAGATTGTCTCTTGGGCTCTTTCCGGCTCAGATTCTGTGTATTTCTAAATGAGTATTGTAGCTAGAATTTGTATGTTTGAAGGCTTTCAAAACATTTTATGTATGTTGTTTAATTTGATTTGACAGTTTCATAAGGTAAGTGCTGCTATTGTCTTCATTTTACAGATGAAGAAACCAATACTGAACAAAGTTTAGTGACTTGTCCAGAGTCACACAGCTAGTATGTGTGTGGCAGAATTTGAACATGGGTCTTCCTGAATCCAAGTCCAAAACTCTAGCCTCTACACTACCTAGCTGTCAATGAGTACATATGCATATATAAACATATGTGTGGACATAGATGAAATTGCTGTTAATAGATACATTAAATCTGCCAGTTCACTGACCTCTGTTCACATTTGGGCAGTGGACAAACAAACAGAATCTGTATTCATTTTTAAATCCCATGATGTTTTGCTAATAATAATAATTAGCACTTTGATAGGTTTCATGTCTTGCAAAGCACTTTACAAATATTTTCTCATTGTAGCTTTACAATAATCCTGGGAGGTTAAGCATTAACATTCATGTTTCACAATTTCCTAAACAGCTCTGAAATTGGTTCAATTTCTGCAAATGAGAGCCTTGGTAACAAATTTTTTTTAAAAATCTAATTGCAAAACATATTAAAATTTTGGATAATAATCTCAGCTTGGAGACTGGCCTGAGTATAGCTCAGCATAAGTCAATGGCAGTATATTCATGATTAAAATAGTAACAACATAAAACAACAATATTTTAATTGAATTAATAAAGGAGTCACAGATTAAGAGTCTGAAAATAATATCTTCTATGAAAAATTTCCAAAAAACAAGAAATTTTAAACTTAATACTCACCATTCCTGGATTTATAAGGTCTAGCTACCTCTCTCCATAGCAGAATCACATCAATCCAGAATACTTTTAATATTACTGTCAATGTGATAATTAGGATTAACAATGTACTAAACCCTGCAAGTATGTAGTAGATGCTTTGCCAACCAGCTATTTTGAAAAAAAAAATAGGGGAGAGAAGAGATAAAGAAGGAAGAAAAAAATGTTGTTACAATTAAAGTAATATAGGATGAATAGCATCACATTAAAAAAAAGTTACAACCAAAAGTTGGTCTTTACTTGCAATAATATATTTGTTATCTATTCAGAATTTTCTGAATAGATATTGGTGTCAGTTAATAAAAACATATTTATTGCCACATATAAGACCTTTGGTGCTAGCAAGAGTGGAAGCTGCAAAGAAATGTAAAGGCAGTCCCTTATGTTGAGACATTTAGAATCCAGATGATAAGATAAAATCGTTCCATATGAAAAAGCAACAAATTTAATAAAAGTAAATATGCAATAAAAGCCAAACATGCAAATACATCTTTGGCACTTTGGATTCTCTCATTTCCCCATAATCCTCTCTGTTCTTTCTTCCTAATGTTTCTCTCTTCCCCTTTTCAAATCCATTATCCATTTTAACTTGGGTTCTGATATCACCTCCTAGATAGACTATGGCAACAGTTTCCAAATTAGAGACATTCAAAGGTAAGAGAGATTATTCTGGTCTGGAAATGGCTAAGTAGCTAGATGACGGATGGATGGATAGATAGATAGGTGGATAGTACATTAATTTCTTAATAAGTGCTAGGCACTGTATGAAGAGATAGGGATATAAAAATAAGCAGCAAAACAGCCCTTCTACTCAAGCAACATATCCTAATGGAGTAGGACAGAACCTATAAAAAAAGGAAGGCGGGGGGAGGAAAAGAAAATGGTACCTAATTGGTAGCAACTTAGGAGGTATGGAATGAAGAAGAAATCCAAAGAGTTAATTCCAGATGAAAGTATGATAGTATTGCTGTGCTCATTCCTAAAATGGTGGTCCCAAGGAGGAAATTATCAATCGAGAGAGCAGGAACCCAGGGTAAGATGTTTTGTAATGAGGCAAGAGACAAGATGGTCAGCTGGGTGGTACAGAGTACAGAGTGTTGGGCCTGGATTCAAAAAGACTCATCTTCCTAAGTTCATATCTAGCCTCAGACATTTACTGGATTATATGACCCTGGACAAGTCACTTAACTCTGTTTGCCTCAGTTCCTGATCTGTAAAATGCACTCAAGAAGGAAATAGCAAACCACTCCAGTATTTTCACCACAAACAAACAAAACCCAAATGGTGTCATGAAGAGTCAGACGTGACTGAAACAAATGAACAACAAAAAAGAGACAAAATTGGTAGAGGAAGAAGACTAGAAAGTGAATTGGGGAAGTCCAGAGTGTTCAAGAAAGGGTTAATATGGTAGAGACATTATATTGCACATTAAGGTTTGCAAAGCTCTTTTAGCACACTAAAACTTGTAATCCTCACAATAACTTTTTAAGGTAAGTACTAAAATTGTTATTTCCTCCATTTTATAGTGGAGGAAATATAGGGTCAGAAAACTAAAGACACTTGCCAAGATCACATGTTTAGTAAATGTTAGATTCAGTATTCAAACACAGATATTACTGACTCTTTTAGAGGCAAGTTTGAAACAGAGGTCTTGCTGGCTCTCATACGATACTTTTCTCAGAAGAATATATTGCCTCTTAATGTAAGACTTGAGGTGAGCTTTAAAGTATGGCTAGACTTCAGAGTGGCAGAATGAAGAACATTCAATCAGGGGATAATGGAGTAGGTAAAAGTAGGTATGAGAAATATTTGGGAGATAAGGAGTAAGTTAGCTTGGCTACAGTGAAGGTTTTGTTCTGGGGAAATAAGTTTGGACAAGTAGATTATGGTCAGATCATGAAGGGCAAGGAATTCCAGGCTAGAGGTCAGATGTCATGCTCTAGGTTCTAGGTGGTCATTGAAGTTTGATTTGATTTTTTGTTGGTTTTTTTTGGGGGGGGGTTGGCTAATTGCTTTTTGAGTAAAGGAGTAACCTAAAAAAGAACAATTAGTTCAATAATTATTATGGCACTATTCAAGTTGACATAGTAATCAAAAAACAAAAGACATATCTTCAAATACTACTTAGTTGTCCTGATGAGACATACTAAGTTTATCTTACTACTTATTCTTAATTAAGCATCTTAACAAATGGTAGTTAACAACTGAGGCTATTTTCTTCTGCATCTGGTTATCTTCCAAACCTCTCAAGTCTTTTCATTCTCCTTCTATTTTTGCCTCATAGGTTCCCTCTTTTCCTTCAAGATGGAGCTCAACCACCATCTTTTAAAAGAACTCTTTCCTGTTTTACCCCATCTATTATTCCCCTCCCTCCCAAACTACTCAGGATTTCACTCATTCTATGTGTATGTATTTATGTATGTGTGTATACACATACACACACATGCACAAACACACAGGTCACAAAGAGTAAACTCATTACCCTGGGTAATCGACCTTGCTATCATAGAAATAATTAGGTTAACAAGGAGGTGATAGAGGCTTAGAGGAAGCTAGTTCCCAAGAATATTGACTCATGTAATATTTCCTCGGGTGGTGATTGTTGTTATGTAAAAGACGTGGCTTTTATGGGAAGACATACTCTTGAAGTGGACAGAATAGAAGAGGCAGCAGCAATCTGTGCCACTCTTGTGGGAGTTCAACTAACTTTCCTACCAAAAGAATCAAATAATAATGATAAATTCACACGTGGTATTTTCAGGTTTATAAGATGCTTTCTCCACACTAGCCCTGTTCAGTCAGAAATATTATAGTCTCCAATTTTATAAGTGAAGAAATTAAGACTGAGGCAAGAAGTGGCTTTCCTTTCATCAGCTAGTGCTAATTAGAGACAAAGTTTAAACCCAGAGCTCTGAATCCAAGCAGGATCCTCTCCACTGATGGAACTGCCTCCTGAATCCTAATATCACACTGTTTTCTTCCCCATTAAAAGAGGCACCAGCAAGTGGTACTCCCTCACTCCCTGTTTTACTTCTTCCCTGTTTCTAACCAATACAACCAAGCAATTAATTGGCTGCTCAAAAAGAAGGTTAGAATGTAACCATACTATTTTTTACAAAATGATTGACATTTAAAAATGACATACTTCTATTTTTCTAATATTTCTTTGATTGACGATATGAGTATTAATAAAATTTAAGTAGATTATATGTTTTAAATAAGCTATGCAACAACTAAATAGCAACAATCAAGATCTAAGACTACAGAATCTCTCTTTAAAAAATTTACCCTTCCAGGTAATTATGAAGTCCATCTCCTTCCCATTTCTTATAGCACAATAGTATTCCATTACATTCATATACCACAACTTGTTCAGCCGTTCCCCAGTTGATGGGCAACCCCTATATTTCCAATTTTTTGCTAACACAAAGAGAGCTGCTATAAATATCCTTGTACATATGGGTCCTTTTCCCACTTCTGTGACCTCTTTGGGATATAACCCCGAAAGTGGCATTGCTGGGTCAAAGGGTATGCAATTATTTATAGCCCTTTGGGCATACTTCCAGATTGCTCTCCAGGATGGTTGTATCAATTCACAACTCCACCAACAGTGCATTAGTGTTGCAATTTTTCCACATCCTCTCCAGCATTTGTCATTTTCCTGTTTTGTCATCTTAGCCAATCTGACTGGTGAGATGTGGTACCTCAAAGTTGTTTTGATTTGCATTTCTCGAATTAATAGTGATTTAGAGCATTTTTCCATATGCTTAAAGATATCTTTAATTTCTGTCTCTGTAAATTGCCTGTTCATATCCTTTGACCATTTATCAATTGG
>CM053580.1:137007236-137042016 GCA_028627135.1 Pseudochirops cupreus | reverse complement strand
ATCTACTCAGTATATATATAGGACGTAATAAAGATAGATACCAAAATACAGTGATCTGGTCAATTTAAATCAGTAAACATTTATTGTGTCCTCTGTCTGAGGAACTGCTATTCACAACCATATCCTAAATGAGCTACATTTAATAGGATAATTAATTTAGAGTTATTAAGAACCTTCAGGGTCACTTAATTCAAATACCTTCTACCCCATTTTATAGAGAATTAGGGTAGTTCTATAGAGGTTCTATAGAGACTTATAGTGACAAAATAGTCATTTTGCCCACACTTAAAGAATATTGAGTTGGGATTCAAACCCAGGCTTTCTGACTCTTGCACCAGGGATTTTTCTGTTATAAGATGAGTACTAAACCTATTATCTTCTGAAGCTGAACAAAGACATGGGTCTCTCACTTCTATGGTCATAAAGTGTTTTCATTAAAATCATATAGTAGTATGACAGAGCGTAGATTCAGAGCAGACCTTGGAAGTCATCTGCTTTTCAGTTCAGTCATTTTTCAGGCATGTCCAACTCTTTGTGACCCCACTGGGGGTTTCCTTGGCAGAGATACTGAAGTGATTTGCCATTTCCTTCTCAGCTTATTTTTCATATGAGGAAACTGAGGCAAACAGGTTCAAGTGACTTGCCCAGGGTCACACAGCTAATAAGTGTCTAAGACCAGACTGGAACTCAAGAGGATGAGTCTTCCTGACTCTAGGTCTAGAACTCTATCCATTAAGCCACCTAGCTGCCCAGTCATTTTATTGGACACTACCCCCAGCCTATGCCCCAATTTTATGATTGAAGAAACTGAGAGAGGTAAAGTATCCAAAGTCACCTAGTTATTAAACATAAGATGTGAGTATTTGAACCCAGGTTTACTAACTCCACAAGCAGCGCTCCTTCCACTGGACCATGTCACGTCCCAGAGTTAGTAAAAATAGGCTAATTTAACTGCATAACAGCCTTGTTAACTTCAGAAACAACCAAAAAGTATGTGTGTATGTATGTGTGTACACATACATTTGTTGAGGAAATTCATGTGTTGGCTAAATTATAATATGTGTAAATATTATAAGTAAGTTATCTGCTGTATATAATGAATTAGAAAGCCAATAATAGTATTGGAGTCCAGGAAAAGGAAACGATGATGTAAGAGCTGAATTCTGAGTAACAATTTTGAAATTGTTTATTTTTACAATAATATTATTACATAAATTGTTCTCTTAGTTCTGTTCACTTTACTCTGAGGGAGAGGAGAGACTCACGAAATATTATTCAGTAACCTGGGTCATGGGAAAGCTATGTTCTCAAAGCTTCATGGCATTAATTGTATCACATTCACCCTGAAGTCAAGAAAATGCCCACAACTTATCTTAACGAGGGAATTAAACCAACCTTGTTGCCCAGGGTTAAACAACAAAAGAAATAGAAATATGTGAGAAAATATCCAAAAATATCACTAAAACTTCCATACACACATCAATAGACTTTCTTCTTACCTGGTTTTATTCTGATTTGTAAGCTGTGTTCTTTCGCTCCATGCTCATTCAAGGCCCAACAAGAAAATTCCAAGGAGAGGTCTTCTCTCTTCAGGTTGACTATTGTTAAAGTGATGATTCTACAATATAAAGGCTTGCTAGACCCAAGAAAACAAATTGTTACCATTAGCAGTTATTCTGTAGGTTGTAAAATTCATGAAAGGAAAAAAAATATTTAAGCCCAACAAATATTACTTTGTTACTTTGTTTTCTTCGTGAAATCGAGAATTTTTGATGCAGTTAATACTGTTCTTCTCTTTAATACACCATCCAACTTTATCTATCATCTGTGAGCCTTTTCCCAAACAAGCTTTACATGGCATACTCACATTGGTTCCTAGACAGAAATGAAAAAAAAAACATCATTGATGTATTTCTTCTCTCTCTTTGTTTACATTTTAACTCATTTTTAAATGAACGAACTTTTATTTTCTCCCTCACTTTCTCTTTCCTTACAAAGGAGGGGAGAAAAACACAACCCATGATAACAAATATGCATGGTCAACTATTTGCACAAAAAATAGCTAGAGCAGCCTTTTTTGGTGGTGGTGGTGGCTAAGAATTGGAAACCAAAGGGATTCCCATTAATTGGAGAATGGCTAAACAAGCTGTGGTATATGATTATGATGGAATATAATTGTGCTCTAAGAAATGATAACCAGAATAATTTCAGAAAAACCTGTAAAGACTTGCATAAACTAATGCAAAGTGAAGTGAACAGAACCAGGAGAGCATTGTTCGTAGTAAAAGCAATACTGTACAATGAAGAATTGTGAATTATTTAAGTATTCTCAACAATACAATGATCCGAGACAATTCAAAGGACTAATGGTGAAGCATACTATCTGCTTCTAGAGAAAGGACTGATATAATTTGAATATATTCTTTTCACTTCCTTTCTTTCTTTTTTCCTTTTATTCAAGTTTTCTTGTATGAAGTGACTAATATGAAAATGTTTTAGATAATTGCATATGTATAATGTATATCTGATTGCTTACCATCTCAAAGAGGAAGGTAGGGAGGGAGAGAAAGATGAAGAGATAGAATTTGGAACTCAAAACTCTTTCAAAATGCTAAAAATTGTTTAAATATAATTAGAAGAAAATTATATATATATATGTGTGTGTGTATATGTATGTACATGTGTATGATATATATATATATATATATATGTATATACACATACATATATGTATACATTGTATATGTATCTAAATATGTGTGGTCAAGCAAAACAAATTACTCATTAGCCATGCCAAAAATGTATATCTTATTTTGTATGTTGAGTCCATCACCTCTCAGTCAAAATGTGGCTAACATTCTTCAATTCTGGTGCTCTGGAATCATGGCAGTCCATTGCATTGACCAGAGTTACTGTCTTTTGACAATAATAATTTTGAAATTGTTTATTTTTACAATAATGTTGCGGCATAAGTTGTTCTCTTGATTCTGTTCACTTTACTCTGTATCACTTCACAGAAGTCTTGTCAGGTTTCACTGAGGCTATCTTTTTGTCATTTTTAATGATGTCTTCCATTACCTTCATATGCCTTAATTTTTTTAGCCATATGTCAATTGATGGATATTCTTTTACTTTCCAGTTCTTTGCCACCACAAAATGGGATACTATGAACATTTTTTTTTCCATATGGGTTCATGTCTTCTTTCTTTGATCTTTTTGGTAGCGTGTAGGACAAAGTGTGAACTCTCATTTGCTAAAGTATATAGAGCCTTTGGCCTCAGTGCCATAAGGAAAATAAATAAATAAGAGAACTGGCTCTAAGCTGTGATTAGTGAAACTTGCTGTTTGAGGTAAAAGGCATTTGGGACCATAACTAAATTTTGTTTGGAGTTTGAATCTGGGTATGGTTGCCTGCATAAGTCAGTGCCTGCATTAAATGCCACAAGCTACTCAGAGGAAGTGTGATCCTATGCTGTTAAATACTGGTGGAAGTCTACATCTGGTAAAAGCCGAAGGGACAATCTTAGCCTCAGCTGGGATGGGATTCCTCTGGCCAAATTACCCATGAAATTCCTTTGAAAAGGAATGTTTCCCACCTATTCCTGAGTCTAGCTGTGAGATGGTACCGATACTGCATGGATGGATATCTGTGAGTTTACCTGAATTTAAACAGAGCCAAGGATGTTTTATCCTGTCATATTTGGAAGGTCACATGTACCTGTTTTTTTTTCCTTCTGTAGCAAATTTCAATGATCAGAGCAAGTAGTCAGTAAAAGATAAGACCATCTTATTTTGTGGTTAACAAATGTAAAGGAATGCTGAATAAACTGGATAATGGTTTTGAGGGATTTGAAAAGACAGATATAGGTTTGATGGGAAATATGAAAGACAGATAGGAAGGTTTGGGGACAAATGAGGGTTTATCCAAGCCCCTCCTGTCTCCAGATAGTTGATATCAGTTTTAGAAAGGTTTAAGTATGCTGAGAGTGTGTGAGGAAGTATTTTTAGAAAGCAGAAAGATTTGTAACTGGATTGTAAAATTTTGAGGAAAGCAACAGGATGAGATTGATTCTTCTAAGAACTATATATATGTGTATAAGATTGGCTTTCAAAAATTTCTCTATCATGGAAACTCAAACCTTGAGCATGTTTGGTAATAAGATCAAAAGTTTAGATTTTTGATGCAATGTTGTAACTGTTTGTGAAACTTTATTGTAATGTTTGTGCCTAGCCCTGTGTGGCTAGAAAACTGAACTTTTTGTGACTCTATATAAACCTAGCCTTGCATGGCTAGGAAACTGAATCGTCTCTATGCACCTTTGGTATTAAATCATGTTTCTGTGAGCCCCTGTCAGGCCTGACTGACCAGCTTGTGAATATCCTTGCTCCTGAGTGAACATCTGAGCCAAGGGACCTGGAAAAGACGACATCAGATGCAGATGGCATCTCCAGCTTCTCCAAGAATCCAGGCCTGCACAGGAACTGCTATAGCTTTAGCTTATTGTTTTGTGTTCTCGTTGTGTTCTCATTTGTGTTCTCATCATCTCTTGATCCCCCTTACGGTTAGAAAAGATGTTTGGAAAAGTCTTATGTGACAATTTCTGAAGTTTTACAAAGTTTTCAATTGAGTATTGCTAAATTGATGTAATAAGTTGTAAAGCAGAACAGTGTTTGCTGTTCCAATATGAATTTGTGGCTATTTCATGAACTAAGCAGAGGTTAACATTTGTAACTGAGTGTATATGTAAGATTCCATTTCTGAAGTATCTCTTTCTTCTAGAGTGAATATAATTAGAGGATAGACAAGTTTGTGAAACAAGGATGTATGTCTACTATTTACTTGTGAGGTTCAAGTCAGAAACCTCTTTTTGTTTAAGGCCTACAGTTATGTTAGTGAAGAATATCTTATGAGGTGCCTAGTCTATGTAGCATGTAGAAATAGAAAGGACAGTTAAACAGTCTGAGTAATGGATTATATTAGCCCATGCTCATTCTACTTCTGGTCATTTTTCTCCTACTTCTTTGGGCTCTTGTTTGTTTACACTCTTTGCTAGATTTGTATCTTCTAGGCTCAGCAACCCTCCACTTGCAGGTGATGGCTCAGGCTGAATACCAATCACTGCCTGAAGACCCTTTGGATCTGGTGTCTGCCAAGTTCCAGATATTGGCCACAGGGCCCCCCCTCCTTCCCACTCCCCCCACCTTCCCTTGACTGATGTGGGGCAGGGACAGCTCTACAACCTTTCTCAGCATGAAGCGGCTTGGGAAGCTGAGACCTTTGTACCTTGTCCCCCAAATGAATTTGTGTCTCTTCTAAGGGGGGGGGGGGGGAATGATGTCTGGCATGCCTTTGTCTGTAATCTCAGTCTGTAAATCTCACTTGTGTTCAGGTACCTATGTATGTAACGTTAGTTTGTAACAAGCCTGTGCAATTAAGCTATAAAAGTCACACTTTCCTTCAGCCATAAAGGCATTAACTCTGCCTCTCCCCTGCCCCCAGCCTAAAAGTCTTTTTCCTGAGCTACCAGCCTGCCTAGATAGCTTCCCATGAACACATTGTCCAAGCATTTAATCAACAAATGCTTAGTTTAGGGACCTCCTTTTGTCCTTAGTAGCCAGCTGCACCCAGAAACCTTGGAAAACACTATCAGAGAGATGACTCCCTCCCAAGACGGGACCTTCTGAATCCCTAATCAGTCTAGTTTCCAAACTTGGCACTTCCTGAAACAATCAAGCCTATCCTCCCAACGGCCATATTGGACTTACGTCATTCATCCTTGACCAAACGTTACCTAGTGATGTGTCAAGGCAAAAACCACCCCTCTCCCTCCCCTCCCCTCAACTTTCTCCAAGTGAATTATGGGCAATATACCTGCACAGTTGATGTAAAAAGTGCATATCCCTTTAAGTACTAAACTCCTCCCTCACCCCTCCAAAACTCCACCACCACTCCCCTGGCTAGCATAATTAACCCTTCTGCCTTTCTTCAATGGCCTTCCCCCCCTGGATTTTTCAGTGGTTGGAATGCCTGTTTCTCGTGAGATTCTAATAAAGAGACCTTTCTCTACTTTCACCTTGAGATGTCTCCGAGTAATTGATTTAGGGATCTCTGTATCCCACACAGTGGTATAAACCTACTAATGATATTTCTAGGTCAAAAAGTATGTACAGTTTAGTGACTTTGGGGTCATAGTTCTAAATTGCTTCTCAGAATGGCTGGACCAATTCACAGTTTCACCAAGAATATGTTGATATGCTGTTTTAAATATTTTCTAGTAAGAAGAAACAGCCTGGGCTAGTGTAAAAAGCACTAAACCAAGAGTCAGAAAGACGGGGTCCTAGTTCTGCATTTGCTACTAGAGCAAATTTGCTACTTGTAACATTAGGCAAATCACTTTACTTCCCTGGGCCTCAGTCTCCTCAATTATAAGTTTATAGGTATATAAAACAGGTATACTGATAATAAATCATAAAGAAATTTATTTTAAAATAATTCTTTGTTATACATATGATTTTACCATTTATTAAAGATGAAAGCAAATTTGCATACTAATGAGATGGGTGTGCTTATTTATTTTTGCATAAGCAATTAAGCCTTGGCAGAATATTTGAAACTGCAGGACATAGAGCATCTTCGATGTTTTTCAGAATGGGTTAATATTTTGATCTTATAATTGTCAATGCTGAGAAGGCTGTTTTGCATAAATACATAGTTAGTTACAACATTGCAGAAGTATGTTTAGGGGAATTTAGAAATTGCTGGAAATTCTGTCCTAACCCCAAGCCAAAATTCATTTAATGATTTTTTATGCACAGTAAAAACACTGCAGTTCATAACATACAAAAAGTCTCTTATCTGAGCTGAAGAGTTTCTGGCAGCCTTCACTGGTGTTGCATGGCATAATGGCGCACACAGTGCAGATTGCACATGTCATGTTCAGAGCCAAGGCTGCAGTGAAGTTCGACAATGGAAGCTTTCCCAGAAACACCTTGGATTCATTGTGTTTGATTATGAATTAATTTTGGTGCATTACATGTTCAGAAACCTTTTATAGCTGCCAAATTTTTCGCAACTCCCACATTCAGCTACTTCACCCCATATGGGGGTCTCAGCCCACAGTTTAAGAAGCACTGGGCTAGAAGAGGGTTGGTATATTCTGAAGTAAAGTTTTATTGTACTTAAAATTTGTTACAAAAGGCACAGCTTGCAAGAATAAGGAGGTTACAGTGTTTCTGTACCCTTTCATTGCTGTTGTATTGTTTCAGCTGTGTCCAACTCTCCATGACCCAATTTGGGGTTTTCTTGGCAAAGATACTGGAGTGGTTTGCCATCTCCCCCTCCAGTTCATTTATAGACAAAGAAACTGAGGTAAACTGAGTTAAGTGACTTGCCCAGGATGACACAACTAGTAAGTGTCTGAGACTGGATTTGAACTCAAGTCTTCCACTGGGACCCTATGAATTCTCAGTGCAGTCCTCTTTCTGCCACCCTTGGCACCAAATTTACTTGATTTCAAACTTGTAAATATCTTTTAAAAGTCATATCATCTGCAGAAATCCCTTTTACCTTGTATTACTTATCCTGGCACTGCCCACAATTCCTACTGCAACCTCCAATTTGACCATGTAGCATGTCAAAAGGTGACTTGCCTATAACAAGTATACTTAGAAACTCCACCCACCCATCCACTCACAAATACAGATTCCCTTGAAAATCAAACCATTAGCAAGGAGCAAAAGAACGTGATTGGTATCTTCTACAGCTACTGTCAAATTTTCTTTTCTGGAACCCATTTGATTCCTTTCATATCCCATTATAATGTGAACTGCTTGAGAGCAAGTCTGTCTTACTTTTCTATTTGTAGTCCCTAGCACATAGTACAGGACTTTGCACTTAATTTTCTTTTTTCCAATTCATTCATTCATTCATTTGGAGTCACATGGTCTAAGACTTCTTATGTTCATGCTAGACCAAGTGACATCAGGGAAACACTCTGAAATTTTCAACAGCTCCAATACATGAGATGTCATCATTACCTAATCCCTAGTAGAGCAATTGTGAGGAACCTGACCAGTAACCTAGAAGTTACGAAACATAGTTCCCAACCTTCCATTCCATCATGATGGTATTTGAAGAAATTCTTACCAAGCTCTACTTCTAATACATGACGGTGCACAGGAGAAGTAATTACTGGAAGCATGGAGAAATTACTTTCACCTTAAAAGTAAAGGGAAAGAGAATATTGAGTATTAATTGATATAGGAACTTGAGGTGAAGAGTCTGAGTTATTTATTTGTGGAATGTTCTTCTGACAGAATCAAGAAAATTAGGGAAACCTAATGGAAGAAGCCCCATCACCACTAGGAATCAGTCTGTCTTCTGAACTGCTCACATTAGCCCAACAATGTACTGAATTCCTGGAAGGGAAAAGTCATTCCTTCCATTATAAGAAATTTTGGGTTTCAGTGCCTTTCAAATTACACAAACTTAGCTGCTAATCGTGTGAAGTCTAGGACTGAATCCAGAGAGTTATAAAGGGAACTTACAAAAACATTAACGAAGCTTTCATGGACTGGCTTAAAAGAAATTGTCTCCAATATTTGTTTGTTTTCGTTTTAAGGGTCTTGTTTGTTTGGTTTGGTCTACCTGTGATTTTATCCCTATAGGGAATTTCTAGCATGGAACTCCCCAACTCTCCCATTTTCAACTGTTCGACCATAACCAAGGTATTCCACCATTCCTGGATTCATTTTCCTCATCTGCTAAATGGGGGTGTTAAAGTAGATGATTTCTAAGGTCTTTTTTATCTTTAATTTCTATGATCTACTGATACTCATTGACAACTTCTCAGCACCTTAAAGTTTTGGAGGAGTTATTTGGATCTCTGAAAGATTAATGAACTTGTGGTGGCTAGGTGGCACAGTGAGTAGAGCACCTGCCCTGGAGTCAGGAGGACCTGAGTTCAAATCAGGGCACCGACATTTGACACTTACAAGCCATGTGACCTTGGGCAAGTCACTTAACCCCAATTACCCTACCTTCCCCTCTCCAAAAAGTAAAAAAAAAAAAAGATTAATTACCTTGCTCAAGGTCGCGCTGACAATATGTTGTATAGATGGAACTTGAAAGCAAGTCTTTCCAATACCAACGCACCTAGCTAGCTGGTATAATAGGTGGAGCACTGGGCCTAGAGCTAAGAAAACTTCATGTAAAGTCTGTCTGGCCTTAGACACTAACTGTGTGACCCTGGGCAAGTTAGTTAACTTCTGCTTGCCTCAGTTTCCTTGACTATAAAATGGGGTTAATGATAGAACTACCTCCCACAGTTGTTGTACAAAGTACTTGGCATAGTCCCTAGCCCATAGTAGGCACTTAATAAGCACTTATTACCTCCACTGTCCCCTTTCTAAGGCTAGTTCTTCATCCACTATACCCTGTTACCTTCATTTAAGAAAAGGGCAAATCTATCAGGCGACATGATTTAATCTTATAGACCATACTATGTTGGTGAACCTTGTCTTCTCAGAACTCATGATATGTTGTCATTTGTTTCACCGAGTGACCTCTTCCTCATTCCTCTTGAAAATTTTATAGGGGTATATATTTAAGAATTAAAAGTGAATTTTAAAAAAATTCATTGTGATAATAATTTGTTGGAGTCATTTTAGTCCTGTCTGATTCTCCATGATCCCATTTGGGGTTTCCTTGTAAAGGTACTGACGTGGTTTTCCATTTTCTTCTCCAGCTCATTTTACAGATGAAGAATGAAGCAGACAGGGTTAAGAGACTTGCCCAAGGTCACACAGCTAGTAAGTCTCTGAGGCTAGATTTGAACTCAGGTCCTCATGACTCTAGGGCTGACACTCTATCCACTGTGCCACCTAATTATACAGCATCTCCAAAGATAAGTTTTCCTCGACCATGATGTCCTTCTAAGCAATGATCATATCTCTCATACCTTTCACTGCTAAACTTCAAGGAAGAATTCTCAACAGTATTTCAATGCTCTTATCATACCCACTCAGGACTCAGCTTCCTACAATTGGGCTCTCATCCCTACCACTACAGTGAAACTTCTGTTTTAAAGTCACTAATGATGTCCTTATCACAAAAGCCAAGAGAATATTTCGTTAGTACTAGCTTTACTTTTTTTTTTTAGCCTAAAAAGTATTTGAAACTGTTTACCACACCATCCCACACTTAAGATCTCTCCTTCGGATTCTAGAATATAGCACTTGACTAGTTTTCATTTTTTTCTGATCCTTCCTTCTAAATCTTCCTTACTGGCTCTTCTTTCTCCTGTCTCCTAAAGATACTGGAGTGGTTTCCCATTTTCTTCTATAGTTTGTTTTACAGATGAGGCAATTGAGGCAAACAGGGTTTAGTGACCTGCCCAGAGCCGCACAGCTAGGAGATATCTGAGATGAGGATCCCATTAGACTTTGTTCTTGTCCTTGATCTATACACTTTTGTACTTTGAAACTTCATGTTTCTAAGACTACAGTTTTCCCTATCAGATGACAATGCAAATCTCTATCTCCAGCTCTGACTACCTCTCTGATCTCTAATTTAATATTCACAACTGCCTACTGGATATCTCCACCTGGATGTCCAGAACATTAATAAATTCAAAAGTGAATTCATCATCTTCCTCATTAAATCTGCTCCTCTACTAAATTACCCATCATTCACAGATTCAAAATCTTAGAGCCGTTCTTGACTCTTATGATGTCCTCATCTTCCCACTCACCATATTGTTAAGTCACACGGACAATACCACCACGATAACGTTTTCATTCGTCCCTTCTCTTCTATTCCCACAGCTCCCATGGTTGAATTCCCACCTCACCACTTGTATTATTCTCTTAATTCATTTCCTCTCTTTTCTTTCCAAATCATTCTTCACTCAGCTGCCAGAGTGTCTTCTTAACACATAGTTATGACCATGACTACTAAACTTCTTTAATGGTTTCCCATTGCTTGAAAGACAAAATGTAATATAAAAGATAAACTCCTTAGCCTGATATTCATGGCTCTGTACAGTCTGGATCCAATCCACCTGTCTTTCCTTATTTTATATTACTCCCCTTCATGCATTCTACAGTATGGCCTAACTGGACTGTGATGGATTTGAAGTCAAAAGACTTAATTTCAAGTAGGGATCCCATTATGTACTCTCTGTGTGTGACCTTGGGCAAGCCATTTAGTCTTTATTAGCCTCAGTTTCCTAATATGCAAAATGAGTTGCCCAACTAGATAAGGGGACTCAACTCTCTTTGTGGTTCCTTCCAGCTCTAAATCTATAATCCAATGAATTTATGTTCCTGATGTTCAACAATGCATAGGTAATGGGAAACAGACAATATAGAAAGTTGGTGCTCTCATTGTCTGTTATTATAATATGATTCTAAAGCAACTTATATATAAGGGAAATGTACTGTTAACAAAACCACTTATCTTTGTAAAATCAAATGGCATGGCAAAATGAATAATTGTCATTTGGGGACATCCATCCTTAATAATCATTATTAGAGATCATCCAAGATCATAACGAAAGGTGGGGGGATGGAATGACTTAAAAGCGCACATTTTATTAGAAAAAGGACTATTATTTTGTTTTCATCAAAGACTTCATTGTCATTGAGCTATTTACCTCGAAATATAAAGGACCTAGATGCAGTAACAGTATAATTGATTCCATTTTCTCTGTGAATGAATTTACAGGTATAATCTCCTTCATCAGCAGCCGTTGCATTTTGAATTATCAGGTAATCTTTCTTTGCTTTGTAACGTTGCCCTTTGAGAGCTTTACAATTCTGAAAAACAAAATTGTATTCAATTTCCATCTTCCCTTAATGCTTTAAATTATCTATCATCAATCAATATCATTGTTATTTCTCACGTACCTTAAACCACTCCACAGGTGCTATTTCATTATAATATTCAATTGTAGGACAATAAATCATTGACCTCATAGATGTTCCTTCTGTTGCCATATATAACAGGTCTTTGGGGACAATGCAACCTTGTGGTTTGGGATATATTGTAATATTCACAGATCCCAAAGGGACCTTGGGGCTATTAAAATAAAATGAATCAAAATCAAAAAGTTTAAAACCAAGGAGGTCACCAAGCATTCTGAAAAGAAATAAGCTTAACTCCGATCATTATTCATTATTTTTACACTTTATGAAAACTGATATTGAATGAGACTTCTAGGAAAATGAAGAAGAAAGCTACAATCAAACCTGACTCCTTGTAACTTCTCCTTGGAAAAAAGTCAATTGAAATTCTGAAAAGCAATAAAATTGACAAAAATTCCTTATGAAAAAATGAAAAGTCATCTAAGAGACACTGAACAAATTGATTCAATTAAAAAAATACATTGTGGAAAAAGAGAAGCAGGAGAAAGATACTGGAAAAGGTAAATAGTGAAAGAGTATAATCAATAGCGTTAGAAATGGTAAAAGACATTTAATGCTTTAGTCAAGGAATAGAAATAGTAAGACTAAGTCTGTGTTCTCTTTTGAAAAAAAAAATGGATTACAATTGATGAAGAAAGGTAGAAGGTGAAACAACCCTAAAGTTATGTAAGGATTAAACTCCTTTATAAAAATCACCAGTTAACCAATATATAAAACCCAACAAATACGTTTAATGTAAGAAAGAGATCTAATGCTGAAAAACATCAGGATATACACAAATTCAAACTAATCTTATAGACTAAAATTTAACACATTATACCTTGCTTGAGAAAATATGCAAATGTTGACTACGCATGCATAACCTATATTGAATTGCTTGCCTTCTCAATGAGGGAGGGTGGGTAGGAAAGAAGAAAGGGAGAGAATTTAGCACTCATCTTGTGGAAGGGAATGTTGAAAACTAAAATTAAATAAATAATTTTAAAAACAAAGAAAATATGCAAATGCAGCAAAAACATCTAACAGTTAAAAAAAAGAAATCATGTTCTCAAAGATGCTTAGAAAGTATATTCATTTAGATAACAGTTAAACATAAAGAAAAATCTTATTGGTTCCTTAAAAATAAAAAAAAAGATTGAAAATTAGTAATAGTAGGAAATTTCGGTACTCCACTCTTTGAATATGGTAAACCCAGCAAAACATATATTTGGAACATATGCTAAAGCTTTAAATAGAATTTTTAAGAACCTAGATTTAATAAATTTATGAAAATAATGCAGTGGAAAGGCATATATATATATCTATATATATATGCTTTAGTTAATCACAAAATTAATCATGTTGTAAGTTATAGGCAAATTTAGAAATGAAGTCTTCAATCATACATACAAATCATAACAGACTAAAGCTAGTAATGAGAATATGATCAAAAAGGACATGAAAATCAATAAAATTTATCAAAGCTTTATTGAACAAAGCGTTGGTTAAAAAAATTTATGTGGAGAAAGAATCATGGATTAGGGGCTTCTAATAAAATTGAGTGTTCCAATCACATTTAGGGTGTCAAACCCTGAGTGATCCATTTGTAGCTTGTCAAGGATATGAGACTGCATATATAAAATTATTAGGAACCAGTTCAAGATTGACAAAGACAGTGTGCCTGAACCTGAGCATAGTTTGTCTGTGTATATCCTTTTCTCTGCCTTGTGCCCAAAATAAAAGAGGGGAACCATTCTGGGTCAAGTATGGGCAACAAGAGAGAATCTGGTGCCTGGGCAGAATCCTGCTTTTCAAGGGATGAAAAACAGAGTTCAAAATCTGAGGGAACCAAACTGGGAAGGCTTCCTGCTGATTCTTCTAAGTTGAAGTTCTGATGTTTCCACAATTCAATTAATTTTGCACAAATTCTAGCAACTTATTAGCTTGTCTTTCATAATCTATCTTAACTAAAGTCACATCCATGCTACATAAGTGCACAGAGCAGTACAAGAGGCCAGGATCCCAAGACACTGGAGACCATGACTGAGTGGTAGAGTCACATATGCAATATAGCACAGATGTTATATCCTGCTGGGAAATATACCCATTAAGTCCATTAATGATGGTATGTACCAACAAACACCAGAAATCCAAAAAATTGACTAACTCAAAAGAGATACTGTGTGCATTGAGGAACAGTTTGAACGTATCATGAGAAGAAATCAGTGGCACTGAAGTATTAGAGATAAACATTATCCTTCTACATGTCTTCTACATGTGTGGGCCTTTCTAGATTTCTCCACTGATGACATATATACTTGAGGAAGACAGGGATTTTGTTTGTTGGGTGTAAACATTCTGTTGTGAATCTTAATATGTTTACCAATAAATGCCATGGCTAAAAGCCAACTCTGTCCTCTGGCTAACAGATGCATGGGGTTTTGGTGTGAGGCAATAGGCAACTACCAAAGCTGCCAAAGAACACTTCAAGATCAGAGGACTGATTAGCCCAGACTTATGCTTCAATATGGCAGCTTGTTGGGGATGAATTGAAAAGAGGAAAGAGGAGAAGCAGGGAAGACAATTAGGAGGTGTTTGTAATAGACTAATTGAGCAAGGAGAAGGACCGAGCTAGAGGCAAATTTGCAGCACTAAATTCCTCAACATGTCTAGTCTACTTAAATTAGAAAATTAACAAAATACCAAAATGAAAGCAGAAAAGGGGAGAACATCAAGATCAGAACAGAAATTAATAAAATAAAATATAAGAGATAAACAAAATTGATAAACAAAACCAGTAAAACTAAAGGAAGTTTGGGTTGGAGCTTTTAAAAAATTATGAATGAAACAAACGATTGGAAGATTTTATTTTCATAAAGGGAAAGAACAAAATGAAATAACCAAAACTGAAATCAGAGATTATAAGAAGTCTAAAGTAAATTAAGAAAGCTATCAGGAGTTACTAGCCCAACATTATGTGATAAAATATATAATCTTTAAAAAATAAAATAAACTTACATCCAGAGAAAGAACTGTTAAATGGAAGTATGTATAGAATGAATTTACATACATACAGACATATACACATACACACACACACATACACACACATATTTGTATCTAATGATAGTCATCTCTAGGGCAAGAGGGAACAAAGAAAAAGAAAGAAGAATTTTATGTTATAAGTTTATTGTATATGTAAAAGAAATAGCCAGTTACATAACAGACTTACAAGTTCCTATTCAATCATCTTTTTTTTAAATCATACTATGTTATGGAAATGCTTGGTTTTATTTCATAAATTAAAAATAAAATAAAAATTGAAAAAAGTAATAGAAATAGAGGAATATGCTATGAGACTAACAAAACAGAAAATTGAAAATTGAAATAGACAAATCTCAAAATTTGAGATATTTAATAAACTGTCACATTTTGGTCAGTAGCCTTTAGTAGATTAGCAAAGAAAATTCTTCTAAATTTTTAAAGAATAAGTAATTCTTTTACTACTTAAAGATACCATTCTATCCACTTTTCTCTATGAGGGGAAGATACTTACATTTCTCAAATATCACAAAGATAAGAATCAAAATTTTAAAAATGTAGTGGAGAGGGGGGCAGAGCCAAGATGGCATCATAGAAGCAGGAAAACTCTGTGGCTTCCCCCATAACCACCTCAAATAGCTATAAAATATGACCGTAAATAAATTTTAGAGCTACAGAACCCACAAAGTGATAGAGAGAAACAAATCTCCCACTGAAGACAGCCTGGAAGGTGGACAGGAAGGGTTCATTGCAGCACAACATGCTGGGAGCCAAGCCCAGCTCCCATGAGACTGCAGTTTTAGCCGCAGGGCAGCCCGGATCAAAGGCTGGAGTGGACCCTGGGAGAGCAGATCACCAGCAGCAATGTCAGTTTTGAGAATTATCAACCCATAAATGCCAAAGAAAAAGTGAGGGCTCAGTATAGAACTCTGTTGGAACTGAGGGAGACAGAGGAGTGTGTCTGGCCCCTGTCCCTGGAGCTAGAAGTGGCAGAGGTGCAGCAGCCCTGCCACCACCTCCATGTGGCTGCTTCAGAACTCCCAGCATGCAGATCATAGGGGGACCAAGCAAACATTCAGAGGGTAATTGCTCTTGCTTTAACCTGCCTGGATCTGGATCATGGTCTTGGGTGGTGGTCCTGAGGTGTGTGACCAGTGAGCCAGAGGTTGTGGGGGCTGCAGGGCTTCTAATAGCTCTGGCAGCTGTGAAAACCTCAGCAATTTGGGACAAAACTCTCCCCTCTGGAAGCAGAGTTCTACTGTGGCAAAGAGGTCAAAAGTCAAGTAATTGACTGGCAACATGAGCAAGCAAAGGAAACAAAGCAAGCAGGGCAATCCAACTTTAGATTCCTTTATTGGGGACAAAAATAATCAAAGCATGGGACAGAAGGAAGACAACAAAGTCAAAACTCTGCACTAAAAGCTTCCAAGAAAAATATGAATTGGTTAAAGGAAATGAAGGAGCTCGAGAAGGATTTTTAAAACCAAGTAAGAGAAGTAGAGGAAAAATCTGGAAGAGAAATGAGAATGATGCAAGAAAATCATGAAAAGAGAATCAACAACCTGAATTAAGAAAATAACACCTTAAAAATAGATTAGCTCAAATGGCAAAAGAGGCTCAAAAGCCAATGAAGAGAAGAATGCCTTAAAAAGCCAAATTTGCCAGGTGGAAAAAGAATTTCAAAAGCTCACTGAAGAGAATAATTCCTTCAAAATTAGATTGGAGCAAATGGAAGCTAATGACTGTGTGAGAAATCAAGATACTATTAAACAGATCCAAACAAATGAAAAAATAGAAGGCAATGAGAAATATCTCAATGGAAAAACAACTGACCTGGAAAATAGATCCAGGAGAGATAACTTAAAAATTATTGGACTACCTGAAAGCCATGATCAAAAAGAACCTAGAAATCATACTTCAAAAATTCTCAAGGAAAATTGCCTGATATTTTAGAACCAGAGGGCAAAATAGAACTTGAAAGAATTCAATAATCACCTCTTGAAAAAGATTCCAAAAAGAAAACTCCTAGGAATGTTATAGCTAGGTTCAGGAGTTCTCAGATCAAGGAGAAAATACTACCAGCAGCCAAGAAAAAACAATTTGAATATTGTGGAAACACAATCAAGATAACACAGGATCTAGCAGCTTCTACATTAAGGGATTGAAAGGCTTAAAATATGATATTCCAGAGGTCAAAGGAGCTAGGATTAAAACCAAAAATCACCGACCCAGAAAAACAGAGTATAATGTCTCAGGAGAATATATGGTTATTCAATGAAATAGAGGACTTTCAAGTATTCTTGATGGGAAAAAACAGAGTCAAATAGGAAATTTGACATTCAAATACAAGAAGCAAGAAAAGCATGAGATGGTAAACAGGGAAAAGAAATCATAAGGAACTTATCGAAGTTGAACTATTTACATGCCTACATGGAAAAACAATAATTGTAACTTATGAAAGTTTTTCTTGGTATGAGGCTAGTTGAAGGGAATATAAATGTGTGTATATGTATGTATGTATATATATATATATATATATATATATATATATATGTATGTATGTATGTATGTATACACATATACCCTCCAATATAGACATATGTATGTATACATACATATATATGTCTATATTGGAGGGTATATGTGCATAAGAATACGTGTGTGTGTGTGTGTGTGTGTGTGTACAGGTATACATAGACAGAGGGCACAAGATCAATTCAATAGGAAGGGATATTTAAAAGGTGAAATTGAGAGCTGAGAGAGGGATATAATGAGAAGATATGGAGAAAGACAGAATGGGTTAAATTATCTTATATAGAAGAGGCCAGGAATAACTGTTACAATGGAGGGGAAGAACAGGAAGGCAAAAGGGAATGGATCAACCTTACTCTTATTGAATTTGGCTGAGGGAGGGAATGACATACACACTAAATTGGGTATCTTGCCCTACAAGAGAGTGGGGGGGAAAGGGGATAAGATGGGGGATGATGAAGGGGAGAGCAGGTTGGGCAGGGGAGGATAGTTAGAAGCACACACTTTTGAAAAGGGGCAGGGTGAAAGTATACAATAGAACAAGTGGGGGGGGGGGGCGGGATAGGATGGAGGGAAATATAGCCAGTCTTTCACAATATATCCACTATGGAAACGTTTCGTGTAACCTATATTGAATTGCTTATCTTCCCACTAAGGATGGGTGATGAGGGAGGAAAGGAAAGAATTTGTAATTCATTGTAAAATTGTAAAATCAAATGTTCATATATGTATATATATATATATATGTATATGTATATGTATATATGTATATATATAGACATATATATGTGTGTATATATATATATACACACACACATATATATGTCTAAATATATACATATATTATTATTATTTCCATGAAACTGGGAAATAACATAGACAGGCACTGGGGTATGGAGATCCATCTTGCCCTACCAGAAAGTTGGTGGAGGTATGGGGGGGGGGGGATATAAGAGAGAGCAGATTGGGGGAGGGGGTATACAGTAGGATCACTGTTTTGGGGTTGTGAGTAGGGGAAAGACAGGGAGAAAATTTGTAACTCAAAATCTTCTGGAAATGAATGATGTAAACCAAAAATAAACATAAAATTTAATTTAAAAATGTAGTGTAACGGAATCTCTTTCATATTACAAAACTTAATTGGTTTTAAAGTGCTAATTTGATTGTTCCAAATGCTCCCTGTTTTACCTGCTTTAACTTTACTGGTTTTTACCTTTTTGTTCCTGAGAGCCTTCTTGTTTTTTCATTCTTATTTATTCCCCAAATTCAAAGCTAATTTATTTCTCTAAGTCCCCTCAGTCATTTGCAAAGCAAGGTCCTTTTTCTATTGAGGTTCACATGGGTTCCTCAGATTTAAGTAAAAACCTATTCTCTATCAGAGCTATGGGCAATATTCCTGGAAGTGATTTTATATTACTATAATTTTAGATTCATAAGATGGTTTAAGGGAGACAGAAAGAAGAAACTACTTAAAGAAACTGTTGAAAGAAGGAGAGAATGTCACAGTTAGAGATTTCTGTAATTTCACTGGTGTACTGAACTGTCGGTGAGTCATTTTTCAGTTGTGTTGCCCTCTCTGTGACCTCATTTGGAGTTTTCTTGGCAGAGATACTGGAATGGTTTGCCATTTCCTTCTCCAACTCATTTTATAAATGAACAAACTTAGGCAAGCAGGGTATAGTAACTTGCCCAGGGTCACACAGCTAGTGTCTGAGGTCACATTTGAACTCAGGAAGATGGGTCTTACCAGATGAGATAAGTCCCTGTGCCAATCTCTACTTTCTCTACAACTTGCAGTCAGAGAGTTGTCTCAAGCAATGAGAGATTATTGATTTGCCCAGAGTCACACAGTATATGGGATTTGAACCAAAGTTTCTTTCTGACTTCAAGACAGGACCTCTATCAATTACTTAGATTGTCTCTCATCAGAGAGCATCTTACCAAGACAGAGATCAAAATGACTGACATCCATA
Organism: Pseudochirops cupreus; assembly: GCA_028627135.1. Lineage (NCBI taxonomy): Eukaryota > Metazoa > Chordata > Mammalia > Diprotodontia > Pseudocheiridae > Pseudochirops > Pseudochirops cupreus. The sequence goes on along the minus strand of CM053580.1, from coordinate 137,022,565 downwards.
GGTTGGTTGCCTGAAGATTTTTTCTTTTACTGTTTGTGCCTTAGGTCTACATACCTTTTTATACTGCAATTATATATCCCAGAGTCATTTAATGAGGTTGGCAGAAATTTGAGTTGGACCCCTGAAGAATATATCCGATTTCTTTTACTGGTAGTGATGTTTTCATTAGATTTAAAGTAAGTCCAGAAAACTTGGGATTCAAGTCTTTTTGGTGTGCGACACAACACAATTAAAGCCTCATTTTCCACTGCGTTATAATGTCGTACTGAAAATGAAGAAAACAGATTAAATGCAAGTTTCATATCTATCTATCTATCTACCTATCTATCTATGTGTGTATGTATATATATACATACATACACAGACAAAAACACATATGTACATATAGTTATAGATATAGATATTCCATTATTATTGTTGTCCAATCATTTCAGTCATGTCTGACTCTTCATGACCCCATTTTGGATTTTCTTGGCAAAGATACTGCAGTGATTTGCCATTTCCTTTTCCAGCTCATTTTACAGATGAGGAAACTGAGGCCAATGAGGATAAATGATCTACCCAGGGTCACCCAGACATTTAGTATTTGAGGCTGAATTTGAATTTAGGGAGATGAGTCTTCCTGACTCTGGGCCCCGCACTATATCCACTGTGCCATTTAGATGCCTCCACCATGAACAGCTTTTAAAAATGAAAATTCTGGTTTCTTAGAGAGCTGTGAAAGGATGCTAAAGAACACTCAGGTGAATAATCATTTCACTGGGTAACATGAACTACCTGCTACAGTGCGTGGGGTAGCAATCATAGGCTCTGGAGTCAGAGGACCCAGATTCAAATTCAACCTCTGATCCTATCTGTGTGGCTTTGCACACCTTATTTCAGTATGCTTGGCCTCAGAAGGAAGTGGGTGGCAGAGAGGACTGTGAGCTGAATCTGGAGTCAGCAAGACCTTAATTCAAATCTGGACCATGACTTTCACTAGCGGTATGACCCTGAACAAGTCATGTAACTTTGATGTACCCCAGTTCCCCAAATTGTTAAAAGGGGGATAATAATAGTACCTACCTCAAAGGGATGGTGAAGATCAAATGATGTAATAAACAAAGAAACAAACAAAGCAAACTGCTTTAAAAGTGGGCACAGAGTAGGCTCTTTAATAAATGTTTGCTTTTTTATTTTTCTCATTTAGAAAATAAGAGTGTTGGTCTGAGGTTCCTACCAGCTCTTGAGCTGTGATGTTAGAATTTGAACTGGATTGAGTGCAATACTTCGATGGAAAAGTTATTTGTCTATACACGATTAGATCCATTGGTCAAAGACTCAAATGATTTTAGAGCTAAAGAGGCCTTCTCTCTCATATTACAGATGGAAAAACTGGGGGACAGAAAGACTGAATGACTGACTTAACTGACTTGGCCAAAGTAACAAATGGCAGTTAAATGAGTTTCTTGTCCCAAAGCCACAGGACTGAAAGAAAACCAGCACCACAGAAAAGGACCTTTGCCTTGACAACTTAGTCCCAGCAAATACTCTAACATAAAGTAAAACTATCTGAAATTAGCTTTATTTAGTCAGACAAGAGGTTTTTTTTTAAATTAAAAATGTTTTTTAAATCGACAGACAGAATCTTACCTTGAGTTGCTGCTGTGGACTCTATAAAGAGAGCTGATAAAACCAGGAAGCACCAAAACTCCATTTTGTTTTTCCAATTTAGTGCAATTTAATTAAATAACGAACGATGGAATAAACTGGTAGTATGTGATGGCAAAGATGACATTCACACAGATTGCTGATGTTCACTGCAAGGTCTATAGAATATAGTATACAATATTTGCACACACACACACACACACACACACTCATCACTGAGAGGCAGATTAAAGTTATCTAGCATGATTTATATCCATACTGAGCTTCAAAAGAATAAATGAATCGCTCCCCCACCCACCTCTGTGCATTTTCACTAACTGGCACCAATGCCTGGAATTCTCTTCCTCTTCATTTCCACCTCCTGACTTCCCTGTCTTCCTTCAAGTTCCAGCTAAATTTCTACCTTCCCTGATTCCCCTTAAAGCCAGCACTTTGAATTTGTTGATTATCTCCCATTACCTTGCATCTATCTTGTTTGTCCAAAGTTGTTTGCATATGGCCTCCTCCATTAGAGAGGAGCTTCTTGAGAAGAAAGACTATCTTTTGCCTTTCTTTGTATATCCAAAGCTTGTAACAGTGTCTTATACACTATATAGTAGACATTTAAAAATGTTTCTTAGTTGGTTGAGCATTTACTTTATTCCTAACATTATCTTAGCTACGCAGAACTTTATCTATTCCTGCTGGTCCAACAAAACAACATTTTATAATGGATACTGTCATGAAGACCTATACTCAAAGCCTACCGCCAAACTAGCTGGGAGACTCGCAGTAAATAGCTTCATATCTCTGGCACTCAGTTTCTTCATCTGCAAAATGAGGGAATCGGACTTAGCGATGGTTGGGTCCCTCCCAGTTCTAAATCTATGATTCTTTTATCCCATGATCCTTCTGACTATCAATGCATTTCAGTGACTCCCTTTAATAGTTTCATTTCAATACCCACTTAGGGTATTGAGGTGTTGACAGAGTACACTAGGAAAGAATTCAAGCATTTTACAATTTTAAAATTAATTTATACGCAAAATTTCATTTCATCCTCACAACAACCCTGTGACATAAGTACTGCAGGGATTCAAGTGCTCATTTTGTAGAAGGTGAAGTCAAATTTTAGAGATTTTAAGTTGCTGGCCCAATGTTACTTTGTTGGTGAGCAAAAGGCATAAGATTTGAATCCATGTTTTCTGCTTACAGTTGCTATAAAATTTAATATAATAACTCTCCCTTCCCTCTTCTCAACTCTCATCAGATTTTTTTATAGCTAAAACCTTTTCAGAGTCAAGGGGAAATTATTAGAAATTATTCAGGCAAATTGCATATTTATTATTAATTTTTTTTGCTTTTCGGAGGGCAATTGGGGCTAAGTGACTTGCCCAAGGTCACATAGCCAGTTTTTGTGTTAAGTGTCTGAGGCCAAATTTGAACTCAGGTGCTCCTGACTCCAGGACCAGTGCTCTATTCGCTGTGCCACGTAGCTGCCCCATGTATGTATGATTAAAAATAACCCATATATATATATATATATATATATATATATATATATATATATGTATATATGTATATATGTGTATATATATATGTATATATGTATATATATATGAAAGGAATTTATAGTCATTGCCTTATCAGAACCTCACAATAACCCTATGACATGAGTATGAGATGAGTTTATAGCTCCATTTTACAGATGATGGAACTAGACTCAGAAAAAGTTAAGTGATTTTCCTATGTTCCCATAGCTAGTAAATGTTAGTGCTGGATTTCAAATTCACATTTGTCTCCTAACTACAAATACACACACACACACACACACACACACACACATTCCTTAAGTATAAAAGCAGGTGCAAAGCTATGGAGAGCAATTAAGCTCTCATGTTAATTTAAACAAATGAGATCATTCAAACTAGTTTGTGTCAAAAATCATTTGGACCTCTTCCACTCACCAAACTTCAGAGAAGCTGTTTTTGCTGCTAGCAAACCTGTGAGAAAGAAACTTTGTGAGAAAATACACTTTTTTTTCTTTAAAATGGTATTAGTGGGAAGGTGAGAGTTTGGTGCTGGGGGTTAGAATTCAGGGATAGAAACATATATTTTAAATACAATAGTAGCCCTTGAAAGTTTTCTAATATTTTTTTTCCTTGAGTTTATTTGCTAAACCCTATCCCTCTTAATTAGGTTTACATTATAGACAGATAATTATTTTGTACTCACCCAAATTAAGGGACCAAAGCAGATACACTAGCTAATCCAGCTAGGACAGATTCCTAATTTGGGGGCTCTTATTCTAAGGCATTAGACACCCCTGCTCAGTATTTAAGTGAGAAACAACCAAATAAAAGCTCTTCATGCTCAAGTTATTTCCATTCACCCATCCACTAATCCTCCCACTAAAGTTTATTTTAAGCCAAAATCAACTATTCGATCTAGCATGAAGAAGAAACACTGAGACCATAATTCTTTCCCTTAGTATAGAAACACTGAAAACATCATTTCAACATCTAGACGAAGAATTTGTTTTAGTAAATTACCAAATAGTCTCAATTTGACCTCGTCTGTTGCCTTAAATAATATTTGCCTATCACAGTATTTTACTCTTGTTTCAAATTTCTGGCTCAGACTGGGAGATATTGGTCTGGAAAGGTCTGCTACAGAATCTTTCCCTTTGTCTGGAATGAAAAGGAATGAGCTCTTTAGGTACACATCTCCTTTCATATATCAAATTCTGCTACAAACAAAAGTCTAGAAAATTGGACATATATAGTAGAAGCTCCCCAAATTCATGTAAATGATTCATTGAAACCATTGAATGGTTTCATTCAAAGAAGTCAAGGTTAGGCCCACAGTTCAATAGGTTGAACTCAAATCCCTTTTAACAGAAGGCAGCTTTTACAAATTAGGGATGGATGCAAAGAGTGAACAGATAGGGGTAGCTATCCCACCCCTCAGGAAGTCCTGAAGGCCATCTGGTATTTCCCCAGAACAATGTAGTAATCACCCACAATATTTGGAATGGGAAGTTCTGTCTTCAAATGTTGTCTCCTGCATTTTCTTTCTTTCTACCTGCTTGAATTTGGTCCAATCCCTTTTTTTCTGGATATTAGTTTCTTTATAAACTGAGAAAGTTAGATTAGATAATAAAGACTTTTCCAGCTGTAAATCTAAGATCTTCTGATGATCTAAAGCTGCTGTCAGAGAGTAAGGAACTAAAGTAGGCAATCAGTGAAGGAAGATGTCTCTGTCAACTGATTCAATTCTACAAACATTTAATTAAGTACCTACTACATACAACCATACTCTGTGTGTATATGATTCTCAGTTTGTATGTGTGGGAAACAATGGGACAAATTTTGTTTCCACATGATTAAAAGTACTCCTATCTTTGAGTGGTGGCAGAATGTAAGGCAGGGGTGACTGGTTCTAATCAGAGCTGTGATCTGGCAGAGTCAGGCTTCTGATTGGGTAGGGGGTTAGAGGCTCACACGCATGCTTGACAATCTGTTTGAGAGGAGCATGACGTGGGCAGTTCAGGAGGCTGTACCTAGCCAATGGAGAACAAGCATGGAAATTCTAATGGAAGTAGCATAAAAGGGCCCTATTTGTCTGAGTCCCTGCACTCCATTAAGGGAGCTACCCATTTATTCAGAAAGAAGAAATGTAAAATAATGAAAATCTTCCTGGCTTTCCAACAAATACTGTCTATACCTAGACTAAGGATGTACCAAGTACAGATATAAAGGTATGCACTAGGTAGTCATTGATGATCCTTGGTTCTCCTTTCTTTGGTATTCAAAAGGTTTTAGGTCTGGGGGTTTTCCCACACATGACAATTGTGTCAAACTCTTTCGAATACCTTTTGATTCGTTGAAACCTTGACAACTGTGTCACCTCCACCTCCAATCTCATCTACATGCACTTAATCCAATCTGACTGCCTTTCCTATCTTTGTTCTTCTCAATATCATTTCTTGTTGTTTTTTCTTCAATTAATTTCTTAAAATAGGAAAATGTTAGTGATGTAGTTTATTTTTTTTTAGGATGCCCAGGGTCATACAGCTAGTAAGCATCTGAGGCCAGATTTGAACTCAGGTTTTCCTGACTCTAGGCATGGTACTCTATCCACACTATGCCACCTACCTGACTGCTAATTTGAAATTTAAGCAATCAAAAAAAATAAACTACTTCAATAACATGTTCTTATTTCTAAAAAAAATAGCACTGAGAATTTTCTTTGCTTCCATTTTATGTTTATCTTTCATTAATATACCTATAGCTGATAAACACCCCCCCTTTTGTCCACCCCTCCATAACCAAGTTAAATTAGATCCTGTTTTTTATTCACCCTTGATTTCTCTAAAACCAAATGCTGTCCTTTTTGTGACTTCTATTCCCTTCAAGGCTGACCTTGGTACTCATTTTAACCTGTTTTTGTCTATAAAAATGTTATTAGATACCATGATTTTCCCTATGCCCTATAATCTCCATACAGGAAAATATATAGGTGAGGTGAAAGTTTATGTCTCATTACACTTCACTCACTGACTTAAGCATCATTTCTAATGTGTTATTTGACCCTGCATCATTCCTGTCTCTCAATGGAATCCAAAAAACTATAAATTCACAAAGTAACCAAAGCAGGACAGTTTGAACTATGTATAGATAAGCCAGAAAAGAAACATTTATAGACCCCTAACAGATGATTAAGTTCTAAGTTTTCTAAATAATATTTTAAATTAATAATAATAAGACAAAATTACTTACATTATCTCATGTGATCTTCATAAGAACTCAGTGAGGAAGGTGCTATTTTTACCCCCGTTTTATATATTAGGAAAAGGAGGATGAGAGAAGTTAAGTGATTGTAGTGCCAATGCAATATTCACAGTGTCAGTGGTCACTATAAATATACCTGCATAGTGCTCAATCACAAAATATAACAGACTCTCCATATGAAGACAGAAGTAAAACATTTATTCAGACTCCAGAAAACCAAATTCCAAAACCAGGAAGGTGATTCCATCGTAGTAGCAAAGAAATTAATAAGCCACAACAGCACAGAGAGCCACAGTATCCTGTAGCCTTCCCACAAACTAACCCAAGCCTAGCTGTCACAGCAGGTAGCAAATGACCAACATTTATTCACAAATCTAACTGTTTCCCTCAGATGAGTCCTCTCTTCCCACCATCCAGCTGCTCCAGCTCCCAGATTCCTGTGGGCTCTGCTCTTCCCTTCAGCAAACTCCTCCCACCACAGGCTCTATGTGATTACTTTCAGCCTATTAGAGGGCAGGGTATATTTTCAAAGCAGGGAAGGTCTTCAAATTACCATTACCATTATAGTGACTTGCCCAGGGTCACATAGCTAGTAAATGCCAGAGGTAGATTTCAAACCTGTCTTCTGACTCTAAAATCAAATCCATATCCAATATGCCAACTTGCAGAGTGAGCTGGCTACATTTGCTCTCACACAGAGCATGAAGGCATCTCCTGTTCAACCAATATTTAATAAACAATCCCAAGGAAGAAGATGACCCCGGACTAGGTACTTGAGATACTTCCATCTGGATGGCTAGAGATATGCCAATAGTAAGCTTTCATAGTTTACAATTTAATTCAGGGCTACTTCTGAATGTAAAATCCAATGCTAGGTAAGCTGAGGGTTGAAATTTGGTTTCCTTAAAGGGTTCCTTTAAAAAAAATAGAGGAAAAGAGTCAGATCCTCATTAAGAATGAGACTAGATGTGGAAACGTGTTTAATATGATTGTACACGTATAGCCTATATCAGATTGCAAGCCATCTTGGGGGAGCAGGGGAGGGAGTGGGAAAAATTTGGAACTCAAAATATTATAAAAGTGAATGATAAAAACTAAAAATAAATAATTAAAAATGAATAAAAGAATGAGACTAGAGCCCAAGCAGAAGGATTTGGGGCCATTACTCGCCATACACTGTGGCATAATGAACATAGAGTGGGCTTTGAAGTCAGGAAGACCTCGCCTCTGGTCCTATCTGTAACAAACTAATTCTGTGATCCTGATAGATCACTTCACAATATGCTTAGGCAACTTTCTAACATTTTAAGTAGTAGATAAAGTGTCAACCCACATGGGTTAAGATAATTTCCTCACCTGGGAAGGACCGAACCAGGGAAATCATCGATCTGGTCTCTGTGTCATGCAAACTTTGATAATTCATTGAAGAGTAAGAAAGACCGAAAAGTTCGGTATTTCCTTCCCTGATTTGTTAGCCAAGTCTCATGACCTTTCTGTTTAAGAAATGGTAAATTAAGATAATTCCTCCATGACAAGAAAGAAAGATTCATGGCCATAGATTCTCTTAGCTTCTTTCTCTAACTGTGAAGGGAAGCTGGCATCCAAGTTCGTGGAAAAATATTTCAAACGTGAGTGCAAATTAAAATTGAAACAGCTTTTCACGCTAAAGCTACAATTCAATTCAGTTCAAATCAACAAACATTTGCTAGGCACCTTTTAGGTACCAAGGCAATATGCTAGTCTTGGCATGTGGGACCCCTAGATTCGGTAAACAACTACCAATAACATACGTCCCCCAGACATGCGGAACAATTAGCAAACATTTGTTAATGATGTTAGCTTTGATTGACAGTTTCCTTTCATCATAACCTTAGGTAAACAATCAACAATCAGGTCGTGATTAACACCTACTGCTAGAACTACAGGAAACATAATTGAGACCCCCATTCTGAACTTAGGGAAAAGCAAACCCAATTTCAGAGAAATGAGGGATTTCCTACCTATGGAAATAGAAAATAGATTTTTAAAGATAGTGAATGCATGACCTAGGATGCAATATGCAAGGTAACTTTCAGATACGAGACAGTAAAAACCCTTTCAGATAAAGGATGATAAAAACTCTAAGTAAAACGTTTCTTTTTTTTTCCCTGAGGCTTTGGTTGGAGACAACGGGAAAGAGGGAGAGGGAGAGAAGAAAGAAAGGGAGAAAGGGGAAAGGAATGGAGGGAGGAAAAGGGAAGAAGAGCAAAAGAGAGAAAGGAAGAAACGAAGAAAAAGCTAGCAATGTTTATTTGTATTTGTTTGAAGTAACGGAGATTTTTCAGTATTGTCTATTTTCTGGGTCACAGAAAATCCAGCTCACTCTTTTTTCTTGTGATCTGATCAGTCAAGAGAAATAGAGTAAAAACAGAGAACTTTGCTGCTGCTGAAGAAGAAGAAGAAGAAGAAGAAGAAGAAGAAGAAGAAGAAGAAGAAGGAACAAGGAACAAGGAAGGAGAAGAAGAAGGAGGAGGAGGAGGAGGAGGAGGAGAACCTTTCCCAATCTGCAGAAATCTATGGAATGTCAAATTAATTAGGGAATAAATTTGTGACTGAAATGTAATCTGTTTTATTTGTATGCCCAAACTATGACAAGAGTACAGTTAAGCTTTATACATACTGAAATACCCTAGGAAGTTTGGGGGAAGCATTTTGCTAGGGTTGTTAAAAGTACAAACTTTATGGAATTTGCATACAGTTAGGATCTAAACCCTCTCTATCATTCACTTCTTTGCTTTATGTAATGGAATGTTCAGTCCTTAAGTAGAACTCCACAGAATAGAATTGACAGAGAAGATAAGGAAATAACCGCAATCTTGAAAGACCTAAAGCAAGAAGATGTAATTAGGAATATAATTAATACATATAATTCTCTAGTTTGGCCAGTAAAAAAAAAAAGGCAAGTGTGGTGGGTGGAAAATTATAGGAGACAATGGGAAACTTCATGTCAAGACCAAATTTATCAAGGACACTTCCAAATATTTTGGAAATGATTGCTGCAGGGCAGCAAGAGGGTGCAGTGAATAGAGCACCGGCCCTAGACTCAGGAGGATCTGATTTCAAATCCGACCTTAGACACTTAACATTTACTAGCTGTGTGACCTTGGGCAAGTCACTTAACCCCAATAGCCCTGCCTCCCTCCCTCCAAAAAAAAAAAAAGGAAATGATCGATGAGATAAAAAAATATGATGAACCTTGGTTTTTGGTTATGGATTTAAGTACTATGCTCTTTGCAGTTCTAGGGGGCTGAAAAATCCAGGAACAGTTTGCATTCACATGGCTGGGAACACAGTAAAGATCTTGCAGATTGCCACAGGGATGTGTTAATAGCACGGTAGTATGCCATAATCTATGAAGACGGGGCCTAGATAAAACTGACTGAGGCATCTGACTTGAACAGCATTATATAGACACTATGTTAGATAACATTAAGTAATAAGAACAAGAAGTTACTAAAAGGACTATTAAAAGATTAACTACGGGCAGTTGTCCCACAAAACGTACAGAAAGGATAATTGTTAGTTAAATATTAGGTACAATTTAGATTTCAGAGACAATATCCATTCCTCAACCAGTAGTAGAAAATGTTTTAGCTTTAAAACACCCAAAGGTACTAGATTTGAGGTCAGGTTTCAGGACAGGGAGACACATGGCCTCTGACTGTCATTGAAAACAAATACAAGACACACTTACTGGGGAGCCCTAGGAAACCAGATTGGTGATTTGTTCCATTAACCGGCATTAATGTTTGTGTTGCTAATAGATAATATAAACTAATGTTAGCATTCATTCGATCAATAAAGCTTGATTGCTAGCATCGAGCAGTATATCTAATCCAAAATCTGACTCCCTTCCCATCAAATTCCAGTTCCACAATGAACAAACATAGCAAATAGCCATGAATATATATAATCAATTTGGAAGCAGAAGGAAGAAAAAACAATCTTGACATTTAGGAGGGCAGGTCATTTAAAACCAGCTGTTAGCATAGAGACTCTAGGAACCTGGGGAACAGAGCACCAAAAAATAAAGGAAAAATAATAATAGGAGAATTAACTGGGTACAGAAGACAAGCTTTGCTTGATTCAGGGAAATTGATGTCAGAAAAATCTCTCCAGATTCTCCAACTATACAAAATAACTACCCTCAAAAAAATATTTGAGCTTTTCATTCAACAATACCCCAAGGTCCCCAAACCACAGTTTTAAGAAATACTTTTTCTAAGAGGAAAGTTCATGAAGTGTGGTTACAAAGAATCCAGACCCATGTCTTATGCCAATATCTTGGTTTACCAGGAGACAGCCTCCTTTGCCTTCCTTCCAATTCAGGGCTTTGACCTTTCTCTACTTGCTAAAATTCTATTTATGGATTATTGAATCCCTAACTTGGAAGATTGTAACTCCTGACCTTGCTTTGAACCTGTGTCCAGAATTTTACTTAATCTCCAATTGTCTATTCTGCCACTGCCTTTCCATATCTTGGTACCTATCTCCTGCCCTACTTCCTGTCTCTACACGTTGCACAGCTCAAACACCTTCTATGTGAAATCTTTCCTGATCTGCCCAGTGGCTAGTGCCTACCTTCCCTAACTGCATATCTGCATATCTATATAGATCTAGATATGTGTTGTCTTCTCCACTAGCATATAAGTTCCTTGAGAGGAAAGATTGTCTCACTTTTTGTATTTATATCTAGTGCTTAACACAAAGTAGGTGCTCAATCAATGCTTACTGATTATTAGATTGATTTTTGTAAGGGAAAAGAGAAGATAACTAATTCAAAAATCAGATGCTAGAGTAGATTAAATCAAAGTTAGTATTAAAGAAAGTATCACAGAGTAATCTTGAGCTAAAATTCTCCAGGTCTGGCGTAATCTGCTCAAATTCTTGAGGTCTAAACTTCCCCAAAAAACCTCAAGTCAGTTTGGGGATCTCTTCACCAGTGCATTTGAGATAAAGCTTATATAGCTATTCTACAATGCTCACTTGTAGCCAATCAGGAATCAGGCTTTTGGTGGTTCCAATCACATTCCTAGCTAACCACTTAGCTAAGTAACTACCCTTTTTCCAACACCTGATTGCTACCTCACCCCCATAAACACCATAAAAAGGGAACTAAAAACAGGTAAATTCAACAGTGTTTCTCATTCCTTAGCTCAAAAATCAGAATAATTTAACCCAACACAGATTGCTACCCAAAGATCACAAACAGCAGTGATGTAATTAAAATAATTTTGTGCTTGTAACACATTTTCAAGTTCCTGGTCTTTGAAATGTTGGCATCTCTATTGACTTTTCCTGAGCCTCAATTCTCACTCACTCACAACCAGGTGGTCCTAGCCTCTTACCTGCACTTTTAAAATAGTCTTCTAATTGGTGTCCCTGCTTCCCTTCATTTTCTAATTCTGATATCAAATTGACATTCCAAAAACATTGGCCTGACTATGTCAACTCTCCGTTTCTTTCCCCACAGATACATGTACTAAAAAAAACCAAAAAAACCCAACTTGTTGTAGGCCAAAATATTCTTGGTCAGTTTCTATGCAGATGTCTTTGAGACTGAGGCTTTGGATTCCAGGCTTTGAAACCTGCTCTCAGAGCATCCTTTGTCATGTAAATACATTTTGATCAGAGTTAACTGACTTCCTCCATGGTTTCCTAGCACCTTGGTAACAAAGCCTAATCTTATCTGAGCTACTTTCAGGATGTGACAGACTATCATAATGATAAGACTATGATAATGACAATAATATTCCAGGATATGACAAACTAAGCTTTTTGATAAGAGTACCTGAATCTTTGTCTGCTTGTTCTATAAAAACCTTGTTCAAAGAATCATTAAATGGAGTTCATGGTTCTTCCTTGAACCCACATGATCTGGTCATTTCTTATTCACATCTCTGATCATGCTTACGGTACCAACTCAGTGGCTCTCCTAGAATAAAAATATTAAATCCTCTGCCTGAATTTTAAGTCCTTCTTAACTTATTGCTCATAAACTTGGCCAGTTTCATTTCATCTTTCTCTCCTTTACACATGCTCTATTACAATCAATCAAACTAGCCCACTTGCTAGTCCCTGTATGTGGCATTCCATCTTCCATCTCTGCGGAATCCTGCCTTTGTGTATGAAGTTCCCCATGTTAGGAGTATGCTCCTTCCTCACCTCTGCCTCTTAGAATTTTTACCTTCCTTCAAAACACAGTTCAGGGGCTACTTCCTTAAACAAGGCCTTTCCTGATACCCTCAGTTAATAACCTCACTCTGTAGAAACTAATTTGTATAATAAGAGGCAATCTGGGATAATAGAGACTGGCTTTAGAATCAGAAGACCTAGGTTTGAGTCCTACCTGTGAAATAATTTTATTGTAGAACCACATGTGAGTCACTTAATCTCTCAGTGTCCCAGACAACTCTATAGGAATATAAATTGCACATCTGCCTGTGAGAGAACTCCCTACAACAATGAACTCCTAGGAGTAAACCATAACAACCAAAATAAAAATCTTCATATCTACCATATATTCGTATATCTGTGTACATATCATATCCCCTTCCCCATAAAATGTAAGTTCTTAGAGGGTGGGAGTGATATCATTTCTGTCTTTATTTCTTTATATTATCTTTATCTCAACACTGTCCTTGAACAATGCCTTGCACATAGCAGGCACCGATAAAATCATAATTGAACTGAATTTTGTTGAACTAACACCTGCTGTTGGGCAGTAAGACATGTTAGTCAGTCTTCAAATGAATACAGTTATTAGAGGAAGAAACCCAAATTCCCTGAAATTTTTAAAGTCTTTCTAATAAAATCATTCACATAAACTCAAGAAATTCAATGTGGTGTCTGATTTTCAGTATACTTATCAAAATGCTTATTTGAATCAGTATCTAAACATCAAGAATGCTAGTCAGAACACTCCTTTAACTCCTGTATTTTAAAGCACCATATTTTTTTTCCCTCTCTCTGACAGAATAGCAATGATTTATAGAATAAACAAAATTTTCTTGGAACAGTTAACTTCATCAGTTAACATAACTTCATTTCCAAAGTCCAACAGTAGCCAAATTCCGACAGATTAATTTATTTATTCCTCAGTATAAACAAATTCATTTCTTCCAAAAGAATGCTATGCTAAACATTAAAAGTCTTAAGAATAGTTTTAAAATAATTGCGCACCAGGGTTTTTTCCCATAAACAAAATCAGCAAATATGGTTCAGTTATGTTAACCCCTCTGTTAGGAAGAAGACTATAAACAACACTTTTTAAGCCCTTTCTATCTGCCAGGCATTATGCTTAGCATCTTATACATGCAACTGAGAATTCAAAGGACCCAAGGTATTTATAATCCTCTAATACCTCTTTTGAAGAAGGAATTAAAAATCATTCAAGTTCTCAAATTTTAGCCTAATCATTTTGATTATCAGAATAGAACTGGTTAGCTACTGATTAACAATTTACATGACAGCTTGAACCTGCTAAGCTTATTGGTGCTAAGACAAGGCTTTCTAATATAGTGCTTCTTTTTTTTTTTGGACACATGCATATATTTAATAATGAAGCAGTTCAACAACAAAATAATAATAGTAAAAAAGTAAAAGAAATAAAATCCATGAGGCACTCAGTCACTCAGGGTGACTGTGAGTAGAGCACATTTTTTTGAAGATAGCATCATATGCTTTTGAAATATAGGACTGACTAGAAAAGTGCATGCTGATTTGCTTGCCAGGTGGCAGTCAGCCTTCCTATATAGGTCTGCATGGAATGGAAGTAAAGATCCTGGAAATGGTGGAGGGAAGACAAATGAACATAGATCCTAAGAAGGGAAAAAATGGAAATATGGAACCCAGGATTAGCTGTTGGAAGAGACTGGGATATAGCTCCTAAAGGGTGCTTCCAGAGCCTCAGAAAAGGCATACAATAAGGCCGTTTTTTTGTCATTTAAGTCAGTCAGATTTATAGAGTACATATTATGTGCAACATTAAGCACTGTGAGGGAACTAGAAAGGAAAGAGAGGCACAAAAGCAAAAGAAGACATGGTCACTGCCCTCAAGGGGTTTACATTCTATATGGGGAAGATAGGTCCTCCACATAAACAATTGATGATATAATATAGTCCTTTCATTTCTAATTTTCTTCTGAGATAACTGAGAGTGCTCCATCTCGTCTTTTCTTTTTTACTCTTGGCAACTTATTCTTCTAAGTGGATCTAATTTACTCTATCCCAATTAAATCAGATTTTTCTTGTTTTGTACTTACAAATTATTTAATTGTGACCTATTGAAATATAAACCTTTTTTTCTGGTCTGTTTCAGCAGGAGAATATTCTTTACCATGACGACATCTAGGACTCTACATTTTGACTTTTAGTTTTCTATTGTCTACTAACTACTTAGAGAAAATCTCAGAAAAATTCCATTAACACAAATGCTCAAGGACCTTTGTATCTGAGCTTGGTTAAAATTTGCTCTTAACTGTCAAATGTGCTAGATTGTAGCTGGCCCTCTGTTTCCTACCCTTATGATCAACTTAGGTCATGAGATAGGAAACACTCATTAGTTAAATTGATACAATAAAACAAAACCAAACAAAAAAGAAAAGTCCTATGAGTCAGAAAATCTGAATACAATTCCTGGCTTTGCCACTGATTAGTTAGGTTGACATCAGAAAATTGCTGAACCTCTCTAGATCTCATTGTCTTTTTCTCTTAAGTTTAAAGACTGGGCTACAACTCGGAGTTTTTGATGCTAAATTAAATTAGAGTCAGGTTTTCATGCTATGCTTCTTTGAGTATGATAGAGAGGGAAACACTTCTCCTTCCCACTGTAGCCATACTTTCTGTTGCATATATATATATATATAT
>CM053580.1:136985922-137006736 GCA_028627135.1 Pseudochirops cupreus | reverse complement strand
CTTATTTGGTTTTCAAAATCCATCTTCAGCTCATCTCTAGCTTTAAGGCATTCTTCATGTTTATTGGAAGCCCCTGGTGGGGGAGCTCTGGCTGCATTCTCCTCTTCTCTCTCTTTGCCATGATGTTTCTTTTCCCCAAAGAAGGAATCCAGGGTTTGGTTGCAGTTCTTACTTTGCTTCTTATGCTTATTCTTACTCATGGTTGGTCAGTCCGTGATTTTTTTTTTAAATCTCTGTGGGGCTCTGCTTCTAGAAGGGAAAGCTCTGTCCCAAATTGCTGGGGTGCACCTGGCTGCTGTAGCTCTCAGGAAGGTGCTGGGTCCCTTTCCTACTTACTTCTGGCTCACTGGATAATGAAGACTCTCAGGACTGAAAGCCCAAGACTGTGATTCGGATCCAGGCCGCTCAACGCGAGAGCACTTGGTCTCTGAATGATCGCTTAGTCCCCCTGCTGTCTGCAAACCAAGGGCACGGAAGCCACAATGCGGAGGTGGGTGCAGAACCTCTGTGTTTTGCTTTCCCACCCTGGAGGCATTTTGGCTAGACTGTTTTTCTCCCAAGACCTCGCAAGTCCCACTGACCTAGTTCTCAACACTGCTAGCAGCTGCTAATCTGCTCACTGCTCCTCTCGTCCAGCCGTCCCCGGGGCTCAGCCAAGGCTTTAGGCCAGGCTGGTTTCGGTTCGCAGTGCTGATATGGTTCCTCGTAGCCGAGCTGACTTCAGTGGAAAGTATATTTGTGTGTGTTTTGGAGTTCTAGGATTAGTTTAGAGTCATATTTTATGGGTGTTTTGGGGTGGCTATGTGAGAGCTGGGATATGTTGCTGCTCCTAGGCCACCATCTTGGCTCTGCCCCCTCTATTTAAAAATTTTTGTAGCAATATTCATTAGGGAATTTGGTCTATAATTTTCTTTCTCTGTTTTGGGTCTTCTTGTTTTGATTGTCAGCACCATATTTGTGTTATAAAAGGAATTTGGTGGAATTACTTCTACGCTGATATCTTAAAATAGTTTATATAGTATTGGGATTAATTGTTCTTTAAATGTTTGGTAGAATTTGCTTGTGCATACATCTGGTTCCGGGCTTTCTTAGGAAATTCACTGATAAATTTCTTTTTCTAAGATTGAGTTAAGCATTTTTTTTCCTTCAGCTAACCTGAGTGTTATATTTTTGTAGATATTAATTTCATTTAGATTGACAAATTTATTGGCATATAACTTGGCTCTTAACAATGGTCTTAATTTCCTCTTTGGTGATGAGTTCACTCTTCATTTTTCATACTAGTAATTTGGTTTTCTTCTTTCCTTTTTTAAAATCAAATTAACCAATGATTTATCTATTTTGATTTTTTTTTCATTAAAAACAGCTTCTAGGAGTATCTAGGTGATACAGTGAATAGAGCACTGGCCCTGGAGTCAGAAGGACCTGAGTTCAAATCTGGCCTCAGACACTTGACATACTTACTAGTTGTGTGACCTTGGGCTAGTCACATAACCTCAATTTCCCTGCCTTCCCATCTCCAAAAATAGAAAGGAAAGAAAAGCACTTTAATACATTTTCAAAGGAGAGATTAATCTTGAAACATTTTCTTGACTGTGAACCATAGAAGGATACACAGCAGATACAGAGTTGGAGGTATTTAAGCTCCTCAGACCATTTTTAATTGTCATCTTTGGGGCTTATCAGATCCATTGAGTTTAGATGAAAGATGGAAGAGTGAACAAAATGATTTTCCTTGGAAATAGAATGAAATGAAATAGAAATAGAATGAAATAGGAATAGAATGAAAGCCATAATGGATTGATAGAATACTTTGCTGTTCCTCCTACAAGACTCTCCATCCACTGACTCCTTGTATTTTCACTGGTTGTCCCCACATCTGGAATGCAGCTCTTCCTCACACTGCCTCCTGTCTATCCTGGCTTCCTTCAAGACTCAGCTAAAGTCATACCTTCTATAAGAAACCTTTGCCATTCCTCCTTAATCTTCATGCCTTCCCTTTGAGATGATACCCAATTTACCCTGCATAGCATGTTGTCTCCCCCATTAGAGTGTGAGTTCTTTGAAAGTCAAGACTGTCTTTTGCCTTTCTTTGTTTTCCCAGAACTTGGCACAGTGCCTGGCATACAGAAGGTGCTTAATAAATGTTTACTTAATGACTGATCCCAAACAGTTCACATTAAACCTGGGAAGAGTTGCAAGAGATTCCAGAACCAGGATTTTCACTTCATGGGACCCCACTTTCACACAAGGCATTAGGAAGAAATCTTTCTCTTTTTGATCCTACCAGCTAATTCAATTGGTTGGTAAGGTATAGGGAAAATGGGGTGGGAAGGTCATTATGGTGCTTGCAATATTTTTATAGTCATCTTTGGATCCCCAGCGCTTAGCCTAGTGCCTTGTACACAGTATGGGCGTACTACATTTTTTTTTCTTTTAATTGAATTTGGGACCTTGCAGACTCTTTAATTTACCAGTCCTTAAGGTATGTATACTTTCTTTACTTTCAAGCCCATAAGTATCCATTTCAAATCAAGGACTTTGTAAAAAAAAAATGAATGTATCTCCTTCCTTCAACTACTCACCACTATTTCCCCATAACTAGTTCTCTCAAACTACACTTGGAATAATAGAACTACTACCTTTTTGATTTAGGGAAGGCCGAAATCAAAGGATGGTAGACTCACAGAATCTCCACCTAGAAGGGACCTTAGAGAATGTCTTTTTTTTTTCAAAGACTGAATCTCCTTATTTCATCCAAATTGGAGGATGTCTGCTCATGGGCCTAATCCCGTTACTAAGCATAAGATCTTTGACCTGCTGCATTTCTTACCTTTGCTGCTTCTGGGTGGCATGAATTTGAGAGTGTACCTATCAAGATACACTCAGAACTTATTTGAACACAACTATAATACATTTACACAAATGAAGGCTTTGATTGGAGAGGTATTAACCATTCATGATTGAACTATGCTACTATAAGAAATAAGACAGCACTAAGTAAATTTATAGGTTTAACATGATATCAATTAGATTACTTAAGGGTTACCTTGTAAAACTAATTAAAAAGTAGCAAAAGTTATTTGGAGAAATACAAGGTCAAAAATCTCAAATAAATAATTTTAAAAGTAGAATAAAGGGGCATAGTAGTACCAGATTCCAAATTATAATATAAAGCAGTTCTTATCAAAGCTATTAGACATGGTTAGAAAAATTGAACAGTGGAACAGACTAGGTAAAGAAGATCCAGAAGCAATCAAACACAACAGTATAGTGATCAAAAAACCCAAAGATGCTAATGTTTGAAGTTAGAACACCATATTCAACAAAGTTTGTTGCAAAGATTGGAAATGAAACAGACCAAAATTCTCCTTAGTCCTACATCTTGTCATGTCATATTAAGCACCAAATGGACAGCTGATCTTAATAAAAACATTATATCATAAACAAACTAGAAGATAAGGGAAGGGAAAAGCTTTTCCAAATGTGGTCAAGGGAGGAATTCTAAACTGAATAAGGAGAGATGTTATAGAAGGTAAAATGAGCAGTTTTGATTACATAAAATTGGAAACCTTTTGCAAAAACATATCAGTGAGTTCGAACTGATAGGGAAATAGGTAACTGGGGAAAAAATCTTTACAGATGATTTTTTTGCTAGAAGTCTGATTTCTAAGACATAAAGGGAATTGATTCAAATATGTAATAATAACAAGAACCATTCTTCATTCATTCATAAGTGACTGAATAGGCAGGTATGAATAGGCAGTTTTTAAATAAAGAAATACATTTTATTAAGAAATCATGCAAGAAAAATTCTCTAAATCACTAATGAGAGAAGTTCAAATTAAAACAAGTCCAAGCTTCAATTTTACACTCATGATCTTGACAAAGATGTGAAAAAGATTACAATTATTGGGGGGACTATAGAAGGATAGGCACACTAGTGCATTGTTGGTGGAGTGATGAATTGGTCCGAAAAGTTGGAAAAGACATTTTTAACTATATCTAAAGAATCACTACACTGTGCGTACCCTTTGACCCTAGTGTTAGGCATTTCCTCTCCAAAAAAAAAAGGTGAAAGGAATAGGGAAAAGCCCCATTTATTAAATATATATGTATATATATATATATATATATATATATATATATATATATATATATATATATTTGTGCAGAGGTAGAAACAAAGTTGGTAGGGTAGAATGCCCTTGTCCTATATAAAATGTTAGAAATATGACAGATTCAGAGAAATTTGGGAAGACTTGTATGAATTGATGCAGAACATTTGGCAGCTAGGTGGTACAATAGATAAGGTACCATATCTAGAATCAGAAAGATCTGACTTCTAATCTTGCCCCAGACATTTACTAGGTGTGCTCCCCTAGGTAAGTCATTTTACCCTATTTTTCTCAGTACCTCTTCTATAAAATGGAGAAACACTGGGCAATGAAATGGCAAACCACTCTAGTATTCCTTGCCAATATTCCATAGGATCATGTAGAGTTGTACATAACTAAACAATGACCATAAAATTGATCAGAATTGAGAAAATAATTTACACAATGACTGCGTTCTTATAACAAAGGAAACTAGTTTTGAAAGATTTCACAATTCTAATCCATATAGGGACCAATTGTATCAGCAAGCACCCTAGCATATCCAGGATGGCTGCTAGCGCAAGTTCTTAGATCTACTTTTCTAAAGAAAAGCAACTGAAAAAGGGTTAACAATCTTACTTTAATCAAACATTTATCATTTACCAAGTTTAGGGGAAAAAGTCAGCACCTTGAACTTCAGAGAATACAAACAAGTTACAAGCAGAAGTTATAAGCAGACAAAGAAACAGATCAGCAGATAGGCTTCCTAACCATCTGACCATCACTTCCATACCTAGTCAGTTACCAGAGAGGAAAGCACCAGCATTTGGATTTTCAAAGCTGGGGGCTCAACGGCTTCCTAGAGTCTCATCTGGCCAAATCACACAACTCTTCTCAAAGTGAGCCCCAAAGCAAAACTTCACATCAGGGTATATATAACCTTCTCCTGGCTTGGAGAATGTCACAGCCCTCTTGACCCCCTGCCCAATCACAAAGCTACAAGGCGCGGGCATTCCTGAAGAACAAGCCTCCTGCTGCAGGCTCCATGTGACCACATTCAGCCTATTGGGGGCAGAGTAGACTTTAAAACGAGGGAAGGTTCTCAGAGCCACTTAAGCCTATCAAAGGGCCTAGGGGCAGGGAAGATCTTCAGATTCCCATAAAACCAATCAGAATGTTGATGACAAATATGCTTATTTCCTGTTGAAAGAGAGGCGATAGACTAGCAATGCAGAATAAGTCATTTTTTCCCCCATGTCAGGTACAAATTTGTTTTGCCTGACAATGATCATTTGCATCATCAGGAGAGGACTTCCATCTTCACTGGTCAGTGGAGCAATGAAGAGAGCTGGCAAGTAAAGATAGAAATGCTTCCCAAAAGAAGAAAAAATGACAGAGAAACTAAAAAAGTAGAAGGCAGTTCAGAAATGAACACAAAGCAGCACAGTCTTATTGCCATGTTAAATTTAATATATACTTTAAAAAATAAGTTATGTCTATATAAAAGAAGTTCACACTTTCATATATAGTCTTTTGTTGCTTTGTATAATGAAATGTTCATGTTTGTTGATATTGGCTAAGTATGTGATTTTTTTTTAAATGAAGAAGTCAAGCTATATGGCCTTTAAAGTCTTTTCCTACTCTAAATATTTGATCCTATGAACTTCAGAGTAAGTCCATTCTCCTTTTGAATAACTAAATATTAGGCAGGTTTTTCCCTATATCAAACCTACATTGAAATTTCCAGTCATTGTTCCTAATTTTGGCCTCTAGAGACATGCAGAAGAAGTCTATTACTCTTCCATGTAAGAGCCCTTTAAATACTTGAAAAAAGGTATTATAGTTTCCCTAAGTTGTCTCTTCTCCAGGCAAAGCATTCCTGATTTTGTGGACTGGTACACATTATCAAATGCTTTCAAGACCCTCCAGCATTCTAGTTCTCATCAGTTGGAGCTAACTTTCTTCTACTTAGAGTCTACGGCACATCACTAGAAAGACTTCTAAAATCAAATTGATTTCACTCACTACAAATTCATAGTATGAAATCTCTGCTAGCGTGTGATTATTGTGTGACAATTCTTCTACACTCTTATATTGTGTCCCTTTGTAATTCCCCACAGCAAGAGTTTAGATCTTTTTCCTGTTTTTTTAAATCCATAGCCACACCACGACTCTAATAATTACAGCAGATAATTTAGTCTCCCCTTGAGAAAATTGAGGTTATCCAACATAAACTCCCTCAGCTCCCTTCTTTCATTCCTCAAAAGTTTTCCTTGCCATCTCTTCTCTCCCCTTTCTGACTGGTCAAACAACGCTATATTTCTCTAAGGCAAATGACGCCATTTGGATCCTTAATCATGATCTCATCTTTCTAACTTAGGCAGATATTTCTTTTCCCTTAAGCATTTCCAGTCTAATCTCTCTACTGTTTTTTTCTCATATGCCTAGAAACATGATCAAAACCTCCAAGTCCCTCTCTCCCTCTCCCCCCAAACCTTGTCTTTATAACCAAAAAAATCTACCAACCCATATCCTTCCTCTTTACCACTAAACTTCTTGAAAAAATTATCTACTTCTGATGTCTTCACTTCCTCTCCACCCACTCTTTCATGAACTTTTTGCAGTCTGTTTTTCCCTGCTGCTAATCTACTGAAACTGCTCTCTCTAATGTCATAGATGACATGTTAATCACTAAAAATGATACTTTTTTTCTGTTATCATCTTTGAGGTCTCAAGTACATTTGAGTCTGGTAACCACTGCCTTGTACTGGACACTCTTTTCTCCATTAATTACTGTATTTTCTTTTTTATTAATAAAAATTACTTTTCCCCAATAAAAACCATATCAAAAGAAACAGAGAACAATGAAATTTTTTTAAAAAAGGATATTCAAAACCTGGAACCCTGGATTTGATTCCAAAATATCAGGGTTTGAAGCCCTCTTCTACTACCTACCATCTGTATAACCTCAGGCTTAGTGAATCAATCCCTTTGAATCTTGGTTTCCTCATCTATATTTTACTATTAAGTGGTACAACTGGCCATTTTCTTAGTCCTATTAAACAATATGAAACAGGCCCACCAAATAATAAGTAGGCATGCAGTGTAGTATAAAATAAGGTAGTTTTATAAGAAATTGAGGAATATCAACAGCCACAAGGAAAAAGCTCCAAAACACTAATAATTAGAAAAATGCAGTTAAAGCAGTCTGAGGTGAGCAACCTTACACACATTAGACTGTGTAACTTGACCAAAAAATGATAAATGCTGGAGAGACTGTTGAAAAACTGGTATATTAATGCATTCTTGGTGGAGCTGTGAATTAATGTAGTATTGCTATTTTGTAAAGTAATTTGAAACTATGCCTCAAAAAGTCACCAAATTTTGCATATTCCATGATCCAGAAAATCTACTACAAGGTTAATAGGGTCAAAGAAATCAAGGAAAGAGAAAAAGGATAAATGTGTATAAAAATATTTGTAACAAGTCTTTTTATAATAACAAAGAACTGGAAACTAAGGGGGTGCCTATCAGTTGGGGAATGGTTGAACAATTTATGGTATATGTATATAATGGAATGCTATTATTGTGCCTTAAGAAATTATGAAAGGAGTGGTTTCAAATAAAACCAGAGAATATATGTATGAAGTGATGCAGGGTAAAGTGAGTAAAACTAGGAGAATAATTTATACAATAAACACAACATTGTGCAAACTATTTAAAAAGTCTTAAAAACTCCATTACCATTACCAAACGACTACCAGACATTTCAGGTGACCTCAGAAGAGGCCTGCTACCTAACTCCTGACAAAGAGTTTAGGAACTTGAGGTACAGAATGAAACATCATTTTTTTTATTTAGCCAAAAATAATTTTTTATTTGGGGTAGGGGAGGGAAATATGAGAAGAATATCAATTTTTTAGGATTAAAAAGGAAATTGAATGTAAATAAACAAAAAATTAAGACCCAGGCACAGCCCAGCCTACATTCCCTGTATTGGTTATACTTCACCCAACCCCAGAGATTGCTCCAGGAAAATAACGAGTTCTTTACGTTTCTCATCAAGCTCTCTACCTTTGTCCCTTAGCTCTCCTCCTTTACAGGTGGTAGCCCTTCTCTTATTTATCCATGTATTATCTAATGAGATGTTTATGGTTCTTCCCTTCAACCACTGAGAAAAAAATTCCAAATTATTTTCTTTTGTGTTGCATTTTCATTCAGTCACACTAACCTAACTTAATAGAGAAGATCACACAAACACTGCTTGACATATGGAGTTTTCTTTTTTATTCATACCTCAAAGAAGAAAAGAAATACAATTGAGTACACAAAATCAGCTACCATAGAGTTTGCATGTCCTTAGTTTCTTCCAGACCCATGAAGTTTCAACTGATTGTAGCCTTTAACTGGTTCACTTGTTGTTCAGTCATTCAGTTATGTCTGATGCTTCACGGCCCCATGGACCTGCCAGGCCTGGACTCTATCCACAGCACCACCCACCTGCCCTGTTTCACTAGTTTATAGGCATAGCCAAATCCAGGAGTTCTAAGAGCACATTTTAAATACATGTGCTCATACCCCACTTTCCATCTCTTGCTCAGCCCCACAACTGGTAAACTTTTCTGACACCCTTTACTGTTTACTCACGACCTCCAATAAGGTCAATGTCCAGTTATTTGTGAAATTTAGTGTCTTCAGAGGCAGCAATGGGTAATTTAGATTTGGAAGCTAATTCCTCCCCTAGCTGATCAGGTCTGCTAGCCACATGTCCCAGCAGACCATACCCCCAACTTTCCTGAATCACAAACCTCAAGGTCTGGCATGGCTCTCAAAACTTCATCATAGAAATGGGCTTACAAAACTAGAAGCAGGCTGTGTCCGTACAGATACTGTCTTGTCTTTACAATACTGTCTCTCAGAGCTACTTCTCAAACTGGCACATGAGGATTGTTTTGCTTAGAGTGTAGCTGATACCTCAGATTCAAAAGTACCCTCTGGGTCTGCCCACATAACATTATAGGGCGTGAACCCTTACAGTAAATTCATCTTTAAGAGTTAGCCTGGAGGCAGAATTACTTCAAAGCAAACACAATTACTAAGACAGTACAACATTAGTAGCCATAACCTCCCCCACAGGTTACACTCTCCCACAAATAGAATCAGTGGGAGTAGTGGACACAAACTTAGAGGACAATATTGGTGAGGCACACTCCTAGGGAGCACATATGGCCAAGGAAATTCACGTCTTAGTTACTACAACGTTTTGGGCTCTTTGAATTTCTGACAATGTCCTGGCCCAGAATTCCTCTTAGCCTGGGATATGTGTAAGACAGACACATATCTGTTACTAGGGCAAGCTTGTTCCTCATAGCAACTGGGTACTCTACTACCTTCACCTTCAGGTTTCCATGTGACCTTTGGGTAGAGTACTGCTCTGTTCTCTCATAAAAGGCAGAGAAGATGCCTCTCTCAGGAGATTGACTTTGAAGTCTGCCACACTTTTGAGGAGAGGCAGGAATGTAGTTACCTGGCAAGCTCAGCCTTTTAGATTTAGCCTTTCCTATTCTCTCTCTCTCTCTCTGTCTCTCTCTTTGTCTCTCTGTCTCTCTTTCCTTCTCTCTCTTTTTCTCTTTCTTTCTGCTTTTGGATTAATTTGATCAATTGATTAATATAATGCTACTCAAAAAAGGTAGGGATTGGAACTCAGCAGAGAACCACTCCAACCTAAGGGAAAATTCATGTGAACCCCACAAGGGGAGAAGAAAACTTCTCTAACCTAGGAGTTACCAATAACCCTTTTGCCACATGTACTCTCTAACCCTTAAAGACAACTTTTGCCTGGAGTCCATATATACTATTGGTAAAGTGTGCCTCTAACTCTTTGGGAGAGTTATTATGCATCACGATTCTTACTATGCCATGTTGGTAAATACTCTTAAAGAAAACTTGTAATACTGGCTAATGGGCATTTTCTCTGGCTGTCCCCCATGCCTAGGACCCTCTTCCTCCTTTGCCCCAACTACTGTTTTCTCTGACTTCCTTTAAGTCCCAGCTTAAATCCCACCTTCTACAGGAAGTCTTACTCAGCTCTTAATTCTAGTACCTCCCCTCTGTTAATTATTTCCTCCTTATCCCACATCTAGTTTGTTTTGTATATATTTGTTTATATATTGTCTCCCTCATTAGATCGTAAGCTCCTTGAGGGCAGGAATTTTTTTGCCTTTTTTTGTATCACCAGCACTTAACACAGAGCCTGGCATGTAGAAACTGCTTGATAAATGTTTATGAATTATTGATTCACTGATATCAACTGGATAATCTACTATTGGTGGAGGCTCATAAGCTACAGTACTAGAGAAAGCACAAGCCCTAAGGATTACCCCAAGAGTCATAAGTGGAAAAGGAATCAAACACCCTTTGGGAATACTACATGCCCGGGAGAATAAGAGTGAGGAAAATAATCCAGAGCATGAGCTTAACCAGAAAGATGCTAGTCTATAATTCTGATACCAACATTTCTCTCATAAACTTCTAGTGCAGTTGTTCACTACCAATATGTTACACTGCAAATTATCTAAAGGATAATTATGACTAATTATAGATGACATTAAAATTCACAATGTGTTTTATCTATGTGATCTCATTGGAACCTCACAACAACTCTGTGAAATAGGAAATACAGTTATTATTATTATCATCCCCACGTTACTGAAGGGCAAGCTAAGGCTCAGTGTGGTTTGTTGACTTGCCAAGGCTAATAATTGTAAGTAAGTTCTAATGGCAGATTTTGAACTTAGGGCTTCCCAGCTCCTAGCTGAACTCCCTCTTGGAGATACCACTCTGAGAGTGGAAACAAAGGTCATCGTTGACACGATTCGTGTTTTGTAGTTATTCTCTTCTTCGGGCTTTGTTTTGGGCATCACTAAATAGTGATAGTTGCTCATCTTTTTTTTTTGTTATTAATTCTTCCAACCTGACTTCTATTCCCAGGGTCTGACTCTGATCTCCTAGCTACTCCTGTCCTGCAGTTTTCCTGTTGCTGCATGGTTGTGTGCCTGTGAATTGAGTTGCTGATACTGTGATGACCCACTGCGGTTTCCCTTTAGATACTGAACCCTTATTTGGCTCTTGTGATTTTTATTGTAGTAGTTGTCAGGGAAGGTGGAATAAATGGCTTCTTCCTACTCTTCCATTTTGGCTGGTACCCCTCACCCAGAATGCTATGGTGGTCTTTCAGCAAGGACAAAATGACCTGTAGTTTAGAATGAGCAGAAACCTCTCTGCCTTTTGGCTTTCATAAGGACTTACCTCCCAGGTTTGTCCCCTCCAGGGAGTCAGTGGGAGAGCTTCTATTTGACAGTTTCCATTAATGAGAGATTCTGCCTTAAGGTGACGTCGGTTATACTGCGCAGATTTCTGGTAGTGCTTTGTTATTGTTCAATTGTTTCTGACTCTTCACGACTCCATGGACCATAGCACACCAGGCCCTTCTATCCTCCTCTACTGTAAGGGTCACAAATAGGTGCCAGATTGTAAGTGGTAATGTTGAGGCACAGGGATGTGTTTGAGGCCCGGGAATTAGTTGGTCACGTGGAAGTCAGAGCATATTGCATCGTCCCTGGCCAGGGGATATTGCATTGCTCAAGACTTTCTTACATGGGATACCTGAGGTTCCCAACCGATGTCTCCACACCCTGGGGTCTTCATGCCCTTGTGATTGGAATTCCCCTTTCACAATTTACCTCCCCTCTCTTAATCCTGCTCAGCTGTGCTGTATCACGTGTGGGGTGTGGATCTGGGGTAGATAAAAGGATCCAAGCCTTGGAGGGGCGGGTGGCCTTAGAGTCCTGGTATAAGGCTTACTGGCTGTGACATCAATAAACCCTCTTAACATATACCCTCCAGCGTGACTTTCTTTAAAGAGAAAACTCAAGTGTCTTCTCCTTTGTAAAGGTAAGTACTTGCTGCCCCTTAGGAACCCTGACACTCTGCCTCTTAAAGTCTGTCCAAGTTCATGCTCATTGTCTCCATGACACTATCCATCTCATCCTCTGCCATCCCCTTTTTCTTTTGTCTTCAATCTTTCCAAACATCAGGATCTTTTCCAATAAGTCCTGTCTTCTCACTATATGGCCTATATATTTAAGCTTTAACTTTAATAATTGACCTTCTAGTAAATAGCCTGAATTAATTTCTCTTAGTATGGACTGATTTGACCTTCTTGTTTGTCCAAGAACTCTCAAAAGTCTTCTCTAGCACCACAATTGAAAAGCATCATTTCTGGACTGCTCAGCTTTTCTTATAGTTTAACTCTCATAGATATACATTACTATTGGAAAAACCACAGCTTTGACTCTATAGAACTTTCATGGTAAGATAATGTCTACTTTTTAGTATGCTGTCTAGATGTGCCATAGCTTTCATTCCAAAGAGCAAAAGTCTTTTAATTTCCTGTCTGCTGTCCTTGTCTGCAGTGACTATGGTAATTCGAATGAATATCTGGTCCCAAAGGCAGAGAAGCAGTCTGTGCCCTGGGGCAAGTTATATTCTAGCTGGCCTTTTCATATGTAATTGAGCTTTTCAAGACTGACCCTTTCTAGGATATGGAAAGGCATCTTTTACTTCTAAAAGGATACCATGTCTACATTTTCAGGTTTCTATTTTTTTTTTTTGCTTCTTCATTCCTAATCTTTGGTTAGTGTGAAAAGACATAATAATACAATTTCAATTCCATAAAAATTTATTAGGTGGCTACTATGTAAAAGCCACTCTTAGTATTGGGAAAACAAAGATAAAAAATTTAAAGCTAACAAGGGAATTACAACTTCTCTCTTGCTAGCTATGTCCAGGGGAGGGAGGTGTTTTTCATCTACAACATGAGCTCCATACACTAAGCAGGGTGGAACCTTCCTTTTTTTCTTTTCTGGTTTGTTGTTCAGTCATTCAGTCATGTCCAACTCTTTGTCACCGTATGTTGTTTTCTTGCTGAAGATATTGGAATCGTTTGTGATTTTCTTCTCTAGTGTGACCCCTTTTACAGATGAGGAACTGAGACAAATAGAACTGACTTACACAGGATCGGTGAGATCAGATTTGAATTCACATCTTCCCAACTCCAGGCTTAATATTCTATCCATTGTACCACCTAGCTGCTTCAACAGTTTTAGATAAAGGTAATTCCTGGACCTGGGAACTCAAGCTATGGTAACCTTAGAGGCAAGATTCCAGGACAGCTGTTTAGGCACACACACATATACACACATACATACACATATATGTCTATTTGTTATTTGTCCCATTGAAATGAAGACTTCTTGAGAGAAAGTGCATATTTTTGTATTTGTGTCACCGATACCCAGCACAGTGCCTGACATCTGTTGTTGATGTTACGTCATTCAGTCATATCTAACACTAAATGACACTAAAAGACACTGGAATAATGGACCATTTCCTTCTCTACCATGTCCTCGTTGGAGGAACTGAGGTGAATAGGGTTAAGTGTCTTGCCCAGGATCACACAGGTGGTTAAATGTTTGAGGCTACCTTTAAACTCAGATCTTCCTGATTCTAAGCTTTATCTACTGCCCCTAATCCATAGTCCCAAATTCTCATCAAGTTCATATCCTTCCTTTTGAAGCTTGTGGGCAGTGACTATCTCATCTCTAGTAGGACTAAAAGTCTCAGGCAGGCCTTCAGTGCTAGAGGAAAATGCTAAGGCCATGATTACGAGGCACAGTGAAAGTTCCGTAGGGATCTGTACTATAGGAGCCACTATATCAGGCATTTGAGGAGTTAAAGTTGTGGTTTTTGCTGTTTGGTCAACCAAGTCATTTCCACGGGCATGAATACTGTTTTCCAGGCTATGCCCTGGAATTTTAATTAACTGCTACAATTTGAGGAAGCAGTAAACAGTCTAATAGATGGGAAACTTGTTTCTGTTTTTAATGGGCTGAGGTGAGGTGAGGAAGTCCTGATGTTTTTATATCATCCCAAAGTCCATAGTTCAAAGTCTCATCCTCAATTTCCATCTCAGGTAAATAGGTGACAGGATTGAATGTGTTTACATCAACTACATTCCCTCCTTTCTCAGAGGTGAATAAATCAAATGGGAGTACTAACTGCACAACAATATTTGGGGCACTGATAATTGAACCAATATCAGTAGCATCTGAAGCCCACAAGCTAGAGGGACCTTGGTTGAGAACCAGATGGTTTGAAGGGGATAAGGAAGGTATTAGGGATAAAGGACACATGGAAGTGGTCATTCCTGGGTCAGATGAAATAGTGGCCTATCCTAGGAAGTGTCTAGGGGCCTCAGGGACCAGGACAAAAGGATGAAAGGCATTGATCCCTCTAATAAAAAGAGAGAATGGTTCTGAGATATGGGCTACAATGGTCTTAGCAATCCTCACAACTGAGATACACTCAGTTCTGGGGAAGGGGAGTAGGGAAGGCAGAGGAATTGAGAACTGAGAGTGTGGCACCAGTGACTACTAGAGGAGACACCTCTTGCCCCTGTGTGAACAAGGAAACATCTCCAACAGGAGTCATGGGGGTAACAGGCATTGCCTATACATGCCTTTCCTTTTGCCACCCTTCCTAACATGTCTCTCTGGAGCCTAGTCATGCTGAGTGATCTGGATTGCAGCAGTATCTCTCAATGCTTTCTGGGGTGCTTTCTGGGGTGTTTTCTGGCACCAACTCCTAATCCCCCCTTTCCCAACTGAGACAACCATGAGTTAATACACATCCAGGTAGCTCGGTCTGTATGAACACAGAGTGAGTGTATGTAAGGAGAATATCCTTTTTAGAGTTTAGTTTCTCAGGATCCACGGCCATGGCAATGTCTAGTTTCCAGCTGTTAGATAATAACTCCTAGAACAGCCCCAAGGATCCTAGATAGTAATTCCTAGAATCATAGTGACAGTCCCATTGCAACTATTCCGTGAGATGTGGGGTGATATAATGTGGTATTTATTATGTTTGGGCTGAATGATGATATTGCTAAAGTTAACCTATGATTCTATTCTTGGCAAGATGTCTTCTTTGTCTATTACCCCATAAAGCTAGTGGGGACTGGTCAGTGGGAATCCATAGAGGCAGCCATGCAGGAACTCATTTGGGATTTGGGTAATACACAGAGGAATGCATGTACCTGCCTCAGCTGGCCCCCATTGAGGTTTGAGGGGACTTAGGGGAGTGTATACACTGTGCCCATCTCAATTGACCTCATCAAGATGTAGGGGTTGTTCTTCCCCGCCCCTTCTCACTGG
The DNA here is from genome assembly GCA_028627135.1 of Pseudochirops cupreus. Classification (NCBI taxonomy): domain Eukaryota; kingdom Metazoa; phylum Chordata; class Mammalia; order Diprotodontia; family Pseudocheiridae; genus Pseudochirops; species Pseudochirops cupreus. The sequence continues at coordinate 136,991,366 of CM053580.1, read as the reverse complement.
CCCCTGCAAGAAGGGTGATTAGGGACTGCTATAGGAGCTGGTGCTCCCATTATCAGTAACTCCGTCTTGAGAAGACTAGACTAGAACAAAGTAAGATTATTAACCCCTCCAAAGATGTCTTTCTGCCCTTCCTGTCCAATCATATCAAGAATGAACCTGTTAGAGGCTAGAGTCCAAAAACTCCAGTGCCTCCCTGTGTTATCTGTGAAATGGAGTCAGAGCTGTTCAGCAAAACCAAGGATATCCCCCTGTGGCTGGGACACTCCTTGGTAATAGCCTGGAGTTCTCCATGCGGCCACAGTTTGAAAGCACAGCTCCTGATCAAGCCACTCTCCTCCTGGTGTTTTTCTGGAAGTACTTTGGCTTGCACTTTGGAAGGGGACATAGAAAGTGAGGAGCTGGTGGAGTCTTTTCATAAAGGTGTGTATATTTTAGGTAATTGGGTAGTCTGGGGGTTGTCAAGGAGAAGGTTTTCAACTGATTTAATACTTTCTGTCACTGATTCTAACTCAGACCTATTCTCTCTTTCCTTTACCTCTGAGTACCATTTATTATAGCTGCCCCCCTCAAGAGGCTGACTTTCCTTATTCATCAGTTTCTGTCTTAAATACTGTAGTTTGCTCTCATCAAAGCTGCCCCAATGAGGCCAGTAAAGTTAAGGGTCATCAACCATAGTCAAATCAACCCAGTCCTGGTAATGTAAGGGACAGTCAAGGCTATGTTTCTTATACATTTGAAAGGCACATTTTGGGGGTTTGTCAATAGGAACTGCTATATCTTCCCCCATGCCTTTACCACACACCTGTCCCATTTAAAGTTATACTCAAAGATAATAACACTATTTAATTAACAAATACAAATAATACAGAGATACAAACACACTATAAGGGGCTATAACCACACAAGTACACAAATTCAAATATCCCATACTGTGCTAGGAATTCATCTGAATTATAGAGGTGAACATCCTACAACTCTAACCAAGTGCACAATTAAAAAGTTAATTTCAACTGGTTTAACTGCACATAAAACCAATCTCCTAAGCAACTCTTCAGGCAAAACATTTTTTACCACATTGCAGAAATAAAAAAAAACCAAAAAACTTGCAGTCCATAACTCAGACAGCATGTATAAAAGAGAGAAGGAAAAAACCACAGACCATAGCCAGCCTCGAATTACAAGAGAAAAGATGCACACAAAGCCAAATCAGTATGCCAAAAAACAAAACGAAAAAGTACAGGTCTTACCAAAGTGTTCCAGATCAAGAAAAGAGGCCCTGGGGCATTCCTCACAATGAAAACCCAGATTTGATCCGAGACTTGGCCTTTCATAGTGGAATGAGAGTTGGAAGCATTGAGTCAAGTGAGATGGGACTCTGGGAAAAAAAAATCCAATTGCCAGACCCCTTCTCCCCATACTGAAAAGCTCAAGGCTTCAACCTATTGATTCCCTTTGAAAACCTTTGACACAAATTAATGTTAGCAGGATTTTTACTAAGCCCATCTCTAACCTGAAAATGCTTGGGGCTGCACAAAGCAGGCCTAGAGACAGAGTAAACAAGTAGTTTAATTAATTAATTTTAGAGTGAGGAATGTTTTCAGAGCTGAAGTAAAAGCACAGGTTATGTACTTAAGTCACATGTAGGAAAGGTGGGTTACAATCATTTAGTGGTTTCTCACAAGAAACCCACAAGTCCCACAATATAACAATTCTGGTCATAATTTTCTTGTATTACTCTCATTTCTTTTCCCAGTTTTCCTTTGCCACTACTCTTATTTGATTTTTAAAATTATTTTTCTGCTCTTTTTAAATCTCTTTTCCATAAAGCCTATATCAGATTACAGGCCATCTTGGGGAGAGGAGGGGAAGGGAGGGGAAAAAATAAAACTTATGTAAGTAAATGTTGGAAACTAAAAGTAAATAAATTAAATTTTTTAAAAAAATCTCTTTTTAAAAAAATATCTTCTAGGAATTCTTGGGCTTGTGTATTCATTTTTCCTTAAGGTTTTTCTTGTCAATGTTTTCATGTTATTGTTGTCTTCTGGATTTGTGCCCCGAGCTTCCTTCACCATAGTAGCTTTTTATGGTTAGTTTCTTTTCTTGCTGTTGTTGTCTGCTAATTTTTCCAATCTATTTTTTTTTACTTTGGTCTATATGTTAGAGTTGGACCCCGCTTAATCCTGGGGTGAGTGTTGGCATCACTGTCCTGAGCTCCTTTTTCTTTTGCCTTGCTGTTTTCACAGCTGCTTCTGGAGGTCTGTAAGTGTTCGGTGCTTTTGAGTTAATGTAATTCATAGAGAGGTAACGTCACCGCTGTCCTTACCCCAATAGAGGTCCTGCTCTTTCATGATCACAACTCCTTTCCTCTTTGGAACTATGACCCCCACAAAGGTAAGACTTCTGGTCTCTTATGACCATAAGCATTACTCTCTGCCCTACAACTGCAACCCAGAACTACACAATGGACAATGGGATTGCCAAATAGTACCTGGTTTTGCAACCTAGTGCTAGCACAAAGGTCGCTGGAGTCTCTTTCTGACTAGGTGTTTAATCCTCAGCATCTCTGGATTGTGAGAGGTCATAGTGCCATTGCTGCCTCTACCTCCAAGGCCTATAGCTGGTCTTTCCCCAGTACTACACTCCCAGTTAGCCTCCACTCCAGCACCACAAACCTCTTCTGTCTTCTTAAATTGTAAAATATCTCACCCCCACCTTTTGTTGGTTATGCTGCTTTAGCATTATTCTAAAATTGTTTAGAGGAAAATGCAGGGACATTTTAGTTAGAATGCTCCCTTTATTCTGCCTTCTTGACTTTGCCCTTTCAATATAAGATTTAAAAAGCACTTTCTTTGCAAAAATCCTGGGGGAATGAGGGAGAGTACTATTATTTCCATTTCATAGATGAGGACACTGAGACTCAGAGTCTAAGTCCCCATAGTCAGTAAGTAGTGCAGATGAGTCAAGATCATATCTTCTGACTGTAAGACCAATATTCTTTATAACGTACCTCACTGCTTCCCCTCAAATTGGCTGAAAGAGAGAGGTTAGGCTAGAGGAAAACTCTTGACTCGTAACTGATCTGCTTCAGGGCTCCCTTAGAGGCCTCGTTCTGTTTGATATGTATTGTTTAGTCACTGACTTCAATGAATATATCAATGACATACTTACCAGATTTGAGGAAGGTAGCAAACTAGAGGAGATAACCAACCTACTGGATGGAAAAACCACTGGCCAAAAATATGTCAGCAGGTTGAAACAGTGGGGTGAATTTTATTAGGTTAAATTCAATGGAGAGAAATATAGTTTTGCCATTAGATTCCAAAAATTGACATTTAAATTAAGGATATGAGAAATGTGGCTTAATAGTAGTTCCTGTGAAAACAAAAACAAAACACCAGTGGGTTTAGCTGGCTAAAAATTCAATATAACGTAAGATATTATACGGCTACTAGAAAACATGACATCAGCATATTAAGAAGAGTATGTTACAGTATGGCATATCTGTAATCAATTTCCTCATCTGTATAATAAGTCCATTAGCCTATATGATTGATATCAAGGACTCTGAAATCCTATTACTGGCATTTCCTCTAGCAGTCTGTGAGTCTAGTGCCTAGAACAAGGGGAAATGCCTTGTACTGGTCAGATGGCTTTGGGAATAACAAGTTCAATTCCAGACACCACATTGTAAGAAGGTCACTGACATACTGGACATCCAAAAGAGGATGATTCAGATGCTTGCGGGGTGGGGAGAGGGAATGTCTCAAACCATGTCCTGTGAAAAAAGATTGAAAGCACTTGAATGTTTAGCCTAAAATAGAAAAAAAAATTGGGAGAAGCATGAGAGCTATTTATAAATATTTGAAGGGCTATTGTCTGGAAAGGGGATTATAATTGTTCTGTATAGCTCCAAAGGATAGAATTAGGACCAACACGTGGAAGTTACAGGGAGGCGGACTTTGGCCCAACATAACAAAGAACTACCGATTAGAGCTTTCTAAAAAGTACAATAGACTATCTCATGAGCTAGTGAGCTGACCATCACGGAAAGCATTCAAACAGACTTCATGATCCCTGGATAGAGATGTTATCAAAGAAATTTGTATGTGAGGCTGGAGCTCACACTAAAAAACTCGGTTTCTTTCTTTAGAGTTTCTTTTTCTACTTTAAGATGAGCTGCATGAAGCCTTTCCTCATGTTTCCAACTGCTATTGTTCTTCCTCCCAACCTACCTTGCATTTAACTACTTTGCATATATTTGTATAATTAACTTCACATTTATTCTATTTATTCATCCATTTGGACTTGTCACCTCTTTCTTTAGGAGAAGGGAAAGGGGAAAGGCAATTACTAAATACCTCCTATGTGCCAGTCCTACTGCATTTGATGCTCACAACGACCCTGACAAATAGGTTCTATTTTTTATCTCCATTCCACAGATGAGCAAAGTGAAGCCCATAGAAATTAAGTGACCTACTTAAGAATCACATCATCAATAAGTGTCTGAGGCTGCATTTCAATTCAGATCTTCCTGACCCCAGGCCAAGTGCTCAGTCTACTACTATGTCACCCAGCAGCCTCTCCATTGAATTGGAATTGCGTTAGACTCAAGGCTCCTTATGTATAGATGTTGCATCACTCCTTGTGCTTGTGCCTAGGCACTCCCTGGCATTTAGTAAGCATATAATAAATACTTATTGATTTGATTTTTAAAAAAGTCAGGAAACACCAAATCTTGCTTATCTGAAATTCTGTTTGCAACCTAGTCTAATTTCATGGTGTAATGAGAATTCACATTTACAGTGATCGTTCTGGGGGATAGCAATTGTTCAATAAATATGAACTGAATTTAGTGCAACCTGAGTTGCTAGAAAATGGTCCCAAGATCAAATCTGAGAAGTTATCTCCTTTCCTCTCCTTTTCTCCTCGCTGCTCCTAATCCAAATGGTTATTGGTAAGTGTGGTTACAGCAACGATTTTATTTGGAGTGAACTTTGATAACATTCTAGAGGTCTTGTCATACAGAGGGCTCTTTTTTCCCCTTTATTAAGTTATTTATTTATTTGTTTGTTTTTTAAATTTTATTTTAGTTTGCATCATTCATTTCCACAAGATTTTGAGTTACATATTTTCTCCCCGTCTTTCCCCCACCCACCACCCCAAAACAGCCATCCCAGTGTTTCCCCCCTCCCCCAGTCTATTCTCTCCTATGTCACTTTTCGGTAGGGCAGGATGGATCTGCCAACTGCAGTGCCTGTGTATCTCAAGTGCCAGTTGGATGTAGTCAGTAATAATAATAATAATTGCATATATATATATATGTATATATATATATACATATATATATATATACATACATACATATAGATATATGGATATATAGATATATAGATATATAGATATACAAAGATAGATAGATAGATACACATTCATAACATTTGATT
>CM053580.1:136963805-136985422 GCA_028627135.1 Pseudochirops cupreus | reverse complement strand
TGATAAACTGGACTATCCTCAACAACGCACAGCTAAAGACAACTCTACAAGCCTCAGGATGGAAGGAGATACCTAAACTCAGAGAAAGATATAGAAAGACTATAGTTTAAATGGAGACTGAAGCAAAACATGCTATCGTTCTTTTAAAAAAAAAAAGAAGAGATTTATAAGGAAGAATTGTTTATATTCTAACGAAGGAAAGGATTATGCAAATGTCTCTTCAAAATTTTGTCTTCATGAGTCCTAGAGAGAGTCAAATAGAACAGCCTAAAGGGGTTTTATTATGTTTTAATTCTCTTAAAGGAAGAAAGGAAAAGGAGGAGAATGGGGAGAGAGGAAGGAAAATGTAGGAAAGGTGGTGGAACATTTTAATCTCATACAATGGGGTATGTAAGTATAAGGCTATACAAATGAGAATGGAATAGAAGAAGCAGGCAGCACTTGAAACTCACTTTCATCTGAAGTGGTTAAAGGAAGGTTAAACACACACACGCAAAGAGAATTTATTGTATAAATATATTCAAGTCATTAGGGAAGCAGAAAAAATAAGAGAGAGGTTAGATTTGGGAAGAAGTAGTTATAAGTAAAACAAACTCTTAGTTTGGAGGGAAGTTCAGTAAGAGGAAAGAAAAGGTGACCTCAAACAAAGGAGACAAGGAGAAAAGAAAGGGAAAAGTATGAAAAAACAGGATGAAGGGAAATATACAATTAAGTATCACAACTATGAATGTGAATTGGATGAACTCGCCCATCAAATGGCAGAGGAGAAAGTATTTACAAGAAGCATTTTAGCTAAAAAAAATCACTGCACTACTCTAACTAAAGAAAGTACGGTAACATCCAATGAACTAGAGATTTAAAAAGAAGCTTCCTATTGAAGAATGATCCTAGAAAGTCCAGCAGGTTGGTTGTTCAATAAAGACACTTCCCAGTAGGTGAGAAATCTTTTTGGCCCAATTAGACAATAGCTGCCCAGTTGGGCACCAGCCTAACCAAGTGAATGAGTGAACTGCTTGTTTCAGCCCAGCAGTGACCAAACCTAGCAATGAGAGATAGTTCAACACCTGAGAAGTTGGCCCAGACCAACCCAGCTCAACCCAGAATTGAATCAATCTATCCAGCAGAATCCATGTCCTCTGAGAAACAAGCCCCATTGAGCAATGAGTCCTACTAAAACATCATGCCCTATAAGGCAAGCAGAGCAATGCCCACATTGAATTTTGTGAGGATGCTAGAGAAAGAAGGTTATCATGAGTTTTCTGTTCCACAGCTGTTAGTCACCTTGGACACTTGTGCTCCCTACACATGTTCCTTATATCACTATTCTTTAAATTTATGTCCACTCTTTCCCTGACAGACTCTGTGTGTTTATAAAGGAGATTTTTGGAACTGACTGCTGTTCTTGCTATGCCATCTGAATGAATGTCTTTTCTAAAACACAGAGTCTGTTGGTTGTTGGTTAAGGGGAAGTATGCTAATTAGAGCTTATAAGCTACAGTGTTAGAAGAATAGCTATCCACAGAGTTACCCCCTAGAACCTGAGGTAACAGCAGATGTTCTAGGGACACAAGCTACCAATGCAAAAGTATATTAGAGAAGTCAAGTCAGAAGACTTACTATACAATTAAATTAAATCTGTCATAATTTGTAATTTTTTTATTTCTTGTAGATATGCATATATAAAAATTTCTGATTTTCAACATTAGTAACTCTGTTCTAATTTCAATTTTATTAAAATGTATGGTTTTGTTGGATTTTTTTTTTCTTTAAGAGAAGGCTAGGATTTTGAGTCCTCTATAATGGGAGGTTATGAGAGAAATTTTTTGCTCTGCCATCCAATCAGAGGGACATAAACAATTAAGTGTGTACAGGTGGTAAGTGGATACAATGCCCAGACCTGGAATCAGGAAGACCTTGGTTCAAATCCAGTTTTAGACACTTCCTCATTGGATAACTCTTGGCTAGTCAATCTCTGTTTGCCTCAGTTTCCTCAATTGAAAAATGGGGGCAATAAAAGCACTTACTTCCCAGGGTTATTGTGAAGATCAAATGAGGTAACAATTATAAATAAAATACATAATGTTATAATATGTGTAATACAATTATACAGTAATATATTGTTATATATAACACATATGAAAAATTCCAGGCAATTATAAAACTTATGCACAGTAAGTAAAATGTATGTTCATACAGAAACCTCTCTGGGGTGGCTAGGTGGCTCAGTGAGTAGAACACTGGCCCTGGAGTCAGGAGGATCTGAGTTCAAATGTGACCTCAGACACTTGACATACTAACTAGCCGTGTGACTTTGGGCAAGTCACTTAACCCCAATTACCCTCCAAAAAGAAAAAAAAAGAAAAAAAGAAACCTCTCTGAGACTAAATTTTGAGGGCAATTACACTTATAAGACTTATTTCACGTGGCTGATATGAGGAAAATATTTTGTAAAATGTAAAGCCCTATGTAAAATGTAATTTATAAAGTGGAGAGTTTTAGACCTAGAAGTAACATTAGAGTCAATTTCTGTAAAAATGAGAGAACTGAAGCCTAGAAGCTAAAGTCACTATGTCAAAGGTCACACAACTTGCATATGACAGAGCCAGGATTAGAACCCAAGTTTTCTGTTTTCAAGTGCTCATCTTAGTATACTAGGCATCCTTTTTTTTTTCTTTCATGAGTATAGACTCAAAGTTACAATCAGCCTAGTCTATCTGGATGACCATTTCCTCAAGTATTAATTGAGTTGTGACTAGGACAGGGCCACAGGAACATAGGCCCTGACTGGGAAACATAAAGTGTGCCAATAACATCATCTGAAAGAACCACTTCCTGACTCAAATCCTGATCCTCCTTTGCCTGGCGTAGTCCCCAGAAGTAGCCCAGATCTGGGGCATCCCTCCTCCCTTCTGCAGTCGGGAAACAATATAGATAGTAACATTCATTGCTTCCTCCTTCCCAAGCTCCTTCTTTGTCTGTCCCCCCCCCCAACCCATAGTTGCCTAATTCTTGGGGCATATTTTCATTCTGCCCTGCACCATAATAAGGTGTACCATTCCAGGCTTCCTCCTCCCTAACTCTTCTCCTGCCCATTCCTATCCCCTCACAACTGGAACAGTGTCTTCATCCTTTGGTACACTTGATTCTCTAGAGAATCACATTTCTAGTGCTGGAAAGGCTCTCAGAGGGCATGGTTGTCCAACTTTCTCATTCTATAGATGAGGAAACTGAGACTTAGGACAGCTAAGTAAGTGATTTACCAAAGGTCACACAGAACCCAGGTCCTCTAACTCCAGAACCCACCTTATTTCCACTCTACTTTGCTTGCTTCCCTCTCCTCTGTTCTGCACCCCAGCAGAATGGGAACCTCATAGTGTCTGAAGGTATACTTCATAGTACTCCACACCAAGTGAGCTCCCTTCCCCTTATTTCTGCCATCAGTGACGGTAGCAGTAGCCTTGTCAAGGAATGCATTTTCTCCTCATGATTGCTGGACCCCTGATGAATGTCTCTTCATTCCATTGCTTGCCTCAGGTTCAAGTTCCTTAGTTATGGTTTTGGAATTATGGAATTTGTATTCACTGGGATACAAGTTCTAGTAGAATCCCACTAGCCATAAATATAGAGAGGGTGATTGAGAAGAAAGCACTTGCAAAGATAATTTTTAAAATTATATAATCTCAGGACCAACTCTGGAGGAGGAGCTAAGTTCAAATCCAGCTTCACACACTTGACACTTAACTGGCTGTGTGACCTTGGGCAAGTCACTTAATCTCAATTGCCTTGCCTTCCCCCCTCCAAAAAAAATTATATAATCTCTAAAAATGATTATATGTGTGTGTCTACATGTATATACATACATATGCATACATACATGTGTACATGTGGGTATTATATATAACACATATACATATGCACACATATATACATACATACACACGTGTGTGTGTGTGTGAGTGATGGGAGAAAGAATGGTGAGAGGCATTCTGGGAATAAAGAACATCAGTGTGGTAAGCAACGTCCTTCACATGGGGTGTTGTTGCAAGGCTTAAAGGGAGACAGAATAGACTCTTCTTTCCCCACTGTTTTCCAAGGGTGATTTTAATTCCTTCTAGGAAGGGAAACAGAAAGATGGGTCAGAGGCTGTCACTCTTCTATACTCACAGAGAAAGGGTACCAGGTTAAAACTATCTATCTGCTCCCTTAAGTATAATTAGTTTAGGGGATGTGATTTTCAGGTCCAATCTAAATTCTTATAGCTATTCATTACTGAGGGAAGCAGGACCCTTAATCTTCACATCCAAGGCTTGACTCCTTTCCCACTCGATAGCAGTTCCACAATGAATACACATAACACTTAGCCAAGAAGCTTATTTATTCAAATTGGTAGTGGAACAGAAATCAGAGAAAGTATAAACAGGAGAGCAAATACCAGACAATACATGGTAAAGGTGCGTTCCCGTTGGGAGCAAGGTAACCCAGCTCACCCAGAAGAGAGAAGGAGTCCTAGATCTCACCAAAGGGGAAGTTCTTCAAAGTCTCTAGTGTAGCAAGCTAAGGGTAGGGACCTGATAGAGACCGCTGTCTTCTCTCATGTCAGCTTCTTATCACTTTTCCTTCTGCAGCCAGAAGTGGACTTGGCATCTTCTATCTTCTCTCTAGAAAATGGAAGCCAGAAGTGCCTGAAGCCTAAAGAGACTGAAGAGACTCTCTAGCTCAGAGAAGACTGAGGAATTCTGTCTACTACTCCCAACTCCACACCACTCTTTAGATATGTATAGGGCATTCAACTTTACCAGTGAGGAAAGAATCCCCTACCAATGGGCTTTGAGTTTGGGTTACAGCAGCATGATCAAAGCGTAGAGTTGAGAAAGTATAGAAAAAAAAATAGCATCACAGGATTTGGAACAGGATGGTATTTTCATGTTCCAGGTATGGAATCTGACTTGACCTCTGAAGTTCCTTCATGCTTTAATCACTCATTAACATATCCATTTTTTATAGTTGTCACAATGGAAATCAATTACTTTTCTATCTGCAAGACTAAATGAATGATCATTGGGCATGTTTTCAACCTTCTATACCACTCACACATGCATTTCAAACTGGAGATCATGTAAAAAAAAGGTTCTAGGTGGTCATGAAAAGTGGTTATCCCCAATAAAATAAGTAGGAAGACTGAAATTCTGTTAGGACAAACTGATGAAGACTTGGGAGCTGCAGCTGGAAAATTTCCTCTTATATTCAATAGAACAAGCACTGGAGTCAGAAAACCTTGTTTTAACCCTGCCTTTGTCACTGTAAGATACAACCGCCTTAGTCTAAATTTCCCACCCCATTACAATCCTTTTGCCTTCTCTATTATACCCTCGTGCCCCGTGCCAAGCACCTTCCCACTCCACTCTTTTTCAGTTTCCTTTTGTATGCTGTCTTCTCCCTACTAAGACTGTAATTACACTCCTTGAGGGCAGAATATTTTTCATATTTTCAAAATATATTTTTCATATTTGTATCCTCAGCATGTACCACAGTGTGTGGCATCTAATAGGGTAGTTAATAAATGTTTGTTGACTCACGGGGAAGAAGATCATTAGTCCAACACCTTTTTTTGGCAAATTAGGAAACTGAGACCCAAAAAGATACAGTGACCTTCCTATATTCATAAAGTGGTATAAATAAACTCCAACTTAAAGTGAGATTCTTTTAACCCTAACAGATTTTATATATATAATATATATATGTATATACATGTATATATATGTATATATATATATACACCATATAACTAATTTCTGCATAATAAATTTATAAAAATTCTATCCCTTTCCCATAACCCCTTCATATCATTTTTTTTTAATGAATCATTCTTTTTCCACTCTCAGTCTTCATTTTCCCCTTACCTCTGTATTCTTCTGTATTATCTTCTCTCTACTCCTCTGTGGCTTCTTGTCTCTTTTTTCCTCCCAGAGAGAAACTTGATTCAAAATGGAAGAATTACCATAAATATGATTTGTTATTAAAACAACAACAACAACAAAACACTAAGACTATGATTCTTATTTCAGCCGAAGAGGAGGTCTGGTTCCAAAGAATTGACTGAACTGTTCAATGTGTCAGAGTCATATGATTGACAGGCAACTTGAGAAGTCATCTTGTCCTGTTGCTTTTAGGCAGAAACACATTTAAATCATATTAAACGAATGAAAATCTGATCTTTGATGCTTTTCATTTTTCAAAAAATATATTGAAATACAGAAGTACCAATGAGAATATGTCTGAATGTCTCTTTTCGTTGTCATACACACACATATGTATGTATATATTACATACATCTGAATATATGTATATAATATATGCATCATGTGTACACATGTACACACACATACCCATATATAATGTATAAAATGAGTTAAAACTAGTCTTTTTGATAGCTTTGCCCAGAGTTTCCTATCTTTCCACCTAGATCACTTCTTTATATCATCTGATCATGTCCTCTCCCTCCATTACAATGGACAATCCTTTGATCCTTTCCTTTCTCAGTTCCTCTGGAGCCCTGCTTCATTAGTCAGGCATTTACTCTTTTTTGCATTTTAATCTTTCCTTCTCCAATGATTGGCACCTTCCCTGCTGCCCATGAACATGCTCAGGCCTCTTCTATTCTGAAAACAAATTGGAACTTCCAATCATGTCCTACTCCCTCAAGCTGCCATGACATTTCTCTCCCTTATTTTAGTTCTGAAAGTCTAGAAAGTAGTAAAGGCTATTAAGTAGAAAGTCTAGAATGTAGTGTACATTCCTGCTTCCCCATGCTCAGCACTCACACTTAAACCTTTGTTCTCTATCACTCAATGCAACTGCTTCCTTGAAGGTCACTAAATACCTCTGAATCAATAAATGCTCAATTCAATTTCAACTTCTTAACCTCTATGCATTATTGAAGACTATTTTCCTCTCCATGCTTTCCTAAAACTCTTTCCTCCCTTAGATTCCAGAACAAAGTATTATTTTACTTGCTTTGTTCTATTCATTTTTCAAAACTATAAACTTGATAATCACCAACAAGCTTTTGGACAAACAAAACCATTGCAACAAAAATGAAAAGGAGCAAAAAATGTGTGTGTGTGTGTGTGTGTGTGTGTGTGAATTTGCAGCAAGTATCTCAGATAAAAGTCTCAATTCTCAAATATATAGAGAATTGAGTCAAATTTATAAAAATACAAGTCATTATCCAATTGATTAATGGTGAAATGGGCAGTTTTCAGACAGTGCTATCTATAGTCATATGAAAAAATGTTCCAAATCACTGTTGACTAGCAAAATGCAAATTAAAATGCTTCTGAGGTACCAACTCACACCTATCAGATGGACTAATATGAAAAAAAGAAAAATAATAAATGTTGGAAGGGATGAAGAAAAACTGAGACTGCCAACTGATCCAACTATTCTGGAAAGCAATTTGGAACTATGCACAAAAGGCTATAAAACTCTTCATGCCCTTTGATCCAGCAATATCATTATAAGTTCTATATCCAAAAGAATCCAAAAAGGAAAGGGGAGAAGGACTTATTTGTACAAAAATATTTATAGCAGCTATTTTTGTAATGGCCAAGAATTAGAAGCCAAAGGGATGCAAATCAACTGGGCAATGGTTAAACACGCTATGGCATATGATTTTAATGGGATGTTATTGTACTTTAAGAAATGACAAGCAGGGTGATTTCAGGAAAAACCTGGAAAGACTTACTAAACTAATGCAAAGTGAAGTGAGCAGAAGAAGGAGAATGTTATACAGCAATACTGTATGATGAAGACCTGTGAATAACTTAGCCATTCCCAGCAACACAATGATCCAAAGCAATCTCAAAGGACTAATGATGAGCCATACTATCCACCTCCAGAGAAAGAACTATGCTGTCTGAATACAGACTGAAGTGTGCAGATTATTATTTTCATTTTTCTTTCTTCCTTTCTTTCTTTCTTCTTTCTTATTCAAGTCTTCTTATACAAAATGACTAATATGCAAATATACATAACACTATGAACTTCTGATTTGATTTGATTCTTTAAAAAGTATGTACTAAATTTAACAAGATAGCAGCAAAATTTCCCTATTTGTGTCCTCAGAATTTGATGCTGCATTATCAAGATCCTGCTCCTCTGACCATTCTGCCTTTATGTCTTCCAATGGCTTTTATTTCTCCTCCCTCCCTTCCCATGGTAGCATCACAACATAGCCCATATATTCCACACATGAACATACAAGCATGTCAGTGCTGGTGAAGGGTAGGGAGCAAATAAAACTTCAACATAAAGAAAAATTTTGGAAAATTAGATTAAGCAAATGCTCAACTCCATTGCTCCCTCATATGATACTGAATAATTGACCTTGAAACCTTGATTTCACAACCAACTTGTCATTCATTCTTAGCCCCCTGCATTTCAATGCTCTAACACACATCATGGTACCAACTGGCCTAGCTTTGGGGATTCACTTACTTTCCTCCCATCTTGGGGTTTGCCCTTTGTAGATACAAAGGCTATCTAGAGATATGCCTAATCATCAGAATCTGTCATGCCCTTCCCTAAACAGGAACTTTAACTTTTATCTGATTCTGAATAGTAATGTTGTCATGGCAAAAACTACTTTCTGTACAGCGAGTCTCATAGCCTGGGGCTCTGAAAAGATCAAAATTAACATTGCTTTCAGTTGCTACTGTATTGATTCTACAACATTACTTTTTTATGCTGTATTAACTTCATAATTGAGTTAGTATCCACCTAAAGCTATTTTTTTATGTTCTTCAGTTAAGCTTGGAAATTTTGCTTTCCATCAGAGTTAGTTTAAAGGTATAATTAAAAGAAAATTTGCTACCTTTCATACCAGTAGCATTTGGGATACTTTCAGGACATCTGTCTGTTGTCTTCAAACCCCACAAGTTAATCTGGTATCACCCACAAAAGATACGTCTTCTATCCTTGCCTGTCCTTGTGGGATTAGGAGAGATTTTTCTCTCTTCCAAGGGGACAGCAAGTCTGGTTCCTAGCAAAGATTGTAAGATGTGAATGAGTCCCATAAAGCAATTAACATTCCTTAATTGTCAGAAAGGGGCATGACTAACCTCCCCTGAATGCCAGCCTACCTTTCTTTATATAGCCAATTGTAATGGTTCATAACTGCCAAGAGCCTTTCTTTCTTGTATATTAATAAAGAGAGTCTCCTCCTTCTCACTGAGGATACTGGCTTTACTGAGGTGGACAGTCTGACCTCCTTTGTTAACAGTTATACACATCATTGTTTATAAGCTGATTTTGTTCAAGGTATGTACTTCAGTCAACCTTTATTAAGTTTACTCAGGACAGCTCCAAAAATAGTATTAATGGCAATTGCCTTAATGGAGGACATAGTAACAATGCATAGTACATGGATAATTCTGAGGATCAAAAATTCCTGACTTGGCCATTGTTTGGAGTATGTGGCCTGAGCCCTAGGCAGTATCTGGAGGTCTCTAGATTTTTTCACCAAACTTGACAAAGATCTCCTAGCATTCCTTGTGTGGTATAAGTTGGTTGTGGAAATCCATTTCCTAGAGAATTCTCCATAAGGTAGGTCAACATGAGTTTCATGTGTCTGATACATTAAGGTAGATTGCCTATTGAGCCACCCATTTGAAAAGATGGGCTGTGGTAGCATGGTTGTCTGAAGGACCTATGATTTCATTTTGTGTGGGGAATGCTCACTGTAGAAATTTTCCCTATGGATGCAGATCAGCAACTCATCTATAACTTACAGAGTTGCCTGGGGTGATTGATTTGACCAGTATAAGAGAGTTAGCATGTGTCTAAGGGAGGACTTGAACTTGGGTTCTTCTGAAGCCAAGGTTGGCCATCTATCCCCTATGCCATGCTGACTTTTGGGCCATCACTAACCTCATCTAATAATCCCCTACTGGACAAAGTAAAGAAGCTCCAGGAACTTAATATACTTTTGACATTTCCTTTGAGATTGTGTCACTAATATATAGTCACACCCTAGAAAACAGGAAAGGATTCAGAAGGCATTATGCCAGGGGAAGTAGTCACTGATCTTGTGACAAAGGGGCATCACTGCCCAAATTCTCTTATGTGAGAGACCTTTTGAGACCTTGGGCAGTTTGAAGTATAGCCCATCACATAATGCTCTCCTTGGGGCTCGGGGGGCACACAGAGCATGGGGGAATACAAGCAGAACCACAGAGAAAGTCACCTTGAGCAACCAAGTGTGGGGAGCCAAGGAGGCCTGATCCAGTGTGCTCTAATTAGAGCCCTTCTCAATGCGGCTTTTTGTTAAGCTTGCTCCTTGGGTCTCTTTTGTGTATGGGCTACACTTAAAAGGATTTTTACTTGAGATCTTGAGATCAAAGACTTTACCTCCAGACTTTAGGCACCTAGATAACATATTCCTTATCAAATTATCCATTCTGTGTTACTTCCAGGCTATAACAGACTAAGATAAGGGTAATAAAACTTGAGTCCTTTTTTCTTTTACCTCATTTGCTCTATAAAAACCTTGTCCTAAGAATCAATAAATGGAATTCATAGTTTTTCCTTGAACTAGCAACATGGTCTGGCCATTTCTTTTTCACATTTCTCATCATGCTTAAGTGCTGGACACTTAGCAGCCCACAGCAATTGGCATCCACAGAGGACACCTGAAAGGAAGGTCCATAGCAGAGATGGCCCTTACAAGCAGAAGGAACTTCAAAAATCACAAGTCACAGGTTAAGGAAACCTTTTTCAATCAACCTTTTCTTAAGTCATTCTATTCCACCAGGCTGATACAGGGATTTTCAAGCTTTCTATCACCATGGGTCAAATGCATGGGGTTCAAAGTTCAGGAATAATATTTTCAAGTATTAAAGAAAGTAGTTTTAAAAAAAAAGAGGGTTTTGATGGAACAGTTAGAGGAATTTTATTTAGTGTATTTGGAACATTGTTGCCCTGGGTTTCCAAAGGTTAATGCAATAAAATGGGAAACAGAGGGAAAACAGGTAACTGAGAAACTAGTAAAATAAGGAACCCAGCATTCCCCATTTCTGCCTTTTTTCTATGGAATATATTAAAGATATGCTTTACATTAGAAATGAAAGGGCCAAAGGTGGCACAATTAGGTGTAATTCATAGCAAGTCAAAAAAGTATACAAAAAATATCAGGATAAAAATAAGAAAAAATAAATTACTTGCATGAAATACGTGAACAGAAGTTTTAAGGTTTAAGGGTCTCCTTTCCTCCAATCCAACTCTGGCCAAGTTTGATTGTGAGAAAGGCCATTAAAAATAATATTAATAAAAATAATAAAAAATAAAAAGGGAATTTTTTCCCTCAGATCAAAGAGGCAAACTAACAAGAATTTAACTATTTTCCTGCCTCATCTAAAAAAGAAAAGTTTGGTGTATCAGGATGCAACCGAAGGTTAAATTTATTGGTCACTAAGGCAAATTTAGAACAAATAAAGATCTGAAAAAGACAGGTTAAATTAACTGGAAAACATTTCTTAAAAGTCTCTCATCACTAAAGAAAGAGTGCTGAAGGATAATTACAGTGTTTAAATCACCCTCCCCAAATTGGATAAGGAAAGATGCATAACAAATTACATCAAGGTCTCCACTAACAACAACCCTGGGAGCACACATGCTACCCACACTTATTAGGCAGCCTGAATCCACCATTCAGAATTTGCAACTCTAAAAAGAGGAGAAATAACTCTCTGCAACTCTGAAAAGAAGATAAAAAAAGCCTAAATTCTCTATCAATAATTTTTGCATGTGAGGATTTGAAAATTCATCTAATATCATAATGTCATTGTGTTATTGTGGTCTTTCTGAGTGGCACAATTCTATAGTAAAAACTGAATAATCATTGTTAGCCAGAAATAATGTTAGATAAAACAACATTTTTATCTGAGTTTTGTTGAAACTAAAAAGAAAGAGGAAAAAATTTGTGTAGAAACAATTATGTTACTTTATCAGTTCTGCTAAACATTGTTTTATAATGTTTATATCTGCCATATAGAAAACGAGATATTTACAACTTTACCTTGTAGCTACAAAAGGAGGTTACAGTCCCCCCGCCCCAACCTCAGTCTTCTTTCATCCTAGAACAGATTAGGAAAAGAGAGTTCCACTCTTCCCCCCACACTTGAAAATTCACCGGGCAAAGGAAGGAGGGCATAGCATGGTCACATCTCTTATCATGCTTAAGTGCTGGACACTGAGCAGCCCACAGCAACCAAGTTTCTGAGAACCGGCTCTTTAGTTTTCTCTCCTAACAGCATAAGTAGCTCTAGAATCTGAAATCCCATTCAGAGTTGCTAGTACAAAAGTCTGGGCTAACTCAGCTTTTATAGACCATTTATAAGTAGCCTTGGAAGGGGAAGAATGGATGATGCTTTCCTTAGGGTTGCTGGCAAGATCTATTGCTTTCCTGAATCATGGATCAAATGCCCACCCTTGCTGACTGTGTTAACACTTATGCTCCTGTACATGGAAATCTTATGGAAGACAAAGCTGATTTTGTAAAGTAAGCAATCAGACACCCTCACAGGCTCTTCTTCAGACCATAACTTTGAAGCTACTTCTTGTATGATCATTCAGTTGTGTATGACTCTTCATTTGATTGGCAAAGATACTGGAGTGGTGTCCAGTGTGTCCCCATTTAATAAAGGATGCATTGATGCAAATTAGAATTCAGTGACTTGCCCAGCTAGTAAGTGTCTGAGGCCTGATTTGCACTTAGATCTTCCTGACTCCGGTCCCAGTGCTCTATCCACTGTACCACCTAGCTGCCCAAACTGAGGCTGATAGAGGTTAACTGGCTTGCCCAGGGTAAGACAGCTGTAGGAAGATTTGAACTCAGATCTTCCTGACTCCAAGTTCAGCACTCTTATCCAATAGTCTTCAACATAAGCTGTTAACTGAACTGGAACCAACCTCTAATCTGTGGGTGGCTGGAGTCATGCAAAGCAGGCCAGAGGCAGGAGAGCCAGGACATAAAGAGAAGTTTAATTTAAAAGTTAGGAAATGCTTGCAAGCAGGAGGAGGAGGAAGACTTAACATACTGAGTCAAAGGCAATGCTTTATATACATTTATAAAAAAAAACAACACAAGTGGTCTGGACCATTACATAATCATTCTTAGATCTTGAGTAGCAGGTTCCACAGCAGACTCATGTGTGGAGAATGCATGCATTCTTGGGTCCTGTGGGAACTGTCTCCAAGTTGACTGTCTCATAGCAGGGTACAATGACAGAGTTAGTGTGGTGGGAACAGGAGTGCAGTACGTGGTTCAGTTCACTTAACATTACAAGAAACAGGGATTGTAAGCATGTCAGGAGGTGTGATAGATGGCTTTAGGCTGCAGCATATTGACTCTTAGGTCCCTGGGAAATAGGGGGGCAGCAATTCACTTTGCCAGAGGCTGAGATCATCCAGAGGGCAGAAGAATATTGTCATGCCAAGCTCAGGTCACAACCTGCTTGGTGGGCCTTAGCTCTGGGAAACAGGATATTTACAAATACCTTGACATCTGCCCCTTTTGGCCAAAGGGAGGATGTCTAAAAAACTTCTCTGAACTCTGATGCCAAGCATGAATCATATCTGACAGCCAATCATGTAGTCAGAAAATGTTAAAGGCAAGGCCTAGCATTAACCAGGTGGGAAATTTTCCTTTTCAGAAAGAAAGCAACATAATGGAAAAACAGAATCAGGAGAATCCTACCTAGGCCATGTCTGAGGTTATCCTCAAAACCTTTCCCAGGCACAGACGTACAACTTTAGCAGTTCCCAGACTGTATACACTTGCCATTTTCTATTGGCTTCATGACAATTCAGACAACTATCTCTGTAATCAAAGCTCAAAACAATAGTAAATTACAGTCCCAGGAATTTTTATCTAAAATAACAAATTTACCACCCACAATTTAGGGTTTGAATATCTTTCCTAGTGTTTCCCTAACAGTTTTTTTAATCTTTTACTTATAAATTAAAACTACCCATATTCTGGGCTTCAGACATATAGCAAATTCTTGAGAGTTGACTCATCACTAACATATTGAAGCTACATCTTTAAATCACCATATGTACTTTCATAAGAGCAAAGATTTTCAAATGAAAATTTGCTATTATAGTAAATAATAGTAGTAGTAGTGGTGATGGTGGTGGTAGTAGTAGTAGTAGTAGTAGTAGTAGTAGTAGTAGTAGTAGTAGTAGTAGTAGTAGTAGTAGCAATAGCAGCAGTACCTTTTTTATAACAAAATTTACTAACAGTTTTCAAATATCCAATTTTTAATCAGATCCCTTTGGAAGCGCAATTTGTATATCACAGCGTCCAGGTTAAAAGAAAAGTTTTATCCAACAGCATTTCTAGTTTGCAGTGGCCTCTCAAATTTTACAATATAGATTTAGAAATACAACACAATCGAGAAATGCAATAACAAAACCAATAAATGTTAAATGACATTAATTGCATTTTCAAATTGTTACATATAAAAACCATTGATCTTATTAAGTTGGACGTTTTAAAATCACTCAAGAGTTATGAGGCATGGGACAATTATTCATTTAGAGAAATAATAATGA
This sequence comes from Pseudochirops cupreus, assembly GCA_028627135.1. Lineage (NCBI taxonomy): Eukaryota > Metazoa > Chordata > Mammalia > Diprotodontia > Pseudocheiridae > Pseudochirops > Pseudochirops cupreus. The sequence continues at coordinate 136,970,809 of CM053580.1, read as the reverse complement.
CGTTTTGTTTAGCATATGCCCCTCACTGTTTAAGCGTTTTATAATCATACCATTTTGATCTCACAATGACAACCCTGGGAAGTGTGTACCATGATTATTTTTCTCTTTACAAATCAGAAAACTGTGGCAAATAGAGCTAAGAGAATGTCTAAGATTACACAGTTAATAAATTTCTACGACTGGAACAGAGAAAGGTGTACTCACCAAGGGCAGAGACTGACTGGCTTCCCCACCATATACTGCCATGTTAGGGATTACCAGGGTCACCCAATCTCTCACAGGCAGCAGCTGGGCAGGACCTGCCAAGGACTAGATCTGCCTTACCAACTGATTGACTGGACTTTGGGGATGCAGCAGAGGGTACTGCCTAGGGGCTGAGGTAGCTGATGCCAGGACCTTCCCATTAGTGGTGGTTGCTGGTGACAGGGGAGGGAGAATGCTGGCTATGAGGCCTGACCTTCCACCTCCCCCCCCACCCCTGAGAGCTGAAGGCATTGCTGGGGTTGGGGACACTTGCAGCTGCTGGGGCAGGGTGGACAGGATATACTGCACCTAAGAGATGCCCCATAGTTGCCTAGAGGGGCAAGTTGAAGGATGTCGAGGGGTATGGGACCTTTGTGAGAAGCCCCATGGCGGCTGCTGTTCCCCAACCTCCACCAGGTGGGGCAGAATGCAATTCAAATTTCCCTACAAATCTCTAGAATTCTCTTCTCTTAATCTGATTTTAGATGAGAGGGATTAACAGAGAGACATGGGCTGTTATGATTTTGTTAGCAATCCCTACAACTGAGATATACTCACGACTCCAGGGAAGGAGAGTGGAGAAGGCAGAGGGGTTTACTGAATATCCTCCTCCTCTTGCCATCCCTCCCTGGAGATGCATCATGCTGAGTGATTGGGATTATGGGAGGATTCCTCAATACTTTCTGGGGTACTTTCCTTTTTTCAGCATCTACCCTAGTCTTTATTCTACATTCTGTTTTCCAGTGACCAGGTTTCTTACAGTAAAAACAGACTCCTAGCTTGCATCTCTTGTTGATTAAAAGGATCATGTACTCCTTTCCTAATGGTGCAGAAGGGGCTTAGGGACTAGTTTTATCCTCTTGTGCTATCTATAGTCTTGAGGCAATGATACAATGTCAGAATGTTGCCAATCAGAAATACCAGCTTAATTCATTTAGAGATGGGTGGGTGAAGTTTATTAACAAAATAGAATAAAAACTGAAAAGTTAAGGAAGGATTAACAAGAGTTTGCTGTAAGATACAAATTGTTGACTTCTTTTTCACTCTCTGATCACTACCAAACTACCTTCTTCATTGCCTTAGAACAATGAAGCTATTAATCTTGCTGAATTACTTTTTAAAAATCTTTGAAAACTTTTATAAGATGTAATCCTTATTTTTCCTTAAAATTAATCCTACAGGGTGGTACCCCAAAACTTACTAAGATGTTTCAGAAGGGAGTGAGTTCCTATACTTACTTCAAAGTCACTGGAGCTCTCTCTTGCAATCTTAAAATGGTTCATTGCTAAACCCCTTAATGATTAATTTCCAAACCTTCAGAGTCTGCTAAGATGTTTTTAGTGATTATACAACTTTGATTATCTAACATTATTTCTGTAATTACAACTTTGCCAATATTGAAACTACAGAAAAGAAGTGCCTTACAGGTTTTTTCAATTTCTTTTTTTATAACCTAATCTCCCATAGAAATCCTAAAATGGGAGTTAGTCCTGCTTCAGCTATGAAAGTTTATTAATCTTTCTCAGTGTTCTAAAGCCCTCAGGCTACAGCCTTAGAAACTTTCTAATTGGTGGCATTTTAAATCTTTCATTGTAACAGAGTCTAGCTCACAACACAAACCTGACACAAACATTCTATGTCTTACAAAGACAAAGACACAGACAAAATGACACGACAAATACAAATAACAAAGTGCACAAATCCAATTTTACTCAGTTGACTCAGGGCACAGAGAGCCTGAGATGCACAGAAAAAAAAACACAAAACAAAACAAAAAGGGAGGCATACACAGACCACAGTCACACAGAGGGGCCAAATTATAAAGGTGTGCTGTTCATGGAGCTAACTGAAAATTCACTTACCCTCCAGGGAGCTTAAGCTGGAATAGAAGCAGGTAAGGGTTTCCTGGCCTGGGAAGCTGGAGCCCAGCAGAGTGAGCAGGAAAAGTTGATTAGGAGAGGCATATAGTGCTGAGGCATGCAGAGAAAAAAAAAGTCACACAGCAGCAAATTTACATAGGCACACAGAAAAAGTGGTGTGTATTGGATATTCTTACCAGAACCAGGTCGAGGGAGAGGTACTGGAGTTTTCCTCACAAAGAAAGGTGAACTCAATCAAGGGTGAGTTCAGGAGATTAGAGCAAGAACAAAGGCCAGAAGACTCATCAGATTGGGGGGAGGGGATATCAGACTCCAGAGAAATAAATTTCTGGTGGCACCTAGTCCATTCCTACTGGTACTGAAGAGTCCAATAACCTGCTTCCATGTCCAATTCCACTTCTGATGCCAATTAATGTCAACCAGACTGGAACTAGCCTCAAACCTGTGGGTGGCTGGAGTCACACAAAGCAGACCAGAGGCAGGAGAATCAGGACACAAAGAGAAGTTTAATTTCAAAGTAAGGAAAGGGTTGTAAGGAGGAGGAGGAGGAGGAGGGCTTAATATGCTGAGGCAAAATAAAAAAAAAATTAAAAACCACAAGTGATCTGGACCATGACACAATAATTTTTCCTGGGTCCTGTGGGAACAGTCTCCAAGTTGATTGTCTCATAATGGGATACAAAGTCAAGGTTACTGTGGTGGGAACAGTAGTACAGTACCTGGTTCAGCTCATTTCACAGGTACAAGAAATAGGGATTATGAGCATATCAGGAGCTGTGATGAATGGCTTTAGGATGCAACACACATTGGCTTTCAGGTGCTTGGGACATAAGGGGCAGTGAACACCTAGTGTTGGTCAAAGCAATACACTTTGTCAGAGGGTGAGATCATCCAGAAAGCAAAAGATTATTGTTATGTCAAGCTCTGTTCACAGCCTGCTTGGTGGGCCTTAGCCCTGGAAAACAGGGTATCTACAAATACCTTGATGGAGCATATCCATCAGGAGGAAATATTGACACATGTTCAAGTCCGGTTGTCTACTCTCCAAAAGAACACAAAGCCAACACCCAAAGAAAGATTAATCTTAAACCTCCAGTGCCTCTACTCACAGCTGTGCTTTCTTCCTAGTGAGGCCCAGTAGCCAGTTCAAAACCCTACACATAGGTATGTGGCAACCATGACTATGACACCATGTTGGGTGATATGTCTAGTCCTGGGAGCCGTGTGCTTGGCCAAAGTACCAATAGCCTTTCTATGCTCCTTGCCAATCCCTGATGACCCATGGTGATCTTTTTTTCAAATGACTCCTCTGACCTAATTCTAATATCCTTTTGTGCAGGAAGTATTTTCTAGTCTCCTCAGCTACTAGTGCCTTCATGTCTAAGGTTTTCTTATGTCTGCTATTCACATGACTTGCTTACACATAATTATGTACATGTTCTCTCCCTAAATAGAAAATAAGTTCTTGGTTCTGCTCATTTCACTCTTCATTATTTTGCACAAGTCTTTCCACATTTTTCTAAGCTCATTGAGCTCATTATTCCTTATACCACAGTTGTATTCTCTCACAATCATATGCCACAACTTGTTCAGCCATTCCCCAATTGATGGGCATCCCTGCAATTTCCAGTTCTTTGCATTCAGAGAAAGAACTGATAAGTAGAAGTAACTATAGAATATTTTTACATATATATGCCTATTTGTATCTAATGGTAGCCATTTCTAGGTTGGCAGTACAGGGGACAGAAGAAAATAAAAGGAAATAAAAGAAAAAAAATACATTTCCATGATAACTTTGTTGCCTATTTAAAAGGAATAGTAAGTTGTACACAGTAGATTTGCAGTCTCATGTGCAATCATCTTTTTTTTTATTACCCTATGTTCTGGAAATGCTTGTTTTATTCCATAAATTAAAAATAAAATACCTTATAAAAAATGGAATATGTTCCTACAGAACAGAAACTGTTTTCACCTTTCTTTGTGTCCACACTACCTGGTACAGAGCAGGCATCTAATAAATGCTTGTAATTGATTGGAGATTGCTCATCTCCAGTAGGGTTCTCAGGTAAACGGATATATTTGGAGTGGTTTCTTCATAGATCTTCAGGTTAAGATTCACTTTTCCATGGCATGCCATCCATAGTCCAGGGAGTAAAAGGAGCACACAAACAGAATTCCAGAATACCTTATCTCTAATATTCTAACTCCTACCATCAGGGAGACTGGGCCACCATACTACCTCCTATGGAATTTTGTTATAATAATTTAGTCCTTTTGCTTACCCAGAACATGTTCTTTCCTATAAATTATGTTTTACCCATTCAGTTGTTGTTGTTGTTGTTGTTTTTCCATGCACTGAATTTCCAGCAGTCAGTGATGACTTAGGAGAGCTGCAGTCACCCAAGCTGACTTGTAAACAATCATGAGAGCAGTTAAAGTGACATACCAATACCAGCTTGACACCATCACATCAGATCTTTAACACTGAGGACTAGATCTTGAGGACTAGATTGTCCCACAACCTCAATACCAACTGATCATGGCAGGTAGGTTACACAGTGGATAGAGTGGTGGGCCTGAAGTCAGGAAGAACTGAGTTCAAATCCAGATTCAGATATTAACTGTGTGACCCTTAAGTGTGACCCACTTAACCTTTATTTGCCTCAGTTTTCTCATCTGTAAAATGTGAATGATAATAACATCTACTTCTCAGGTTGTTGTAAGGATCAAATGGGATAATAATCATAAAGCACTTAACATAATGCCTGGCACATAGTAAGCACTTTCTTAATGCTACCTATCATCATCATCATCATCAAACGTATTACCTTCTCAGAAACGGAAAGTGGTAGCAGATCCTTTCACATCATTTTGGTCATTAATCTAATGTTCTACTGGCTAGCGTTACCTTCTCAAAAACTTTTGCATTTGGTCTTCAATCAATAATCAAAACAAGTCTTTATTGTTTTCTTGTTATGTTAAGTTTCATATGCCATTAGTCTTTGCTCATCTTGAATCTGAACCTCAGCTGATGAATCCTTCTCCTTGGGCCTCCTCCCATTCCTTTCCCCCTCAGCTTCCACACACATAGGCACACTAATTGTGGATAGTTAAGAGGAATACAAAGTTCCACTTAACTAAAGGAGACAATGGAGCTAGTTCCAGTGCCTAACAGAGCAGTAGACCCCCTTCTTCCTACCAACCTGGATTTTTAGTTTCTTCTTGCTATTCTCCAATTTCAGACCCTGGTTCCAAGATTTTAAGAAGAAATTTTCCTCCAGTCCCATACTTCATCCCATCAACCTTCCCTCACACCTCAACATTACCCCCCCCAACACACACACACACACACACACACACACACACACACACACACACACACACACAAATACAAACACACGATGATTTATCTAATCACTGGCACCTGTTGTGTTAGAAATATTTCTTTAGCACCTTTTTTTCTCTCTCCCAGAGTAGAGTTTCAGGTAGCTAATGGGGAGATGGTATAAAGCCACACACTAGCAGCTTTCCAGAGGACTACAGCTGTGAACAGCTTTAAGGTACTGATCACATAGTATAGTGAACTCTCTGTTTATTCAGCAGTAAACTAAAATAAAACATTCACAGAAACCAAAGTACAGCATTCACAATGTTATAATAAGTTATCACTAAAGTGACCACATAGTTTTCACCAAAGTGGTCACATAGTTTTAAACAAAAGATATCATCCAGTAAATCCTTAACTCAATCATCCTTAAGGAGGAAGCCTCCTTAAGGGACACAAAGTACAAAGGTCAAAGTTCTCCACCCCTAGGTCACATTGTCTTAATCCCTCAGTCAAAAAGTCTTCTTTCTTCTTGATTGGACATTAGTATTGAATCATCCTTAACTCAATCATCCTTAAGAGGTACGAGGTACAGAGTACAAAGTTCTCCCACCCCTAGGCCACAGTAAATCATGATCTTTTCAGTCAGCATTAAGTACCAAAGAAGAGGTCTTTTCATCTTGACTCAAGGCTGGCTGCCTAATTCCATGATTCCTCTTCCATGGATCCACTTCCTGCCTGAATCTAGCCAATTATCACCTGGATTCACAGATAGGCAGCTCTCAGCTCCTCATCCAGCTCCTCATCCAGTTCCATGTTGAAGTTCACAGTCCAATCTACCTCAAGTCCTTTGCAGTTTCTGTTTCTGTGAAGATAAAGCTTAACAGAGCCACAATAACATTCATAAAATTGCCAGCACCATTGTTAATTCACTATCTGCCTGTGAAATCAACACAGATACACCAACAAGGTCTGAAAACTCAACACATATCATCAGTATGGCTCCAGGACCTCCGAAATCCTCCTCCAGGACTTCTATAAGCAGACAACAAGAAAATCCTCTTTCAGGGCTTCCAGTAAGTTCTAGGGCTTCTGTGCAAAATATCACAAACAAAAATCAACACAGACAGAACAGACAAACAGAGTGCCAGCCTCCACAACCATTCCCCTTCTCAGTTCTGCTCTCTCTCAGCTTGGGCTTCCCCTTGGTCATTAGTTCCTCCCTGTTTTGCCCCTTCCTGTTGCATCAGCAAGTTCTTCCCACTGTGAGTTTCATAAGTCCTGTTTCTTTTTTTTTTTTGCATATATATATATATATATATATATATATATATATATACATACATACACACACACACACACACACATATATATATATATATATATATATACATACATACAAAGATAGATAGATAGATACACATTGATAACATTTGATTATGGAACTCCAGATTCTTTCTCCTCCTCCCCCACCACCCATCCCCACTGGAAGGACAAGCAATCAAATACAGGCTGAACATGTGAAACTATGCAGAACCTCCCCACAGTGAGCACAC